>CM041051.1:14156121-14827225 GCA_023078785.2 Hyles euphorbiae
CTTTTCATACATCTAGTATGTGTTATGAAAAGTTGTAAGTATAACAGAAGCTGGTGACACTAAACTTGATAGTTTTATTTTGTTATTAATTTAGACATATGAGTGTTGAAAAGAGTATCAATGTAAATATATGGTTCAATGTTGTGTTGGGGGTTAGCATTTAACTTTTTTGTAAAGGTTGTTAGTTTGGGTTTGTTCTGTTTTTTCTCAATGATTGTGTTCTATAAAATACACATCTTGGTTTTTACACAGTTTATTATATAATATGTCATCAATAAGTTTATTTGATTAACTTACAGGTGATAGGCTCGCCTCCTATTACATCGTGGGACGAAACATAAAAGGTAAAATTGGTTGTTCTGGTAGCACCTCTGCTTACCCCTGTTGGGAGAAAGGCGTGAGTTTATGTACTTAGTATGTATGATAATTTATAGGATATGGTTATAGAGCCTCTATTGACATTTTCCAAAATAAATACAGTATTAGAATATTATTTTATGTTGTCCTGAATTTGACTTCTCTATCCAAGAACTATCCCTGTAACTTAAAATATCTCAAAGAACATTTCAAAAGTTTTCGTTTAGTTGAATGACTAAAATGCAATTTGGGATAGACTTACGGATTGATCTAAAATTCCGAGTGTGAATGCATTCCTATGTTAAGATTGAAGAGTACGTTCGTGTTTCAAATGCTAATGCATTACCCAATATTACGTGCCGTGCTTTGATTCTCATGGGCGAATCTCTATTTTTTACAATTCGTGTGTTTGTATAAAACCAATTGGAAAGCGGATGTTGGGTAAACTAAAAAAATATCTGGTTGCTAGTCGGACAGATAAGTATATTTGTCTCCAACAAATTACACACGGTATATGAAGACTGCTTCCGAAAACGAAGTCGAGTGGTAGTTTTAGTGACTATGAACATAATAGAACTGAAAATTTGGTTTATTATATTCGTCGTTTTTTTTCAGATGCGTTGTATCTGAAGTCACTAAAACTAATACCTGGCTTTGTTTTCGGCCTGGATATATTCTGAAGAAATATCATAGTAGTGTCGCCGTTAATTTGTTCTAATTTTCATCGTTTTCCCCACAACAATACGTGTCGGTTTACAAAACTGTGTCGTTTTGTGTTGAGAGAGGGCCTATTTTAAAATATTATGCAAAACGTAAATCCTTTCAGAAATTTAAAATTCTGCCTTCATTTCCAAGTTTTATACTTTGACTTTGAAGAAAGTTGAAATCTCTTTCCTTCATTAACATTCAAGGATTTGCAGTTGCAAAAATTTTACGCTGGCTAAAAAACAAAATATTACAAATAAATAACAGTCTTATCTTAACATTGAATGTATTTATTATTAAAAATAAAACAAAAAAATACTTTCATTTATCATTTTGGCTCTTTTTTCAATTGTAGCTTTATTTTCATTATATTTAGTCGTCAATTACAATTTGTATGTAGTCACCTGTCAGAACATTCCACGGGGTCTTTTTTCGTACACCGAACCCAAGCAATGACAGTCGCGCAAAACATAATTTATTACAACCAGTTTTATGAAGCTTAATGTTAATATTAACGATCATTGTTATGCATTTTGCGTTACGTAATGTTTATGTCCAACATATATTTTGACGAGTCTATATCCCGGTTGGTCAAGGCTGTTATGTTTATTGTTTGGGTCATTTTATTGCGTATTTCTTTTAAGCCTTACGTTAATGCCATAATGGGGTCATGTAAATAATATACTACAAAAAATATAAATACTAACCTCTCTGTTATGTTTCGTAACATTAAAATAATCGGATAAATTCAAACCGTTTTAATCATTGTTGAAATCATTTAGTTTTGTGATAACATCTCATAAATCAGATATTTCTAATCACACACACTTAGAAACATTGGCATATAACGAGACAATTACAAGGAAATACATATTTCGGTTCTATAAAACAAAAGATTCACTGTTGATGACTGTATTTTAAGGTACACAAAATAGTATATTTATGATTAATTGGTGGTAGACGAAATGTGGTTCGGATAGATTATGTATTTTCCAGTGACAGTTAGTCCTTATTAATTGACGATATCAAATCAGCATGGTTGAAAGGGGATGTAAACTGACCGATCTCGTAAGATCACATTCTGATATAAACAATAAAGTAATTAGTTTACGTCAATATAATTAAAAAATAATTAGCATTTGTTGTTGATGAAAATGGTAGTAGTCACAACGACATGTCAACATAACAATGCTACCAATTCATAACAACCAATTCATATTATCAAGGATTATTTACTTAATTTGCATTCTGCTGTTGGCACAAACCGTTTAAGTAACTTTCCGTAGTATATTGAATAAAATAAAAAGTCCTCGATAGCAGAATCCAGCATTCTTGTGCTATTTTTATACTACTAACCACACTTATTTTCTGACGTCATGTTGGTATATATTTGTGTTTCAACATAAAATACTCTAATATTTAACAACCAATATGATCTATCATTGCCACGCGTCAAAACATATTTAAAAGGAAGTCTAATAATGTAATTTCGCCCTATACCCGTTCTCCATTTTCCTTACCATCCTCTGTTCCCAAAAGTTTTAAGATTATAAGCTTTAAAACAACTGCTGTGGAATTTTGTTTGTTTTCGAAACTAGTCACAACTCGTGATCAGGAGAACTGTTTACTCTTTTGTCGGTTTTTTTAATGAAACCATGCATTTATTTGTCATGTTATTTATTCTTAACATAGTGACTACAATACACAATATGTCAGGTATAGTTTGCCCATTTGCCAATACCCATTTTCTCTTCCCATCCGTTTTTCTTCCCTCTCCCTCCCGGTTTGACTGACAGGCAACACATCTATAATCCAAATGTTCTGGATGTTCATGGCCTGCAGTGATAACTTACAGTCAGGTGGTCCTTGGGGGGTGGGAAGGGTGAGGTTACTCTATGATCTGTAACGAAGGTTACAGAGAGAAGGTTACGGCAGAGGTGCAACTAGTACAACCACATTTCGCCTTGCATGTTCCATCCCGCGATGTGATAGGGGCCTATCGCCATATCGGGCACAAACACCTGGGTAATAATGAACAGAAAAATCCAATATCAGTTTTCCCGATCCGGGATTCGAACCATAGACCCTATGTAACCGTACCGTAGAATAACTACGCCACTGAGGCAGTAATTATAAATTTAATGAAATTAAAAGAATTTGAATCAAACCAACTCCTATAATATCACAGCAATGTATGCCT
This sequence comes from Hyles euphorbiae, assembly GCA_023078785.2. Classification (NCBI taxonomy): domain Eukaryota; kingdom Metazoa; phylum Arthropoda; class Insecta; order Lepidoptera; family Sphingidae; genus Hyles; species Hyles euphorbiae. The sequence goes on from CM041051.1 coordinate 14,159,384, forward strand.
TTGATTCTATTTTTCATTATTATTTAACGTCAGGACGCTATTGGGTTAGGCCAGGCAATAGTCACGTAGCACGAAACCATTAACCTCGTGTAGGGAGTAGGGACCAGTAATAGAAACAGCTGGTGAAAAATATCCACCTACTTTGCTGTTATTAGTATTGCACCCACCTAATGTAAATACAGAATATATATTAAGGAAAACCGGAGGTTATTCGGCACATAGCAAACATTGTTAAGGAATATAATTGGAACGAAACTTATCGATACAGGTATTTTTGTTTGGTAACATTTCGTTGCCAAGGGAGTTTCTTGCAACATTTTTACGTTAGTGATTCAAAATATATTTGAACGGCTAGGAAAAATATTGTATTGTACTTGCAATTATAAAATGTTTAATATTTTCTTGATTTTTATGGACAAGTTAATTAATGATGTAATTCTATAAATCTCTTTACTTTATATCTTTAAATGAAAGTAAACCATAATGTGCTGTGAACCATCAACTCTAATAGCATGAAGATTGATAGATTTAAGAATGGTTTTGATGATATCAGATCGGACAATCCATTTTGATCATTTTAGATTCTCAACATTTGAATAGTTGGCATGTTTATCACTTCTTACGTGGACAATTATGCGATCATAGCCTACAATCATAACCTCGTTCAAATAAACAAAGTAAAAACAATTTCTAATATAAAACAATAATTTACATCTTAATGTATTTTTGATACCTATCACCATTAATGTACTTGATAAACAAGTGTCTGTTAATAGCCCTATTCATCATTCAATATGAGACATTTATCTGGGGCGACGCGGCCTCGTGAAGGGAATGTCCGTACTCCGCTCTACGACCTAATTGTAGGCCGTTTGCACAGGTGCGACACCTAACGGTCATAATACTGACCAAATTGAAACCGGATTCAAATGAGACTAGACTGATAGTGATAGCTAAACAAAAGTATAAATAATTTACTGGTGGTCTTTCATATGTGAGAGGCCACCTGAGTACCACCGGAATGTCTATATCTCCCGCCAAACAGAAGTGTTAATGCACTGTTGTATTCCCGTTTAAAGAACATTGTATTCAGAGTACTGCCTCGGTGGCGTAGTTGTACTCCGGTACGGTTACAAAGCTGAGGTCTCGGTTCGAATCCCGGGTTGGGCAAAGTGATTTTGGATTTTTCTATTCTTTATCAGCCCAGAGTCGGGAATTTGTGCCCGATATGGCGATAGGCTCGCCACCTATCACATCATGGGACAGAACATACAAGGCGAAATGTGGGTGCCCTGGCACCTCTGCCTACCCCTTCTGGGAAAAAGGCGTGAGTTTATGTATGTATGTATTCAGAGTAACTACTGGAGATAAAGAGACTTAACATCTTACGTTTCAGGATGGCGAGTGCAGTGGAATACCAAGCATTGCTTTACAATTCAAGGTGTTCTTTGGTATTACTACTGTTCATAAGTGGTCGTATTGCTTACCATCAGGCCAATGGTATGTTCGTCTCAGCATTCATTGCAATAAATAAAAGCTATATCACTACAAATAATGAAGCAATAAGTGATATTTGATATTGTATTGATTTGTAATAGACGGATTATAAAAAGCCTACAGAAAAAATATGCCAAAATCTACGGTTGTGAACTGTGAGATCACATGTAGGAATTTTTCGTCTTGAGAAATCACAAACGATTTGTACAAGGATTGGAAATTGTGGTTGGGATTGCGACTGGCCCACTCTCCATTACAGGTTAGATCGGATATAAAATACGCGAAATATTGGTGCCATAAATAACGCTTCTATATATCCTCTCGGGAGTATAGGTGCGTATATTATGTTTGTAAAAATTAATCAAAGAAAAATAATAATACGCATAGCTGTATAAACTGACGCTTTTTTCCCAGAAAAGGTATGCAGAGGTACCAGGACACCCACATTTAGGCTTGTATGTTTCGTCCCACGATGTGATAGGAGGTCCTGACTCTGGGCTGATAATGAATAAAAATATCCAAAGTTGTCTGCCTGACCTGGGATTCGAAACCGAGACCTCGGCTTTGTAACCGTACCGTAGTACAACTACGCCACCGAGGCAGTTATTTAAATACTGATCGAAAAAAAAATAGCCAGTACATAATCATATTTAGAAGCTATCTGAAAAGTAAAAAAACGTAGTATTTACACAGACACAACATTTGGAAAACCACTGCCACCAACAAATAATTCCCTAGTATATTCTGTCTCTATAATCCCAAATTCCTATAGCAACAGTTTCATTATGAACTGAAGCCTACCAACAAATATAGCGTAAAAATGTTATTTTGTCATACACAAAGCAGGGGGATAGATCGCTGCCATTTTTCACCACTTACCCAATTAGTTTCAAGCTGGGAGTTAATAAAATGTTCTCCGTTTGGGTAACGATGGCATTCATCTTGCTAAAGTACTAAGGTTTACGTGCTCTGATATTCCGGATTGCCTTTTAAATCTGGCATTTGGGTTTCGAACTGGTGCTCAATGAATTAGTAACCAGAATTCAAAGTGTAATTTAACCCAATTGATTTTATTGCGTAGACCTTGAATTTGTGTTACTGACCAACGTGATGAAATAAACAAACATTTCATTCCAGTGGATGTGAACAAAAGGGATTAAGGTAAATAAGGGGAAGAATGCCAACCCGCACTAGGCCAGCGTGGTGGACTATATGGCCTAACCACTCTCAATCGTACTCTCGATTGTAGAGGAGGCTCGTGCCTTGCAGTGGGACGTATATGGGCTGATACAGATACAGATACAAGGGGAAGAATATGGTATTTGACCTCCGCAATTTTACTTACTATACGAAACAGGTCGAAAAACCTGACACTTTACGACAATTGTTTGTAACACTCTGGTACCTACTAACCATAAAGCCGGTTCTTTCCCGCAAGAAGTTAAGGTACCTTTTGTAGGCACTGGTACAACAAAACTTAATAAAAATTAATTATTTTTAACAATGAATCATAGTCCTTATTACATGTTTATTGTTAAGATACAATGCTCGTGGCACGAGGATTAGAAACTAATTAGTTAAGAAGTTTAGTAGTAATTTTGTTTTACCTCTTTCTTATCTAGGAAAATTCTGATTGATTTATTTTCAAGATCACTCTAAACATCAACCTTATCAGCATTTATATAAGTTCCCATGCCCTCATAGCGTTTAATGTTTCCAAAACAATTGTTTTGGTACAAATGAAACAACCAATGGAAGTATATTGAGTTGGAGTGGATAGAAATCGGATAGCCCAATAATATTCCATTTGTCTATACTCTATTGTAATAGTAAAGTGTGTACAATAACACGAAGATTGCCTCTCGAACGCAACTCGACTGTACGAATGGTAGTGGCACTCGTGTTTTCGGTTTGCGAATTGATACTCTTACTTCTATGGGACATTTCGACATAAAATCTATTGAAGCGTGCTTTATATATATTATTGTTAATTTGAAGCGCGTGGCAGAGGATGGCCAAAATGTTCACGGACGTCGTCAATTCAAATACCAGGGCACACCACTGACTTTTCGGAGTCATGTATGTATTGATATTTAATCACCACGCACTATAATGGTGAAGGAAAAGATCTTAAGGAAACATGGAAAAAACATGATATGCCAACTCAATCGTAGTTCCGATTGTAGAGGAGGATTGTCGTCTGTAGTGGATCGTAAATCTGCTGATACAGTATATAGACCAGTTGAAGGTAGAGGGTTTGTTATAGATCAGAATATGACGAATTAAAAAAAGTTAAAAGCCATGTCTCCAAATATAATGAAGCAAACTTTCATTTTGTTGATCTCCCTTTTTAATTTAAAGAAAGTGTGTCTAGTTTTTAATATATTTAGAATATAACAGGACAATAGCCCAGTGTGAAATAAAAAATAGATGTCGAAATTGAACTTAACATAATATCTCACTTTCATCCATGTTGGGAAACGTGCAATGATTCGCACCCTTCCTTAACGATATTTCCGCGCCATGATGTTATAGGGACCGAATTTATAGCTATAATATCTGGCAGAAATCTAATCTTGGGCAAAACATGTTTTACCGATAAATCGGAATAAAATCAAATGATTAGTGCATATACTCGTATGTGGGAAACGCAAGTAGAATTTTAAAAATCAAGGTATCAAATCAAATCAAATATTTTTTTTTAAATTAAAATAGGCTTTGTTGTTGGCGTTGATTTCAGTCACCACTACTTCGGAACGTGTTGAATCTCTGAAGAAGAAATGGTGCATAAAACTCCTTCAGCAACACGAACTGTCTTCTTTTTTCTTCTTTTGTTTCTTTTTTAATATAATATTTTAATGTTTGCTTGATTGATCAAATATTTTTCAATTTCATATAATAGTCAAATTTCCACCTTCATCTACAACTTCGTCGGGGTTAAATTACGCCCTGTATGCCATAGGAGCCACAAATAAAAATAGCTTTTGATACTTTCTAATCTATTAAACGTCTCAATGCATCTCAATTTCTTACATAACAAAGTACTCTGTGCATAAAATAGAGTAAGTGAATTCACAATCTCAAGCTCAACCTACCCAACAATTTATAAGTATCCTAGATCAATTTTCATTGATCATTTCCCCTTTGACGTCATTGTTGTTAATACCTCGATGAGCTCCTAAAATAAAATAATACCGATCATTAGTCCGTTGTTTGCGGAGATCTACGCAGCCAGTCAATAAGGTAATATAATTTATTCAAAAACGCGCTGAGTCCATAACAGAATTATAATGAACTCCGTGTCAACGAATTCAAATGGATTTAAAAGGGTTACGCAAACTATCGCCTGATAAAATGTTTTCCTTGTCTTATCCACGATTTTTTGATTAATTGAAAGTTACCTTTATTTGAAAGCGACGACAGATACAAGTCATCTAAGGAGTAATCCTTTGTAATTATGCTAATGTGAGGTTTATGTCTAATGTAAACAATCGTAAGTGGAAATAGTTTCAAATGTATAAGATTTATTTAAAATAAACAGTAAATAATATTCTAGAATACTAAAAAAGTGGATGACCTAGAAATACCTATATATTTGATTTCCCATTTGTATAACAGTTCAGTTATTTTTTTAATATTGTTATTCTTTGAATGAACAAAACTAAACGCAAATCTCGTTTCACAACTGGAATCTTGCAATATGTATGAAAATATTGACAACTGTAGAGAAATAGATAAACGACAGAAAATTATCAACAAACGCACAAATCACTCAATGCAGTTATTTATTCTGCGTCGCTTTAGTTAGTGGGCTTTGAACATTTCATTTGTTTTAACATATACACTTTTGTTTAGTGATTTTAAAAAAATAAAAATTAGTATTCTTCGATTTATACCGGGTATATCAAGACTGCTACCGAAAACGAAGCCGGGTGGTAGTTTTAGTGACTACAAACACAATGCAACTAAAAATTTCGCAAAGAAACGGGACAATGATTTTTTATGATTTTTTAAATATCGTCATTTTTGGGTGGTAAATCCATAGTTTCTGCTAAAAAATAATTTAAACACTTATATACCTTATATTGTTTATAAATAAAAGGGTATACACTATTATTTTAGGAAAAAATGTATTTACCACCCAAATATGGTCATAGGAAAAAAATAACAAAAAAAAATTGTCGCTTTTTTTTGCAACTTCTTCTGTTGCATTGTGTCTGAAGTCCCCTAAACTACCACCCGGCTTGGTTTTCGGTAGCAGTCTTGATATACCCTGTATAATACAGAGTGTATTTTTGTTCTATTATGATATTATACGTGGTATTTGGAGCGTATCTATTTCATAAACATCATGAAAAGGGTGATATTAATGCATTATTAATGTGAGGACAAATGAAATACACAAAGGCTAGGATGAATATGTCGACAGGTGATAGATGTTTCAATCGGTCCCTTATTTTACCTCGACAGCACAGTATTTTCACGTTTTAGTTTGGACACTTTGCCGTGCCATTATACAACATTTATACATTTGAAAAAAAAATCTTTTGATATGTGTTAACTGCATTATCAAAGTCGATATGGATAAATACAGGGTATATCCAGATTTCAGACATATAACAACTTTTGTACTTTTTCCTATCTTTGTATGTGGAAGAAAAATACATAGTTTTCTCTAAAATAATAATGTACAGATTTTTTTAACGACGCATAGGTATGCAAGGGTTTTAGTAAATAATATGGATTTACCACCCAAACACCCATAAAATTGTCACGTTACTATGCGATTTTTTTATTTGAATTGTGTCTGTAGTCACTAAAACAACCACCTGGCTTTGTTTTTGGTAGCAGTTTTGATACACCCTGTATCTATATCGACTTTGATACATATGGAGTGCATTAGCTTTGGAAAATTCGACCGCGAGACAAAGACAAGGTGTACATCAAAGGAGGTGCACGCTCAATGTATGGTGGATTTAGCCTGCATTTAGGTCATTAACCCCACATCACTCAATTCTTTATTAATTTGGCGATCTATTATAAAGGTTACTTCTATGAAAGAAAATAAAATATATGTGTATACTAATAGCCTTATTCCTGGATAGTTTTCTCTTCATTGAATTATTTATCTTTTTTCCTCGCGCTAAAGTCGAGTTTTTCTTAAGAGACAAAACATTCGGTAACGAAAATAAGTTTGAAAATTGTTTATGAATACGAACGTAAGAAATTAGGCCGGTTTCCTAGTTTTGATAAAAATGAATCTTTATTTAGAAGTTATCAATCTATTGACCCCAGTATGACATCTTACAATTATCATTTGTTATGTCCACTATATTATTAGCATATATTAAATACAAGCGGTCTTACCTGGATCCGTCTGGGTACAAATACATTTTCAAAATGGCGGCCCAAATTGACAGCCGTGGCGCAGTCGGTTAGACGCCGCTTGTGAAACGAGAGGCCGCGGGTTCGATCCCCGCACCGAGAGAAATGTTTGTGCGGCATGCAAATATTTCTTTCGGTTCTGGGTGTTAGTGAGACCGAAAAGTCTCTCGTAGTTCCTGATACCTACGACACAAGACTAGATCTTAGTGTGGGGTCAGGACTATGTATGTGACTGTTGGGTGTTATTTATTTATTTTTTATTTAAATATTCAATTTTTACTCTCAGTTTAGAATATCGCCTAATCAGACCACGATTAACGAATAAAATGTCCTCGTATTTGCTAGATTTTTCATGGTCATAGCGTGATGATATATCTTATAGTATTTATTCCTCGATAAATGACCTATCTAACACAGAAATAATTTTTCAATTCGAATCAGTAGTTAGAAAAATAATAATGATCGTAAGTTTAATAATCTAATAACACAAACGAATCGAAGAGGTTTCCTCGCGTTGAAAATGGTAATGGTAACTCTCTAATTTCACTGACTATACGAAATGAAATATTAAATAGGTATAACAAACCAATTATTCAAAAACAGTGACTTCTGTTTCAAATGCAATGTTTTCGACGTGTATTTTTATTAAAAAATATTATCTTATGGAGGGTAGTTGTTGTATTTATCTTGTGTCATCTTGCTACAATTATTCAGTTTCTCGTGTTCGCTTGCAAAGCGTGGCGCGTGCTGCTTTATTGCACTCTTCTTGACTAAATAAGATTATTTTGTGGACAATACTTATTATATGTAAATGATGTTGAATTCTACAAAATTGTTACCGTTTTTCGTCTTCGTCGCGTCGTTCAGACAGCTTCCCGAGCGGTATTCCGGTGAGTAGTATTCATAGATATACTGTTATTATTTTCATGTAGTGTTAATTACTAAATAAGCTTTTGTGAGTACCATTTCAAATAGCAGATTATACAGAGAAAGCTAACAGATATTTAACAAAAAAAATATGTAATTTTAATGGTAATTTTAAAACTAGATGTCGATATATGTATATAATGTTATGTATAACGCTGTATTTTTACAATAACTTCACTCAAATTCTTGATAGATTTTTGATGTTTTCTTCCAAAAGAATTTGAGAATAAATAGTGAAGTCATTGAGCCCATGCAAGGTAGTAAAATTTTACCAATTGCATCCAATTTATTTATTCACATTCTTTATCGTACACCAGGAAAACAACAGACATTATAACTAAGTATAAAAACAAGTATCCATACTTGATTAACCTAAATCTTCATAATATACCTGCGAAGTTTCAAATCACCTGAGCCACGAACACTAAACACAATGGAACATCTGAAAAAACTCGAAGCAATCTTTGTAATATAATGGATACGGCTAATTTCAAGGGCTGATAAGATTTACCGTCCATAATACATTGTTCCCGGAAATTTCGGTTACCAGCAACTCTCACGTTACCAAGAGCTCTTGGGTCAAAGGCGTTCACTTCCGATATTGCTTTACGTTCATCCATTATGTGGATGTTTGTAAGACGAGTTCGATGTTCGAGCCTTGGAGTCGCTTTTCGATTCTTGCAAACATAGTTCAGAACCCTTCTTCATAGGACCTTTCTTAGAGTGTATTATAGCACTAAACGATAGGTAATGGTATTAAGATTAATTTTAGTATGTTAAGCCGTTATATTAATGTTACATTAACTGTCAAAGAACCGACATCCGCTGGGGTAACCACTCAAGATTGTAGACCGCTTCTTGGCAAGCGTAGTATAAGAAGCCCTCCAGCTAGGTGGAGTGACGATTTGCGAAAGTTCGCTGGTAGATGCTGGAGGTGACGAGCCGAAGACAGGGTGAAATGGCGCAATTTGGAGGAGGCCTTTGTCCAGAAATGGACAGCAATGTAGGCTGATGATGATGATGATAATGATGATTAGAAAACGCGTGCAAAGATTCTTTGCGCTATTATCGATGTCATAACACTTGTAATTGCGAGTATTATTCATCGCTGGTCGTCATTTATCATTACGGTTTTGTTTAATCCTTTGATTAATTACGAAAAAAGTTTAACAATTTGGATGTTGAAATAAATTGCCCCGTTGAACCGTATTGGTCTTCTAAGGCATTTGGAGAAAGCAGAAGGTAACAAAAAATGTAGTCTTCTGCCAGTTCTGGCAATACTAGGCTTGATGGACACTCATTTCTCACATATTCAAAAACATTCAAAAGCTCTAGTAAAACATTGGAAAAAAATTAGATTTCTTCTCTCTTCACTTGAGCGAATCGTATAACAATACCTACATTTTAAACATTTCAATTCCAATATTCGATATTTGGGTTGGAACGATCAGCACCTGCCGTGGAGCTAGTCGGCTTTCCTTACACGGTTATCTACATTTATGGCAGTCGTAAATTTTGAATACATACATTTTTACGTACAAATATCCTAACCGAACGGTTTCATAAGCGAGGGAATTGGTATGTTTTGTTTTGTTACATGATTTATTTACTGGACGTTTATTACATTGAGCATTTGAAGGGGTTATATTGAACTGAAAAGATTCTTTGAATCCTCAAAATCGTAATAATCCACAAAGAGGGGATGTTTTGTTTTTCCTTATGTTGTTCGAATGATCATCACATGTTATAGTATTATATTTAAATAAAATAAAGTCTGAATTATTAATTGATAGTACAAGTAGCGGACAATTTAAGATATAGTTTTTTTTATTTTGGTTATTTGTATATCTAGGTATCATTTACTATTGATGCGTCGATTTTCGTTCTTATATATTATTACGCAGTAAAAACATAGTAGCTTTATAGTTCATATCCACATGACGATTTAATTAATACATAAATACATACCGAAACTCACTCCTTTTTCCCAAAAGAGGTAGGCAGAGGTATAACCGGGACACCAACATTTCGCTTTATATATTCCGTGCCACGATAGGGGGCGACCCTATCGCCATATCAGGCATCCCGACACTGGACTGATAATAGAAATATCCAATATAACTTTGCCCGACCCGGGATTCGAACGCGAGACCTCAGCTTTATAATCGTACCCTAGCACAACTACGCTACCGAGGCAGATTTAATTGATCTTAACGAAATATACTAACGGCTGAAGTACTCCGTGACATTAAGATAGTGAAAACTTATTATAATTGATTTAGATCTTTGAAGATATCATACATTGAAGGGCAATACCACAGTATTATTTCTTAAATCTGTTTCCAATAAATATATGAAAAGATGTAGTTAATGATCAGACTTACAAATACATAATAAGATTATCATTTCTAGGAACGAAGCTTTATATATGTTGTCTTATGTTTTCTGTACATTAAATTCCAGCAACTTGGCTCAACTGGCAATTATTATGAAAATAAGAACGTTGTGCCTTTACGTTTTATTTGGGTTTGTTTAAAAACATTTACGAAATAACTCCCATTATTTAACTAATTAAAATTCTCTTAAAAATGCTTTTGTTTATGAAAAGAAAACAACAGGGAAAGTGGAGGCAGCTGCTATTACATCTCTAACAGATTGTTTCTCCGAAAACTCGTCGAGTACGCCAGAAATAGAATGAGATAAACAATTGTGTACCTACTCTTAAGATTTTCATTGTTCGCACATTTTTAAAATTTTATTTTTGTTAGAATTCGATGTGTCATTGTTTGTAATTTAGAACCTGGGTCTATCTCGGCTGTAGATGAGGCTCGTGCCGCCAAGTGGGACGAATATGCGCTGATATGATTATTGTTTTATTTTAGTGAATTAAATAAAAAATAATTAAATGAATGAAAAGTAAACCATTCATAGTGTCGATGTTCTTAGTCAAATATATTCCTTAAAAAAAAAAAAGAAAATTTTGTAAAATACAATTACATGGCTTAGAATTAATAAGCACTCTATTATCCTCAATCTAGATACCAAAATTTTAGTCTTTTTACACGCTTTTTATTAGCTTCACCTGTATGTTTGTATGTTTGTTTGTAACCGACTTCTTTGGGCGCGATTTTGACCCACTTTAAACGGCCAGATTTCGTTCAAATTTTGCACACTTGTCAAAGACCGATGACAATACAATAATTCGATTAAAATATATAATTATCCTGATTAGATTCGCCAGGATTCATTATTCTTATAATTGATGACCATTGCTACTGACCACTAGGTGGCGTATAGATGAAAATAATTTGCTACTGACTAATAGATGGCGTGATCACGTCAATAATGCATGTTTGCACTATTCATCGCTAGATGGTGTTAACATTGTATTCTTCAAGTGTCAAATGTTACTACTGACCAACAGATGGCGTTATTGATTGGAAATACAGCTGTAGATGGATGTTTTTAGTCAAAACAATTAAATAATAGTTAAAAAAAACTAAAATACACGCTTTAATAAGATATACAACTAAAAAAGTAAAAATAATTGATACTGAATTTAAGATAAGTAAATGGAGTAAAATACATATATTTTATTGTTACAAAGCGTGGGGTGCAGGATGATAAGTAATTGTTGTAAACACCCCACGCTTTGTAACAATAAAATATATGTATTTTACTCCATTTACTTATCTTAAATTCAGTATCAATTATTTTTACTTTTTTAGTTGTATATCTTATTAAAGCGTGTATTTTAGTTTTTTTTAACTATTATTTAATTTATTGCAAAGAATGGCGAGACGAACATGCCATTAGCTTGACGGTAAGCGAGACGATCGCTCAAGAACAGTAGCAAGACCAAAGAACACCATGAATTACGAAGCAATGTTTGGAATTCCCCTGCGCTCGTCATCCCGAGATATAAAATGTTAAGTATTTCAGATGTCCAGTATTTACTCTAGCTGCAATGTCCTTCAAACTGGAACACAACAGTGCATTTACATGGCTATTTGGCGGGAGAAATAGACTTTGCGTTCCCAGGCAACCTGTCACATATGAGACACCTACCACCATTAAAAGTGTATACGACTTACTTTACATTTTTGACATAAATAATTAATGTGTATAGTACATTAAAACAAATTATTACACATTAACATTCCTTTAAACATCTTCGCAGAGCATACACGTTAGTTCATAGTACGTTTTATTTCCGAGTTCCCTAAGCGATGTAGTTTAGTGTAAAAGCTCTCTTTAATTCGCACACAACTGGTTCTGTTCGTGTGCCTGACGTATAGAATTGAGAATTTTAGGGTTCTGTAATAGTAGAACCATCAGTAATGGTTCATATAATCCTGAAAAAAGTTAATGTCATATAATCCACCACGCTGGCATAGTGCGGGTTGGCGGACTTACATACTATAGAAATTGTTATAAATCGCTTTGGTACGCGGGTTTCCTCACGATGTTTTTCTTCACTGGTTTAGTGTGTGGTAGTTGACTATTAATACACACATAACTCGAAAAAGTCAGAGGTGTGCCCTGGGATTTGAACCCGCGACCACCGTGAACATGTTGGCAGCCGCGTCTAGTTCGTTTACTAACAGGCCACCACGACCTTCGTGGGGTGGTCTATAGCTAGACTGATTTTTAGTCAAATGGCCCTGATTACCAAAAAGTTAGAACCACTGCTATCGATGGTCATTACCCATTCACGCAAAGACTACTGATATATCCAAGAGATTTATATTTTGTTTTATAGAAATAATAAATAACCATTAGGTATTTGTTTACATATTGGACCAAAATAAAAGAGCAAACACAGAATGAAGCCGAAGACAGGTAGAAGGTCCCTCATATGTGTGAGGCCGCCTGGGTAGATACCACCGCAATGTCCATTTCTCCCGCCAAACAGCTGTGTAAATGCACTGTTATGTTTCGGATTAAAACTTTACATCTTATATCTCAGGATAGCGAGCGCATTGGAATGTCAATCATTGCTTTGTTAATGTGTTGTTTGGTTTTGCTGCAGTTCATAACGCTTACCATCAGGTGAACAGAATGCTCGTCTCGCCATTTAATTGCAATAAAAAAATAAGACCATTCTCAACCGTTTCACAACCCTTTAAAAGGAAATACTTGTCAGGGTTAAGATTGCAAGGGTATTTAATCACCGACGGAACCACGTCTTATTTCACGGGTGGCGAGTTGGAATTTCTTTAAAGCCCTCCCGGCTCCTAATGAAACGGGCCCATCTGGCCCCGGCGTGTAATAAAAGTAAAACAACAATACTTACTAATAGCATTATTACCGACTTCTGTTCGCGGCTGGAGTGCGCTGGGCCGATGTGACCGCGGAAATTGTCGCAACGCTTTTTATTACCGATTCTTTTGAATATTACGGGTTTGTTTCACTGATTGCAGAGCATAAAAATGTCTGTTTTATTTTTGCAGAGTTGAATGAGGACGATTAAATTAAAATTCAAACGTTTCTCACGCTGTAAATGGTGTCGTATTGTGAGTGAATTTACAAATACTTCAGGGAATAAACCCGTAAGTGTGATATTCATGATAGAAACATGTTAACCCTTTTCGGCTTGCATTAATTACATGATGGTACTTGAAAATTTCAGTAGGTACCAATTTCGTACATAAACTAGTTTTCATAGAAAGTTTGCTTCGATGATACCTTGCAAACTCGACTGTTGAAAATTTTGGATGTGAATTATACGAGTATTTAATTGTGTAAAGTAAATATTTAGTTCTGATTATTATCCTCGTAATACTGTATGTTACTGGTATTAGACGTGAACATTTATGATAATTAATAGATGTTATATGTTGTTTCTCGTAAGAATTACGAAAGGGATTTTAAATTATTAAAACTATATATATATATATATATATATATATATATATATATATATATATATATATATATATATATAATCTTGATCACGAAAGAAAAACTGCGAGCAGTTACTAGTGCAAACTAAGTGAATCAAGGAAAAAAACCTATTAACTAAGACTGCATAACATTCTTAACTTTTAAACCCCGACTTTATGAAAGTTGCTTAAGTAGTTGTTACATTATTCCGTTCCAGTTGCTGCGCTCCTTTAATCTACTTATTACTTGAGAGTCGTTTACAAAAATGAAATATATCGAGACTTTGACTCTTAGAAATAATAAAAATGGATGGCGGTTGCAATCAGACAAATTTATTCTAGAACATTTCTCTTTTTATATACACTAGCTTAGTTACCAATAAGCAATACCGTAAACCAATTTGTATTAACAGAGGGCACTATTACTTATTTTGTTACTAACTTTAACAAAAAACTTGGTGAAACGCTTTTTGAATGGCATGTTTATTTCATCTTGATTGTTTGATAGCAATACCATTGTATCGATTTATTGTTGTAATGGCAAAATAGATGGGCTGTACTTGGTATAAGTTTGGAGTTGATTTATTTGGGAAAGTACATTATGTATGTGGGAATAGTTCCGTAAGGGGTCAAATTAAACAAAGATCGTCTTGGTAATCTTCAATATATTATCGTCTTAAATAAAACTCGTCTTCACTTCATACGTCTTCCGTCTTTTACGTCTTCCATCGTCTTCCAGACTGTTCTCTTCTATTCCGTCCTTGCATACTTGAACATCTTGATCATTCATCCTCTTACTCGTTCCATCATAAATACTTTCATTAGTCATCTCGCTCACACAAACCACGTTCCATATCAGTCATTCGTCTAACGTTTCTTTCTACTCATCTTTCTTCTTATCATTCAAATCCTACATGTATGTATGTATGTATCAGCCCATATACGTCATTCTGCAGGGCACGGGCCTCCTCTACAATCGAAGGTACGACTGAGAGTATAAACGTATTGGAAAATACATTAGTTCACATTTTTTACAAAAGTTATTTTCGAAATATCATACAAAAACACACGCATTTTTCTCATAAGTGGTAGAGAGGAGTTTCGTTTTATTAGCAAGGTTTTATACATTCTTACACCGAAATATACGGCGAAGTTATATCAGATTTATATTAGTTTTCCATACAAAATACATTTCTAATATGAAAGCTTTTCGTTTGCATACATAGATTAAAAATATGTTAATATCATGCTCTGTAGTTACAAGCTTATCTTATAGTGTTTCTGTTTAAAATTGCATATTTGCAACACATTTTCTTTTCAGTGCTTTAATTTTCATATAATATTTTTATGAAAATCTCTATCATCATATGATTTTTAAAATTATAGAATGAAACTCTAAAGAATCCGTATGATAGAGATTGGCGACCTAAAAGAAAAGGTCACATAAGTTTTGCTGTTGTACGTTTGTCAGAAAACTGAAATATTTATGTATAAATAATTTGAAATATATCTATTTTTACAATATATTGGGTATTTTCATAGTACTTTGTAGGTGAATGAGTATTCTGAGTATGCTTGCATATTGTGTCGAGATCAAAGTGTTATTAATTGATAATCTTTCTGGAAGGCATTACATTCTCCGTCAGGCGCAGGTGAGTTACAATGCTCAGTTATCGTAACTAAATTATTATCAATCATATGAATTTCAAGCCATGCTTTTTAATTCATAGTTCTCTTTGCTTTTGCTACTGACCATGAACGGTCGTATTCCTTACCATCAGGCGAATGGAACGCGCATCGTCGCATTCATAGCAATAAAAAAGAGAAGAATAGCCTCGATTGTTGCTACATTTCAATCTCTAGATTGCACAGGTGTCTCATGAACTGCAGGCGCTTAGAGGCTGATAGGCTTAGACCAAAAAAACGCAGTACATAACTGAGCGAACTAGAAGCCCACTTTCCAGTGCTCATACGAAAATGTCCATGTATTTGTATCGACCAGTGGCCAACACATGTCCATTCACACGATTAACTCACCGGCCCTGAGTTGCGAGTTCGTAGCCGATTTAAGTCGATAAGTCCAACGCCATATATGCCGATCTTGGCTTAGCAAACTTTTTTATCTTATAGCAGCACGGCATTGTTTTTTGCAAACTTTTCGCAGTAGCAGTTTTATGGATCCGCTGAATTTGGCCTAATTTTGTGTGGATTCTGTTTTGAAAATCATAAAACTAGTCAGTTATGGTAATTAAGATGCCAAGATACAGGGGGCATGCTAATTTACATTAATGGTTTTAATTAAGCATTACATGATACTTTACGCTTGACACACCGATACTTGAAGTGTTTATATTTTAATACATATGTTATGTAATCAATATAATGTAATGGTAACATATGAGCATTTCCACAGACATATACTTCTACCTATATATATAATTACCGGACATATTGAGACTTAACATCTTATGTTTCAGGACGAGCGGAGTCGAATGCGAAGCATTGCTTTGTAAATCATGGTTTGTTTGGTTTTGATATAGTCCATGAGCGGTCGTATCGCATCGTATTATCTTCGTATTCATGGCAATAAAAAAAAACTGCGTGCGAACAGATCTATTAATTACAATATCAGTAAAGTGCTTTTCTACTTCATTCCAACAACAAATTAAACAGTCACAAAATGAAATACAATTCTGTTCTACTTTCTCTTCTTGTAGGTTTGGTTGTTATTAAATATTTGCTGTATCTAATCGATTTTCCGAGTTATATTATAATCGATGTATTGCATACGTTTTGCTTATTTGAGATTAATCGGTGCTGGAACTGAACAAAGTGCTTCCTTCCATAAGCTAATACGACGTGTTTTTGTAAAGTGTTTCATGCTCGATTAATTTATTTGATCCTTTTTCTACATTTATATTTCCAATTATTCTATTATGGTGAAGGAAGTGAAGTCATTTCCATTATTTCCTGTATAATTATTTGATATTTTGTTTTGATGTTTTAACTTTCATAGAATAGTTTTTCCTATTAATCCACTTACATGAATAAATGTCGATTCATCAGACCAATTAATTGGAAACTATTAGTATATCTAATGAATCGATTAAATCGCTGTAAACTGAAAGCACATTGTTATTGGATAAACTGAAACACTAACTTTGAATGTTATTTCGTAATTTAACTCTGCTGACATGTCCCGCGTTTATGTTATATGATGTTTACGTTCTAAATTGCTTGACGATAATAGCTTTCAGGAAAATGACTTTTTTTTTTTTTTTTTTATTTTGAAATTTCTTTATTATCATAACTTAACATAACAAGTTTATCTACTAACTTTATAACATAATAACAACATTTTTATAGACTTAATCGTCTTTACAAATATTTAACATAGGGAAAAACAAAATTAACAAGGTTATAACGGTGGATGTAGATACGATAATGCTGCTACTTGACTCATATTTTGTCAAATTAGGTAAAATGAGATTAGTGTAACATCGTCAAATTTGACGGTATTCATAAAATTTGTTATCGCTTAGTGATCGAATGAATACAACAACCCGGCCGGCTGCGCCAGCGCAGAGTGTGAAGTGGGAGTACTGACGTCATCCGCATTCAAGAAAGTAGTGATGGGGCAGCCGGTATCGACAATATTTATCGGCATAACAGAGATTTTGCAGTCGGGATTTGCCAATATTTGATATTAGTTTGTTAGAATGAGTAGGATTTTTAATCAGGAAAAACTTTTTGGATAATTTGAGTACATATTTTTTTATTAAAGGTAATCTTATTTGTTGCTGGAGCGAATGTAGGTTTGTGTATAATGAGGTGTTATAAGCTATTTTTAGAGCCTTGTTTTGAATCAGTTGTATTTTTTTATAATTAGTATCACATGTACTACTCCAAACAGGTGCAGCGTATGTTATACATGGTCTAATTAATGACGTGTATATACGTAATTTTGTTTTGGGGCTAAGTTTACTACTTCTGTTAAATATAGGACCTAAAGCATTTAGTGATTTAACGCCTTTGAGATGGAGTGCGTCTGTGTTGAGAGACCAATTCAGTTTACTGTCCAATATTAATCCCAGGTATTTAACTGACTTTTGCCAAGCTATTCTATTGATGCCGTCAATCATAATTGTTTTGGTCGGTAAAGAACGCTTGCGAGTAAAAATAATAGCTTCAGTTTTGTGTACATTAAGTTTCAGCCTCCATGTAGAGAAATATTTATTTAATGAGTTATACGACCACTGTAAACGAGTGATAATGGTATCAAGATCGGCAGAAGTAGTAAAACTTGCAGTGTCATCAGCAAAACAGGCCAGGTGTGTGAATGGCTGTGGTTTTAAGTCGTTGATAAAAATTAGGAAAAGATGGGGTCCCAAAATAGAGCCTTGCGGTACTCCAGCAGGTATTGGATGCGATTTAGAATGTCGGCTATTAATATGTACCGAGAACGATCGACCCGAGAGATAGCATTTGATCAGCTTGACAAGATGTAAGGATACTCCGGACTTGAGTAATTTGTGTATGACACCGTTATGCCAGACTGTGTCGAAGGCTTTTTCCAAGTCCAGCAGTACCATGCCGGTGGATAAGCCTAGGTTTAAATTATGAGTAATGTGTTCCGCTACCCTAGCTAGCTGATGGACCGTGGAGTGATGTTGTCGGAATCCGAATTGTTCTGGGATAAGCTTGTCGCTCATCATAAACAGTAATCTCTTGGCGATTACCTTTTCAAAAAGCTTGCCTATGGCTGGGAGTAGACTTATTGGCCTATAATTTTGAGGAATACTTGCATCTTTTCCAGGTTTTTTGATCGCAATTACTTTTGCTTCTTTCCATGCCCTTGGGAAATAGCATAGTTTTAGACAGTCGTTGAAGATTTTTGTGAGCAATATTATGGCTTTTTGTGGTATATGTTTTAACAGAATATTATTAATGCTATCATGTCCGGGTGCTTTACGATTTTTTAACTTTGATAATGTTTTAGAGATTTCTTTAGGTGTTACAAGACGGAAGTCCGTAGTACCGTCATAATGTTCAATGTCTTCAATTGACTTTTTTACTAGGTTTTCAGTTGCAATATCACCAGTCCAATTATTTGTAAGTAACATGTTATCTAAAAAGGCTCTTGCTAGTACCTCACACTTCTCGGATGTGTCAGTTGTTAGGGAACCTTCCGTTTGTTTAAGAGGAGGAATGGTTGATGGTTTTTTGCTTATTGATTTGACTAATCTCCACAGATCAGCACTCGGGTTATCAACCTTGGCAAGTTTTAGATTCCAGAGATGATCATTGTGACTCTTAATTTTGCTTTTAATAACTGACTGGAGATAGTTAACTTGAGCGAATAGTATTTTTCGAGTAATTCTATTGCTTTCGCACAGGGCGCGTCTACGAAGGTAATTTTTATCTTTTATTATATCCTTGATGTAGCCTGGTAGTCTAGCTGGGCCTGTAGGTGAAGGGCCATGAGGAACATATAAATTGCGTGCTTTAATTATCATCTCAGAAAAAGAATTAACAGAAGATTCAATATCGGAACTATCTGTATGTAAAGATGTAGTCAAGGAGATATTTCTGTTAATGTAAGATTTATAGCCTTGCCAATTGGCTTCGGAGTATCTGTATTGAATAAAATGCTTGCGAAAATAGCTACAGTTTATAGAATACACTATTGGTAAGTGATTTGAAGACAAACGCGGGAGAGCTAGCAAGTCAGCAACATCGAAACAATTTTTGTTAATAAGCACGTCAGGATTGGATGGAGTATGATTGCTATGGTAATGGACAAGGGTAGGTAAGGAGGGTGCAAGGACTTCGTATTCATTGTCAATCATATGATCGTATAAGATTCTCCCTCGATCGTTAATAGTATCGCAGTTCCAGTAATGATGTTTTGTGTTCAAGTCGCCCATAATTAATGCGGAAGTCTTAAGACTGAGTAAATTTTTTAGGTCACATTGTAATAGTGATTGGTTCGGCGAATGGTAAACAGATATTAGGGCTGTTTCTTTGCCGGATAATGTGATGTTAAGGCCTACACATTCGATTCTTTGCATGGGAGGAATATAGAGGTGACTGTGGGTAATATCAGATTTGATTAATATGGCTACCCCTTGCCCGCTGCCATCCAATCTTTTGTCTTGACGGAAGCAATAGTAGCCAGGTATGTCAAAGGATAGGTTGGAGGTGAGTTTAGTCTCACACAAAGCGACAACATCGATAGAAAGTTCATTTAACAGATCCATTAACTCAATACTTTTACTACGAATGCCATCTGCATTCCAGAATAATACACGAAGCTGGCTTATTTTATTAGACATATTGACCAAGATGAGTAAGTATCAGCATTACCTTATCAATCATTGAGTGACAAGCTTCAAATTGATGTTTTAGGTCTTTGATGGCACAAAGTATCTTGAGTAGTTCAGCGGTGGTGGTATCCTGTGTGTTATTCTGATGTTCGCTCAGTGTTCGTGTGACCAGAGGAATAGGATGAGTCTTTGAAGGAGGTAAATGGTTTGCGTTATCTGTAACGACAGCAGACCAGCTACGACCATCCATAGTGGTGTTACGTGGTATATGCTTCATTGATTGGACCAATCTTTGTTCATTTTTTTTGGCTTCCATAGTTTTTAGGTAATTCTGCCTTTCTTTGCAGAGTCTGTAGTTGGCCGGATGATTTTCATTGCAATTACAACACTTGGCAGGGTCATTCCGATCCTTTTTTGGGCACTCATTAGTTGAGTGGTTCTCTGTACATTTCACACATCTTGGTGGTAAGTTACAGTGCTTTGATGAATGCCCAAAAGATTGGCAGCGATAACATTGAGTGCCAAGATAAGTTTTAGGTTTAAATTTGCGTATTTGAATGGCACAACTACTGAGGTACTTGATCTTTAGAAATAACCCTATATTGGTTCCAGGAGGCAATTGTATAAGAAATGGAGGGCAAGTGGTCTCATTGCGAGCTTGTAGTTTGCGGATAGATACATTTACAAAACCAAGCGATGTTAATTCGTTGGTTAAAGTTTCTTCGGCGTAGCCAGGGAGGCCAAATATTACATATTTGTGGGTACGTTCATCCTTCCTAGTGTACGTAAAAAAGGGTACATTTTCGGTGCGTAAACCATCTTGAAGAGATTTGTGTCCCTCAATGGAATGGCAATGTACAGCAATCTTGTTGTTTCCAAGATATTTAAAGTGGAAACCTTTAGTGTGGCGAGCAACTATAGTGGTTATGTAATCGTGGCTCCAGTCCGAATGTATTTCTAAAAGTATAGGTGGTATCTTACTCCTCTTCGAAGTAGTCGCGTCCCGAAGCTGCGGATTTGTAGGTGTCTTGATTGTATCACTTGACAGGCCCTCATATTTATTGGATGTCTTCAAAGGTTGTTTGTGCTGCACCTGTGTACTAGGTGCCACACGTTTTGGAGTTTTCCATTCAAGGTCGGGATCTCCAGTCCTTTTGGTTCGGAGTGTAGCCAAAGATGACGTGGAGTTAGATCGTTGTATGTATTTCTCCATTTTACTAGGTATTGTGGAAAGAATCGATATCGAAATTTACGATTGTTCCCATCACTAGTAGCGTCTTGGCAATATACGAAAGGTGAGACTCGGAATGCGTGTGACAGCCACGGGTGCTCACACGTAACTGAAAATGACTACTCGCAATTACCGTCACATCGGTGCTCACAAAGTTTATGACGTTTAAACCGTGATGTCTTGTGTTTGACTCCTAAGTCACAACCGATGACGTTATGCAGTCGGTAATAGAATTATAAACACACACTATTTGGAAAACAATGAAAAAAACGTATTGACGAGGGAATTCTTTTAATCTTTTGTTGTTTTCAATTACAAATTGCATCGCAAACAAATCTAGATGACATGTAAATCTTTACAAGAGTTAATCAAAGCACATATGAAGTTTGCACGGCAGTAGGCCATGTACTTTTTTATTGCTTTGAATGGCGAGACGAGCATGCCGTTCGCCTGATTGTAAGCGATACGACCGCTCATCGATAGTAGCAAAACAAACAACACCATGAAACACAAGCGATGCTTAGCTCCACTACGCTCGCCATCCTGAGACATAAGATGTGAATACTCAGTAAACTGAACTGGCTTGATCTCTAATCTCAACAGTCAACTCATATACCACACAATCATTACACCGGTGTGAGAATTTCACTCACTGCATTTCTTTCACGACCAATTTATCTCACTACGGAGGCCCTCAGACTTAGGTCGTAAAACTCACTGAGTAAATTAAAAAGTGGCATAAAACTGCCCTCAGATTAACGGCTCTCAGACAGTTACTGGTTTGAAATGAACGAACTATTAAAATATAAATTGTTTTTTTATTACAACAAATTTGCTTAGATGCGCGGTAAGATCAGGGCTGTTAAAGCACGGTTTGAGATGGGTATTTGGTACAAAGGAAAAAAAAATAAGCTTAGATCGGCCAAAGAGCAGACGTTTTATGTTATAATAATTGCCGTTGCTCAGGAACATTTTGGATTTGAAATGCGTTGTAGGTCTCTCAAAACGAACGATTAATTTCCAATTGCCTAGCAGCAGACTAAAAAGTGCAGGCTCGATCAGTTTTAAAATCGTTTTTTGTGCATTGAAGATAATTATATCCCCGTGTTTTTACTCACAAATAACCAGTGTCTGTTATTTATTAAAGTTAGCGATCACTATAGTGATTATTTGAATTGGTTATTTCGGATCTGGTGTGCACAGCCCTGCTCTAAACAATATAATTCAAAATATAGCAATGAAAACGAGAATACGTCTTTTAGTCGCACACCACCAGACATTTGGCGAAATAAACAGACGGTAAAAAGTTATTATATAAAGTTGTAATAACTTTAATTGAACCTCGCGAAGGGCGTAATTCGCGCCATTTTAAACCTTGAACTTTTAACTGAGGTACTAATTTTGTGAATTTTAGATTACCTTTCTTAAAGATTATGTTCGTTTTATATGCTTTCGCATATTGTTCATCGTTGAGTAGAAGCTGCTGATTTGTAGCTTGTTTGATGTAGCGGGATCAATTTACAAAGGGATAAGTATTAATAGTTCAGTCGATTTATTTGAAATTTTGTATAAATATTTTTTTAAAGAAATTCCAATTTATGATTTGCATTTGGGCGACGCCAGTTTGGAATATTAGTAAATTATTGTGTAGTATATTTTTGTAGTAATGAAAGATTTGTTTTCATGTGATTTTATAACAATCACAAAAGAATTATTATTAATTAATTATCTGTATGGTCTAACCACTCTCAATCGTATTCTCGATTGTAGAGCAGGCCCGTGCCCTGCAGTGGGACATAGGTGCGCGGATACAGAACAAAATAATTGTAATGCAAGATTTTTTTACTCAGAAAACATATTTCGAGCCGCTTTGGGACCTGAACCCAGCAATTCCCAGCCTATGTACACTACCACTAACGCAATAAAATGATATCGCGTTTTCTTTGGCCTAATTACCTAAAGCGTCTGATATCTAAATAAACTTATTTGGGTACGGGATTTCCTTATTCCGCTCAAATAACCTCGGTTAAAACAATTGTTAATACACGTAAACGGCGTATGAAGGCGATCTAGATTACGAATTGTTTTAGAGCTTATTAACCTGCGGATTCCGATCATTTGTACCCAATTATAATAAATAAATAAATTAAGTAATACCGTACCCTATTGTCACAAACATAGTGCTGATCCCACACTAAGACCGAGTCTTGGGTGGTGAATAGCTAGCTCCAACCACCATCCAAACAAATAAAAAAAAAAAATGCAGCGTTCAAATCGCTTCCCGTTGCCACAAAGTCACCATCTCACACAATTACGTCTACAAAAGACACGAAATTATCTTCATTAATGACTCAATTTTCATTGTTACGTAAATTGGAGTAATTCCTCTTCCTTATTTAGCAATAAAAAAATAATTCCTTGACGCCCCACTCGGATACAGCCGTTTATTAGATCGTTCGACACCTTTGATGTTGTGTCGTGATAATGAACGAATTTATTACTACGATGGAAAATTTAACTGCCGAATATTTGACTGCCTGATTCGGAACATTATTATAAATGTATTTTTAGATATATTTAAGTTAGTTTCTTGTAGGAGTAGCAAAACTGGATTTTTGGATGCCTAAATAATGTAGTTAATAAATTATACTGTTTACTAAAATAATTTCTTATGTTTTCATTGTTCTCCAAAATATTATATGGATGGCAGAGACAAGACTACATACTTTATTGCAATATTGCAATCTTAGATATATGTATATCTATAGTATATTGGCCTTTGTAAAAAGAAATAGCAATAGTTCTTGAACTCTAAATATATCCGCTGCCAATTTCCATCAATATTGGTTTGTGGTAAGTCGATTCTCGCTAGCACGAAGCTAGACTTAGGTTACGTCCATCGCCATTATACCGGACAGCTTCAGCGCTTTGTGCCTCGTTGCTTCGAGTTGTTTATCATTGTCTAACACCCTTACAAATAGACTAATAGCAATATTGAGCTAGAAATATCTCTTAAAAAATATTGCTTTAAAAACATTTTGCAAACGCCGATTTCTAAAACAAATATTATTGCGTTAACTTTCTGATACACTGAAGAATAGGGTGATCAGAATCGTGAATAGACAGAAGTTAGAAAACAAAAATATTGAAAATGTACTTATTTTTTCAGATATCAGTGATATATATGTTATGGGTCAAGTGATTAATCGAGATACGGGCCAAGTGATTAATCGGGATACGATGATCTTATACGATAAGAGCGGGCAATGTGATTATAACCAATCAATTTATCACATTGCCCGGGCATTATGAATAATGCCATGTGCCTTGGGAAGAGTGATGTAAAGCGAATCAAAATCAAAACAATGAGCCGAAGTGGTAGAATTTAGAATAGGGTAGCACGAGCGGGTGGGTTGGGAGGAGTGGAGGGGGAGGGGAGTGATGCGCCTCCCCTGGTAACACTCCCATGAAAAGGTAACGTACCATTCCTGAGAAATATCTATTATAGCAACCATATAATATAAAACACTTGTTGTCAATACAAATTAGCTTCTGCATCGTCTCCGGCGCTACGGGAAGTTCAGTCCCTTCGCCCTTGCGTAACAAAAGATAGGCACCCATGCTCACCTCCGCAGCTTCGGCTTGCTGGTCGCCTATCATTCGTTACAGCGGGCCGGGGCTGCTCTCCCTCCAAAAGACTACGTGAAGTCGGGATGTTCCGAGTCGGTTTTGGGGCACAGTCGACCTAACTTATCCATAAAGTGGGTACACTAATTTTCTTCTGAAGATAATGTTTCGGACGTTAAAAAACAACTAAACATAAGCAGATCAATTCAACCATTCTAATTTATGGGTCTATCGCAGATGCAACGATGCGGCAGCCCACCACGTAAAAAATCACCTATTAATCACATTGCTCGATCATCATGTAGCCATATTCATAATGTCCAGGCAATGTGATAAATAGGTGCGTTTAGACTGTAATTAATCACTTGGCCCGATATGGCTCGGCAATATTTATACTGCCCGGGCATTATGAATACTGCCCGCATTAATCACTTGGCCCATAACATATATAATAACAAGGGAGAAAAATAACCATTCCATTTTTAATTCAGCAAAGGAAAAAATAAAAGACATCTTAAGAATACACATGGATACAAAATATATTTTGCCCTTTGTCATGATAGTAAAAATATTTTGATTAATATCATAGAATCGGTGGGAGTATGAAAAATAATAAATGTGTCGGAAGTGAAAGCCGTCGTCGATCTTCCCACAATCGAGTGAACTTTTTACACAACATAAATCATTTTTTCAGATTGATTGTATTGTTTTTGTAACATATATATTTATATTATTATATATAGAACAAAGTATGAGCTACGAACTATAAATTTGCATTCCCAGCACTTGTCTTAGCAATGTTTTTTTATTACTTTTTATATATATTTTGGAAACAAACTTGCAATAAAACCCTCACAATTACGAATATATGATCCAGTGAGGTTTCCACACTTAAATAATGTTAGAGTGCAGTCATTATTATTTTTAAGAAAATGAATGTCTGTATTTAATTAAGTACGTAGGTATAAAACGTGTGAAGAAAACACTTTTTTTTCTGTTATGTTACACCGATAAATTGCGAAGAAACTGAACTAACTAGTTGTGAGCAAATAAAGCCATACAACACAGCACCTAAAGATTTCTAGGTAATTAACAGCATCTGAAATTGCTTAAGAAACACACCACGGTAGAATGAAAGGATTAATCAACGAAATGCAAGTCATTGCGGTTCTATACATCGTCTTCTGTGTGCCTGTAACATGCCTCTTTGCGGACCGATCCATTTATTTTGGAGTAGGAAACTGTGTGCCATGTGATTCCTTTTTAACACGCTTTTATTAGCTTCACATGTATGCTTGTATGTATGTATGGAACTGACTCCTTTGAGCTCGATTTTGCCCTACTTTGAATGATCAAATTTAATTCAAACTTTGCATACTTATTCAGGACCGTCGACAATGCAATAATTTAAAAAGTATATAACATTATCTTATCCAGAATCGTAAAAAAAATGACTGAAAAAAATATTAAAAGTCAAACGCAAATTACCAATTTGCGCGCAGCTGTCTTTCTCTAATAAGACAGCCGTAGATAATGTTTTTAGCGCAAACAATTAAATTATAGTTTAAAAAACTAAAATAACACGCTTGCATAAAAGAACCAACTAAAACACCCCACGCTTTGTATCAAGAATATGTATGTATTTTACTCCATTTTCTTTCAAATCTTAAATTCATTATCAATTATTTGCAAGCGTGTTTTTTTAGTTTTTAAACTATATTTTTTTTTTATATCTTACGCCAATCCTAGTATGTACTAGCGTCCGCCTTTCTATTACATATATTTCTATTACATATATTCTTTATTTCAACAATTCATTAAAATACTATACCAAGTCTTGTCATAAATATTTTTATTGCACATAACATTTATTATTATTACAGAGTGTTAGTTTAATACACTAATATAAAACCATTAAAAAATATAAAGCTTATTCAAAGTAGCCTTGATTCGCTGCGATACAGTACTTTAAACGTTGAGGTCAGTTGTCAATAGCAACACGCAATCTTTCTATGGGAATATTCGTATAAAAATGAGATTCCAAATTCAAAAGTCATATTTTGTTTATTTAAATTGTAACAGTATTTATGGCCAGACCAAGTATTATAAGACCACTAACAAATATTTTGTATATACCTATATGTATGATAAGAAAATATATGATAATATGTGTATAATATGATAATATTTTCTATATTAATCCTGTCATCATTAAACATTTTGAAACTTAAATTATTAGTATAAAAATACAGTTATGATACGGGGGAAGAGTGGTAGTCTAACAACCAAGCTCGCTCACGTAATGTAGCTCATATAGATAACCAACCGAGAATATTCTTATACGATGTCTTAACGCAAAAATCCTATTTTATAGCCATACATAAACGATAGCATTTTATGAATCTTGGTTATGAATAATAAAGATTTTATCTGAACAAAAATGTCTGGAATAAGAGGAATCGTAGTAACTAATATAAATAATTACGTCATTGACTTAGTCGCCCCAAAAACTTTCATGAATACCGGTAGTAGTAGATTCGTTTTCGCTTATTTTATTTTTATTGCAATGAATGGTGAGATGGCTGATGGTAAGACTTTACATGGACAGTAGCAAAGCCAAACAACACCATGAATTACAAAGCAATGCTTGGCACTCCACTGCGCTCGCCATCCTATGACATAAGATGTTAAGTCTCAATATGACCAGTGGCTCTTATACAGAATATATCAAGACTGCGATAGAAAATGAAGCCGAGTGGTAGTTTTATTTTGTTATACCATATGTAATATTGATTCTTATACGTATAAAATAGTTTTTCTTAGGTCAGTGCTACATTATTTGTATTCGCCAATGTAGCACAGGGCACATGCCACCTCTATAATAGAGAGCGCGATTAAGAGAGGTTAGGCCGTATAGTCCGCCACTCTGGCTACGTGCGGATGCTGAATTTTACATAGCATAGACATTCATACATATGGCTATGGTATGCAGGCATCCTCATGATGTTTTCCTTCACCGTTTAGTTTGTGGTGATTTACTATCAATACACATATAATGACTCCAAAAAGTCAGTGGTGTGCCCTGGGACTTAGACCCACGGCGACCGTGAACATTTTGGCAGTCGCGTCTAGTCCGTTATCAATATGCCACCCCGCACTTACGTATTACTTAGTCAGTGCATTGCTATGGTTTATTTGACACTAATAACTTTTAAGAGTTAACTATTTAAAACTTGCATCAAACTCAAGGGAGCGAAACTAGGAAGAAAGTTTGTGTGCAGTGGTAATGAGAGGAAGGAAAGTCCCGTCGCAGCTGCCAACTTATTCATTGAGTAAGCCGCAAGCTGTCCAATGTTTGCTCTATTTAACACCCTCTGTCTCAGTGGACCGGTTATGTGGTTATGGAAGTTATAGCTTCTATTAAAATAGTTTTTAAATTGTCTTAACTTTTCTTTTCTGTTTTAAGTAAGTCAAGTGATATGGTATAATGAGACCCATTGATGAATAAATTAAGACTATTTTCTGTGCTTGGTAAGGATGATATAAATTGAATACAATTTTCAGGACCAACCACTGTATTGGCAATATTTACTTGCAAGCTTGGCAATAGATACTCTTAGTTATTTCGCAAGCATGATATTATGGCGATTCTGTAGTACGTTATAGCGAACCTATTGTATAAATAACTTCCTTACTTATTTAGTTATTTAACAAACTTGGTCTCACCGGACCGGGAGTTATAAATTCTTCTAAACTAGTTTAAATTGTCTCCACTTTTGTTTCCTACTGTAAGTAAGAGGTCTACCGTCTGGTTGAATTGGAACGTGCTATTAATCAGTACAATGATTTAGCACAGCTCGTATGTTAATAATAAATAAATAAATAATAAATAACACCCAACAGTCACATACATAGTCCTGACCCCACACTAAGATCGAGTCTTGTGTCGTGGGTATCAGGAACTACGAGAGACTTCGGTCCCACAAACACCCAGACCCGGAAGAAATATTTGTGGGCCGCACAAACATTTCTCTTGGTGCGGGGATTGAACCCGCGGCCTCTCGTTTCGTCGCGTCTAACCAACTGCGACACGGAGGCATGTTCACTTATATTATATTATTTCTGTGCTACGAGCCATATATGTATAGTGCCAGAATGTATCTCTATTTTTATTTTGTGACATATATTCTTAATATTACTTGAGTGCCTCTTTGGAGTTTAAGGTTGGCAGACAGCTATTCGTATTTTTACACGCTTTATATATTAGCTTCACTTGTATGTTTGTATATTTGTATGTTTGTATATTTGTATGTTTGTTTGTAACCGACTTCTTTGGGCGCGATTTTGACCCACTTTAAACGGCCAGATTTCGTTCAAATTTTGCACACCTGTCAAAGACCGATGACAATACAATAATTCGATTAAAATATATAATTATCCTGATTAGATTCGCCAGGATTAATTATTCTTATAATTGATGACCATTGCTACATTCATCGCTAGATGGCGTTAACATTGCATTCTTCCAAGAAGCTTATACCCAAATGGAGATTGCATTCCGTATAAAACACTAAAGCACAAAAATTTGACCTTGAATGCAATCGCTGTTGCCTGCTATCCTTTTCTTTAGAGTGACAATGAATGAAGTTCACGTGAAGTTCATTCATTGTTACGCTAAAGAAAAGGATAGCAGGCATCAGCGACGTCATTCAAGGTAAAATTTTTGTGCTTCACTTTTATATACGGAATGCAATCTCCATTTGGGTATAAGCTTCTTGTATTCTTCAAGTGTCAAATGTTACTACTGACCAACAGATGGCGTTATTGATTGGAAATACAGCCGTAGATGGATGTTTTTAGTCAAAACAATTATATAATAGTTAAAAAAAACTAAAATACACGCTTTAATAAGATATACAACTAAAAAAGTAAAAATAATTGATACTGAATTTAAGATAAGAAAATGGAGTAAAATACATATATTTTATTGTTACAAAGCGTGGGGTGCAGGAGGATAAGTAATTGTTGTAAACACCCCACGCTTTGTAACAATAAAATATATGTATTTTACTCCATTTTCTTATCTTAAATTCAGTATCAATTATTTTTACTTTTTTAGTTGTATATCTTATTAAAGCGTGTATTTTAGTTTTTTTTAACTATTATATAATTTTGTATTCAGTTGTTTTAAATAATAAAAATATTTTGCACTTTTGTTTTATGTTGTAACCTGAGAAACATATATTGAGTTAGCGTAGAGTAGAGTTGCGTAGAAAATATTTTTAAAGTCACTAGATTATTAATTATTTAAATTATTACTAACCCTACAGAGCTCTTTGATCTAAAACAAGTTTACAAAAAATAAAATAAACATAATTTCCATTAAGCGTTACACTAAAGAAAGTCTGTGTAATATATATTAATATAGTTTCGCATTGAAAGAAGTCAGTAAAAAGAAGTTTTAATAAAACCTCGCGTCGACACTCGTACCGGAAACGGCTTATTCATTAAGCAGCGGTCAAAGGAATGGAACAAAAAACAAAATATTCGACCAAAGAGTTCAAATGAGAGAATAAGACCGAGTCCCTGCATTTACAGCCACTTTTAATTTTTAAATCGCATGACGCTGGCTGGAGCGCATTTTAATTGAATTCCCTTTAAAATTCACGCTGAGTGGACCTTGAGCAGCTTAAGTACCCCCATTTTCGTAGAAGCTTTTAATGTGCATATTGACAGAGCCAATAGATTTAGTAAGCTGCATTGGTAGATGGAAATGAGTTGGCGAACCGAGTTTCCACTTCGATGCTTGAAGATGGCCATCGGGGGATTTTTATGATGATGTAGCTTTAGTGCTAAGGTCAACGGACGTCAAAGGTGACCTTGATATGTCTAAGAGCGTTATAATATTCGATGAAGCGTCAATAATCAGAATTTCCTTAAAGAAAAACCCACCACACTGTTACATACAATCCATTTCAAATGTGTTTTGGTGACATATATCGATTGGTGAGTGAGATTATTGTAGACCTAACCATCGCTTCTTGCTTCTTCCGGATTTGTGCACTCACATGAAACCTATAATCTGCATTCATAAATCTTTCGATTACGATCTTATAAACTTGGGCAAGCAGTTTAGGATCCTCAAGTTTTGTGGGTGTTCACAGGCGGCGATGCTATCTTTTCACCAAATAAGCGTGCCAATTTGTCAGAAAACCCACATTATTTTTTATAAACAACACTCTAGTTGAAGAGCTCATCAACAACAAAGAAATCATTCTAACTACTGAGCCGCGACGTCGCTCTTGTTTTAATTACAAACCTAGGACGCTAACTTTGCACGTTTAATTTCTCGCTACAAGTTTTTCAAAGGGCTTATTTTGAATCCTGCAATCAGCGCGGCACAGACGAGCTTGCTCTCTCAATGTTTATTTGTTGCAAGACTTTGTTCAGGTACAAAGCAATTGCGTTATGCAATTGCGGTGTTAAAATACATAAACCATTGTTATTCCCGAGTTTGCATGTTTTAGTGCACGCCTTTGATTTTTAATGAAATTTGTTTTGCGCAGATTTTGTTTATTACTTTGGCTAGAATGTTGAACATTGCTAGCAAGGAGATATTTTTATTTTCGCGGACAGCGAGACAGTTCTCCAGAGAATTGCGCCACAGTGACTCGTGTACATAAATGCTAAAAAATGGTGCATCAAAATAATCATAATAAAAATGTTTATGAGTCTCTTACAATACAACCATTCTAGACTGAATTCGTAATTTAAATCCATTCATTTCGGACACAAAAAATATTCAAACTTTGAACATAGTTATTAATAAATTAGTAATTACCACAATCATGCTAATATTTATCGCGGTGGAGTCACGATGTCACGATGATCGCGTATGTCGCATATTCCTACTTTTTTTGATATTGACTTCTAGGTAATGCAGCTTGGCTGTTATACAATGTATGAAAAGTAAACTTCAAAATTTTATGACGCCAAATTATGAAGCTGTCAACTAAGTGCTGAAAAATTGGCTGAAAAATAAAAACAAATGGCTTGACAAGTGTGACGGTGTATTTTTTGCACCATAAATTACGATTAGGATTTCTGTCCACTATAAACCATACTATGCTACTTTTACTGGTGGTAGGTCTCTCATATGTGAGAGGCTGCCTGGGTGGGTACCACCGCAATGTCTATTTCTCCCGTCAAACAGTAGTTTAAATGCACTGTTGTGTTTCGGATTGAAGGACATTGTAGCCAGAGTAACTAATGGACATATTGAGACTTAACATCTTATGTCTCAGGATGGCGAGCGCAGTGGAATGCCAAGCATTGCTTTGTAAATCAAGGTGTTGTTTGGTTTTGCTTCTGTTCATGAGCGGTCGCAACGCTTACCATCAGGCGAACGGCATGCTCGTCTCGCCATTCACTGCAATAAAAAAAAAAAAAAAAAAAAAATGCTAGTACTTTGAATACAATTTTCTTAATGAATTGTCTGATAAAGGACTTCGCCTTCTAGATCGAACCATAATTTGTTGCTGCTTGATGAATCTTTAAGAAGGTCGTGAAATAAATTGGACAGCGACCGAACGACTTTAAGGTCCTCTATTATTTTTAATGTCTAAATAATTTGACTTTTTTCTTGTATGTCATTAAACATACAGAGACTGTTTTATACATAGATATAAATTTCAGTGTTTACTCAACGTACCTATAAAACACTTTAATAATAAATGTTTACTCACGCCTACCTTAAGAGTGTTTACGTACCTATATTTTTTGTTAAAGACGCCTAACGTTTAGAAAATAGAACTAATAAGTACTCAATTTTATCAATCACTTTGTTTATTTTATTCCATAATGTTATTCAATGCGTAGCTTGAAAAATTTGCTGTGTAACTGATACCAAATAAAAACACGTCAATCACTCCCAAAAGGGTCTTGGCCAATGATTGAAACATACGTTTGGTAATAAGTTATCCTCGTTCTTCATACCCGACCACTCGTGCATTGGAATAACAAATCACCAACATAAAACTCGGTTGATGTATTAAGTCGCCATCGTGGGAACATGAGTTATTATTTTATTTCATCGCAAGGAATGGAGCGAATTTATATGTGAATATTTTAATAAGGCGCCTTTTATACTGAGTTGTGTTTCGGTTTTATTTTCGTACAAGACTTCATCTGTTAATACCCTGCCAATAAGTATCAACTTGGGTATTGGTTTTTACGGTTATCGTAGTCTTGTGCTGTAAAATAGTGAGTGCATTTGTTAGTTTAATAATATATACTTAAATAATAATACGACAGTCTCTGTGGCACAGGTGATTAGACGCCGCCTGTGAAACGAGAGGCCGCGAGTTCGATCTCCGCACCGAGAGAAATGTTTGTGCGGCTCACAAATATTTCTTTCGGGACTGGGTGTTTGTGAGACCGAAAAGTCTCTCGTAGTTCCTGATACCCACGACACACGACTCGCTTAGTTTGGGGTTAGGACTATGTATGGGACTGTTGGGTGTTATTTTTTTTTATAGAATATTGTGACATATACTTTGTAAATACAACTGGTGGTAGGTCTCTCATATGTGACTTGTGAGAAGCCTGGGTAGGTACCACTGAAATGTCTATTTCTCTCGCCAAACAGTAGTGTAAATTGACTGTTGTGTTTCAGTTTGAAGGGCTCACATTGTAGCTCGAGTAATTACTGGACATATTGACTCTTAAGATCTTATATGTCTCAGGATGGCGACCGAAGTGGAATGCCAAGAATTGCTTTGTAATTCAAGGTTTTATAAGAGCATAAGAGCTATTTCATTACTCATATTTTTAATAAACGAATTTAATTTTCTATGTCATCTTAGCTTAAAGTACAGCTGCTTATTTGAAGTGGTCCGGCGAAAAAAGCTACAATTTGATTTCATTATAAATCCATTTGTTTGCAAAGGTTTCCAGTTAGTATTTAGCAAAAGACGCTGAAGAGGATCAAATATTGTAATCGTCTATGGCCCATACATCAAAGATCGCAATAAACAGGTAAAAACAAATAACAAAAATAAACGTTACCAAAAAATAAATAAATAGCGGTCCAACCTTTTCCCTTTCGATTCAATAAAAAACATACACATTTACTTGAATATAATTCGTACATTCAGGAAGTACAACGGAGAAAATAAAAAGAATAAACCGATTTTATGTTTCGATAAAAGCCGGGTTTATGAAGGTCGGGGCTTTTTCAAAGGGCTTGTGGAGCAAGCAAATATGCTTAGTTGGCTAATAAAGTCATTGCTGTGAAGTATTGCCAAGTAAGCGGTATACAATCGTTTTTATTTTCCTGATGCTTTATCGTTCAGAATGGTTTGGGTTATAAGTTTCAGACAGACTAGTTTGAAGTCAACCTTTTAACAAGTATTGTGATTATTTTGCGCTAACCTCACGCAAAGGAAGTACAAAAAAACTGCCTTGATAATGTAATTTTATGAAGATCACGAATTTTGTTAACACAGTCGCAATTTAACACATTTTAAAATTTAAATCTTGTAATGGGAGTAAAAGAATAGGGATGCAAAACAAAACTAGTGACGTAATTTGTCTTAATTTACATTACAGTTTGCGGGTGTGAAAGACACAGTAAGATGTTCCCACTACGCTTCAATTCTTTCATTTAAAATACTAATATTTGTCTCACGTTACATACTACTTTAATGTTCTGACAGAAATATTTTATTTAATGGTATTTGTAAAAATTAAACATATTCAAATGCCCTATTGTTTTATATCTGTATAACTCACCGGTTTAAAATACCAACATTTAACAGTTTTCCATGAAATTTAGACTATTACTGCAATCTAAACATTTTAGTACATTTCTCGTAGTTCGATATTAAAACGCGACGTCATAATGTTCCATGATAAAATATTTTTATCCATTTGTTAGCAGCACTGCAATGCATCCGAGCCATAATATTCGTATATAATATTAATACATATTTTATGAAGCGCTGTTCAATGCACCGTCGGAACTTTTACCGGGCGTATTTTTACAATGTATGTAGAACTTGCTGTATACTGTGG
Organism: Hyles euphorbiae; assembly: GCA_023078785.2. Lineage (NCBI taxonomy): Eukaryota > Metazoa > Arthropoda > Insecta > Lepidoptera > Sphingidae > Hyles > Hyles euphorbiae. The sequence continues at coordinate 14,194,336 of CM041051.1, forward strand.
TAAGGTTTATTGTTTACTAGCTGAAGTTCTTGACTTTGCCTGTCTGACGTAGAATATACATAATAATCTACGTCATGTATATTCTTTATTTGTAAAATTCCAAAAAAATATAATGAAATAGTGTATAAAATCAGTATAAGCCTATCTAGCCAACGTCCCAATACAGGGCACGGGCTTCCTCTACAGCCAAGAGTGCGGTGGATAAGGGTTAGGTCATTTAGTCAACTATGCCTAGTGAGGGTTGGAGGAATTTACACCGGAGAAAACGTTTAAAATTGTATGTAGGTTTCCCCACAATGTGTCCTTCCACCGTGGGTAGTGGTTTAGTAGTAGTTGCGTTCAATAAGAAAAATAAATAAATACACCCGACAGTCACATACATTCCTGACCCGGCATTACGATCAACTAAGTCTTGTGTCGTGGGTATTAAAACCTACGAGAGACTTTTCAGTATGACAAACATCTAGTTCAGAGATAAATATTTACGGGCCTCGCAAACATTTCCCTCAGTGCAGGGATCGAACCCGCAGCCTCTCGTTTTACAGTCGGCGTCTAACCAACTACGCCGTGGATGCTCTAAATTCTAAAATATGGTAAAACCTGCGGTTCGATCTAACTTCGCCCGGGTGCAGATACTTTTTGAGTCTAATCCTCATCAACAACATAATATCTCATAACGTCCTGTTACATCCCTTTCTATCCAATTCTGTATAGTCATGTCCCGCGCACGCATTCAAATTTGGAGGATTAGCAAATATATATATTTTTATTCTTGACTCAATCCACAGGAATACTACATTTTATCGGGATAAAAAGTAGCCTATGTGTTAATCCAGAGTGTCAGCTAATTCCATGCCAAATTTTATCAAAATTCGTCCAGCGGCTTGAGCGTGAAGAGGTAACAAACACACAAACTTTAGCATTTATAATATGAGTAGAATAAATAAGTCAATGACAAATTCAGTAACACATTATTTACTGAAGTCGAATGGAATTTAATATCGGATGACCGACTGCACGCCATGTGTAATGCAATGGAATAATTGTGCAGGTAGCTGAGATTTCTATCCTGCATGGTTGCATGTACATAACTCAAAGAGAAGTTTCTATGAGGATACGCACTAGGTATTTACCTGTAATATTTGTGGTTGTTAACTACTTGCGGGGAGGCGAAGACTGGTTTGGGTTTTCGTGGTTAATGTATGTATTGATGTGTGGACGTAGTAATCTGGTCCCATAGCTTTCAAATTACTTATAGTATTTGTGAATTAAAATTTCATTTAATTTTGGTTGCCAATAAGGAGAAAGCTTATGAATCGTCAATTTACAGATTTTATTCATCAATTTCACATGTGATATCCATTACCAATTTTAAATTGAATATGGGTATGAATTATACATTACCCATAAGGTTAACCAAACAGCGAAATCATTTAGTTTATATTATATCACCAAAACACATCGTCCCCAGAACCCGTTAAATACCCTGAGGGTCACACTTCCAAACATCACTCCATTATACTAAAGAGCGTATGAAATCGCACATTATTCCACCGTCATTAAAGTTAAACGGTACACCAACATTTTCCATACACAACGAACGATGAATGTTTAAGACGTAGTTGTTATCATTTTTTATCACCCTAAGCGAGAATGTGGCTGCTTTACATTTTCAGGAAGGGAATCGTATCCATGAATGTGCTTTAGTGTAAGGTTTAGATAGACATCAAATGGAAAAGGAGCTCGGGTTCCTTCACATTTCTCACTTCTTATTATATTGTTTGTTTAGGTATTATAAAGATACTGCGTGATATCGTTTGTAACATAATATTTACACTAAATTTCAGATAGAATATGTCAAAATATTTTTATTTATTTATTTATTTATTTAAATCTTTATTGTACACAAACTTAACAATACAAACAAACAGAAATAATAATACCAAAGAGTACAAATGGCGGTCTTATCGCTCAACAGCAATATCTTACAGACAACCATGGGATGGATTTAAATGAAGGAGAGGGAGAGAGGGCAGTGTAACAAATAAAGAATTACTTTAAGCTAAATAATACTAATTAAACATAACTACTAATATACATATACATATCCATAAAAATACATATATATATATATATATAATTTATATTATAATTATATTATATTATATTATAATTTATGTATTATTTATTTGTATGTATGTATGTATGTATGTATATATATATATATATATGTATATATATATATATACATACATACATATATGTATATATATATATATACATACATACATACATACATACAAATAAATAATACATAAATTATAATATAATACAGTTTCCAAATGATTTAATGAAAAGAAGTAATAGTGAAGTCTGCTTTAAAGGGAAAGGTAGTGCTCTTTAATCAGTTTTTTAAATGACGACAGCGTTTGCGCCTGCCTCACTACAACAGGAAGCGCGTTCCACAACCGAACTGCTTTGACAGTAAAAGAATTATCCATTGCTGTCGTGGTATGCACAGGCATTCTCAGCTTAAGATTCTCAGACGACCTCAAGGATCTCGAATGGGAGTCATGAAGAAAAATGAATCGTTCTTTAAGATAAGATGGGGTGAGAGGATTAAACAAAATATTATAAAGAAGAGAGAGAGTGTGAGTATTCCGACGAAGCCGAATAGGTAACCACTTGAGCTTAGCACGAAACTCAGAAACATGGTCATATTTGCGAAGACCAAATATGAACCTTATGCAGAAATTTTGAAGACGCTCAAGTTTATTTAGTTGGTCTTCGGTGAGATCTAGATAGCTGACATCGGCATAATCAAGGATGGGGAGAAGGAGGGTTTGCGCAAGCGTAATCTTCGTGGTAACGGGTAGAAAGTTGCGTAGCCTTCGCAAGGACCTAGCGGAAGCAAACAGCTTCCGGCTAATATCCGAGAGCTGTGGACCCCAGGTGAAAGATTATTTTTTCTTTATTTTCTCTATATATTTTGTTCAAGCAATTCCAACCAAAAAAATACTATCAAACTATAACTAATTTAGCCCCTAAGACCTACGAGAGATATACACAAGCTATCATATCTGCCTTCATTGGTATAAAAACGGCCATATACAGCAAATACAACTATTATCCCACCGACAATGATGATGAAAGGTCAATACAACATTCTGAGTATTCAGAATAATCGTAAGTCTAGACGTCTATATGTCAAGATTAACTATATGTCAAGAAAACGTATCTCGCTGCAAAATACCAGGGCATTGTGAGACATGTAATTACGTATTACTGAATGATATTGGTCTCGAAATTTCCACCGTATGGGGTGTAATTGGAAAAAAATATAATACGGCTGAAGAGACTTTGTGTTGTATAAAATAAAAGTGGTTACTTTTCGGAGTACTTTACTCTAATAGGTCCTACTAAGGTTATCGATGTTACTAGTTTACACGGGATAGCAACGCCTGAATGAAACGAGTCTTGGAGCAGTACTAAAAATTATATATTTTTTTCTTCTGACTATTTATTCAAATTAGATGTGTGTATGGGTAGTTACGTCACACTGGATTTGGGTACATATAAGAGTTGCGTGGGTAAAAAAAGCAAGTTCTAATAGTTAGTGGTAAAGGCCGACCGTATAACTCGCGTATCGCCTGCGCGGTAAGAAGGGAGCGAGGGGAGATGTTAGCGGGTGGGTGAAAGGGGTGCGCGGAGCAGAGAGCTTACGTCAAGTGCGACAGTGCGCTGGCTGTGCTTACAGCGCGCGGTTGGTAATTTTGTTACGGACACTTGGACATAAACGCACAAGGTAACTTTGACTTGCCAAGATAAATCTCAAGATGAATCGCTCTTGCAGTTTTGCGAACAAAATTGACAAGCAAGCTAAACAAATAGCATACAATGTATATTCCTTTTTTAAAGCCAGAAAACAAGATCATAATTCACTGGAATACAATGGAATAAAATACACTGGAACAGTTATTTGCCGAATTCTCTGTAGAAAAATGGGTTAACTGCGATAAACATGTACAAACTATTGAAAATGAATATTGTCTGCACGATCGTATCGTTGATGAAGAGATGGACCGATTTATTATTAATTTGCAAGATTCTGACTCCTCAAGCTACACAGACAGTGATGATGATTTAAGCGATATGGATATTAGTGATGAATAGTCCTATAACTTTTATCTGTGGTTAAATATTTCTTAAACGAAGTTAATTATTGTTTTTATGATTTTGTACCTAAGAAGTTATTAATAAAATATTTGTAAAACTTAAAAATAAATACTTAAAAAAAAAGGTACCTATTATTTTATTCTTTACCAACAATGTCTATCTCGAGACAAATCTTTGGATTATTGACTCCGTGTGTAGCGTTACCCGCCCCGCTCCCTTCTTACCGCGCAGGCGATACGCGAGTTAAACGGTCGGCCTATAGTAACGTAACGTAACGTAACGTGGCAGTTACGTTCGCGTTTACGTTAGTTATGTTTGGGAACGTAACTACGTACCCACGAATTCATCAAGGTTCTTCTAACAATTAAGAATTATGGTTTCAGCCTACGGTAAGACGGTACAAGAATTGCGCAACGATATTTCCGACCGCTTTAAGAAGAGTGCCTAAAGTACCAAACCTAAAAGGAAACTAAAAGACCCGTAACAAATGAAACGCTTACTGGTGGTAGGTCTCTCATATGTGAGAGGCCAGCTGGGTTTCTATTTCTCCCGCCAAACAGCAGTTTAAATGCACTGGTGTGTTTCGGATTGAAGGACATTATAGCCAGAGTAACTACTGGACATATTATTGAGACTTTACATCTTATGTCTCAGGATGGCGAGCGCAGTGGAATGTCAAGCATTGCTTTGTAATTCAAGGTGTTGTTTGGTTTTGCTACTGTCCATGAGTGGTCGTATCGATTACTATCAGGCGAAAGGCATGCTCGTCTTGTCTCAAACGCGCATCCAAACAAAGTATTGAGAATAGTACGCTACTTCTTATAATTTGAAACACTGAAGCCAGGTTTTTGATATTTAGCAAGGGGACTATGCCCTAAAGTTTCAAATGGACTTGTTCATCGATGTTTCTTGCTATTGTATGGATACTATATAGTGTAGTAAATAATTATTTTGGGTTGTGAACATGTTTGAATGTTTCAAAAAAAATTATTTGAATTTGTATTTCTTTTCATGTTTAAACTTTTTCTTAGTAGTTTAGTGAAGGAGTAATCATAGAAATCCGTCTTATAAGTGGTAAATGAACTAAACAGAGTGAAAACTGTTTAATATTATAATATATGATACAAAATGTTTCAGTAAAAAATATTTATATTTATCTAGGCCTCCCGTTAAAATGAAAGCCGTATTTGTAATAATAACTCAATTACAATGTCGCTAATGATTGCTGAAAACTAAGAAGCTTAATACGTAACATCTCGAGGTGAGCGCAAAGTAGTGCCTTGCAGTACTTAAATTAAGAATAATTTCTGAGTAAAATTGCTTCTGTTTACGAACAGGCGTGACTTACCATATAACAAACATCCTGCTAATTTTGAGAAATAAAAAAAGAAGAGCATTCGGAAAAAAAGTAAATTCGTTTTTGGAACTAATCAACCTGGAATGTCCCCGATTCAAAACACGTGTACTTTAATCAGGCTTACGCTTTCATAGTTGGGGAAACTCGAGCAAAGTTTTTCATAGATTGCCCCGATTCCAATGGCCACCTATTTCCCGAAGGCAGGAGTGCCAAGTTTACTGTTACTTTCGACTTACTTAGTGTAGTTCTTTTCGTGAAATATATGCTTGTGTTTATCCCAACGTGTAATAGTTACACGTATCGCTTAATATATTGGTATGTTTACCTTTTTTATTATAATGAATGGCGAAATGAGCATGCCGTTCGGTTGATGGTACGATACGACTACTCATGGACATTAACAAAACCAAATAACACCTTTAATTACAAAGCAATGATTGTCATTCCACTGCGATTAAAAAATATATATGGTAATATCTACAAAGAATACTTTTTTATACTGGACCTGTATGGTTTTACATGTGCAATTTTCTGAAAAACTACTGATAATTAGGATGAGATTTTTGTCTAGCCTGTACTTGTATTTTAGTTTATTAGTTATGAATATTGATTACTTTAAGGTGTTTTATCGAAAGAAAACGTGCATTTCTTACCTTGCAGTACTGTAAAGATGGCTCGACCGACATCTTACCTAGAGTACCACTACTTCCTAGTGAACTGGTGAGATCCAATTTAGTGTCATGATAAATAATATATTGCCGCAGATGCAGTACGCCTTCATTCCTGTTGTCACTTTCCTTGACTTTCGTTGACCATTTTGAGATGGAAGTTTAATACAAATTATGCCGATGTTCAAAGGTAATTACTTAAATCAGGTGGACTTAGGAACTGTTTGATAAATTTCTGGGTAGGCCAATTTTGTCAACTATTACCTTCGTGATCTTTCGTGATTAAGTAAATCAATATAATATCATATCTACATGAATTGTTTCACTAGCATTTAAGTTAAAAAGTAGCTTATGTTATAGTTATAAAAGTGATATTTATAGAAAGATTAAAGCCACGTATACGCCGGGGGACCTTTCTTGTAGATACGATTATCATAAGGATATAAAATAGAACGTGATCTGTGTTGGTTCTGGTATGCGATAATGGCACACGATTCTCGCCGACAAACTCTCTTTTTGAGAACGGGACATAATTAGTAGTAAAATGCTGGACTTAGGCTTCCATAGTTATTTCCTTGCTTTTTTTTTATTGCCGTGAATGGCGGGATGAGCATGCCGTTCGCCTGATGGCGAGCAATGCGATCGCTCATGAACAGTAGCAAAACCAAACAACACCTTGAATTACAAAGCTATGCTTGGCATTCCACTGCGCTCGCCATCCTAAATTTTGCTTTCTCTTTCAGCGTATTTTATTTATAATAATACTTCAGATTCTAAATTAGTCGTTACCACCAGCCATTTTATTAGGAATATTCCATTTAACCTTCAACCTTTTATGCTCACTCTAATAAATTTTAATATGAAAAGTGTGTTTTTAAAAGATAAAAGGGTCTGCTAATGTGTTATGCTGAAACATTCTCGAGCTTAAAAGTGAGCGTTCTTTACAATTTCATTCAATATAAAGTTACAAAGACTGTCTTTGTGCTTAATCTTTCAAAGGAGACATGAGTTGTTGAACAGACAATTTTTTAAATGTTTTAATCTTCTTTGCAATGTGAAGAGCATATACATAATATACACATAGTATGCTTTTCGATATTAGATTGTCAATCGTAAGATAGTCAGATATATTTTCAGCTCTAACTTATTAACTTATATGAGTGTTCGGTTTTAATATATGATTAACGGGTACTAGAGTTCAACCCAGTAAAAAAAGTCCTAGCAAACTTTTTTTCTGAAAGTAATTTTCAAAGAGTTGAAGCTATTATCTCAGAATTGTGATTTCAGTTTAGAGGAAGAGTGAGAAGGAAAAACAAACAGCAAGCTCTGTCATTCTTTTTATTAAAATCCAGGAGAAAGTAAAAACAAATCGTAATCTAATATCCCTTTTAAATAAGGGCTCAAATTATTTCAAAGGGATATAACTTGAAACAAATGACTAGTGAGCTCACAGTTATTACAGTGCTATAAATAAAATTTACTACTACTTGCATATTATTTACAACGGACAAAGATATGTATTATTTACAAAGTAAATGATTTATTTCGTTGGTATATTTTACGGTCTTATTCATAGACAGTTTATAAACCTATTTTAGCTATCGAATGTTTTGTCTTTTTTGCTAAAATTGAATACAAAGGTCGTTAGAAAAGGACAAAATATTTGATCACTAAACTAGGTTTATAATCCGTCTATGAATAACAACGATTTAAAATTCGATTGAATAAATTTATTTACACAAAGACACACATAAGTGCTATGCACAAGAATATATACAAGTATATTTAGAAGGACATAATTTTCTAAATTAAGATTACATGGAATATACATTTAGTTACATATACAAATGTAATGATTACACGTAGTTTTGGACTGTATAACTTGTATTTTGAAATATATAGTTCATACATTTAATTTTTTGTCAATCATGCCAAAAGACTTCACTCATAAAAAATAATTGAGTTCATTCAAGTTCCGATTTTGATCTATAAAATATTATCATAATCGGCAAGTTTTGGGATATCTTTTCTAAAATTATCTTTCACAATAATGATAACATCACAATTGTTAACATTGTCTACACCGGAATTCAAAATACAAGTAATAAAACTCAGAAAAATTTGAAACTCTGATATCACCAACCTAAAACATTATTTGCTTATCAATTAATATTAAATTTTAAACAACATTGTCATTCCTAACATTCTACGTTTTACGACGAATGATTCAAAATTTGAGCAAATCAGCGGCATTAGCGTAAAATTCTACACAATAACGTTATCTTTGGCACATTTTATACTTTACGACTTTATACACAATAACTTCTTGAACGCCCGTCTGAAGTCCATATTAAATATAGTATATATTAAAGGGTTTAGTGCTGAGTTGACGTACCCTAGCCACGTAATGAAGTTAATAAACTTGTTTGATAAACAACAGCTCGCACAGAATGGTATGACGAGGTAAATGACGAAGAAGGGGAGCCAGCAAACGACAAACACTCCCATTATGATACCGAGCGTCCTCGCCGCCCTTCTCTCTCGAGTCAACGATATTCTCTGCTTCTCCTCTATAAACTGATAAACAGTGTTCTGTTGGTTCGGTCTCTGGCGCTTCTGAGCCTTTACTGGAGTAGATTCAGTGATTTCTATTAAATCTTCGTCGTGAGTTTCTTTCGAGTTGCTCTCAGAAGAAGTGTTTCTATTTTCGAGATTGTCAGCCATATCGGTGACAGAATTCTCGTTTGAAAGTATTGGGATTATTAGTTTGTTCTGTGACTTATCGTCTTTGCTCCAGTAACGTCGCTTCGGCCTCTTCTTTGGTGTCAGTTTCCTTGTCCTTTTTTTCTTCTCATTATGCTCTACTAAACGTGTACTTCCCTGGTGTTCGTTGTGATTGGCCTCAGAACTGACCGAGTCTTGGTCATTATGATCACTGTCTTTAGCCGCAAATTTATTTTGACCACTTGATATGGTGCTTATTTTAGTCGCTTTAGCACGGTCTCTAAGCCTTTTCTTCGTGGCTAGATATATTTCGAAATAAACGACAGTCATTATCACTAAGGGTATGTAGAATGATCCAGATGAGGAGAAAATTACAAAACCCGGTTGCGATGTGAGACGACAGGGCGTGTCGGGTTCGAATACTTCAGGCCAATCATTCCAACCTAGTAGGGGTGGAGAGCTAATTATAAGGGACAATACCCAAACAACTCCAATCATAAAGAGCACTCTTTCTAATGTTCTCTTTTGGGCGTAATTAATAGGATCTGTTATCGCCCAATACCGATCCAGAGCGATAGCACAAAGATTCAAAATCGACGACGTACAGCACATTATATCGCAAGTGAGCCACATTTTGCATACGTATATTCCAAATACCCATTGTCCGAGGATAGAATACGCCACGTTTAATGGCAGCACGAGTATTGCGACGGTTAAATCTGCCACGGCTAATGAAACGATGAAAAAGTTCTGAACGATCCTGAGAGGTTTGTAAGTAAACACGCTGAGTATGACCAAGATGTTACCGATAACTGTGGAGAGGATTATTAGGGTGAGCACAATGGCCGTGCAGATCGCTTCCCATTCCGGTACGGCTAAGGTAATTCCGAAGCTGCTTGGGTATTTAGGGTCATCTGCGACGGCGCAAACGTCCTTCTCATCCTCAATGATGTTGTAAATTTCCGTGTAGTTTATCGTTGTGAAGTTGGCTTCGAACTGACTAGGTGTTTGTCCCATCTTTGCTATATTATTCTACATTTCACGTGGCGTCATTTGTTTTGTTGATGTTGGAAATGCTCTCAAAACATTTAGTAATGAACCGACGGCAGGTGCTCGCAGTTTTTTCCTTTTTGTTTTCTTCAATCATTTTCTCGTAACACTGTTTCCTGGAACAGAAATGAAACATAAAGCAACTGATATTATTCAGGTGATGGTTATGTACGTCGAAATTTTGATACAGAATTTTTGGCAACCTTCAGTGTTATGTTTATGAGAATATTTATATGCTTTAGAAATAATATTACAAACACGTGTTATTTATAAAAAAATATGTAATTTTAAACCGGCTATCGGCCGGAGTAACTGTCACGGCTGGCTTGAGGCACCTGGGGTAGTCTTGTTATAATTTCATCTCTTCATAACTTTCCTTAAGAAGTTTATCCTCGACCTAAACTAGAGGGAGGAGGAGTACCTCCTCCCTCTAGACCCGACCTCGAAACTAACAGTTTTTAGCAAGGTAATTTAATGATCAAATCCAAGCTCAAGTTTCATAGTCTATATCCATCGTCTAAAATAAAGCCACAAAAAAACATCTACCCAATAAGTACCAAAGCACTCACCTCCTCGATATATTTTCTAGGAACTCCCATTTATGTAACTTATTCATTTTTTGAAACGTGAACGAATCTGTAACAAAGGAGAATATATCAGTCAGGTATAAAATAAAATATCTCTTTCCGCGGCGATGTTAGGGCGCAATCATGTGTGTCGGGGAGTTATATCAAAAACTAGATTCTACCCGAGTGATGCGAATATGTTATTCAAATTATTTACGAGTGTGGGCTTGGAAATGCGTAAATGGAGTCGCCCATATTTTTGGCAGGGGAATAAACTTATAAATAGAAGCTACACTACTATTAGTTTATAATATAAACTACTATATATAGTTGTATATATTTAAATGTGAGCTATATTTATTATTTATTTTTTAAATTCCTTTTTTGAACTACACAGATATGTAATCAAGATAATAAAAAATAAAAATAATAGTACAAGTGGCGGCCTTATCACACAAAATTTTTAAATTTATTGAATTTATGCGCCTACTAATTCTCTCTCTGCACCATCTAAAGGTCGAGTGGTAGAGAATGCCTCAGGCATTAAATCTGCCTGTATACTATACAGAGTTAGTTAGCTTACATACATGTGTAAAGCGTAAGTAAATAAATAAAATACTAACAATGCGTCCAGCCCAGCCTCTATAGGTTTATTTTGAGATAGTTATTTTTTTTATTATGGTTTGGCAAAGTTTGTATTGCATTAAGCCATTAACCGTTCACATAAAATAAATATTGGCGACGAAGATTTTCGCCATTGAACTCACTTATACCGGCCCACAATAAGATTGTCTCTGGATTTTGAATTTGTTTTTCGTAGAACAAGTAATATAACGTAAGAAAACAGACCGCTTATAACATGCCACTTTCGAATTTGACTGTAAATATGGTTGTAAAAAAACTTTGCATAAAACATTTAATTTGATATAAAAAGAGACACCTCTGGCATTTATTCCGTAATAAATTTCTATGATGGATAGCTCAGACGTCTTTTAGCATCAAAAACAAATCCTTGTTTTGTAAGGCATTAGCCCCAAATTGTATACTGTACGTGGAATACGAAACCAAAGTAGGATTTTTGTTTCACTTAACATATTTTCTGCGAATATTTTACGTAAATTTATTTATGTAAGATCAAAAAAGTTGTGGTTTGAAACAAATTGAAATTATGTTTTTATATAAGTTAAGCCACAGGTTGCTCTGAAAATTATTGGAAGACATATTCACTTATTTAGCAGTATAAAATTACATTAACAAAAAATATAATAAAAAATAATATAAAGTTATAATTCTACAAAAGTTGGATTGTAAATAATATGTTATAAGATTATCAAAATGGTAATGGCATAATACGGAAGGCGAACATGATTTCTATCTTCTGCAATCTCTGTTGGCGTAAAAAAAACAAAGCAGTAAAGTAAATACAGTGCCGGTTTTCTGTCAGGGTAGTTTTTTTATTTGCAATCATGTCCAGTAGAGACTCTGGCTCAATGTCTTTCAAACCCGTACACAAGGGTGCATTTACACTGTTTTTTTTTGCGGTTTAATAGGCATTGCGGTACCTACATATGCAGGCGGTTTAATAGGCATAGTACCACAAGTTCAAGCCACCTTTTTACAATAGTTTAACATTAATTCACTGTAAAAAGTTTAAGTATTGTGTACACACTCTTATATTTTAATACAAGCAAAATTATAACTTAAATACCCGTCATCAAATAATAACAAATACCCTTCAACACTTGTTTGTAAAACATTTAGCTACGTTGTAAAGTGTTGCTCTCGAATTTATTACCATACTCGTGGACGTGAGAACTGTACGCAATACGAGAAATAACTCCGAATATTACAGTGAATGAAAGCATTACAACATTGATAGTAAAAAAATATTTTGTGTTAATATATTGAAGTGTCCTCGTTTATATTACAACCTCTTTGGCGTAGTGGGTAATATTTATATTAAGTCTCAAACGAGAGGACGCTGTTTTTATTCCGGAGAAAATGCCAGTTGCACATATCTATTTTTTATTGTTACCGAAAACTCATGCCATATAACTCATAGTATCTGTAGTAAATATCGCCTGGGTTCGTTTTCGTGTTGGACGTATTTATGGTTTCACTATTTGATCAGGCGTAGCTTTACATCGTCAATACTTAGAAATGGTAATTGCATTGCTATCATTTGAATACTAATTGCGAAAGAGAGGACGAACCACTAGAAATCCACGCGACCAATTAGTTCATACGTTCATTCATTTAATCAGTTCATCTTTCATCCATACATTTTTATTCATTAATGTTCACTCATTCAATTTAATCCCTTATCTCCTCTCTTCAAATATGATTCGTTCCAGTTTATGCTCTCCGTTGTCAGTCATTCAAAGTGTACTAATCGGAGGTAGATATTTACAAAATTATCAAGACTCCCCTAACAAATAAAAGTGTGAACCTTTTACTCTCGAATAAAAGTATTTTTATTCTGAAATGTCAAGGGTAAAAAGAATTACAGTGCATTTTTATAAAAATTAAATAAACTGGCGTACATGCATTCTGCACGCATTCTGCGTTTAGTTTTGACACATTGCTTTGAAATATTTCTTTGCTTACGTTTCCTTTAAAAATATTTTATCCTACTTTTCATTGTATAAAATCACGAGGTAAAAGCTTTTGAAAGGCGACGGAAAAAGTCCTCGCAGCGGTCACTTGCTTAAGGCACCTACGATTCGCTACTCACTTAAGGGCTTAAGTATAAAGGGAATAGTATATTTTACAATTCAAATACTAAAAGAAAATTTAATTGTCAGATTATTATTACAGTGTAATATACTCTAATGCATGTGACGATAAATGTACATCAAATCAAATTCATGAAATGTTTATTGTTATGTTTGAAGATAGAATTTATTAAGCTGGCCAGTTTGAGATTGGATATATGATGTGTCCAATATGCAGCATATATTCCTGTGTTGCTATGGGTATCCATCACTTTAAATATTTAATTTTACAAAGGTACTTAGTACAATTGTAAACTTCAACTCTGAATTCTTTAACCTGTAACCTAATTTGACAGAAAAATTAAAAATGATCAAATATACACTTTTAACACAAGTTTAAATACTACCCGCCGTCGCTCATGATTCGCGCCATGCCCAAGAGTTAGTGCTTTCAATGAACGTACTTTAGCTCCGTGTGAGTGACACGTAGTGCTTTACTTAATACTACTATTATCATCAAAGAATACCTAACAGCTTTGATATTTCACTTCAAAACCTGAGCTGTTTTTTAAGGATAGATTTCTTCCTTTGAAATTGGAATTAAATTTTCTTTTTCAGTGATAGTGGTTTTGAGCTTTGAATTGTTGAAAGGACAGTGGGAGTGTCGTGTTAACATTTGCTTAAACGAAAACTATTCTCAAAAAAAATATTTTTATGGATAAAATTTAGCCTTTTTTAATTTTAGGTTGGCACGGCGACTGCGGCCCAAATAATGGTAAGTGTAATACGATTAATGTTATTAAAAGGCAACGAACTAATGGGATTTATTAAATGATTAGTTTCATTGTTTTGAATTATTTGTCATGTAACACGCAAATGAAATTGTAAAAACTGTTATTCTATAGAGCTAGCACTAGCATAGGCTCAAAATTGACTACCTAGCATCTTATAATAAATCTGCGTTCAATTATAACTTATGCATTTATTGGGAGCACTTAAAATCACAATCAGTTGAGCCCCTTTCAAACAGTTGCTATTACACATTTTCAACATTGTTGACTCATGAAAAGAATGAACCTTTATAAAATTGTCTGCGAGGTACAAGATGGTCATTAGTCCTCGACGCGGCGTCTCACAACGTCTAGAGAGTGCTTGAGAAATAGTTGTAGACTGTAGTGCTGGCCAACGAAACGGATAGGTTTGAAATAAATCCTTGGATTTCAGCTAACTTACTAGTTAGTTAGCTGGATATGCTTTAATGGCGTATTTGAGGGTTTGAAAACAGAGTTCATTATTTTAAAGTACAAGAGAGATTTTATAAGACTTTCCTATATTGTGTATGGTGTATATGGTATAGATCATCTTAAATCCACTCTAAATAAAATTTTAAGAAAGCTGTATTAAACACATTGTTTAGGATATGCTTTCATAATTTAACAAAAACCATTTATACTTGTAATTAACTCGCAATTATTCAGAATTTAGAGTCACAATTTTATCAATTGACTGCCTCGGTGAAACACTATTACGGTACGATGGCAAAGCTGAGGTCTCAGGTTCCAACCCTGGGCGGGCCAAGTGATATTGGAATTTTCTACATTATCAGCTCACAGTCTGGTATTAGTGTTCAATATGGCGATAGGCTCACCCCGTGTCACAACTTGGAAACTAACACAAGGTTGAACGTGGGTGTACTTTATTACCTCTACCTCCTCTTCTGGAAAAAGGCATGAGTTTACACATGTTTAGAGAGAGATATAAGAGAGTACAATTCTTAAGGTAGGCAGCGACTTTGTTGTGCTGAGACCCTACTATATTCATCCGAAACGAAGTTCGAAAATTCGGATGATCGAAGTTTATCTACGATACGAATGTACCTACATATATATGGTCTTTATTAACTTAAGGTCGTAACCATAGACTTATGGTTACGATGTACGTTATACAAATTCGAACTTTTACAGAGTATATACATTCGTATGGTATAAAAAACTTCGTCGTCGTCGATCGTCCGAAGTTTCGAACTTCGCTTCGGATGAATATAGTAGAGCCCCTGGTCCCCTGGCACTACGGAAGTCCATGAGCAGCAGTAGCCGCTTACCATCAGACGGGCCGCTAGCTCGCCAGCCTATAAAGGCTATACAAAAAAATATGTATTCCTGTATGATTAATTCTTCATGTTCATAAACCAGTATGTATTGAATTAACCGCTATTCCCTTGCTCCGAGTGCAGCGTGTGACACGAGTCATAGTGAGTGATCGCGCCTCCGTCAACATTGTGCTCGAGACACACGTGCATTGTCAACCCGCGAATAATGCCGTTGTTTCTCTTTCATTTAGTTTTTCATGAACATTTGCTTTCATTTACATTTATATTACATTTGCATGTTGATGAATGTAGTGTATTACAGCAACTGGATACAGGTGTAGAGGCAATATGTGCAGTGAGCCCTGAGAGTCTATTTTGACTCACAGATAATTTAATTTTATTTTAGATTTTAAATTTCTGATCTGTTTGGGAATTATTATCATTAATTACTCCGAAATTATTATTATTATTATATTTGGAAAATCAACAGTTTATACAAAAGACCTAAGTCTATATTTATGTCTAACGCCAATAAGAGAGTTTCACAACTTAATCACGTAGTCAAAAATTATAAAAAAGAGTATAATAACAATTAAGGAATACATTGCAAAATTGATATTTTAACCCAATTTAACAAGCCAGTAAAGTTACTGGCTATAATATATAATACCGTTGATTAGCGATAGAAATGGGTGGTAGAAGCAGTGGTACACAAACCCTCTCATGAGCATTTAAAAAGCCACCAGACAGCACCTACAAATTCTAACCATGAAATAAAAAAGCCATACAACACCTATATTATTCATTTAAACAATCTGAGCCCAAAGCACATACAAGTACAATAAGCGACAAGAAACTTGTCACAGTTGAGAGCCAATAGAAAACTCAGCAGACACAACATAATAGAGTCGACACGAGCCGCCACGAGACACGTTTGTCTAAATCAACTACATCTATTTGGCATTCAAAAGATATGTTATATATAATGTAATATATTCTGGGGGGTAACTCTGTACTCAAACACGACGATTGTTCGAACATCGTTAAACTGTACGAATATGTTGAAATAAAATTATTATTTAAGGATTTTATCGCGGATTTGGTTTAATTTTTACATTTTTGATTTCACGACGTTTCGATTACTTTACAGATTTTTACGTAATAGTTTTATTTCAATGTGTAACATTCGCGTAAATCTAAGAAACGATTATGTACGAATATGTCTTAACACTTTACAAAATGTTCGAATACTGTATCGTACGTAGTAATTTTAGACTAAGTTCAAAGTGAATGATGAAAATGAAAGTTTCATAGACAGTATTGATTTTTAGAAGAGGATATTTATTATCTTATTTGTAGAAGTTCAGCGTTCGAACATTCGAACTTCGTGTCGATGTATAGAGTAACCCCTTGAACAAGCGTGTTCCATTCCGTTTGCGGTTCTCGTGATGGTTTCTGACGCGAGACGGCTTGACAGAGTGCTTATGTAAAAATGTACAGTTTGTAATTCTACTCGTGCTTGATAGAGCAATGGATCGAGTTTTGGGTAAAGGAGTATTTGGTTGAAGTACTTGTATTGCTATTAAATACAGGTTATATACAGACTGGGACTGAAAATGAAGCTAGGTAGTAGTTTTAGTGACTTCAGAAGAATGCAACTAAATATTTTGCTTTAAACCGCGACGAATTTTTTGTTTTATTTTTTTACTTTCGTATTTACGTGGTAAATACATGTTTTTTCCTTACATAATAATATACACCCTTTTATATTTGATGATAATTTTAGCAATAAGTAAGGATTTACTACGCAAAAACGATGATATATATATTTTTTTTTGCAATAAATCGCGAGAATAGCATGCCGTTCGCCTGATGGTAAGCGATGCGACCGCTCATGAATTGTAGCAAAACCAAACAACACCTTGATAACAAAGCAATGCTTGGCATTCCACTGCGCTCGCCAAACTGAGACATTATATGTTAAGTCTCAATATGTCCAGTAGTTACTCTGGCTACAATGTCCTTCAATCCGAAACACAACAGTGCATTTAAACTGCTGTTTGACGGGAGAAATAGACATTGCGGAAGTACCCACCCAGGCAGCCTCTCACATATGAAAGACCTACCACCAGTAATTTAAAAATCACAAAAGGAATGTCGCGGTTTTTAGCGAAACTTTTATTTGCATTGCGTCTGAAGTCACTAAAAATGCCACCTAGTCTCATTTTCGGTCGTAGTCTTGATATACCCTGTAAAATAATTACTTTTCTCTCGGCTCGGCTCCGCTCGGGTGCAAATATATTTTTGATAATATTTTGTCGCCTATGTTCATCAGGGATAATGTAGGATTCTACTCGTGAAAGAATTGTTCAAATCGGTCTAGCAGTTTCAGAGCCTATTCAATGCACATACATATTTCCTGCTCATAATATTAGATTAGATGAGATAAAACCTTATTCGTAATTTTATATTAAGCAATAAATTAAATATAAATAAATAGAATAAATCTCTTTTCAGAATTCAGTTTATTAAGAGAATTCAATTACACGATATTAAATTGTTCTTGAAAATTAGGTATATATTTGCTTCCATAATTATATTACTTTGCTTAAAATCTTTTTAACTCTTAAAAAATTACGAAGAGTTTTCTAAATAGTATGCAAATAATTTGTTTTATAAATATGGGCAAAGAAACCCATATTCGAACCTACGTCGCTGCAATTCAAAGAATATCTTGCACAACAATTCTTATAAACGGCCCTCCCAAAGTCACGTACAGAATAAATTAAATTATGTCGGAAACGATTCTCGTTTCGTAAAATGTAATTTCTTTAAACGCTACTTTAGGTTAAACTCGACGAAATTTGATCAAATTTGTGGTATATTTACATAAAAAAAGCCTAGATGGTGCCTTTTATACTTGCTGAATGAAAATAAAAATCTCTGACAACATGAAATGTATAAATAACTATAATTGTTTATTATGAAAGTATAATATAAAAAAATGGCCGATGCGAATTAAAGAAATAAAAATTTATTGCATCGTTTTCAAATATTGTTTATATTCGCAGAGTAATAAATATGTAAGCAAAGAACCAAAATGTTACTTTCAGTAATTCTTTGAAAACAAGTATTTTTTAGACCAGTCTTGGCATTGCTATGTAAAACCCAATGATTTTTGCTACTAATTTTTACAAAATATTCGTATCACCATATTTAATTTATATTTATCCATATTTTCAAAATAAACCACACCATTCCCCCATAAAACATTGCTCATAACCATGAAATTGTAACAATGCTACGAAACATGGGCGTAGCATTTGCATGTTAATACGGGAAAAACTACGCCGTAGTAATCCGCTACGAGCGCAATATTTTTCGATGTTCATGTACGAGGGAACTATTTCACAGCGAACAAGGGAGTGAATGCATTTTCCGTCAGTACGTCAGTCGTAGCGTGACTGACGGTTACAGTATAGGTCGGAAACATAACGAGAACGTTAGCACCATTGCTACGTATGGTGTAGAAATTCTCGTTAATTAAATACCGCTATTTGCCTTAGTTATTTCAGTTTAATTATTTTTCGATCTTGATAATTACTAAACGTAATTAAACAAAGCAAAGGATTTATGTAAATTTCAACAATTTAGTTTTTGTTCTCACTATTTATTATATTTTTAATTGCTTTTAACTGGGTATTTTTTGTCACGTAATTGTTTTTCAATTTATCTAAAATGAAATTAAACGTCTTGCACGACATCAAGTTTTTTTTCTAACAAAGTAAAAATATATCGCTTTCTGATGATAGCTGGTGTTTACTTTTTACTGTGACTGCATAATAAATGTAGTTTTAATATCTGTATCAGCCCATATACGTCCCACTGCAGGGCACGGGCCTACACTACAATCGAGAATACGATTGAGAGTGGTTAGGCCATATAGTCCACCACGCTGGCCTAATGCGGGTTGGAGGACTTACATACCATAGAAATTCTTATAAATCGCTATGGTATGCAGGTTTCCTCACGATGTTTTCCTTCACCGTTTTAGTGCGTGGTGATTGATTATCAATACACACATGACTCCGAAAAGTCAGAGGTGTGCCCTGGGATTCGAACCCGCGACCACCGTGAACATGTGGGCAGCCGCGTCTAGTCCGTTTTCCAACAGGCCACCACGCACTTTACTTATGGTTTTAATATACATAAGCTATATTGTAGTAATTTAAAAATTATGTAGAAAATGTAAATTATGAACTGTTGAAATATAAATATGAACAAATATATAAACACAAAAGTATCAAAAAAATGTGCTTTTGCAATATATGAAAAACCGCTAGCATTAGTAAAAATAGTAAACTAGAAAGTTAATTTAAAATATTCATGTAACATCTGCTCGTGAAATATACTATACGACATTCTGTGACACAAATACTGTAAAACAATGAACCTAGAAGTTTGAAACTAAGACACAGTTTCAAACATAACATTACACAGTTGGCAGGTGTCGATATAACTTGCCCGTTGTCTGTTTCGCTATTGTTCTGTCACTTTTTCTTTCGTTCCTCTTTTCATTTTAATGTATGATATGTCGTTTTATTTCGTCTGTAGATTTTTCATTTTTATTGTATTTTTTTTCCAAATTGTACTAAAGAAATTATTTATTTATTAAACTTTATACACTAAACTTGTACAGGCGGACTTAATGCCGTTGGCATTTTCTAACAGTCAACCTTTGAGAGATGCAGAAATGAGACAAAAAGGGTGTTCCAAAGATAAGAAAGGTAGATAATATTAAACATATACAAACTATAAAAAATAATATTATTATACCTCAGCATATTCTTACTGATATAAATACATATTTATTTTGCTAAAACTTTTTGTTTGAATTACTGATGCTTTCCGTCTTTTTCCCGCCACCAATAACATTTGTATTAATTTATGCGCCTACTTCGTTTTCTCTCTGCGCCATCCAAAGGTAGACTGGCAGAGAATGCCTCAGGCATTAAGTTTTCCTTTATACAATATTATATGTAAAGCATAAATAAAATAAAATAAATAAATATATCCAATATTTACTCTAGCTACAATGTCGTACAAACTGAAACACAACAGTGCATTTACACTTCTGATTGGCGTGAAAATATATTATAATCAGTATCCAGTAAATCAGTAAATAGGTGAAGAAAAATATACTGATGTAGTTTCAGATGAGATCTCTCCGAGTCAATAAGGATTCACAAACACAGAGGCTTATGTAACAGACTCAGTTCAAATCAAGCAAAATCCTTTTAATCCCTACACAAATGAGGTTGACCGCTAGTATTAACTATTCAATTTGTCCACTCGCTCTGGGATTAAGCGTTAAATAAAACTAACATATGTGGTTATGTGAACAAAAAGTGCAAAGGTTCAAAGTAATTTAAAAATAATTTTGAGGTGTGTAGAAGCGAAATGTAAAATGTAGACAGCTTATCTCTCTATTACAAAATTAATGAATTCAATTTCACTATATAATGGTGTCGTTTATTTTATTTCTTTAGGTTTAAAGCTCGAAAAAAAACAACTAAATATAAAGTGTAACAGTGAGTGAAAAACAAGTTAGAAACAGTTTGCACAGCTGTGATAGAAGTTATTGTTTTAATCCCAGGACACAGTTGTAGTTTTTAATCTATAAAAGAAACACTACAAACTAAAAAATAAAAATGACACTGCAAAGCAAAAAATAATATTTGCCAGTGGTTGCCCATACGGCTTCGTTGGAATGCTCACATTCTTTGTTTTCTGTACAATATATTGTTTAATCCTTTCACCCTCTCTTGAAGATCGATTAATATTTCTCCGTAACATACAAGTAAGATCCCTCAGGTCAGAGAGCCTGGAGTTGAGAATATCCGTGAATTTCACGACTTTTATGGATAAATCATTCACCGTAGAATCTGTCTGATTGTGGAACTGCCAGTTGTGGTGAGATGGGCGCGATAACTATCGTCTTTCAAAAAACTGGTCAAGATCACCACCTTTCTCAATGAATTGATACATTGATGAGGATAACTTTTTCTATTTGTATGTAATGGTACTATAAAATTATGTATGTATATGTATATATATATGATATACCTTGTATATATATATGTGTATATCAAGCTTACTATCGAAACGGATGGTAATTTTAGTAACTACAAAAACAATGCGAATTAAAATTTTGTAAGACAATGCCTTCGTGCAATAACACTGCCAATTGTACTTTTTGTAATTTCGTTTTTATTTGTAGTTTCTATGTGCAATAAAGTGTACATAAATAAATAAATATTGCATTGAACTACAACATGTTGGTTGATTTGCTTATTAACTTGACTAGCCAACAAGTCAAAATATGTACAATCGCCAAGTCGTCGCAGGTCACCAAGAACCAAACGCGTAGGACCTATGACTTTTATAACTAAGGTTTCTACGTGTTTATCTTATTAAACTGACAAAATGAGCTGTCATTTTGATGTTTGAGAATACTATATCGATAAAAAGAAGGATACCTAATTTGTTCAACCCACAATAAATTATTTACTTTCGGTAACGCAGTTGAAGTACGGTGTGGTTAAAAACATGAGGTCTCTTGTTCGAATCACGGGTCGGACCAAATGATATTGGCTTTTTTATTAATTATCAGCCTGCAATCAGGAATTTGTCCCCAATATGGCGATAGGCTAACTAAAGGAACATACAAGGCGAAATGTGGTTATCCTGGCAACTCTGCCTATCCCGTCTGGGACAAAAGGCGTGAGTGTAAGAGTATATATCACGCGAAATCTATTGACATAGTGGAACACATTTCAGTAGCAACGCGACGCTATCCCGATATATTGATATGGATGCCTCGAACACGTCTAGCGGGAACCTTGATTGATATTGTGATCAGAATCAATTAGTTTGACGAACTACGTCGGTATTCCTTTAGGGCCCTTTAGATTAATTACATATAACATTCTCATTGCTCAGTTAATTTGTGTTGATTGTATTTCTGGTGTCGGTGCAGTTATAATTAGATTGAAAATTTTGGAATCTTTAATATCCAAGGATGGATAATGCTATGACTATCTTACATTACAATTTATTTTATATTTTTAATGCCCGAAGTAAAATTATATATTTACCTCTCTCTCTCTTAAGCCATAGGAAGTCCAATTCTGAACGTAGGCCTCCCCCAAGGATCTACAGATCATCAACAGGGCAATGTGCCTGTTGGAAGTAGCCTACGTCCAGTTAATTCCTAATTATATGTATATTAATTTTAATCATCTTTTTTATTGGGACCCTTTGTGATCATTGCCTATATTTTTGGGTCAGGCATAGTGATATGGGATTTTTCTATTCATGATAATGAGTAGAGTCCGGAGTCAGGAATTTATGCCCAATATGACGATAGGCCCACCCCCTATCACATCGTGGGACGAAACACACAAGGCAAAATGGGTGGCTTGGCACTTTTGCTTAGCCCTTTTGGAAAAAGGCTTAAGTTTATGGATGTCAAACAAATTTTTCGTAATATATTCATATATAAATAAATAAATAACACCCAACAGTTACATACATAGTCCTGATCCCACATTAAGATCAATTAAGTCTTGTGTCGTGAGTATCAGGAACTATAAGAGACTTTTCGGCCTCACAAACACCCAGACCCGAGACAAATACTTGTGGGCCTCACAAACATTTGTCTCGGTGCGGGGATCGATACCGCGGCCTCTTGTTTCAAAGGCGGCGTCTTACCAACTGCCCCACGGAAGCTGTCGATATATATAGCCTAACCACTCTCAATCGTACTCTCGATTGTAGAGGATCCCTATGCACTGTAGTGGAACTTATATGGGCTGATACAGATTCATATTCATAGCCCGGTCGTCGTACTCTTCTTTTGACAAAGCAAAGCCCTTTAATAAACGAATAAATAACTTTATATACGACATACAAAACGCCCAAATACACGACATATTCCTGATTACGACCTTCAGTAATTTAATTTAGTTATTCATTAGCAAATGTTGTATACATTTACGCAACCCTAGTCATCCCAGGGGAAACGCACTTTAAACTTTACCAATTTTGCGTAGTGTAGGGATGTTACGGTATTGTTTACATACTCACTAATTTACTGGCTTTTGTAGTTGTAGTATTATTTTTGGATATACTATGAGTATTACTACGTTGCGTAGTCAATTACTTCGGTACAGTTTCAACGCTGAGGTCTCGGGTTTCAATCCCGGGTCGGGAAAATAATATTGCATTTTTCTATTCATTCTAAATCCGGAGTCATAAGTGACAATTTAAGTGTAAATTATCGTTTTTGTGAATGCCACACAATGTTTTAACATGTTACAGGTTAATAAAACATGTTTGGCATTTACAGATAATTTTTTATGTGACGAAAAATCTCTAGTAGGAATATAGTTTCTGATACTCGCACAAACAGATTACGAAGTTATTATTTTAATTTTTAAAAGGGTAATTAATATCATCATGGATAGTTGGCTATCTTGTATTTGATTTTAAGTGAAATACTTCTATATAATAGTCTCAAAGGTCAAGATCAAGGTCAATGAAAAAAAAAAACAATTTATAAAATAATCTCAAATTGTTTTATCATACATATCAGCCGATATTCTATCACGACCATAATCATTTACAGCCAAATGCAGTGTACATTACTGACCCAGAATACAAAATCGATTAGAGTACCAGCCAACAAGCTCCAGTGAAAAATGAATTTCCCTTAACCGATAAACTCCATCACACGAAGTATTCTGCGCACGACAGCATACTCAACATTCCCTCACAACTTTTACATTCCAATAAATATAAAAGATAACTTTATTTCTACCTTCCGATTCTACAGAGAATATTTTTTGGATTATTTTAGTAATACCTATTAATTCGTGTACCTGCAATATTACTGAATTTGGAAGTTTTTGATGATTTAGTTATTTTTATTTTTTTAATAATAATGTCAATTCGTGTACCTGCAATAGTTTTGAGTTTCGAATCCTTTGATGGTTTAGTTATGTGCAGGGATATTAAGCTAAAACATTTATCATACGTCAACATAGTCTTGGCACCACAACTGGTGGTAAGTCTATCATATTATGTAAGTTATAATATTCACATCACTTGGGCCTAGCAGGACCCCGAACACCCGTTTTTGTCGCCGAACATCTCACCCCCAGCAACAAACTGCTTCATGCTGCTACACGTAAAAAATGCAAGGAAATGAAATACAAGTTTGTGTGGGTTCGCAACGGACGCATTTATGTAAGAAAAGACGAGTCATGCAGTGCAATTACCATTCGTAGCTTGGACAGTTTAGGTCTTATTACTTAATTTAATATTTTTGCTTTAAATATTTCCTATATTATTGATTTCATTTTTCAATTGTTATGATATTTAAAAATAAAATAAAATTCAATTCTCTAAACATATATTACCAAAATGTTCGAGGTATTCGAACTAAGACAAACAACATATATAATAACGTTTTGCAGTATAACTATAATATTATAGCGCTTACCGAGACGTGGTTGAATAAAAATATTAAAGACAATGAATTCATTGATAGTAGATACACTGTTTACCGGCGTGATCGTTCAAGTATCTCAGCCAAAAAGTTTGGTGGTGGAGTTCTTTTAGCTATAGATCGTAATTTTCCTTCTACCCGAGTTGAATCATGGGAGACTGACTGTGAGGACCTATGGGTTGTTGTACATCTTAAAGCTGGAAATAGTGTAAGAAAACTAGCTATTTGTGTTGTTTACCTACCACCCCCAGTGAGTTCTGAGACACTTAGCAAATTTGTTAACAGTGTGAGTAATGTTACTAATGCTTTCGATGATATTTTAATATTGGGAGATTTTAATTTAAACTTCATTCAATGGTCATCAAGCAACGGTCATTCCTACACTGTCCCTGGTAATTATAATAGCTCATTAGGGTATATACTTGTTTACTTCATGTCTTTAAATAACCTGTATCAATTCAATAATGTAGTCAATGCAAGTAACAGAATATTGGACTTGGCCTTTAGTAATTTACCGGATGTACTGGTAGAAGAATCAATTGACCCTCTCTGTAACGTAGATAGCCACCATCCATGTTTGTCTGTCCGTCTTAACCTTATGACGTCATACCATCTACCGAACAATAATTGTAGTAATCTGAATTATTTCAAGGCTGATTATGTAAAAATAAAAGACGAATTGAAAAATGTTGATTGGGTCGCACAGTTTTCTATTTGTAATGATGTCAATGCAGTAGTGTCAGTGCTCTATGATAAATTAAGATATGTTATAGCCAAATATGTTCCTGCGCGTAAAAAGTTTAAACTGAAATACCCGTCCTGGTTCAATTACGCACTAATAAAAAGACTTGCTGAGAAAGATAAATTAAGAAATCAATATCGCAAGTACAAAAATCCTCGTGATTTGATTTCCTTTGAAATAGTCCGTGAACACTGTAAAAAACTATACAAGTTTTGTCTCTCCCAGCACCTTACAACAATTGAAGATAACCTAGCTAAAAATCCTAAATCCTTCTGGAGCTATATTAAAAACAAAAATTCTAATCATTCATCTTTTCCTGAATATGTCCAAAATGAAAACAGCACTGCCACCACCGGCCCGGATATTGCTAATATTCTCGCACAGCAGTTTTCATCCACTCAAAACACATTCAACGGTCCAATATCTTCCTTAAATTTAAGTCCACCAAGCAGCCATGATATACTCTCTCACATTAATCTAACTGAATCGGAAGTACTTAAAAAAATCAAACATCTCGACAGCTTCAAGGGCGCCGGGCCAGATTCCATACCACCTGTCTTTGTAAAACGCTGTGGATCTGCTTTGACATTGCCGTTAACCTACATTTTTAACAAATCGCTTAATGATGGAGTATTCCCTGACGAATGGAAAAGAGCCAAAGTCGTCCCCTTGCACAAAAAGGGCAATCCAAACGAAGCTAAGAACTATCGTCCCATAGCCATTCTCTCGTGCTTCTCCAAGCTTTTCGAGTCTTTGATTTGCCCCATATTTTCTAATTATATTGATCCTTTTTTGTCATCTCAGCAACACGGATTCCGACCGAGACATTCGACTATAACTAATTTAACATCATATGTTTCTGACCTTTCAAACGAACTCGACAAAGGATGTGAAGTAGATGCCATCTACACAGATTTCACTAGCGCCTTCGACAAAGTTACGCATTCAATATTGCTAAAGAAGTTGGAACATTATGGCATACATGGGTCCCTACTCCATTGGTTTCGTTCTTATCTAGCCAAAAGACTTCAGTTTGTCTCGGCAAATGGCCATAATTCATACGAATACTATGCAACTTCTGGTGTACCACAGGGATCCCATCTCGGTCCAATATTGTTTTCCGTGTTCATTAATGATATTGTCTTAGTCATACATTATTGTAAACATCTTTTATTTGCAGACGACCTAAAAATTTATTTGACAATACACTCGCTAGATGATATAATACATATTCAAAAGGACTTACAAAGAATCCAGAACTGGTGCGTTATTAATCACATGGAACTAAATCCTAGTAAATGTTTCCACATAAAATTTACCAAGAAAAAAAAACCTACGGCATCAGAGTACATAATAAATAATGTTAAATTAACTAAAGTCAATGAAATTAAAGACCTTGGCGTGATCATCGATAAGGAACTACGTTTTTCATCACATGTTGACTCAGTAGTTAAAAAATCCGCTCAAATGCTTGGTTTTATAAAACGTAACACCAGAGGTTTTAAAAATGTCAGGACTAAAGTAATTTTATATAACGCTATCGTGCGCAGTCATTTAGAATACGGCAGCTCTATCTGGTGTCCGTTCTATGCGGTACATTCTCAATGCATAGAAAAAGTTCAACGGGCTTTTACCAGACACTTAGCATTCCACACATCCGGTATAAGTCACCGAAGTCCCTACAATTCGCGATTATCCTTTTTCAAAATGACCTCATCATGTGCCCGACGCAAGCTAACGGATGAAGTATTTCTTTATAAAATCATCAACAACATGACGAACAGCAGCAAAATTCTTAACCGTATTTGTTTAACTGTTCCCTACAAATTACCAAGACATCGCATCACTAAGACATTTCATATACCATCGATTCGGACAAACACTGGACTCAACTCACCAATTATTAGAATGTGTAGCACATACAATACTTTGAACACTAAAACTTCAGGTCTCGATATATTAGGTGTACAAATAAGTTTTAGGACACTTAGATTTTGTATCATAACAGCTATTCTAAATTAATTTAAAGGTCCCGCTCACTTATCATAGATGGCGCTTGATATGTAGTATCCACAGGTAGTATCGAAACCTAAAGGAGTCATAAACATAACCTATAAATTCTGTAAATTAATCATGCAGACCGATAAGCTATTTATTAGACACTGCATTCGCTATGAATTCCATCAAGGAAAAAGTGTTAGGAAAGCGTGTGAATCGATATGTTCTGTTCTTGGAGACAACATTATATCTAAAAGTACATGTGAGTATTGGTATAAGCGATTCAAAGAAGGTGATTTCGACGTTAGTGACCGTGAACGCACCGGGCCTCCTGTAAAGGTGGACGATCAGGAACTGCAAGCGTTGCTGGATGAAAACTCTTGTCAGACGCAGAAACAACTTTCGGAACAGCTTGGAGTAACTCAACAAACTGTTTCTTATCGTTTAAAAGCAATGGGTAAGATTCGAAAAGGAACAAAGTGGGTACCACACTTTCTAACTCAAGAAAATAAAAACAGCCGTCTTAACATTTGTGTGAGTCTTTACAACAAGCAACATAGAAAGTCTTTCTTGTGGAAAATTGTGACTGGCGATGAAAAGTGGATTTATTTTGATAATCCGAAACGCAAATATCATTGGGTTGACCCCGGCGAGCCGACAACATCCACGCCAAAGCGCAATGTTCATTGTAATAAAGTCATGCTGTGCATATGGTGGGATATGAAAGGCGTACTGTATTATGAACTTCTCAAACCTGGTCAAACAGTTACTGCCGATCGCTATTGTCATCAATTGATGCAAGTGAATCAAGAAATTGAGAAGAAACGTCCATTTTCTGGTAAAGGAAAACGTCCAGTAAAACTGCTCCATGACAACGCGCGGCCTCATGTGGGTAAACCGGTCAAGGATACGTTACTAGCGCTTGGATGGGAACCTGTACCACACCCGGCGTATTCACCAGACTTAGCCCCATCCGATTATCATTTATTCCGGAAAATGCAGAACGATTTGTCTGAAGTGCGATTCAAAACATTTGAAGAAGTGGAAAAATGGGTCGCTAAATTTCTCACCTCACAAGACGAAAGTTTCTTTGCGAAAGGCATCCGCGAATTACCTGAGAGATGGCTGAAGGTCATTCAATGCGATGGAGATTACTTCGATGAATAACTGTGTTTTACTTCTTTTTTAATAAATCTTGAATTTTTTGAAAACTGTCCTAAAACTTATTTGTACACCTAATATTTAATACTCCAATATCGAAATTCAAAAAACAAGCACTGACCCTACTGGATAACAATTAAGTAAATTTATAATGCCGTCTCTTTTCCTTACCTAGATTTACGTTATTTTTATTTTATGTTAGTCTATTATATTTTATTTTATTTCAGCGATTTTATGTGATCTCATGTTATTTTTGTTTGTAGTTTATTTTTAATATTTTTAATGTTTTCCTATTAGTGCATATTACCCTTTCCTTGTGAATGATGTACACACCTCTAATAGGCATGTGCATCAGCAATATATTTAATAAGTGTTGCAGTTAATTTTTAATGCATATGTTGTTGGTGTGTCTATATTAAATAAATAAATAAATAAAAAAGACGTTGCCTGGTTAGGTATCACCGCAATGTCTATTTCCCCCAAAATAGTAGCGTAAATGCACTGTTAATTCGGTTTGAATGACACTTCAGTCAAAGTAACTCCTGGACATATTGAGAGAGAAAAAAATAGTCTCTTATAGGTAGTCTCTTGTTGGTATCAGAATAATATCTGAGATTAGTAGAAAAGTTGCAGAGATATTTCAGTCATACAAGTCTGAGATTTAAGCAAACTCCTGTACATTTATACCGACATGATACGTCATATCCAGAAAGTAGAAACCTTTTTTTATCAACCTATTTAAATGTTTCATACCTAAAATTGTTTATTAAACATTCTATGAAAAGGTCTTAATGTATATGTTATGGGCCAAGTGATTAATGCGAGCAGTATTCATAATGCCCGGGCAGTATGAATATAGCAGAGCCGTATCGGGCCAAGTGATTAATTACAATCTAAACTCACCTATTTATCACATTGCCAGGGCATTATGAATATGGCTACATGATGATCGGGCAGTGTGATTAATAGGTGATTTTTTACGTGGTGCGCTGCCGCATTGTCGCATCTGCGATGGACCCATGAATTAGAAAGGTTGAATTGGTCTGCTTATGTTTAGTTGTTTTTTAACGTCCGAAATATTATCTTCAGAAGAAAATCAGTGTACCCACTTTATGGATCAGTTAGGTCGACTGTGTCCCAAAACCGACTCGGAACACCCCGACTTCACGTAGTCTTTTGGCTACCGACCCTAGAATGTATATAAAAAGCCGAAGGCGCGGAGGGAGAGCAGCCCCCGCCCGCTGTAACGAAGGATAGGCAACCGTGCGAGCCGCAGCGGCTGAGGCTGGTCGCCGGAGGCGACCAGCAAGCCGAAGCTGCGAAGGTGAGCATGGGTGCCTATCTTTTGTTACGCAAGGGCGAAGGGGCTGAACTTCCCGTAGCGCCGGAGACGATGCAGAAGCTAATTTGTATTGACAACAAGTGTTTTAAGGGTTAGGTTGCTATAATAGATATTTCTCAGAAATGGTGCGTCACCTTTTCATGGGAGTGGTACCAGGGGAGGTGCGATACTCCCCCTCCACCTCCACTCCTCTCAACCCACCCCATCGTGCTGCCCTATTCTACATTCTACTACTTCGGTTCATTTTGATTCGCTTTACATCACTCTGCCCAATAGACACTTGGCGTTATTCATAATGCCCGGGCAATGTGATAAATCGATTGATTATAATCACATTGCCCGCTCTTATTGGGCATTATTCATATTGCCCGGGCATTATGAATAATGCTAAATTAATCACTTGGCCCATAACATATACATAAGTATCAAAAGCCCTCTTGAGAATAATTCTCTACCTCTTCAATCTATTTGTTAGTAAAGATCAAATGGAATTTTGAATTGGATTTGTGGCCGCCCCCCAAGGAGTATTCATGTACTGTTTATTAATACAAGCGTGTGATTCTCGCATGCCAAAATATGTTCGTTTAAGTACAAACATATAGGAGATCGCGCTTGTATTCCATAAGGGGTAGCCAGACGTGTCATAAATGCCACCAACAGATTGCTGTGCTTATTTCTGTTTGAGATAATATTCAATAGGATATAAGCTTAACGCCATAATAGATACCAATTCCATTCGTGTGAAATTGTGAGGGTATACGTACATAAAATTTAAAAGCAATCGTATTCAGGATCACATGGTTCGCAGTTTATTAAGCGACGTGGTACCAAAGATATACAAATTAGCCGTTATAATCCAATTGAGTGTTATGAAAAATCGCAATGTTTTTTTGTCAATCGATCTTGGAACGAACTGCACTTATACATATTTGTCACGCTATTATTAACAAAAGATACATAAATATTTCCATTGTAATATTGAAAGAAGTTGACTAATGCGTTGGTCACTGGAGCAATCAATACAAATTGTCCGTCAAGAAATTGAGACACGATGAATGAAAGAAATGAAACTGCATTGAAAGCCTTTTAAACTGCCCATAAAGGGATCGTGACCTTTTGTGAGGTAACAAAAGAGCCAGGCTCTCCGCCTATATTTCCAAGACGATATCGGATATAGTTTCGGAAACTTCGATTTTAATAACCGTTGAAGATTGATGTTCTATGTTCTATCGAACGATGGGAAATTTTACCGTCAACGTGGTGTTTTTATGCAGGGTATATCAAGATTGCTACTGAAAACACAACTGAATGGTAGTTTTAGTGACTAAAGACACAATGCAACTAAAAATTTCGCAAAGAAACGAGTGTTTTTTTTTAAATATCATCGTGTTTGGGTATTAAATCCATAGTTGCTAAAATCATAATTTAACACTTGCAACCATAGCATCTTCAAAATTAAAGGATGTATTATATATTAATATATTAGAAAAAAAAAAATTATTTATCACGTACATACGACGCGCGACGGTAGGATACCATAGGATAATTTGAATTGTTTTCGACTTGTGTATTTTTCGCTCTTATTATCTACATATGGTTGGCTTTGAATGTTATATTACAAGTGTTTTATTACTGTAAATTAGAATACATTGACTGCTCTAAATATTTATAATAATATTAATTGTATTTCCTCAAGTATTAAGATTAAACTTGAAACTTGTTGCTGTAAAGATTGATTTATTAACATCGATTTTCCCTTATACTACTACATATTATAATCTAATTAAAACTAGTAACAAAACCACAAACCTGTAAAAATTAAAGAAACAAAATTTTTAAGCTTACTTATTACGTCCATGCTTATTAACATAAAATAATTAAGAATTATGTACCGTTGAATATGTCATAATGACATATCATTTTTAAATAATTTTGTGAAAAAGAAACATAATATTAAGTTTTTTTTTTCTTTACGTGTATAAAAAGACGAAAAATACATTCATTATATTACTACAATCGTGAGCTAGTGAACTCATTAATGTCAGACATTTCGCGTATATCCCAAATACTTAGTACACCGCTGTACTTTTATTTAGGAATGTAGGCCAACGACTAGAAACCTGGGTCTGATAGCCTATCATTACCCTAATTCCTTAATGTTGCGGGCTAAATCTGTGTAACGAGTTCTGAAGTATGGCTAAGTTGTGATTAGGGTAAACATTGAAAGGTGCTCCTGATTTTACTAAATTTTTTAAAAACTAAATTTCGAAATGGGCAATTTATCTTATGAATTTTAATTGACTTCATATTATGGTTTAGCTAAGGGAAATCTAATTTTCCTTCTACAGCATTAATGCAAAATGAAGGACGATCACATTTTGTGATCACTTATTTAAATGCACTGTTGTGTTTCGGATTGAAGGACATTGTAGCCAGCGTCACTACTGGACATATTGAGACTTAACATCTTATGTCTCACGATGGCGAGCTTAGTGGAATGTTGCTACTGTTTATAAGCGGTCGTATCGCTTACCATCAAGCGAACGGCTTGCTCGTCTCTTCATTCAATGCAATAAAAAAAAAATAATTAAATTATGGACTATATGTGTAGTTTAATTGTATTTCACTGAGCGAATGACTAAGGTATTAGTAACGACGAAAACTGCAAAGTAATCGAAACATACGCAAGTCTAAAAATATAAAAATCAAATTTAATCAAATAAAATCCGCGAATAATACTTTTATTTCAAATTGTATCATTCGTGTAAATCTAAAAGACCATTATTTAATGTTATTCGATAACTATATAGTGTGTTTTTGTCACTCATTGAACTATTTTAATTTTATAAATTAAATTCAATCACTATGTAAATGAAGATGTACAATAAAGAGTATACAATATATGTGTATATGTTATGGGCCAAGTGATTAATGCGAGCAGTATTCATAATGCCCGGGCAGTATAAATATTGCCGAGTCATATCGGGCCAAGTGATTAATTACAATCTAAACTCACCTATTTATCACATTGCCCGGACATTATGAATATGGGTACATGATGATTGGACAATGTGATTAATAGGTGTTTTTTTACGTGGTGCGCTGCCGCATTGTCGCATCTGCGATAGACCCGATGAGATGCGATAGAAAAAGTTGAATTGATCTACTTATGTTTAGTTGT
This sequence comes from Hyles euphorbiae, assembly GCA_023078785.2. Classification (NCBI taxonomy): domain Eukaryota; kingdom Metazoa; phylum Arthropoda; class Insecta; order Lepidoptera; family Sphingidae; genus Hyles; species Hyles euphorbiae. The sequence goes on from CM041051.1 coordinate 14,227,675, forward strand.
TTTTTAACGTCCAAAAAATTATCTTCAGAAGAAAATTAGTGTACCCAGTTTATGGATCAGTTAGGTCGACTGTGCCCCAAAACCGGCTCGGAACACCCCGACTTCACGTAGTCTTTTGGCTACCGACCCTAGAGTGTATATAAAAAGCCGGAGGCGCGGAGGGAGGGCAGCCCCCGCCCGCTGTAACGAAGGATAGGGCGACCAGCAAGCCGAAGCTGCGGAGGTGAGCATGGGTGCCTATCTTTTGTTACGCAAGGGCGAAGGGGCTGAACTTACCGTAGCGCCGGAGACGATGCAGAAGCTAATTTTTATTGACAACAAGTGTTTTAAGGGTTAGGTTGCTATAATAGATATTTTTCAGGAATAGTGCGTTACCTTTTCATGGGAGTGGTACCAGGGGAGGTGCGACACTCCCCCTCCTCCTCCACTCCTCCCAACCCACCCCCTCGTGCTGCCCTATTCTAAATTCTACCACTTCGGCTCATTGTTTTGATTTTGATTCGCTTTACATCACTCTGCTCAATAGGCACTTAGCATTATTCATAATGCCCGGGCAATGTGATAAATTGATTGGTTATAATCACATTGCCTGCTCTTATTGGGCATTATTCATATTGCCCGGGCACTATGAATAATGCCGGATTAATCACTTGGCCCATAACATATATATAATTTATAGTTTTCGGTCTCAGTTGTAAGATTATTTTTTTGGGTAAGGCCGGCAGACGGGTCATGAAACTCTACACTTAAATCGTTAGTGCTATGCCTGCCTCTAGGACAAAGCAACAGAACAAACCAGCTTACAAAAGCAAAAATGATGGTGGCATCGTTAAACGCAATCTTGTTGACATAGATAGAACAGGACAAGAAAGAAAAAAAAAATTTTTAATGAATAATCGTTTTCTCATTACATTTCGCACCTTTAAATAAACGTAGAATATGAATGAGGCATAAAGTAAGGAATACGCGGTAAATACGCGCCGTAATTTAGGATTACAGGATTGGAAATGTCCGCTTTAGTTAAAGCTTTATTTGAATAGCCAACTAGCATTAGCGTTTAAATAAATCGTTGCGTTAAATATACAGCTAGAAATATTGAGAATTTTCATTCTCTAATCCTTTATGATGTAGGATTTTTCTATTTAAAATTATTATGTAAAGTTTTAAAAACGATGCTTTTTAATTTTATTTCACTGAGGCAAGGGCTGCTACTGCATGCAAAAATGCGACGATAATAGTGTTCTTACAATCACAGATTCTAAAGACTCAAGGAAAAGGTAAAAGTTGAGAAGGAACCAAACGTTGGCATCGTCAGATAAAGCTAAATAACCATAAATTTTGAATATTTTGACACCAACCGGGCCACAAATTTAACAAAAATTCTCCTAACCACAATACCGAAATAGCCCACTACGGCTGACAACGGCCAACCAATAACGTGGACTTGTACAAAAACATGTTTTCAAAAGGAAATAATGTATTCTATACAACAACAAAGGAAACGAGGAATTTTTAATTTAATTTCAAAAACATTTTTCATAACATTTGCCACAAGAAAGTTATGTTTCAACGCAGGTATTTGTTCTGTTTGACTTAGGTCGGTATGACGAACAACTCTAGAAACTCGTTCTTGTTTCGTGTTAAATTACTTTCGCTAATTAGTGTAACAGTATAATGTGTTGCAAAAGTGAGATGTTGGCGAGATGTTTTTCCCTTTTTCAGTTTGTAATAATATTACTTGGTAATTTAAAGCATGTTTGATGAAATGTTTTGTATTTCATGTTAGATACAGCAAAGTGAAAGTTTGAACACGTTTGGCGAAGTTGTTTTTAAATGTCTGTATAACCTGGATACAGCAAATGAAACTTTGAGCAGCGTTGTCAAAATTGTATGTTAATACTTGTAAAATCCTTAAAATGATATCGTAGGTGTGTTAACAAGATTAACATAGTATAGTAGTGAGCCCCGTTTACACGGGGAGAGTTTCTCTCGTCGAAAATACGACTACCGTTAGGTTATAAAAAGTTGTCTCGTGTAAACATTTTTAACATGATAATCTATGACAGTTATGTCATGCAATAATGGCGTACGATTTTCGCTGCAAGAAACTGTCTCCATGTAACTGAGCATTTATGATTACGTATTGAATAACATAGAAGCTATTCTTAGTTTGGTATTTCTTTTTACACGTCTCCGGGTTTCCATCTTCATTCTGTGATTGTTCGAAGAGTTTACTTGTGCAAGTAATATAGTTTCAAACTGGTTGTGGGGAGTGTTGAAAATATATTACATGATTCGTTTATTCCTATGTATGCAATTCATTAATAGTGAATAATAGGAAATTAAAGTTTTTGATTCCCAAATCCATTTCTGTTGCATAACTACTAACAAGAACCTTAGAAGAGCTTATTTACTTTGTCAATAACCGCGATGAGGTGAACATAATTGAAATCCGGAATAATTCCCTTATTCAGACTGCTATCGATCCAACTCCATAAAATATAATCCTTTTTCACATTTCGCCTTTTTTATGGGGCTTACTTTTTATTCTTCCATCCAATTTATAAATTATATCATTCTAAATAGCACCGAATGTCTATGCTATAAGGTTGAATATATTTGTCCTATTAATGCCCAATATAAAAGCAGGTTCTACTTTAAAATGGTCCATAACATAATGTGATAAAGTGGAAAATGCAATAACTTGAGTGATTATTTTTCGATAACATTAAATTATTTTATCTCTACCATAAATGTTGTTTAAACTACTCTATAAAGTAGCGCCATTGTGTTTCCGGAATATAACGAGTTGTTTTCGCCTATCGAGCCACCGATAATACTTCCTTTATGCTGAAATATTATGACTTAATTATTACAACCGCGGAAACTGGGCCTATAATATGTATTATTTATATATTCAAGATTATTTAAGGTATATGGAAATTATAGGGTTTGTTTTTGCAATGAATGGATAGACGAACGTGCCGTTTGCCTTATGGTAGGCGATACGACCTCTCATGAACAGTGGTAAAACCAAACAATACCTTGAATACAAAGCATGTCTTGGCATTCCACTGAGACATAAGATGTTAAGTCTCAATATGTCCAGTAGTTACTCTGGCTACAGTGTCATTAAATCCTAAATACAATAGTGCATTTACACTGCTATTAGACGGGAGAAATAGACATTGCGGGGTATCCACCTAGGTTTAAGATTGTTTAAGGTTAGGATTGAGATAAATTACACAAGCGCCAAAATTTATAAAATTTAAAAATATATATTTTGCAGTTATAAACTAGCTTAACGATTGCTTTCATTATGTTGGGTATTTTGATTTCCAGTTTATTTTACCCAATTATTAAACAAGCTCGGAATTATATACACTTTCCAATCTCTCTCTTCTTCAGCCTATATAATATTAATTGTCGACCCAATTCTAATTACAAGCATCCAGTAATGAACGCCAGATTGTATTAATGACTGTGTACAATTCCTAGTTTCATATAAATAATTCCAGTATCATATGCTACTCTTAATAACTTTACAAAAATGCACATAAAAATTAGCTACGACGCACAAACTTGATAACGTTTAGAAGTCTTCAACACCAACGTAATAATGAAATGCATCTTACATCGGAGTAGCCTATATTCTCTCGCCCGGGGCTAAGGGCGGTGAAGCAAGGGCGTTTGTTTACGGCCCCTTTTATTCATTTTGCATACCGTGGAAGCTCTCTTTGAATGGCGCGAGATTTTTAACATCAATATATAATTGTATTTTATAAGATATTTTTATGAGTTTAATTGTGTAGTAAACATAAACACGCACTTAACGGTGAAGGAAAATATTGTGAGGAAACTTGCATAAAATACCGATTTATAAGAATTTCTATGGTTTATAAGTCCGCCAACCCGCACTAGGCCAGCGTGGTAGACTATATGGCCTAACCACTCTGAATCGTACTCTTGATTGTAGAGGAGGCCAGTGCCTTGCAGTGGGACGTATATTGGCTGAAATAGATAATTGTGTAATTTGGTACGGTTGTGTGTTGCAATGTATAGGTTTGGGCAATTAAGTTTTTGTTATATTTTAGATAGACTCGTATATAAAAGAATATGTTATCCTTCGGAGTTCTTACCATTGCAAGGATTTACAATTATCCTAGAAGTTCTACGCATTTATCAATTACAAGAAATATATTTTTCTTGTAACAGTAGTTTGGAGTGTCGTTTTATCGTATTATACCATCTTGTTTGTATGTATGTAATGAATATAATGTAGTGTGTATTTATGATCAAAATGTTTTCTGTAGCGAAACATTTTTAATTAATTATACAGTTAATTTATCTGACCTTGGAATCAAACCAGGACTCCAACGGTTCGCTGCTCATGTACTGCCAGTTCAATGTCATGATAAACTTACTGATGGGTGGATTGGAAAGCATTACATTAGTTTTAATAGCTTTATTTTTTAACAAGATTAAAAAATCACAAGCTGTTCACCGTCACGAAAAAAATATTATATGGTTTTGATTATCTTGACATGATAAAGAAACACGGCATTTCAGGGAACTTTGAAGCACAATTATGTTTTTAACGTATTTTCGCCAAAAAATATGAAATTGTGTAACATGAAATACTCATATTTATTTCCCCTACACTTCCTTGAGGAGAATACAAAATAATATTAACAGAGGTTTAACCATACACACAGTATCTTAGCAACGTTAAAATGGCACCAAACTTTACGAATCCAAAGTCAACTTTGTACCCAAAAAAACATAAATAAACGATCAGATTTCCCAAGTAAGTTAACTGAGTTTTAATGCTGCAGAATGTTATACTGAAATTTAATACGCATTCACTTAGGGAGCGAATTTGTAAGTCTGTGTACCTTCCTATACTTTAGGAAGTTGAATTTTACACTAGAGCCAACAAACTACGCTTCCGACATTTAGTAAGGGTATAAAACTTAAAAGGGAAATAATGGAATACTATTATACTGCAAGTTATGAAGTTCAATATTGACCTTTGAAAGTAATAATTTTTATTGGGCAGTGATCTGTGATGTTATGAGTTAGATTCCCGGATCGAACAAAATCAACTTTGCATTTGTTTTCACCTTGATTTGTCTATTAATTGTTGTCCAGGCCGAATTTTATGTTCAGTGTACGAGAAGTTCGACTCGTATCTCATCAAAAAACACAAATAAGTTTGGCGAAATATACATGACATTAATGACACCTCTCCCTACTCTATTCGGAATTTATAAACATAATTTTATTTTCATAATTTCCAGTCATCATTTAAGTTGAACAACTGTTTCGGTTGCTGTTCTTTTGAAATAAACTATATATAACTTTATTTTGAAATAGTTATATATGTACTATATTACTTTATATTATCGACAGCCTCCGTGGCGTAGTTAGTTAGACGCCGTCTGTGAAACGAGAGGCCGCGGATTCGATCCCCGCACCGAGAGAAATGTTTGTGCGGCCCACAAATATTTCTTCCGGGTCTGGGTGTTTGTGAGACCGAAAAGTCTCTCGTAGTTCCTGATACCCATGACACAAGACTCGATCTTAGTGTGGGGTCAGGACTATGTATGTGACTGTTGGGTGTTATTTATTTATTACTAGCTTACGCACCTATAACATGAATTCATGAACTCACTCATTTCGTAAAGAATTTATACCTTATAACTTAACTCTTTATTTTTCACAAAAACGCAAATATGTCCCTGTATTGTAGATGATAATGAGCATCAATTAGTGACCGTTGTGTATGTATTATGTATGCTTCACTATCGCCCGCAGTAGCGGTCTCGGTGGGGGAGTGATGTGGACCAAGGAGTCGTGAAATGCTCGCCGCAAAACGGCCAGCGAATTTTGTACATATTAATGACTTACGTCAGTATTTTGATATTCTTGTAAAATATTTTCCATTTTATTGTAAAGTCTCATTACTATTAATTTGTAAATATTATATGATGTACATACATGTGCTTTTTCATTCCGCCACATGTATTATGCCTAGCTGGTTGCGATAGTTTAGGAAGTCACTGAATTCAGACCGCTTCCAATAAGTCAATGTGGAGAGCCTTGTTGGAGGCCTATGTTCAGCAGTGGACTTCCTGTGTTCGACGAGAGAGAGAGAGTTGCGATAAAAACATATTCAAATAAATATATTCTGTTTAATAATAATAATAATTTATTCTTCCTGATAAATTAAGGTTAATATGGCAGCATATCAGGTTGTAATTTCAGTAATTGGTCCGAATTTAAATGTTTGATAATTTTGATTAAATTACTTGTCGTTGAGTAATGACGGTAATTATTGCTTTCAATGACACATTTTATAATAAGCGTTACATTTACGTAATGAAATGAAATGTGAATAACCTTGCAATGAACGAATTCAAGCATAAATAAATAATAATAATAATTTATTTGCAGCATATACATATATCGTACAATAAACACTTAAAATAAATCGTAAGACAATATTAATTTACAGCAAGTGCTTGATTGAACTCTGAATAAATATAATAAATAAAATAAATAAATACAAAATAAATACAATCAACACACGTCATAGCTTTGACACCACATTAAGATCAATTAAGGCTTATGTCGTGGATATGACAAACTATGAGAGATGTTTCGGTCTCACAAATTTCCAGACTCGACACAAATACTTGTGGACATAAAAGCTTACTTAGCAAAAAACACTATTATATGTATTATGATCAGCTTTGGTTACTGCATAATTTGGCTAACATTACTCGTGGTCGACATTCCGATAGCCTCATTCCCTGTAACATCTTGATGTAAATCAATCAACACCCAACAGCCCATAAACTTTTTGGTATCACTCTATTCAGAACTACCACTAATATCTAAAGACAATATGTTTTAGTACGAGGGTCGAACCCACACTGCCCTTCTTTACAAAGTCTTTTCGCAAACAACTGTGCCATGGGGTTGAACCTAGAAATTATCTCGATAACATTGAAATAAAAATATTATTTACGGATTTTATTGCGGATATGGTTTGTTTTAATTTACATAAATTGTAACAGTCACTGAGCGAATGACTAATACCTTAGTCCGCCCGTGACCACGAAAGCTGTAAAGTAATCAAGGTCGGGGAGTTATAAAATTTAAAAAAAAATCCGTAATAAATATTTTCTTACGGATTTCAATTTGCGTGCAAACCGAAATCTAAGAGACCATAAACTCGACGAAATATTGATGGTAATCAACACCATTAAGAGTCTATATGAGGCATCCATCTGCCGACCTTTTTAGGAATTTAGGCGTAAACTTATGTATGTACCATGTTGTGAGAATTTTCCTAGAAAATAAATAATAACTACTTTACCATTTGTATTATCATTCGTAGTATTTGACGTCACAATTACATAAAACAATGGCCTGAGCTCGTATCCATTATCAAGAACAACAAAGTGCCGTGCCATAAAGACAATGGCACCAAATACCAGAGATTCTACTTTCGACTGTGTTTGAGTGTTTTACTGTATTATTTTGCAAAATATCCGTTTCTGCGAAATACCTTTTATTTCTTCCGGATATTTAAGTGTAAGGGAGACAGTGAAGGTATAGGCTGTGAATGTTTTTTTTTTGTTTGTCGGTTTAAATATACCCCTAGTGCTGACCCCGCACTAAAATAAATGTCTTGTATCAAATTTAATCATGGCCTGGGATTTAACCAGTGGCCCCTAGTTGTACAGCTCGATACGTGTGTAGTGAGGACACGTTCCAAAAACTTTTTCTGTGCTCGTGTTCCAAGCAAAAACTCAAATCAATATAATAAATCTAGAAGCACGAGACCTCTACAGAAGAACATTAATCATACTTTCGCTTAACATTTTTGCATAATTCGCTTCGTTTACACGCGGCTTTATTTCACCAATCTCAGTACTACAAAAGAATTTAGGCTGGCGCACACGTGGTGAATTACTGGGTTATATAAATCATTGGCTAACTACAAGTTGTAATCTGGACAGAATCAGCGGATGTGAGTGTCGTGTGAACCTTATTTACGAGCCTTCGCAATATACCACGTAATTGTTTTTCACCTTGAGTTTTTAGTGTTTGTACTGGATTAGTAAATAGCCTTTTAATAGAGGGCTGGGTTTCCAAATGCAAACCACAGATTGAAAACCGCGATACATTTACATATTTTTTTGTTATTTCTATGAATGATGAGACGAGCATGCCGTTTGCTTGATGGTAAGCGATAAGCTCTAATAAACAATAAAACCAAACAACACCTTAAATTACAAAGCAATGCTTTGCCTTCTACTGCACTCGCCATCCTGAGACATAAGATATAGTCTCAATATGTCCAGTAGTTACTCTGGCTACAATGTCCTTCAATTAGAAACACAACAGTACATTTACATTTTAGTGGGAGAAATAGACATTGCGGTGGTATCTATCCAGGTGGCCTCTCACATATGAGAGACCTACCACCAGTAAAACATTTTCAACGTTAAAAATTAACGGCCTTATTTAGTGACAGATTTAAAACCTTTTTAAGCTATCGTATATTTTGTCTTTTTCGAACGCTTTTTCAATCCAGTTTGAGAGAAGAAGTCAAATCATTCTATAAGCTATTAATTCAACTAAAATATATATTTTAAAACGGTCTTTACATAAGAGTGTAAAAATAAGAATATTTTAAGTATTTATGTTCAACCCATATAATTCTACTACCAGACAAAAGGCTCTAATCAAATATATGCTTCAATTTCCAACCATCCATATTGAGTCAATTTCACGCAGTGTTATATTTATTATTTTCTACACTCGTCCCAAATTTTTAAGAACATTACTCTACCGCTTAAAGAACATTTTACATGATATTTATTATTGTCTACATTTGTTTAAAGTTGTGAACAATATGCTTTTACCACTTAAAGAACATTTTACATGACTTAACATATTCCGTAGTATTTATTTATCCCTAATTGCCGTAATAAAAACCAAATAAACAAGCCCAATGAACCGGTTAAATAAAAACAACAAAGCCGAATGGAGCCAATTCCGCTTTTACCAAACGATCATGCAAATAAAAGTAAATTCGTGCGGTTATGCAATGGGTTCGTCAATTTGGCCCCAAATCGTGCGGAAATTGAACCGCCCCACGTCAATCTTTATGTAGACTTTACGTGGCTACAGGGTTGCTAGTAATGGCTTTTATTGTTGCACCTAATAGGCTATCTAAAGATTTTTACGTACATTCTTTACATACATGTCAGCCTCCGTGGCGCAGTTGGTTAGACGGTTCTGAAATAAGAGACCGCGGGTTCGATTCCCGCACCGAGACAAATGTTAGTGTAAACCACAAATATTTGTTTCGGGTCTGGGTGTTTGTGAGACCGAAAAGTCTTTCGTAGTTCCTGATACCCACGACACAAGACTCGATCTTAGTGTGGGGTCAGGACTATGTATGTGACTGTTGGGTGAATTTATTTATTTACACATAAACTCTCGCCTTATTCCCAAGAAGGGTAGGCAAACATTCTCCTGCTAACAACCAGGACACACGCGTTTCGCCTTGTGTGTTCCGTTTCATATGATAGGAGATGAGCTTATCGCCATATTCCACAAAAAATTCTGACTCCGTGCTGATAATAAATAGTATAATCTTATACCACTTTGCCTGACTCGGAATTTGGACCAGAGACGTCAGTGTCGTAACGCTACTGTACCGATGCAATATTTTATTTCTATCGGCATTTAAACTTCAGATGACAATATCCATCTTGCAGACTATGGGTATGTTACTATAACACCTAAACATAAGGATCCTGGAAAAATAAGACTCGCAAATAAAGAAAACCTCACACAAAACCTGTTGTATCTCTAGAAACAAAAACAATTGTGTTTTTCGGCGTAAGAACCTTATTACACCGATTCCTTGTTGTTAAGCCTAGAACCGTTATTTAGCTCAAGTCTACGCCAAACCGGGTTAAATCACGACTATCCCTGATATAAATAGCTAAGCGCCGACTAGATCAAACTCCAAAAGCTTTTAAGTCAAACAGTATTACTATGAAAGTAAGACGAACCGGCTTCGATGTAATTAAAAACTCTCAAACAATGATATTGACAGAAACTTATCCCGGAGTTACCGTCGGACCATTATCGTGAAATATAGCGTCAATTTGGGAATTAATTTGGCAAGAAGCTTGGAATTGGTGAATTAAAATTGTTCTTTGTTCAATTTATTTCTATTTGGAGAGGCTTATGCTCAACAGATGAGTATTGACAAATTATTTATTTTTTGACCAAAATGAAAAGAACACAGAATGTATTTATTGTTAACTACAAATAATAGTTAATGCATTTGGTTAAACAATTGGAGCGGCTCGACCAAAGCGATTTCACTATCTCAAAGAAAACGTACGAGAAAAAACAATATTATTGAACTATTGAGTTTCGTTCGATGAATGAGATTACCAGAATTTGTGAAATGATAGATATTCGTATTCGCTCAAGTAGCGACCAACCTCAACAGAGGAAAACCCGTCACAGTGAGTAATCGAGATACGCAGATATGCTGAGTCTCGGGTGCAATCTACATATTATGCATTTCTGATTTCTAGAATGCTATCGTGATTGTGACGATCGTCGATGGATAATTTAATTTTCTGGCCAATATTAAATGTTGGTTTATATAATACGCGTATATACAGTATGACTGCCTCGGTGGCGTAGTTGTACTAAGGTACGGTTACAAAGCTGAGGTCTCGGGTTCGAATCCCAGGTTGGGCAAAGTGATATTGGATTTTTCTATTCATTATCAGTCCAGAGTCAGGAATTTATGCCCGATATCGCGATAGGCTCGCCACCTATCACATTGTGAGACGGAATATACAAGGCGAAATGTGGGTGTCCTGGCACCTCTGCCTTCTCCTTCTGGGATATAGGCGTAAGTTTATGTATGTGTGAATGTGTATATACAGGGTGTATAACCTGTAATTTCTTTATCCGTTGTTTACGCAATAAAGAAAGCTGTCGTATTTTTTGTTTTCGCTAACATTTATCTACCACTTTATTTTACACCGGATACATAAAAAAAATGCGCTCATGACAGTTTTATTGCTTGATGCAGTTTCTGCCAGACAGCCTTGGGATGGATAAACGAAAACTAACGGAAGTTGTCAATCATTGCTGAATTAAGCACAAGATCTGCTATTAATGTTATGTTAGATTATTTTAAATTAATTGATTACTATCAGAATATATATTTTTTTATTATTTTAGCTTCTATTATCATTTTTATATTTTTTTGATTTTTACATAATATGCCATATTTAATGGCATATTATGTAAAAATAACCTGTACAAAATAATTTGGATGTTTCACATCTGCCAGGCGTCAGGTGACGGATCAAAATTGCTTTTTTGTCACTATAATATCACTCGTTTGCCTGTTTAATAAAAGGTGAATCTGATAATGGTTTCTTAGATTTACGCGAATGTTACACATTGAAATAAAACTATTATTTACGGATTTTATCGCGAATTTAGTTTAATTTTTTACATTTTTAACTTCCCGACGTTTCGATTACTTTACAGCTTTCGTGGTCACGAGGCGGACTGAGGTATTAGACGTCCGCTCTGTGACTGTTACAATTCAACTACCCTTATTTTACAATTATTAATTTAAAAATAATTTAAAAAATAGTAAAGTAATCGAAACGTCGGGAAGTTAAAAATGTAAAAAAATTAAACTAAATTCGCGATAAAATCCGTAAATAATAGTTTTATTTCAAGGTAAATCTGAGATTAAATTGGAAAACGTATCGACAAACGCCTCCGCACCCAACTAACTAATAACTTTCCACGTATATTTCACGCATATTTTTAAATCATCTCATCATTTTTTTACATATTATGGAACGGAATAACTTAGTAGTGATTTCCCTTGGCACTACACTAGCTTTAATGCGAATCACAGTAAAAATTGAGCGGCAGTCACGAATATTTATTGATAACATAAAATGATAATTTTAGTGGGGTTTTTATGAGAGATAATTTGTAATTTGTAATGAAATAAAAAAAATTCATGGTGTAAACATTTGTCAGGACATAAATGCTAGCTATGTCATGATATAATTAAATACGGTTCTCGCCGCAAGAAACTCTGTCCGCATAACTGGGCTATAAGGATACGTGACCTCTAAATATCAGTCGTGTGTGGCTTTGTTTTAACCTACGTTATGAGTATTTAAATAATTTAAACATTATTTATCGCCTATTGCAGGACAAAGGCCACTCTTTCCGCTTTTCATGCACCCCGGTCAAGGGCTTTATGTAACCAATTCTTCCAAAAAGCATTCAATTCATCTCACTATCTGCGTCTACATCTTTCCCGTCTTTGATAGCCCTTCGGCGCCCATTTCGTGGTGGTGTTCGGTTTGGGAGATTGATACCCAAATTATTATAATAATAAATATTACCCAACAGTCACATACATAGGCCTGACCCCACATTAAGATCGAGCCTTATGTCGTGGGTATCAGGAACTACGAGAGACTTTTCGGTCTCACAAACACCTAGACCCGAAAGAAATATTTGTGGGCCGCACAAACATTTCTCTCGGAATGGAGATAAAATCTGTGCCCTTTCGTTTTACAGGCGGCGTCAAACCGACTACGCCATGGAGGCTATCAAATGCTGCGCCACCAACCCAAAATATCCATTAAAAAGGCCCTTGTAACCAAACTCAATAGAAAACAGCTCAAAACTTGACCATTTGATTAACCGACAAAACGAAGGCTAACTCAGTTGATAAGTCTCGATCTGAGGTAACATTGTTTTTACGGCTAAAACTCTTGCCTCACCACTTGATTTATTCCGTCCCAAAAGTTTTCAGGCCGAAAGGTTTGTAATTAAGACACGCTCATTGGTTGTTCTAGAAACTGAGAAAAGTTACGACTTGATCGCCTTTCTTTAGTTAATTAGTTGCAGACAACATTCTTAAGATTTTTTGTTGTTTAAATTGTATTAAGCGCGTTGATTTGTTGTCTGAGCTGAATATTCTGGACATATTGAGACTTAACATCTTATGTCTCAGGATGACGAGCGCAGTGGAATGTTGCTACTGTTTATGAGCGGTCGTATCGCTTACCATCAGGCGAACGGCTTGCTCGTCTCGTCATTCATTGAAATAAAAAAAAAAAAAAATTCAAAAAAAATTTTTTTTAACTTGACAAAATATCCATATTCTCTTCAATCAACAATACACTGTACAACAACTGTTGTATTATTGATCGAAGCATATTCTATCCAATAAGCAGACATTTCACCTATAGTCTAAGATCCCGCCATACATCGACCTTCACCGAGATGTTTATTTGATGAAACCTATTTTATATGCAATTTAATATGTCAATAAATATATTGTATATGGGTTGCCTTGCAAATTTCAGTCCAGAATACGATTAATTAATTATTAAAAATAAAAAAAAATTTTTACACATTTCACCTGTTTGATTATTAAACAAATTCTATACCAATCGAAAGTATGAAACCCATAGAATTTGTAAACGTTAGGTTGCCTATTTTTTTCCGGTCACAACCCTCAGGTTGCCAGGTATAAACAGGTAAATCGCTACTAGCATTTTGTGCCGGTCTGATTATTGAATGGAAATTAAATGAAAATAAAGATCATTTTATTATGAACACGGTGGTATAGGGTTGCCTGCGAAAAATCAGTCCCGAATTGCGGTTGTCGAATTTAGAAAAGTGAAATATTGCTCCGAGTGACACAGCATAGCAGCTGTTCGAAGTCCGCTCATAAAGAAAGAGGGTGCGCATGCTATTTATTCTTGAGAATGAAAAGGACAGCGATAGACTCGTATATGCTGTGTTCTGTGTTACCTGGCAACCTGAGGGTTGTGACCGGAAAAAAATAGGCAACCTAACGTTTACATATTATATGGGTTTCATACTTTCGATTGGTATAGAATTTGTTTAATAATCAAACAGGTGAAATGTGTAAAAAATATTTTTTTTTTAATAATTAATTAATCGTATTCTGGACTGAAATTTGCAAGGCAACCCATATACAATATATTTATTGACATATTAAATTGCATATAAAATAGGTTTCATCAAATAAACATCTCGGTGAAGGTCGATGTATGGCGGGATCCTATACTACTATGAAACAAATTATTGACTTAATAATTTTGTTAATTGCATTTCAACACAATTGACTGGTAGGTCTCTCATAGGTGAGAGGCCGTCTGGGTAGGCACCACCTATGTCTATTTCTCCCGTCAAACATGCAGTGTAGATTTATAAACTACTCGCAAGGACTACATAAAGGACTTACTAATAGCTCTTATATTTCTCAAATCCGGAAGCTTTTAGCCGACGCCAAGCCAGATCCGGCGTAGATCGATCTCGAAGGGAATAAACGCAACGGGTTCTTAGCTTGATTTATAATTTCTCATTTATAAATGGATACTCATTTGTTATAAGAAATTGAGTCATTTTTTACTCCAGTTTCAAACACTGGCTCAATTGTCACTCTTGATTGAATCTTTTGCGTCTATTGTTACCATTGTAAAGGGTGAATAGTATTGTGCCATGAGAAATACACGTGTATTCACTGTAGTAATTAAGTTCTAAGCCATTTACTGTAAGTTACGGTAACATAATGAACGTTATAACCGGAAACTTATTTCAAATGATTTAAATATCATTAAAAATAAAACAAAATACCATAATGAAGTAACTAATACTTTAAATAAAATACTAACAAGAAATTAAATAAAAAAATAATAAATAAATAAAATTAATTAAAGCAATAAATTAATACTATGTATAGAAATTATGTTCTATAAAGAGATTAAGTACTTAGTGTTTTGACGTGTCATAAGAGCTCTTTAATTGCCTACATGACTAATCAATACATTTCATTTCACAGTAACCCAGACTTTATCTTTACATTTTTTGAATATTCCTAAGCAGAATTAATATGTATTTAGCATTAAATTGCCGCTTGTTACGAGTATTTCCAACAAAAAAATTGCAGCTTGGTTATAAAATTCCCGAATTTTACTTTCATCTGGAGCATGTTCTTCAATTTATAATTTCAAAGCAGTAATTAATTTCAAACATCATATTTGTTAATTAAAGCCGGCATTCGTGGCTCATTATTAAAATGTGCCGTAATTTACACAGATAATGAATGGGCCCCCGCTTTCATTGGTTCTGAAATCTGCTCAATAATAGGCTTTGTTTTCTCCGCGTAGTCTCTGTTTTGCTTTGATGTTTTCTTTAGGCTGATTTTGAATAAATACTCTATACTAGCTTTTGCCTTTGACTTCTCTTGCGAGATGTAGCAAACTAAGTGATATTTAATTTCGAAGTAATTAATAACAAATAAATACATCTAACAGTTACATACAAAGCCCTTGCCCCACATTAAGACCAATTAAGTCTTGTGTCGTGGGTATCGGGAACTACAAGAGACTTTTCGGTCTCACGAACTTCCAGACCCAAGACAAATACTTGTGGGACTCAAAAATATTTGTCTCATTGCGGGTTCCTCTTGTTACACAGTCGGCGTCGAACCAAGTACGCCACGGAGGCTGTCAAAGTCTTTAGACTTTAGAGGAATTTGTGCAATGCATCACGATGTTCCTATAATCATATTTTTTTAACAGAAATAAGCTCGATGAAATATGAATCCCACTATTGATAACTCTGCCTCATTTAAATATCCAAATATGGGGCTTATGACACTTCATACCTGATATTTATTAATTGTGTGTCTATGTTTGAATACCTATAAAATAATTAGCACTGGGGTATATAAACGCAAGGCTATGTATGTAAACAATAAATAGCACACCGTATGTTAAATACTGTGCAATTATGCTAAACAGATATTGGGATAAACTAATTAAACACTGGTCATAACGTTATTCTGATTGTGTCGACATTAATTATATTACTGTTCAAATTAACTGGCGATTTAAAACTGACGTAGGTGTATTTAATTATTTTGGAATTCGTATATTCATATGTGATAGTAATTTAGTACGTGTAATATATTAGGCTGTTTGTTTTGGTTTTAAACAGGTTGGTGGCAGAATCATATCTAATGTGAAGACATGAAGATAGTTTCACCAGTTATTTGCAGTAATTTGATAGGAAAAAATGGACTGTGGAAATATAATTTTCTACCGCTAAGACAATTCACAAGTTTATAAAATCGTCGACTGCTTGAAATCGAATAAACACAAGTCGGACCGATCCATTAGTACTAAAGTTGTAGGTAGGTATAGTGTCACTCTTTTGCTTGTTCGTCGTCTCGCCATTTATTGCAATAATTATATATATATATACGTATATATATATTTAATCATCGTCATCCTTTTCAGTCCTAGTAAGCGCATTGATGTAGATCTTTCCCAATTATTTGCACAGCAACCTGTTATAATTAACACATACAAAAATCACACAAACATCTTATGAAAATAGTACCACGGCGAGTAATTGCTATTCCTTTCAGATGGGAACAAACAATTGGCGGCGAATGGCCCTCGATCCGACCGCGGGAGCTGTGATTGGGTCGGCTACGTCGCGCGCAGACTGTTTACTCGCCCATTGATTGCTTAAGAACGAGGTTTTTAAGCCGAATTTAAACGTCTTTTTAATTGAGTTCTGTTGAATTTTCACTTTCTTTGTTTTTGGAATGGTGGTGACAAAAGTTTTAGGGGGAACGCAAAGGGCAAAAAGATTCAGTTAGAAAACTGTACGATGGCATTCACGTTCATTAGTTTGTGTGCTTTTGTAAACCGACTTCAAAATAGGAGGAGGTTATCAATTCGAATTTATGTGGTTTAATTTAATAATATGCCAATCCGTTTTTTATAGTTAGATTTTATAATTTTTCTTCTTTTCTGGATCGGCAAAATGACAGTATATTTGAAGTTACATTCAGTGCCGCCTGGAGATATATGATAACTCATATTCTTATTCCAAAAGATTATGCCTCGTAAAATTTCTTGAGATACCCTCCATGTTAATTTCTATTTTTAGTATTTATTTCTGACGTCAATATATCTATTGTTAGTACCATTGAAGATTGATGACTCTGTGTTCTATCGAACGACGGGTAATTTTATTTCGTCAATGTGGTGTTATTATACCGGTTATATCAAGAGTGCTACCGAAAACGAAGCCGGGTGGTAGTTTTAGTGACTACAAACAGTTTTGACAGCCTTCGTGGCGCAGTTGGTTAGGCGCCGCCTGTTAAACGAGAGGCCGCGGGTTCGATCCCCGCACCGAGAGAAATTTTTGTGTGGCCCACAAATATTTCTTCCGGGTCTGGGTGTTTGTGAGACCTAAAAGTCTCTCGTAGTTCCTGATACCCACGACACAAGACTCGATCTTAGTGTGGGGTCAGGACTATGTATGTGACTGTTGGGTGTTATTTATTATTTGTTAGTCTCCAATTCTTACTGACTGCTGACGGATATCCGTTCCATTTTCATTTATATGTATATATTACTACATAAATCTCATTTAACCTAAATGATATTGTCGTCTGGCCGTATCAATATAGCTATTCGGCATCCATTTCACGATAAAATATATTTCTGGAAATATATATTTCATCTAAGCTCAGTATTGCTTTTTGGTCAGCAATATTTTTATAGTTATTTGATTTCGAACTTTTCTGTCCCATACTATTTACTTATTAGGGATCCTTAAACAAAAATTTGTTGTATTATTTTTATATTTAAATATAGATTTTATACATTATATCTATCATGTGTGAAGTGCGTGGTGGCCTGTTGGTAAACGGACTAGACGCGGCTGCCTACATGTTCACGGTGGTCGCGGGTTCGAATCCCAGGGCACACCTCTGACTTTTCGGAGTCATGTGTGTATTGATAGTCAATCACCACGCACTAAAACGGCGAAGGAAAACATCGTGAGGAAACCTGCATACCATAGCGATTTATAAAAAATCTATGGTATGTAAGTCCGCCAACCCGCACTAGGCCAGCGTGGTGGACTATATGGCTTAACCACTCTCAATCGTACTTACGATTGTAGAGTAGGCCCGTGCCCTGCAGTGGGACGCATATGGGCTGATACAGATATCTATCATATTGATACATACAAGCATTGTTTTGTAATTAATGGTGTATTTTGGTTTTACCACTGTTCATGAACGTTCGTATCGTTAACACCAAGCGAATGCTATGATCGTCTCGCCATTAATAGCAATAATAAAAAATATTCACACTGATATTAAATTGACTTCAGCGACTTCTTTTTGATTGCATACTTTTTAATTTAAATACTATCTCTCTTCCAAACTTACATCACTGCAATCTACAGCATAATTCTTTAGTCATTCCATTACTAAAAAATGAATAGTCATTATATTCACAAATTAGAAATTATTATCATTGTCCACTTAAAAACAAAGCATTGTCCAGTTTCGTTCAACAATACATTCGAGCGGCTTCAAATAATCTTGGCTTTAAATAATGTTACAGAACAAAAAGGCTTTTGTCTCAACGGCTTTTATGGTGGCACGTAAAGTATGAATAAATATTACTTTGTGGCGAAGAGTGGCTGTAATTTACGCTCTGGCATTTAGCCAGTGGTTGGCAATAGCCGAATACTGGTTTATTTATAGATAAAGGATTTGCGAGGTGATACCACGAGCTGAACTTTAGTTGGAATATAGTTTTGGTTCCGCATGAGTTCAATAATGTCTTAGAAACTCAGTGTGTGTAAGGTTAATTGAAAGAGCAATGATAAGCAGAAGTTATGTTTTATAATGAGAAATGGAAATGTCAGGAGAGAAATTAATAAGCTTATAAAAGACATTTACAGATTATAAATATCAAAAACACAATTAACTGTTATGTATAAAAGTCTTTTATAATCTAATTTTATATTTATCAGAGGATTTATGAAATATAATTCAGCAACATTAAATTTTATTCGTCGACATCATTCATTTCTATAAAATGGAATTATTTAAAAACTCGAATGTCAAGCCCGGACGCTTATCTATCTGTATTTATTTTATATTTTTTATTTCTGTCTGTCTTTATCAGCCCATATACGTCCCACTGCAGGGCACGGGCCTCCTCTACAATCGAGAGTACGATTGAGAGTGGTTAGGCAATATAGTCCACCACGCTGGCCTAGTGCGGGTTGGCGGACTTACCTACATACCATAGAAATTTTATAAATCGCTATGGTATGCAGGTTTCCTCACGATGTTTTCCTTCACCGTTTTAGTGCGTGGCGATTGACTATCAATACACACATGACTCCGAAAAGTCAGAGGTGTGCTCTGGGATTCGAACCCGCGACCACCGTGAAAATGTTGGCAGTCGCGTCTAGTCCGTTTACCAACAGGCCACCACGCACTTAATTTATTATTTTTTATTTATAAATACTTTATCGTACACCACACAAATCAACATAGTTTAATTATCAATATTGTGATTATGTAACGACTTTTGAATTACCTTGTAATTCACAGCTTAAGACATAAACACAATGTATTATCAGTATCACTGGACCTTATCCCACTGCCATAACGAAATCCAAGATATTATCAATTGTGTATGTGACTTTACGAGGGGCCAGCCAACCTGCCCTATCAGAAATCAACCCTCATACACACCTCTTTATTATTATGTGCATGTGTGTTACCTTCCTTAATTGCATATTTATGTGAGGTCGGCGTAATTGAATTTGATGCAAATTGTTCACTGAGGATATTCGAACTGCAATATATCCTGATGTCCTAAAAATATTCAAGCATAATATCATACAAATATCGTGACGCCTAAATCAGAAATAGGGAATTTGTATTATATTGATAGCCTCCGTGGCGCAGTTGCTTGGACTCCGTCTGTGAAACGAGACGCCGCGGGTTCGATTCCCGCACCGACACAAATAATTGTATGGCCCGGAATATGTTGTTCGAGTCTGGTTGTTTGTGAGATCGCAGTCTCTCGTTGTTACTGACATGCACGACACAAGAATGAAATGATCTTAATTTGAGATCAGGACTATGTATGTATCTATATATGTAGTATACGGTGTAGTTATTTATTATATCTGAAATAGAGCAAAATAGGGGTTTCATTTTCGCATCAATACTTAAATAATGATCTAATCTTGGAGTAAGTCCATATTCATCGAATAGAAAATTATAATATGGTTTCGCATAAGCCGATATAATTATTATGTCGTCAGGCAAGAGTCCCTATAAGATACTTTATTTAACTTGCAAATTATATATCTAATAATAAATGCACCCAAAAGTCACACACATAGTTCTGACCCCACACTAACATCGAGTCGTGTGTCGAAAGTATCAGAAACTACTCAAGATTTTTCGGTGATACCAACACCCAGACTCTATACAGGGTATATCAAGACTGCTACCGAAAACGAAGCCGGGTGGTAGTTTAAGCGACTTCAGACAAAATGCAATAAAAAAATTTGCAAAAAAAAACAGCGATCATTTTTTTTTATTTTTTTTTTCTAGGCCCATATTTGGGTGGTAAATACATTTTTTTCCTAAAATAATAGTGTATACCCTTTTATTTATAAATACTCTAAGGTATAAAACAGTTTAAATTATTATTTTAGGAAAAACTATGGATTTACCACCCAAAAATGACGATATTTAAAAAAATCATTAAAAATGAATGTCGCGTTTCTTTGCGAAATTTTTAGTTGCAGTGTGTTTTTAGTCACTAAAACTACCACCCGGCTTCGTTTTCGGTAGCAGTCTTGATATACCCGGAATAAATATTTGTGCCACACAAACATTTCACAGCCGGTGTCTTACTTACTACACCACGGCTGTCAAAACACTTATTATAAGATTTTTCATTCCAATATAAAAACAAACACTCAAAACATACCAATAAGTTTTATACACGCGATATAGCTCATACAAAAGAACAGTTTAAAACTCGATATCGTGTCAATTCCATTCCCAGTGTCATACACAGAACAGTTGTATCTGAAAAATGGAAGCGTTGTGATTGAGTTGTGCTGAAAAAAATATGCTTCGTAGCATCCATGCGTTTACAAAGCCGGCGATACAGTCGTATCGGCGCTCGGTACTCCTGCCCATATAGACTCTGAATAAGCTGGGAATACGCCGAATATACGCCCTGAATGGTTCGACAAAAATGCACGCAATATTTCGTGTTTAGCTGCGTTTATTGAGATGAATTGTTTTATTCTAACAGCGGTTTTTAAATGTGATTGAAAATAATTTATAAATTCAAAATTTTAATGACCAGATCAAATTAATAAGTTTATCAAAACTAAAAATACAAACCTTTTTATCACTCTTTTGTGATATTTCAAATGCAAAACTTTTTTTTTATTGCAATGAATGATGACGAGCATGCCGTTCGCCTGATGGTAAGCGATACGACCGCTCATGAACAGTAGCAAAACCAAACAATACCTTGAATTACAAAGCAACGCTTGGCATTCCACTGCGCTCGCCATCCTGAGACATAAGATGTAAAGTCTCAATATGTCCAGTAGTTACTCTGGCTACTATGTCCTTCAATCCGAAATACAACAGTGCATTTAAACTGTTGTTTGACGGGAGAAATAGACATTGCGGTGGTACCCACCCAGGCGGCTTCTCACATAAGAGACACGTACCACCAGTGTTTTATTACGGCTTAGCAGCCATGCGCGGCTTTGCTCAGATCCTTATGGTTTGTAGAGAATTTCTATGGTTTGTATAGTCCGTCACCCTGCATTAGGCAAGCGTGGTGGACTATAATATGGCCTAACCACTTTCAATCGTATTCTCAATTGTAGAGGACGCCCGTGCCCTGCAGTGGGACATACGTATATATGGGCTGATACAGACTTACAGATATAATCTATACCTTCCCAAATTTGCCATCAAATGTAAAAAAAAAAAATTTCAAATACGATCACTTTCAGATATATGCAATTTGAAACTCTGCAGCTATTTCATATTAATATGGATGTGATGTGACCAT
Organism: Hyles euphorbiae; assembly: GCA_023078785.2. NCBI lineage: Eukaryota > Metazoa > Arthropoda > Insecta > Lepidoptera > Sphingidae > Hyles > Hyles euphorbiae. Next base: position 14,249,760 of record CM041051.1, read on the forward strand.
TGACGTCACTACAAACGACACCGAAGGTCTCCGACGTATGAGCTGTCAGTTACTCACAGGTCATTGGTTCTCCTGATTGGGAATCCTCTACCTCAACAAGATTTCCACTTGAGAAACTTTATTGCGTCTAGCAGTCATTGCGAGATATATTACTGTCTTAATTTGGTACAAAATCAAGTCTGTTGAATAATATTATAATTATGTTTAATTTTGGAATTCTTTATAGCAGATTGTATAAATTGGAGTCAGAATTTCAGGTGAGATATTAATTTTTATTTTCTAAATCAAGCCATCGCGGGGTTTTGAGTTGCTGTATAATCTATTTTTTTATTTTTTTGAATCGTCTTAATATGTATATATTAAATATATATATAATATATATATATATATATATATATATATATATATATATATATATATATATATATTATATATATTTAATATATACATAAAAATAATATATATATATATATATATATATATATATATATTATTTTTTTGAAGGGAATATTTGTCATTTGTCAAATAGTTACTTATTTAATAAATTAAATTTGCATCATCTAATTTGTCCATAAAATGTCGCTCTGTAGACACGTTGACTTCTAGAATATCTGTATTTATCAATTGTCAAAATAAAACCACTATACATTTAAATAAGGATGCAATAAAATACAAACGCTACGAGACTGGTACACTACAATTTGTAGAGGACACGGTTATCAGTCGTGGACAGACGAGTCGAGAATCTCTAAATTGTGAACTGAGTACAGTGAATTCTGACAACTGTATATGTGTATAAATGGCCACTTGAAACCATGTGTTATATAGGTTCGATGTCGTTGGAAAATATTTGTATATTGGATAAAGATGTTTGGGGAACTTTTTTGGATACTATAACAAGGTGGAACAAATGAGAACTGAAAATATGTTGCAGAGATTTATTGGAGGTTCCAACAGGTTGCTGTGAAAATGCTTTTAAAGAGGCCTAGGCTTAGCAGCTGTATAATGCTGGGCTAACTTTAGACTGCAGATGTAATCTGAAAACGATGATAAACAGAATCAGGGCTATAGATGAAATCATTTACATTTTTATAAATTTTAAAAAGAGTATTTGTGACGATAGCAGGTGAATATAATCAGATACTCGGTTTTTTTTTTAAACTTGATAAACGTAATTAAGTTGATAAAAGGCACCCATTTCAAATATATGATTTTTTTAAAATCAAAAACGCAATATTCTTTTCACACAAAAAAAGCAACGCAATAAAACTTACAAAATATTTTCATCTGTCACGAAAAAGTGAGTTATATCAACATTGTTATTCTATCACAAAGTTACATCAACTTTTATATTATTTCTCGTACAACAGTGCACAACTCACTCGCCACGATATTTCCGCGTCGACTGCCCCCGTCAACTGTCACTGACAACATTTCCGTCATAAAATAAGGCCGAGTTAATACGGTTACAGGAAAACGTCAAATTCTATTACTGCCATAAAGGCAACCCGACAATATTCAGTATGACAACATCGACAGTTACCCGCAATCCGGGAAGCATTACTCGCTCATCAGCCGAGTAATAGCGTGGTGGTCATCAGAGCGTCGATGCAATCATTACAAATGATTCGCGTATAAAACCACATTCACCAGGGCAGTGGTTTCCGCCGCGTTTAAAATTCAAACTTGGAACGTGACTGTTTGGATATTTTCACTGGTAATTGATTGCGGTTGGTTAAATACATTTTATTGAACCTGTATGCATGCATCATCGTGCTGAATGTAAATTAATGATCGAGGAAACTGCTGTTTTTTTTTCGAGAAGTTAAGAGTATGGGTTTAATGACATGTATTCTTGATATAATAATTATTGGCTCAAATCAACTTATAGTTTTACTTCACGATATCGCAATCTCTGATACAGATAAAAACGCTGCACAAAATGAAATTTATTATGGATACACCCCAATACAATTTACATTACGATGTGCCGATAAAATCGGTTTGGATAATGTGTACTAAGCGATATCTGGCATTGCGCTAGAAATACGGGTGTTTCATGATTATTTATGCGTGTTTGTTTGATTTGTAAACATGCTCTATCTCGTCGGGACGGACACAAATAATAAACCACTACACGGACAAATCAATACTTCTTCTGACTGAGAGAGGTGACTACACAAAACATTTTTCCAAGTGACTGTGCGAATATTGCCGATTCGTTTTGGTTTGAATGTACCTGTGAATATTTGTATATTTTATAAGTTGAGACGAGTTTTATAAATTACACCTTGTCATTTTGCGCACACATGAAATGTTATGTTGAAATATTAATTGAGCATAAAATATTGTGTTATTATCATTTCCAATGTAATACGGAATAAATGGTTAAATGGATTTTATTTAATAATGTTTTTGTAAATGACAAAAGGTTTGTCGGAATTAATTTTTAAAACTGTACCGAGTTTATCAAATTGAATAATTAACAAAATTCTACCCATTTTTTCGTTTAAAGAAAATAATAGCTGGTTTAATCACTTCAATTAACTACTTAATCAGCGTTGTACCCAGAAGTAGTACAATATTATTCTCAGAGTTTCCGTAAAAGCAGGGTTGAATTCAAGACGAGCAATGGGAGTCAAAACTTTGACGAGGAGTACATATTAATTAATGCTAACACGTATGCCCTGTGTTACGTTAATGTAAGCGTTGACTTGTTTTTAGTATTAAGCAACAATCCACACACAATTTATCATTTATTGCAAGTATTCAATAGGAGAAGTCACCACTTCGAGTGAGCGGCTAGACTCCCCTACGAAATAAAACATTAATAATATCCAATAGAGTTTTCATTACTACTACTGCTATAAAATTTGTAATATTATGGCCTTCTTCATAGACAGTTTTAAACCTATTTTCGCTATCAAATGTGTTGTCTTCTTCTCTCAAACTTCTTTAATTTCTGAATTTAAAAGTCGTTTGAAAGGTAGAGTTTTTAAGTATCCAACATCATAATAACAATGAAAAGGTGAACCTTTGATCAAATAGTCTGTCAAATAGTATATCTAGATGCAGGATCCGGAATAAAATCACAGGCAAAAAGTGACCGAGGGTTATACTTAACTGAGGCTTATACATTTGAATTTCAAACTACGAGATGTAGCAAAAAGCCTTAAATTATAATCAACTTCAACAATAAACCTTATTCCTTAAACTTAAGATTTATTATGTTTTTGGACCATACTAAAATTAAATAAGAGCATACGCTTATTTGTGTTCTTATTTCTCTTGGCGTTTTTAGGCCGTTACTTATAATGTAGTGTATGTTTGATTATTTGAAGGTGAACGCAAACAAATGAACTATAGAAGAAGCACACTATGCTGTATTTTGTAATAGGCGGTGTTCTCTAATCAATGTAGAAGTTTGCCTGGATTGGTATGAATATTACTCTATGGCACGGGTTGCTAAAATGTTATTTGTGTAGTAAATTATTGTACTAATTGAACATGACTTAAGAAGTCCTTAACGCAATGCGAAAACCATCTTAAATATTCTTGTTTCATGAGCTATGGTTTTCAAGTATATACAGTTTTGTGAAAAACATTTCATATATATTATATACATACATATCGATCATCATCCTTAACAATATGGAGTCCACAGATAAACAATGAACATAGACGTTTTAAAAAAAAGTACCTAATCTTTACTATACGTAGATATTGTCATTCGATAAACCGATTTCATGCACAATTTATTATTTCCACTAATTGATATTGAACAAAGCTAAATCATAACTTATGTCAAATAATTTTAATTGTTGTTAAGTCAAACAACAATGAAAGGATTACAAACCATTTATAAGTTCCAAATTCAATAACCTGTCAACGAAATTATACAATCCGAAATTTCTAAGGTCTTATTTTGACAGAAATGTTGTGAACATCTTTTGACGTTTCATTAAATTATTTCTGAAATGGTCGGACCTCCAGGAGTGACTGTTTGGTATTTGGGGAAATCATATTTTGTAATAACAGTTTTCTATACTTTTCTGTAATTAAAGAGATATTGTGTGAAATAAATATTCGCATTCTTTTCCTAAAAATATTATACTGATTTATAAGAATTATTTTAGATCAAATAAGAATATTTCGATCGAAAATCAAAAGCAATTTCTGAGAATTTCTATAATGTGTAAAGTCGGCCAGCTCGCATTAAAAAAGCGTGGCCAACTAAATCGCCTAACCACTCCCAATCGTACTCTTGATTGTAAAGTGTGCACGTGACCTGCAGTGGGTCGTATATCGGCTGATACAGAGGATAAGCACGATTTTTCCAGAGTACTGTCTTCTATTACAAGCAAAATATTAGCTTCAACGCCAAACCCTGCATTGTAAATATAACATACTTCATAAGAAACTTTCTTCTTACAAAATAAAAACAAAATTAACTTAGAAAAGAATATCAAAACCACAAACAGAAATTCAATTCATAATTCTAAATAATTTAACATATTGATTCGTAGGTGCCGATTGTTCCCCTAGAGGCGTTATCTCGAAATTAAAGTTTCTATCTGACCGTATTCAATTGAAACATTAGCTAATTGAGGGTTTAATAATGCTGATCGGAGTCAAAGGACTCCGTTCTCTTTGAAGCCTTATCTGTTGAGTCAAAAACAGGAATCCGAATTAACTGGACCCACTTGAGTTGGATGTTTTGGACAGGTACAACCTGCCCGAATCAGAGGTAGAAAGATTTTATCTATGTATTTATTTTGAACTGTGAATCATTCCAGGTATAAGCCTCAACATCCTTTTAATAGTTAGGGTTAGATACTGTCATCTTGTCAAAGTTTAGATAGCAGATAATGCTAAAGCTATTTAACTGTATTTTCTTGTGAATATATTTCAAGAAACTTCCATCAGTCACGACCTTCTGTTACTGACGTTATTTTGTATTGAAATTGTGAAATTCGTCTCGCTATCATCTTAATGAAATGTTTACATCTACCGGCCTGGATGGGCAGAAGAATATTAATACTATTCGATCTAAACATTACGAATAAGGATCTATAAAATTAAATGGGAACAATTTATTAACTATGAATAAAATATATTTTATATCGGTTAGTGGTTCGCAAATGAAAATAAATATATATTATGACTTAAAATTTGTGTCGTGTGCATCAGTAACTATGAGAGACTTCTTTGTCTAACAAAATGGGACCGGCTGCTTCTCGTTTCAGTGCAGGATCATAACCAACTAACGTTATTTCATTTAAAACTATATGCGAAATACGAATTAATTTCAAACACGATTTCAACCCCACGATCTTGTATAAAAATCGCGGAAAAGAAAATAATCCCCAATCCAGGCATTTAATTTGATGTCCGAAACGGTACAAATACAGAGTTAAGTCAACAATCACTTGGCCCGCAATTCCGACGTCCGTAATCAAACGCTTAGAGTTAAGGCAATGTATATCAATTAAGGTGTTAATGGCTGACGGTAACACAAATAAAAGGCCACTAAAGCACCGCATGGGACTTCTTAATTTGGCTGGATTATCGCTATATTTGAAAACGTGTACCAGAATTGAGAGATTATGATACCAAAATTATTAGTTTTACATTCAATATTTTGACTACATTGATTTGCTTATTCGTTTGTCAGATGTTTTAAAAATTATACCACAAACATTGCAACATACCGCGCGTTAAAATAAATAAATAACACCCAACAGTCACATACATAGTCCTGACCCCACACTAAGATCAAATCTTGTGTCGTGGGTATCAGGAACTACGAGAGACTTTTTCGGTCTCACAAACACCCAGACCCGGAAGAAATATTTGTGGTCCACACAAACATTTCTCTCGGTGCGGGGATCGAAACCGCGGCCTCTCGTTTCACAGGCGGTGTCTAACCAACTGCGCCACGGAGGCTGTCAAATAAAATGACTTATGAAATACTAAAATTTACAAAACTACGCGAAATTTGTTTCCAACTTATAAAGGGTATCCAGACTATGATCGAATTCGAAGACGGGTTTAGTGACTTCAAACAAACAGCAACTAAAACTGTTTCAAGAAAAAAACAAAAGTTTTTTGTATTTTATAAAAAGCTATGGATTGACCACCCAAACACGATATTTCAAACATTAAAACAAATGTTTTTTTTTTGCCAAATATTTGGTTGCATTTCGTTTGTAATCTAAAACTACCACCCGGCTTCGTTTTCGGTCGCAGTCTTGATACATCCTATATCATGATTATAGGCTACATTGCCTTTTTTACAACACTAGATTTTCGTGCTCATTCGAGCGTAATAGAGTAGCAATGATGTAATTAGAAGATTGTGGAGCTGTCCATCAGAGACACGTTGATACGTGTCTGGCGGAGGTTGGCTCACTCAACTGTCACTCCACTTGCCTTGTGAACACGTTTTTTTGTTATCTACCCAAGTGTGAAGGTTGTCGAGTTAGGTAGAATTTTTTTATCAATGCTTTTAGAATTTTGTGTAAAAGCTGTGTTTTTGCTGTTTCACACGTTTGTTTAATAGTGATTTGGAACGGTGTGGTTCTGGGTTATATTTTCAGGTTGGTTAATCCGGTTTTTTTTTATTATCCAGGTAGGTATGACTCCGCACCATTGAAAACATATTTACTTATTATATTTATTTATTTATAAACTTTATTGTACACCAGAAAAAAATAACAGAAATTAAAACAATATTAAAAATAATTACAATCGGCGGCCATATTGCACTAGGAAATCTCTTCCAAATATCGATTAACAACATACTTATGTTGTTAATCGATATTTTAAAATTACGTCTTAACGTATAACCTATCTGGTGGCAATACGACATAAATTCCATCATTTGGTAAAAAAGTTAAATCCCTTTCCTTCCTTGTTTATATTGTGTATAACATATTTTTATTAATTCTATATTTTATATCTTAGATAAAAAAAAAATTCAAACTGGTAACAACAATTAAACTTCCAATTGTTTCAACCGCTGTCTTTTACAATTCACTCTATATATAGGCTTTGTTATATGTCCTTCGGTCGTGTGTAGGACTCGTACTAATTTCCTCAGCCTTCGGAGTGGCAAGATCGATGAGTCTACGTACGTTCACTTATTCCATGCCCACGTTCCAAAGATCTCCTTATATGATAAGGCCTCGAATAACTATGGAGGGGAAACGGCTTTGGAATTCTGAGCAGGAATTTCGACTTGAGCCTATACGTCTTCTTCAAGCCTTTGCTATTAAGGTGACACTCGATCTGATTAGCGAAATTTATGCAATGAGTTCTTTGATGTGGCCTGCTTCGACTGAACATACATACATAATCGTCATGCCTGTATCCCCTAGGGGTAGACATTGACTATAGAAAGCAATTTTGCTCGATCCTGACATATTACTTTCGCTTCATCCACTTTCATCAACCTTTTCGTACAGGGTACTTTTGACCAGATCTTTGTTGAGGATATCACAGATTTGGATTGTGTAGGTTCGGAGAGATCGACCCTTACCGACTCATCCATCCACACTCTCCTTGTAATTTTTTTTTGTTAGTTTCTTTTCATCTATCCTTTCTACAACGACTTTTTCATTTTGTTTTCTATAATTTAGTGGAGATAATGCGTCTGATACCTAATGTAGTACAGTTAGAGCATATTATATTTCAGTATAACTATGACATCATGACTAAGTATAGGTATATTAACAATTTCTCTATAAAAAGAATTTATCAAAATTGAATCTTTCTTCGTCAAATAGAAATTCAAAGATGAATAAAAACTTTGCCCTTACTCAAGTACTTTTCATAATAACGCTGCTGTCAAATACGGACAAAAAAATGATTCTTTAAATTTTCTCCAACCCAGCAACAATGAAGCATTTTTTGTCACTTACACGAACTGACATTACTCATATATTTTATGTCGCTACAACAATTTTCGCGTATCAATAAAAAATCAACTATCGAAATTCGAAATTTCCACAATATTAAGCACGAATTTTGCGAAACATTTTCCACACATTTTCGTTCACTATAAATATTCATGCAAGTCAAATGGAACTTTGAGGTTCTGCGTAAATGGCAATTACGAGCCGAGTTTCGTACGCCTGAGATGTAATTTAGCGCGGGGACGTAAACAAGGTGTCAATCAACTTGAATATTGTATTTAGATTGTTTTCAAAAGATTAGACTGTCCACTGATAGAATTAAAAAAATGACAAAATAAAGTTTATAAAATAAATGCTGACGATCGAATACGATTTAAATTGATTATAATTTTTCACCCTCTTGCAAAATATTATATAAACATGTAATTTCAGTCAGACAGCCTGTGTGGCGTAGTTGTTTAGACAAGAAGTTAAACAAGAGGCCGTGGGTTCAATCCCCGCGCCGAGACAAATGTTTGTGATGCCCACAAGTATCTATATCGAGTCTAATAATGCAAATAAATAATTTTTTTATTTTAATTTCATTTAATATAAACTTATAAAAGAAAAAGAAAAAGTCTGTTAAGACCAGTTGAGACCAAAAAGTTTCTCGTAATTTTTGTAACCACCACACAAGGCTTAATTGGTCTTAATGTGCGGTCAGATCTCTATGTATTACCACTGCGTGCATTTATTTATTTATCAGTGCACTTCTATATTGTATTCAGAATCATCGCAAAATGTCTGGAGAATATAGAATATTAATATTCAACATGTCACCTAGTAAATTACACAGCAACCTGTTAGAAACGGCTCACATTAAGCGACTTTTCACGATCTTAGTCAAGTCATCTATCAACCCTGTTCGCTGAGGTTTGACTATACAAGGTACTAAAGACACTGTAAAAAAACTCACGCCTTTTTTCAGAAAGAGTAGGCAGGGGTGCTAGTAGCAATAAGTAGACCCATGTTTCGCCTAATATATTCGGTCCCACCCTGTAATTAGGGGCGGGCCTATCGCCATATCTTGTCCAAATATCTAACTCATGGCGGATAATTAATTGCAAAAATCTACTATCATTTCGCCCGGCCCAGGATTCAAACCCGAGACCTCAGCTTTGTAATCATACCATAGTACAACTACGCCACCGAGGCTTTATACACAGCTGAAGAACATTTGAAGTGACACACTGTCCCAATCTCAATATAATTAAATTACCTCTTCAGAAAATATAGTGTTAACCCAGCAATATAATTTATATGAAATCAATTGTATACAGACATATTGTTAAGCTTCAATATCCCGCAAATTCAATAACTAAGTTATTTTGTTGTAAGATAGATAATAACAAATATCAGTTCTCAATTACCTTAGATATTGAAAAACTAATTAAATTATATTCATATATTTTTTACAACAGTATATATATGCTAGTTGATAAGGCTGTGGTCTAATTGCAGGCGATTACAGATAATAAAATATAATTAATGTGGATTGTACCTACCCTGAGTTTTTCGGCCACATAAATGTATATATTTTAATAACTAATTGGCAGTGGAGTGAAATTTATATGCAAATAGGTGTAATTTTGTTTTATTTTTTTACTAATTACTACTGACTAGGCGAGGTTAATTACGTTGACGTAAACATTTACAACACACTGACTACACTCGTGGAACTAAAATTTGGTTTTAATTGATATGGCGTGTTATGAAACTCAATATTGGAACACAAAATATCGAATGCGTAACAAGTAGAAAGTACATAAAAATATAGGATGGTAAACTGAGCCAAAAAATACAGAATTTCTAGGAATCAACATAATTTACTCTAACTTTAATATAAATATTTGAGGTATTTTTATCCAATAAACTTTTGCGTACGAAAAAATATACGATGCCCTTAAAAATAATCATCCATTAACTCATATGGCAATATATCATTTACTCAACAAGCTTAAAACCTATTCACCCCTGCATTCCCATTCATTCCATTGATACGTAAATATTAAACGTAACACCTGATACTATTATCCGTCCATAACTCCAGCTCGTAATCCGACCGCACCCTTTTTATGAGTAATTGTTAAACTTTGCGAGCCGCGACACATTTTCCTTGTCATTTGCTTTATAACAAATAACTATGAGCGATTTGCGTACCCTTTTGAAAATTATTCAAATTAGCCTTTTCCGGACACGTGATCAATCATGATACAAGTAGGCGATTTACATAAATGCTAGGAACATTTTAATCCTAGATTTTACTTTGTAGATTATGGATGTTGAATTTAATTAAATAGATTAGTTTTAAAGTTAATTGTATATAAATTAGCTAATAATAATTCAGTAATAAAGGCGAAATTTGCTTTACTACTCTAGTCGATACATGACAAACAATACTCCTAAACTCTCGATATTAATTCAAATATTGATGTTCCTAACAATTAATTACTCCTGATGAAAACAGAATATATTATGGCGTTGTACCTCCTAAAGCAATAAAAGTTTTTTTTTTTAAATTTTCAATTGAAGTATGAAGTACGTAATACTATATTCATTAACAGTTTTTAAGCAGCACTATAGTTACAATGCTTTATAAAACAACAATGTCAAGTAACGGTTATCGTTTCGCTTTGTGTTTTGCCAGACGGATAGCCCAAAGCTCAATAATCTCTATCTATACCAGTAATACACTACTTTCATTCGCTAACCTCAATCCTCAAAGGTAATAATACTTGTTAGCTCGTTCTACCGACAATTCGATGTCTACCCACAATTATTGGAGAATTGTAACCCCTGGCTAGCTAGCTGCCTACCCGCAGATATGTACAAATCACTCCCACCAAGGCTGTGGAGGTGCCGTCAACTCAGCGAGTTTAAAACGTTACACGATCTAAAAAGTTACACGATCGCACCCTTTTGCCTGTTTGGATTTCGAAACGACAGATCGTTGATTAATGACGAGCGCATTAGATATAGATAAGCCACAGATAACTTTTATCACTTTAAAATTGACGGTTGATTGTTTAGTCGATTTTAATTGTGTTTTGAGATATTTGTTGTTGTCTCGGTTTAGATTATACTTAAGGCTAATGTCATATTAATTAATATCAAGTGTTAAGTTACCTTTTTTTTTAATTAAATTTAATTCTCCTAAAATACAATCCAATTAAGTATAATTTACCAGGATTAAACTCTAGCAAAACCAGGTCTATTTGTTTTTTAGGAACAAAACGTCAATTAAACTGAACGTACAAAACATATAAACCTTTATTTTTATTGGCATAGAACAAAGGTTACCTTAGGCGCGGTTCTCGTTTGATAAAATTTCACGCTTCCCGCCCAGCCCGCAATGTACGTTTAAGGCGGACGGACGACTGAAGCGACGGACCCTAGGGCTGCCACAGATTTTAAATAGTATTTAAAGTCTTGTGTAATTTCAATGTTATCTATATTGAGTATTTACTGAAGACAACTGTAGTAGTTAATAGTTTGTTTAAATAATGATAACAGCATGCACAAAAATACATGTGTTATCCAGAAATGACACATATTTTGCCATATTGACTTGATACGATGTTCAATTTTCAGGCATATATGAATATGGTTCAAGAGAAATCCTACCATTGGAATGCGGTTTTCTTCGTGTGTTTATAAGGCTAGGTCAATGTAAACTGTGAGGTAGTAGTTAAGAATTTGTAAAACAATTTTAAAGTTTGTCAAAACTATTCAGATTTTTGAAGACCAGCGCAGACGAAACGATTTGGCACGGGATTTTCTTACCAAAGGATATCCAAACTTATCTGGTGCGAATACGACATAAATTCTAAGAAATGAAGAAATGTCTTCTGATGCCACAGAATTTTAAAACATTGGAATTAGTGTTGTTACAGATAAGTTTGAATATCCTTTGGTAAAAAAATAAATCCCTTGCCATGCCGTCCCGATCTACGCTAGCCCAAAGCATACCTTATTAATGAACTAAAAACAATTATTTCCTCCGTTACTGTGTCTTTCTGTCTATAAAACTGGTCGCCATCGTATTCTCTACTCTCATTAGAACAACTCGCTTGTTGAGCGTGACAACAAAACAAAATAAAAACGCGAAAGCGACAACCCTACCAGGCCAATTATATCTGAATCAATACGCTGTAAGACGTTTTGTATTGTTAGCAAATAAATTGATGTGGCGCAGGATTATATCGGGGAATGTATTTATTTAGGTCGTTATTTGAAGTGGGTTTCGTGTTTTGCTGTATCAAATGATAGATTGTAAATAACTTAGCTATAGATGATGTACGAATAAATTATTTACCTCGCCATTTAAATAGAAGCATATTGTGAGCCTCCGTGGCACAGTTGGTTACACGCCGCCTGCGAAACGAGAGGCCGCGGTTCGATCTCCGCACCGAGAGAAATGTTTGTGCGGCCCACAAATATTTCTTCCGGGTCTGGGTGTTTGTGAGACCGAAAAGTCCCTCGTAGTTCCTGCTACCCACGACACAAGACTCGATCTTAGTGTGGGGTCAGGACTAAGTATGTGACTGTTGGGTGTTATTTATTTATTATTTCGGGTACATTGCGTTTTTAGTATCAATGTATACTATTACGTTACGATGTGTTGTCAGAATCCGTCTTTGTCTATACACAAAGGTTATATGCATATTGTATATGTTTATTTGCTCATTTATTTTGGATAATTCTCATTAACTTCTTTGTCAATCGAACATTCGGTATCACACCTAAAATAACAGAGGGTTAGATGGGGATAAAGATTTTTTTTTGGTTGCGATGAATGTCGAGACGAGCATGCCGTTCGCCTGATGGTAAGCGATAAGACCGCTCATGAATAGTATCACAACCAAATTACACCTTGAATTACAAAGCAATGCTTGGCATTCCACTACGCTCGCCATCCAGAGACATAAGATGCGAAGTCGCAAATATCTTCCTACAACATTACTTACGGATCGAAACGCGATACTCCTGTTACGAAATAATGTCTTTATATAGATAATGGCATCTCTCCGGTATACTTTGGGTGTATGCTATGCTTCCTTAACCATCGTTTCAACGAGATTTATTTATATTGGTGCGACAAAGCATCTACAATAAACCTTATAGTGAATGCAATGAAAACTAAATAAATAAATTTACTGGTAGTTGGTCTTTCAAATGTGAGAGGCCGCCTAGGTCCTACCGCAATGACAACCACTGCGCTCGCCACCCTGAGACGCACGATGTTATGTCTCAATATGTCCAGTAATTAGAGTTGCTCTGGCTACACTGTCCTTCAAACCAGAACAATGCATTTACACTGCTATTTGGTGGGAGAAATATACATTGTGGTGGGTAGGTACCCAGGCGGTCTCTTACATATGGGGGACCTACCATTAGTAAAATTTAACCACCTCCTTATAATTGTATGCTTGCTTTTCCGCTTCCCCAAAAAAAATATGGTGTCACAGTCCTTTTTATTAGCTATTCCAATAATTGTTACGAACATACTTAAAACTTTTATTTGTATTTGTACTTCAACTGAAAGATACAAAAATCAATTTTTAGTTAATACCAACTCTCCAATAATTCCCTGTTATCGGGTTTCCTCGGAGTTATTTCCTGTACGATCTGCGAAGAAATATCCAAGGACACTAAAAATATATAGGACGGTTTGGATGGGACGAAACTTTGTTACGATTTCCTAGGACTTGGCGTTTCCTAGGAAATAGAACGGAAATAACATCGATATGGGTTTACGATTTTTTTACTGGTAGATGTATATGTGATAGATTGTGCGTAAAATATTTATTTACTTTTTGAGCGGGTTCGATACTTTTTAGTTTGTCATAAAGTGAATATTGAATAACCTTAAAAATGACTCGTACACATGCGTACACATATTTCTTAAGGAGTGGACAAAACTGACTTTAATACTTCACTTGATTCTGTAAGTAAATTTTTTTTATTGCCATCCTGAGACATAATGCGTTAAGTTTCAATATGACCAATATTTTCTGGCTATAATATCCATCAAACCGGAACACAACAGAGTATTTATATTGCTGTTTGGCTGGAGAAAAAAAAAAAAAGATGCTAAAAGCAAAAAGTCGGATGCCTAGAAGAAATCTCAACGCGCGTCTAGACACTTTGCCATTAAATCAATAACACTGTACATTTTATAAGACCAAATTATAAAAAAATATTATCTTCCTGTTGTTTTGCTCGTAAAAACACTTTTTATTAAGTTACCGAGACAACCTTGGCGATATCAGCTTTCAATCTTTATTCAAAACGGTTTTCTGGTACAATTTTATCGAAACATTAATTTATAACTGGTATTTCGTTGGTAGCAATAAAGTTTATTAGGATTTTTTCCAGTAAAATTTAGTACTTGGAGATTTAGATATTTTACTATAGTTAATATTTTCTATCGAAATTGTATTATTTAATAAATAAAATGCATAAATCCGATTATTCAAATGGTAACATTCATGTAATAGCATCACATTAGTTTTGTGACAGCAAACATGATGTATCAATCTGAACATCTACTTTCGTATGTAAAAGAATCCACTTGATGTGAATTTTGAAATAATTATCATCATCAATCTGTTACAGTCCACTGCTGAGCATGGACCTCTCCTAAAAAACGCCACAGCGCATGGTCTGCTGCTTTATGCATGCGGTCACTGCCGAGCCTCTTATACCTCTTACTAGATAGCGGGATGGCTTTTGAATTGACATGACATATACCCTGTATGACATGACTATAACGCACCATGTACTATAACGCCATATTAGTCCAAGGTGGTGGACTATATGGCTTAACGCTTCTCAATCATACCCATGGTTGTAGAGGCCCACAGATGACACGAATATAATCTCATCAAAATAAATGTACTGAAGGGAATAATCTTCTGGGAGAGACTAGAGCCTTTGAAATATGTCTCTTCGTGATTGTTTTCTACTTATGTATATTTTACCTTACACTTTGTGGTATTTTTGGTTAACATTGGCGAACTTCAGTTAGCTTTTGGTTGTTTAAATCTGTGTAATTATAAGATTGTTAATGCTGTTAGTCTGCTTAAAAATGAAATACATAAACAAATAAAAATAACTGGCACCCACAAACTTCGTAACACCTTCGGCAGCAGACTTCCAATCCAACTTTCATCGGAACGTGGCTTAGTATCATGTCAACACGAAAAGAGATTTCAAAGGCCAAGCGTAGTTGGCATCAGAGGATTATCCGCGTCACCCCATTGACTCCAATCCCGTTTATTGCACACAGAGGACCTACGGCATAGTTGAATGCCCAAAGAGCAAAAAGATTTACGAAATACCGAATTGGAGATTTCTTTTGTCCAGTAATGAACACCGGATTACACTGCGTATTTTTATTACACATAGTAGAAAAAAATAATTTTAAAAATTTGTTTATGATGACGATATAATGAAAGAAATTTCGGTACGAACATTTTATCTGTATGGTGTTTAATAAAAAAATAGTGATTTAATACTCCCTCGGTGGCGTTGTTGTACTACGGTACGGTTACAAAGCTGAAGTCTTGGGTTCGAATTCCGGGTCGGGCAAATTAATACTGAATTTACTGGTGGTAGGTTTCTCATAATATGTGAAAGGCCGCCTGGGTGGATACCACGGGAATGTCTATTTCTCCCACCAAAGAGCAGTTTAAATGCACTGTCGTGTTTCGGATTGCAGGACATTGTAGCCAGAGTAACTGGACATATTGAGACTTTAAATTTTATGTCTCAGGAAGGCAAGCGGAATGCCAAGCATTGCTTTGTAATTCAAGGTGTTGTTTGGTTTTGCTACTGCTCATGAACGGTCGTATCGCTTACCATCAGGCATGCTCGTCTTGCCATTGATTGTAACAAAAAAAAATATGCCTTTTGAACTTCTCGATAAATAAACGACACCGAACAATGTTCATAGATGAATAAAAAACGATAGTACCGCTTATTTTCCTAAGTTTGTTTATAAACAAAATATAACAGAGGTCAACGAGCAACGTTCATTAAGGACTTTAATTTAAAAATGTCGAAAGTTCAAAACTAAAAATAAAGTGCAACAAAAAAGAACAAATTGGCAGTACGTGTCCACTACTAGAATACTTTCATCATAATCCAAGAACATGAATGGTCTTCGTGACGTAGCAGTTTAATAACCTGCTTATAAATGAGAGGCAGAGGGTTCGATCACACGAAGGTTAAATATGTCAAATATTTTATTCGAGTCCGTCTATGTGAAAGACATTAGTTATCCCATCAAAAACATCCTGTAAAAAAATTCCAAGTCTCGCAGCTCAGGTTTTCTACCGCCAAAAGTTGTGAGATGCATGTAATACCAAGTCGATTAATTTATTTAGTCCTTAAGGGACCTTCTATATAAAGTTATTACGTTAGTTATTACCATATCAATATTAAAAATTCTTTACGTTTTAAATAAATGGATCGACTTGGCCGTTGCATGAAAACATAATGTATCGTACAATATATACATAATGCTGCTGGCCAAGTCGATCTATTTTACGTTATTCACGCAGTTGCTCTATCTAGAAAACTAGACACAAATTATGAAATGTTTGAATTTTCCCTTACTTTAGACACTAAACACTAATTATATTCTAAATTTGAAGGTTCTATGTCTGCTAGAAGTGCCTTAGACTTTTGATGATCGGTCAGTCAGTCAGTGAGTGACAAATTTAAGAAAGTTTGACTAGTTACAATTATTAAACTACTGGTTCAAATAGAATGAAATTTTAAGTATACCGTGTTTACACAATGTTCAGGCTTCATGCTTTAGCCACAACGAAGTTATAGGGGGTTGAAAATGGTCTGAATTGCTTCGAGAAAAGGATGTTACGGCCTATAGCTCGACTTGGAGGCCGCGCCCCCAGATATACCAAAAGCGGAGAAAAATAACGTTAAGAAATGATTTCATATTATTTTTTATTATAAATATACATGGCATGAAAAATACATAAATAGAAATTCCAGTCATAAACAAACAATTTTTAGTCAAATTTTGCCCCTAACTGACCTACTCATACAATTTTATTGAAGATCATAATAAAACCACCATATTAAATTTGAGCTCTAAAAAGTTGGCGTAACAAATTAAAAGCGCGAAGATGGCAGGAATCTGTTGAAAGCTGACGCAAGTGCTTGCCAACTTGTAATTTTGGGGCAATTCATGTTCGATAGTGTATACGATGTATTAAGATGGATGTAATTTTAAATTGCGTAAGTCCGCCAACCCGCACTAGGCCAGCGTGGTGGACTATATGGCCTAACCACTCTCAATCATATTCTCGATTGTAGAGTAGGCCCGTGCCCTGCAGTGGGACGTATATGGGCTGATACAGAAGCTTGCCTATCGTGCAACAATTATTATGAGTATCATTTATTATGTAATCCGTTATGCAAATGTTCATTCCTCTTAAGCAAAATATTACATACATACATAAATTCACGCCTTTTTCCCAGAAGGGATAGGCAGAGGTACAACCAGGACACCCACACGTTATTTTTCACAGATTTACGATAGGTACCATCGCAATGTTTATTTCTCCCGCTAAACTGCAGCGTAAATGCACTGTCAGGTTCCAGTTTGAACGTCATTGTAACCGGAGTAATACCGGACGTGTACCGGACACATTGAGATTGATTAGATGTCGAGCGCAATAGAATGCCCAGCTTTACTTTGTAATGCGTGGTGTTATTTGGTTTTCCTACTGTCCATGAGCGATCGCAGCATTTACCATCAGGCAAACGACATGCTCGTGTCACCATTACAAGCAATAAAAAAATCAAAAAAAGATTTGGTTTATTTTTGTAACTTATCGAAGTTTCGATTACTTTACAGCTTTTGTACGATAAAATCAGTAACGACAAGTTATATTTACGTAAATATATGAAACCATTATTCGAAATAGTAATATAAGAATGAATATATTAATAATAACAATCTCATCAGAATTTTGGCAGCTTCCGTAACGCATTGGCTTAAGATATCGGCTGGGAAACGATAGGCTCCAAATTAGATCTTGGCACCGGCTAAAATGCTTGTTATGTGCACGTATTTCTTTAAAATCTAGGTGTTATTACATATTTTATTCCTTAATATGGTGTAGTAGTCTAATGATGGGTATATTTATTACTTTATTTTATTGAGTACAGATTGTGACGTCACAATACAGAATCATCAAGTGTTATTCCTCTTCATAGAATTGATATGATCGATCATTCTAGATGTAGTTACATTATGAATATTGTTATTTTGTGATGAAGTTTATTATGGATATTAATACAATAGCTAAACATGTTCTATTTGGAAAAGAAATGGACTGCTGACTCAAATACCGATTTTGGATCCAATGCACACGTCAGTGTTGTTAATGATAATGTAAATAATAACTAAATATTGCGAAAGCAGCTTATCAGATTTTACAACGTTGTTAAAAAAAATTAATATGTTCTGCTTCTATTCTATTATTTTTTGTAATTTAATTTAATAGTATGTTTTAACTGGTGAGTTAAAAATAAGATTTCATAATAAGCTTGTATTTGGGCAAGTCATTAGAAGGACGAATATAACTAACTGTTGGTTATTAAACCTACATCGTTGGAAAGATATAAATGAAGCAAGAATTTCTTACAAGTCCAAGATTTCTCATAAGTCATAATTAAATAAATCATTGGTTAGTTAAGGCTGGAGTGGACCGCCGAGACGAAGAAATGATTGGAAACTGGTTCTTATAAATTAAATATAATTCCTGTTTTCCGTAAAATATCACACTAGAAATCATTATATATGTAACTGATAAGTGGGTGTATTTTTTACTAAAACCTAAATACATTTTAATAATATTATTAACATGTTTTGATAAACACAAAAGTGTATATTAATCAGCTCAATCTATTCATTCGCAATTATTTGCTTCAATGAAAATTATCCAACTACTAAAAACTATTACAGTGCGCTATCTAGTATTAAACATTAATGTAATAAAGTTCATACTTTATTCACTCATGTGTCCTATAAAATATTTATTTATTTCTTTATTTATTTAAAAGCTTTATTGTACACCACTCACAAAAAAAAATACATAAACAACATTTTACAAAAAATAAAAGAGTACAATGGCCTGGCGTTGTTTTGTAACTCATGGTGTTTGTTGGTTTTACTGATGCCCATAAGTGATCGAATCGCTTACCATCAGATTAATGGCATGCCAGTCTCGCCATTAAAAAATATTTATCTTATTGTGAATTGTATCTGTATCTGTATCAGCCCATATACGTCCCACTGCAGGGCACGGGCCTCCTCTACAATCGAGAGTACGATTGAGAGTGGTTAGGCCATATAGTCCACCACGCTGGCCTAGTGCGGGTTGGCGGACTTACATACCATAGAATTTTTCATAAATCGCTATGGTATGCAGGTTTCCTCACGATGTTTTCCTTCACCGTTTTAGTGCGTGGTGATTGACTATCAATACACACATGACTCCGAAAAGTCAGAGGTTAAAAGCCCTGGGGTTCGAACCCGCGACCACCGTGAACATGTTGGCAGTCGCGTCTAGTCCGTTTACCAACAGGCCACCACGCACTTGTATTGTGAATTATATTGTCAAATTAAAAAAATATATATTTAAACACTAGCACATAAACAACCAAAACGCATGTGATGGTAAATATCGTGCGAATAAAATGTAGTGTACTACATACATACATACGTAAACTCACACCTATATCCCAGAAGAGGTAGGCAGAGGTGCCAGGGCACCCACATTTCGCCTTGTATGTTCCGTCCCACAATGTGATAGGTAGCGAGCCTATCGCCATATCAGGCCCAAATTCCTGACTCTGGGCTGATAATGAATAGAAAAATCCAATATCACCTCATCTTTGTAATCATACCTTAGTACAACTACGCCACCGAGGCGGTGTAGTGAATAGAATATAATATTTATCGCCAAAAGATGACAATTTTACACCAGTGGACAAAAGTCTGCGCGTAGGCTTATACCGACCCGACGAGTGACAAAATTGCATTGGATTTCCAACACTGTGTATGGTGGCCAATACCTAGGCACTTATAAGTTTGTTATAGCAAGTTGTATTAACTCCTATTCAATCTAAGTTGTTTTTTTTTCACAATTTGTAAATAACATCGTATTTATTTTTATTCTGTTTTAGATTATTTTGTTTTATTGTAAAAAATATAAATTACCGACGTGTCAGAACGTTTCAAGTAGTCCTAACAAATTATATACATTTCAGTAAAATCAAAGCGAGTATTTTGTTTCAATATTTGCCTATCAGTTATGTATCAGCCTTTAAAAACTGTTTACTTAGGCCGCAAAAGAAAATTATTTAGAAACTATTTTTTATGAATTATGATAGAATAAAAATATCGTCTGATATAAAATTCGCCTGGTCTCTTTAATGTTTATATTTTTTATCTAATACAATAAGTAAAAACCCAAAAAATAGATTTACATCTAGATATTTGTATCTTTATATCACACCCCTCTAATAATATAAAAGTAGGTAGAGATTATGGCTACCCTCTGCTTCTAAAAGACTACTTTCGCCTGATATACTTTGATAAAGCCTTAAAAGAATTCATGTCGGTTCATGGTATTTTTTAAGCCTTCCCCAAGATCAAAAAGAAGAGGGTGTCACGCCTTCGATGTAAAATTTATATTATGTAAATTTTACGAAAGAATCAGCCTTCGCAAAATAAATAAGTATACGGCAGAATTTTAAAATCGAATCATTAAAACTAAAATGCGAAGCCCTACGAGTTTATTCAATTCCTAAGTAAAGTCGATATTTATTTTCAATTCACCAACACTCAATCAACTAGATTCATACCCGATCCGATAAGCCGAAAACCTTACTTAATACCTCAAAAAGGGTAGTTCGACAACTATTACCGAAACACATTTACTCATAATTCTACCTTTAGATAAAGGCGTGGTCGTATCAATTCAAAAAATAAGCTCATAATATTCAAGGGCCGTAAAAAAGATCCGCATATTTTATTCCAAAAGGTCACGATTAAGCTTAACGACTGTTATATTTGAACACGGCATGTGCATGCGGTAAGTGCATACTTAACGTCAAGTTTCCACTCTCCTTGAACCTCGTACTTTCTGCTAATGACACTTGGAAATATATTTTTTCATCTCTCCACCGCATCTCGGGTGAAAATTTATAATTGAGTCTAGATATAGTTTAATTACTTTCCGTAATATTTCGAGTTTGTTCGTGATTGCATTAAAGTTTTTAATTTATTTTTTTATGAAAGTTTTGAAGAAAAACGATGGTGCGCTATGGAAAGTAAAGATATGATAAAGACGGAGACAATAACACACAACAATTAAAAAAAAATACAGAATTCAAATGTTATATGCACAAAAAATATTCGAACTTTGAAAATATTTTTTTTACAAGTGAAGATGAAAAAAAAAACTAGTATTAAAACAAAAATAAACTTTTGAAAAAGATACGAATTTTATTTGTATGTAATGTTAATTATGTTTTAAAAGGAAGGAGAAATTGATTTATTCTTTCAACTTACCTACAAAATATTTTTTCTTCTATAAATACAGGAATCTTAAAACAGTTTTTAAGTAACTTTTTTTTCACAGTCCAGTTATATTTATTTTATAAAATGTTTTTATATCTAAGCAAGTTTTCATAGCACTATACTATCATACTATACATACACCTAAAATAGTTTCAACTTAGTTCAAAGTGCACATTCGTAGTCACTGTATCGTAGAACGGGCGTCGTAGCGCGCGCCCTCCGTAGCGACCGGCTATCAACTGGCGCTACGAGCTGTCTACGGCGTAGACCATAGTACACTTGGCTACGACGGCAAGATTTTTAATTTTAGACTCGAGTATTTTTTAGTTCGTATGTTGTTTTTGGTGTATTCCATTGTGGGGTTAAAACGTTGTAATAAATTATAAACTAAACATTTGAAGTTTATTACACTGTTCTTATATTCAAAAAGTTAGTTAGCTCTTAGTTTTAATTAACTGGTGCATTAATTAATTTTTGCGTATAATATTTCTTGAAAATATTATATTAATAGAGTACTGTCTTGTTTACGATCAGTGCCAAAATTACAAAAAATATTTTTCTATTCTTTGCGGCGTTGACAAAATTAAGCTAATAAATAACGTTCTAAGTTATTTTATTTTTATTGAAGTTTTATGAAAATATTATTAGTGTAATAAAGTGCGAACTCAGTCGATTGTTGAAGATAAGTGCTTGAAAAGTGTTAAAAAGTTCATATGACTCATAAAGTCCAATAAAAAATGGTTTTCGTCGCATCCATTATTTGTGTCAAACCGCACTGACAACTCTTTTCTTTTATTGACAGTAATTTAGTAGATATGAATTTGGGCTTTAATTTATGATGACTTATCGTACACCACATTTTTCATTATTAATTGTTAATGCTTAGTCTACCGACCATGTGTTTATCGAATTACGATTAGCCCTAACAATAGGTTATACAGGGTATATCAAGACCGCTACCAAAAACGAAGCCGTGTGGTAGTTTAAGCGACTTCAGACACAATGCAACAGAAAAAGTTGCAAAAAAAAAGCGACAATTTTTTTTTTGTTATTTTTTCCCTATGGCCATATTTGGGTGGTAAATACATTTTTTCCTACAATAATAGTGTATACGCTTTTATTTATAAATACTCTAAGGTATAAAAGAGATTAAATTATTATTTTAGCAAAAACTATCGATTTACCACCCAAAAATGACGATATTTAAAAAATCATAAAAAATAATTTTCGCGTTTCTATGCGAAATTTTTAATTGCATTGTGTTTGTAACCACTAAAACTACCACCCGGCTTCGTTTTCGGTAGCAGTCTTGAGATACCCAGTATGTAATGTTTAAGTAAATCCATGGTCGTAGGGTATATTTTTCGGGTTTTTTAGTTGATGAACAATAATTATTTTGTTGAATGAGGAATATAAAAGGAGTTTCATGATGAATGTTGTTGGACGCTGGTCAAAGACAATATAGATCTATCCAGACGAATAATTTAAAATGCACCAACTTGAGATATTTGATTTGATTTTTTAAATTTAATTTTCAACTGAAAATTTACGCATTCGAATATTTATTTCATAGAGACAAACAATGCCCATAATATGAAGTTGCTACTGGCAGAATATAACATTTGTAGAACAAACAACCTCTAGACTGTAGCACAGTGAAGTGGACACCGCAGGTTAGTTAACCTACCTCAGGACGCCCCAAGGCTAGCGGTAGCGACTATCTTGACACAATGGTTTCTTAGATTTATATGTATGTTACACGTTGAATTAAAACTATTTTTTACGGATTTTATCGCGGATTTGGTTTAATTTTTAAGCTTGTGAATGCAATCTAGTTTTTAACTAATATGATAAAATGTTTTACAAGCTGATGTGGAGACAGGACAACTTCAAATATGCGTCCCGTTCGGCAACAAATCCACTTGCGATTCCTCAACATCGGACTTCTGCTTTCAGAGGTTCATTTAAATACGCTGCCACTCGCTGTTGGAACAATATTCCTACACCATGTCGAGCTAAAAATAACAAATATACATTCAAAATTAATCTAAAAAAGTATTTATTATTTAAACAAAAGCAACAATGTTAAATGTTTAGCGAGTTTAGTAGCCTGTACTTACCACATGATGTTTGTTAGTTTGAACTCCATGAAATAACGTGTTTTGTTTTTTTTCCTTAACTTCATGGACGGAAATTGTAATTTATTTCAAAGTGCGTGTTTGCGAAATTTGTGTTGTTTTGATGCCACTCGTGAAACTAGATGAATAGCATAATTACCTATATTACTTTTAAATTAGTCTTAAGATGTGCGTTGGCTATCGTACGCGTGGCTCATAATGACGGTTATGAATGTTTATGAGGTGATCGTTGCAACAATCTACCCACTCAGATAGTTTATATTTCTCTTATTACTAATTACGGTTGCTGATGGCTGATTATTGTATTATTTTATTCTTTATGCATTGTCTTTTTTATAGAAATAATTATTACTTGTTTGTGCTCCAATTTGTTTTTGTACCGACTGGACGTCTGTGTGTCACTTGAGCTTCTCTTTGAAAACCAGCGCTGCGGTATTATTCAGGTGATATCGCAGCATACAAGCTGAAAGAGTGGCTCATTGTTGGCAAAATATTTTAGGCATAAAAAGTGTTAACTCGTAGTTTAGTTTATCTTTATTGTGCCAATAATAAAAACTATTATTATTTATTATTATTTATTTATTTGTGTTTGATTGTTTTCTGTTTTATTAATAATTTAATGGTAATTCATCTTCCTTCACACCCTTTTTGTAAATTTATTCTCCTTGTACATTTG
Organism: Hyles euphorbiae; assembly: GCA_023078785.2. Taxonomy (NCBI): domain Eukaryota; kingdom Metazoa; phylum Arthropoda; class Insecta; order Lepidoptera; family Sphingidae; genus Hyles; species Hyles euphorbiae. Next base: position 14,274,153 of record CM041051.1, read on the forward strand.
GCAGTAGATTTCATGTGAAAAGTTTCACAGCAATAATGTTGAGAATAGTAAAAGGTTCTTCATATTTGTTGTTGTACAACAATTTATTATTCAAAAGACAAAATGATGTTTCCGTGTTGAGGAAATATCTTAGCAAAATATAGGTTGCTTTGAACTCTTTCGTAGTTTTGACCTAATAAATTATTTATAGAGTAGTTTCCTATATAGACTGGATCTGTGGAGCAGTTGTACTATAATATAATTACAATGGTTAGGTCTCGGATTCTAATTTCGAATCGGGCAAAGTGATGTTGGGTTTTTCTATTCATTATCAGCCTAAAGTTAAGAGTTTGCACTCGATGAGATGGAACACACAAGGCGAAACGTGGGTATCCTGACAATACCTCTGCCCGAGCCCTTCTGAGAAAAAGGGATGAGTTACATATGTACTATCGAATGTGTATAATATGTTATATGTAAGTTTTTTTTTTTTTTGCTTTGAATGGCGAGACGAGCAAGCCGTTCGCCTGATGGTAAGCGATACAACCGCTCATGAACAGTAGCAACATTCCACTGCGCTCGCCATCCTGAGACATAAGATGTTAAGTCTCAATATGTCCAGTAGTTGCTCTGGCTACAATGTCCTTCAATCCGAAACACAACAGTGCATTTAAGCAGTGTTGTTTCACGGGAGAAATAGACATTGCGTGACAGCCTCCGTGGCGCAGTTGGTTAGATGCCGCCTGTGAAACGAGAGGCCGCGGGTTCGATCCCCGCACCGAGAGAAATGTTTGTGTAGCCCACAAATATTTCTTCCGGGTCTGGGTGTTTGTGAGACCGAAAAGTCTCTCGTAGTTCCTGATACCCACGACACAAGACTCGATCTTAGTGTGGGGTCAGGACTATGTATGTGACTGTTGGGTGTATTATTATTATTATTTATTGCGGATGTATCGAAATTGTTGCCAGGCCTGTTTCTTTTTTACTGTATTGCATAAACTTACCACTACGATACGTTAGGATAGAAAACAAGCTGCAAGTTTAATAAATAACACCCAACAGTTATACATAGTCGTGACCGCTGGCCCACACTAAGATCGAGTCTTGTGTCGTGGGTATCAGGAACAAACAGATTTTTCTGTCTCACATACACCCAGACCCTACACAAATATTTGTGGACCTCACAAAAAATTCTCTCGGTGCGGTGATCGCACCTGCGGCCTCTCGTTTCACAACTAGCTTCCAACTAACTGCGCCACGAAGCCAGCAATATAAAACATTGATTACCAAGTTAATACAATAATGATGACGTAATCAACGTTAAATTACTTATTGAGTATCCAATCAGCGGAATGTTGATAAATGAGAAAGCAAACACATGTGACGTGCTCCGACAGCGCAGGCGGTGTCAAGCTTCATTAGATGCTCTTGAACATTAATTACTCATACAATTTCCTCGGGGTTCTGTATCAGATCATATACGTCCCACTGTAGGGCTAGGGTCTTTTCTAAACTTGAGAGAACGATTGAGAGTGGTAAGGTCATACAGTCAACCACGCTGTCGTAGTGCGGACTTCACTAACTATATAAATTCTTACCAATAGCTATGGTATGCATATGCAAGTTTCCTCATGCTTATTTCCTACATAGTGCGTAGTGATCAACTATATTAATACACACATAGCTTCGAAAAGGACTGACAACACCTAGGCTTAAATAAATAGTCGCAAATATTTATCTCGTCGCGAGAATCGAACCTGCAGCCCATTGTTTCCTATCCAGTCCACGCTTAACTGAACTATCAGTGTTTTATATAAGGCATATTATAAGTTATATGAAGATAATAGGTTAACCTAGTGACCGGAGTTCCGGCTCTGTCAAAACTAAGGGTCTAAGTAACACAGAAAAACACTTTCCCCTAATGGCACCAGTATGGTGCTCTAATGGCCACCATGTATATATTTCACGCCCATTTTCTTGGCACATTGATATTAATTTACTTTTCTCACCAAAACTACTTAATGGGGGTTAGAAAGTAAGATTATAGAAATATTACAATGTTATGTTTTAGCCCACTTTAAAAACTAGGGCCTTTTTTCGTGTGTATAATTCACAGTAAACGTAAAAAAATTAAATTCACAGTAAACATAAAAAAGTACTCGAGAGTAAATGACGTCAATCAATATTATATATTTTGTAAAGAGAATATATGAAATTAATTTTTGTTTTTTATTTTGTAATGCGCTGAAAATGCGTATTTTATCAAAACAAAACACAAAAATGTGATTATTATCAAATGTATCTCTTACAAAAAGGACTAAAATATATCAAATAAAAAGGCCTGCAGTATACAAAAGGCATCCAAGATCAAAGGAAACGTATGACAAAAAAATAATGAATGGGAGGAGTTGAAAGGCGTGCGCACGTCATTCTTAATACATTGTTCGTTCTGTTTTACATGGTCTTTCATGTTTGTTATAGCGATGAAAATAAATTATATCATATATTTTTCTGTAACATTGTATATAATAATATATCTGATCGCTATATCAATTAAAAAGTATTTTGCTATGTTGATGTCTTTTTAATGAATCCCATTCTGATAACATTTTTTTAGAAGTATAACTTCGCCTCTTTATTGAGATTTTCAATACGCCAGCTGTGAAGCTAGTAAATTCTTGCACTAAGATTTTTTCCATGACCCTAGAATATTAATTTTTGAGTCTGGATGAGACCAAAAAGTCTTGTTTCTAATAATTCCGACACAATATTCTGTCATTACATTTTTATGTGGGATCAGTATGTGAATGACTATTATGTCACCAAAATATTATGTATGTATGTATCAGCCCATATACGTCCCACTGCAGGGCACGAGCCTACTCTACAATCGAAAGTACGGTTGAGACTGGTTAGGCCATATAGTCCACCACGCTGGCCTAGTGCGGGTTGGCAGACTTACATACCATAGAAATTTATATAAATCGCTATGGTATGCAGGTTTCCTCACGATGTTTTCCTTCACCGTTATAGTGCGTGGTGATTGATTATCAATACACACATGACTCCGAAAAGTCAGAGGTGTGCCCTGGGATTCGAACCCGCGACCACCGTGAAATATTATGTACTTTATTGCATAATTATTAATTATAATTTATTAGTTCTCGCAAGACAACATTGAAGTTTCATATACACCTACGTTGACGTAAGCAAAAACGAACCGAGCTAAAAATAGCTCCTTCTCAACGGGTTTAATTTTGACAAAGCCCTCCGAATATTAATTAATTGAATATAAATCATGAGGAATTTGCAATAAGTATTATAAATTCTGACAAGAAGGATACAACTTGCTTGATGGAAATACAATTTCTGAGCTATTTCATTGAATTATTGTGTGAGAGGGAAATATGGAATAAGGCGGAATTCATTTACTAATTTATTTTCGGATTTTACAAGTTTAATATTAGTTATATTTTCTTTTAATCAAGCAACTTGCTTGAAATCAGATCTGCACAGGCATCAACCCATATACAGCATTATATGAGCTTAATGTCTCCAATTTCTACCAACGTGCACGGTGATGGTTATCCAAATTGAATCCCTGAAGTAAATGTGTCATATGTCTTGGTTGTTTCGCATATGTATTCTTGGTTTCGAGTTAGTTTGCTAATTATAGTGAACGGCCAAGGTAGCCAACCACCTTCAATGACTACTTTATAAGTATTGTACTACACTATCAAGTAAGGCTTAATTTGCCTCGGGAATATAAAAAAATAGCAAAAGTGGACCAGAGATAGCCATCTCTCTCCATTCTATTGTATTCACGTGTATCTCATGAAGCTAAGTATATTTTCCTTAGTCCGCAGTCCACATTTAAATGAAAAGTATTAAGTAATCAGAACGTAAAAAAAAAAAACCAAATCCACCATAAAATCAACATACATATATCTCATGTAGTAATAGTCATGTAGATCTTAAAATTGCCTAAACTGATTTATAACTTTTATATTTTATCCTATTGTGTAGAAACCATTAAGTTTACCGTTTCACTGTCGAAGGAAGCGAACTCAATAACGCTGTATAAATAGAAAAACGTAGACCAATTCTCTCCCCCCCCCCCCCCAACATAAAGGCACAAAAACTTGCGTGTAGGTAAGTATGCGTTATCATATTTCCTCGTCACACGTTGTATACGAGACACACTGTGCGCACGCCACGTCAAGCCGCGCGCAGTAAATTGGGCCACATTGTTAATGCACCTGTCACAAGCAATAGTTTGCAGTAATATCCGCATTCTAAGACGGTATTGTTAATTATATGCATGTGTTATAAGTTGAGACGTACAATGAACATAGACTTAATTAAATTCTGAGTTTGTATTGCATACAAATTGGATTTGATGTATAATTGGATTATATTATTAGTGTGACTGTTTAATAGCGTACTACTTTATTTTTGCCTAATTATTTTTGCAATAATCGTGGGACAGGTGTAGGGAAATGTTAAACAGAATAATTAAAAAATTCATACCATTTTTTCCAAAATATTAACTCTACAATTTTTATTTTTGCTATAGAAGTATCGGCGGTAGGCAGATAATCTGTCAAAAAATTATGCACCAAATCATTTTACGACGGTCCTACGTAAGAATCAGATAAAGAGTAGGCTATAAACAGTAGGCTATAAACTAACTAAAAACATTAACAGTCGTATCGCATGATGTAATTACAGTGTAACCAATACGCCGCCCGGGCTCTTTGACATCAGCCATAAATGGTGTAATTTTTTATTCATTGTTGGGAATACGTCTGAAGGTAGAAATATTATCCATTCAGGTTCGAATCAGTTTATTCCGCATGAATAGAGCTCAGCCGACTGTGCGACTACTTCGTAACTAAGCACTGTTCCGGTACATTCTTGTGCGGAATTTGTGAAAAATTTCAAAAATTACAGTCGTTTAGATATTATTTGTACAGTCAGCAACATAAGTCTCTGAACACTTTACATTCTTTGATAACTTTTTTATGAATTAAAATAAGTACGTACTACTCTGTAGTCGTAAAATATAGCCAAGTAAAGTCATCTTTGCCGAGAAGTGTCATACGATATTGAAAATAATTATTATTTTAGATGATAAGACAATTCCAAATCTCGTTACTGTGTTGCGACTTATGTTACTGACTGTACATTATAAATGTGAAATATTTCTTTGAAATTGTATCGTGAATATGTATTGTTCCGATGTTTTAATGATGAATTGTGTTTTGTATATTAATGAAATCGTAATGTAACATTCATATCTAACTCTTTGTTGATTGCAAATTGCAAATACCAACATCATTAATTTTCTATTGTGGCAACAGTATAAAAAAACGATTAAAAACTCACCGCATAATACAATTTATATCTATTCTACCGCTTCCCTTTAATACTTTTAAAAGACTTTCAACTGAATAAAAGATAATATTTCCTAAAATCAAACGGAAGTTTGTTTACGTGTTTTATGTTTGACATCAAATCCGCTTAGCAGACGCAGCGCACAATGTGCCAGAAAGCGGCTTACGTCCGCTTGTCAATGCGACGTGCATGTTCTTTCATCTGAAAATTGTGCTTTCATGACACTTGAATAAAATTACCAAGAATTTTGTGAACATAAAACTACCTTCAGACTAGTTCTTCAATTTTGAAAGGCTATTTAACAGCTTTTATAAAATTAAGGTTAATACAGACATACTTGGAACATGCCTTTGCTTAAAGATGGACTTACCGTGGCTGAAAAGAAAATACTTATATTTTCACTTCTCTTGAGAAGTGAAACCCAATGTTGAACTAGAATTTGCTAGTATTTTCTATTTTATATCAGTCGAATCAAGTCAGAGTTAAAGTGCAGGCACAAATATTATTGCATTTTTGAAACGTTGAGTATTAAGACTAAAGATTGTCCATTTAGTGTATCGAACTTCAATTGTTGTATATGCAGATCAGACTAATAAATCAACAATTAACTGTCCTAATAAATCGTCCCATTCAAACACAAACTCAGCTAAATAACCAATGTAAATCAATTGATTTATTTAAGTCGCCAATGTATGCTATCTTATAAATGTTAAGCCACGCAGGTTTGACTAAGGAATTAATTAATAGTCTTGACCGAAGCGATACCAATATTTACAGACAATCAATAAAATGTATCCTTTACTATACTTATGAATATATTGTAGCGGCCTATCCCGGTTTCGCCCGGGTGCAGACTCTTTTTGGAAATAATTCATATGAGAAAAATATTAGTACTACTTAATATTTAAAACCAACGTAGGAATAAAGCCATTTAAACTGTGCCATGTCTCAAGATATTCCTGTTTTTCTGCCCCTTACCATCCTCCCTTTTCTCTAATCCATTCCATCCATTGTGTGCTTGAAAAAGTACTATTTTTGTTGTATTCCGTTTTTATTTGAACCATTCAACCATACATAACATACATTATGATACAGAAGTTGAAACATTGATAAATAAAGACTATGCATAGAAATGATACAAAAGTCTATCTGGTACAGTCAGCAACATAAGTCACTGAACACTTCACATTTTTTGATAACCTTTTTACGAATTAAAATTTGTACGTACTAAAATATAACCAAGTAAAGTCATATATGCGGAGAAGTGCCATACGATATTGAAAATAATTATTATTTTGAATGATAAGACAATTTCAAATGTCGTGAATATGTAGCAACTTATGTTGCTGACTGTACCACAGGTGGATGTGTAGTTAGTTACACATCCCCTACTAAAACTACCAAATGTTCATAAACGACCGTCTAAAATCTAATGTCTTGTGGCGAAATTTAGAACTACTTAAAATAAAATTGTAGAAAAATATAATTAACACACTGTTTGAAATATGTTTCAATTGTATAAATAACAAGCATGTACAGTCGCTACACAGTCACGAGATTTGGAATTGTCTTATCATCCAAAATAATAATTATTTTCAATATCGTATGGCACTTCTCGGCATAGATGACTTTACTTGGTTATATTTTACGACTAAAGTGTAGTACGTACAAATTGTAGTTCATAAAAAGGTTTTCATAACATTATTATAAAAAGTGTTCAGCGACTTATGTTGCTGACTGTGCACTCGTTATGTAATAGTATTAACATCTCCCCAATAAAATGCGAAGTGAGTAAAACTATTATCATTTTGACACTTAGTTTTTAGTAACAGAAGATCGTAGTCGACCTACTGCGATTCTTCGCACCAGACACAAAGAACTTAAAGTAAACTTTTCTTAATTTCCCTAGCGGCAAACTGTATTACGATTGTCGATTATTTATTATGCAGTCGTTGAGTTTTAAAGGCACATAAAGGTAATTTATTTCCTGTAGGCTAAATAGTGTTGTTTTAAATAGTTCACTTACACGATTAACGACGTAAATGGTAGCAATCCTTAAGGAAAAAAATATTATCACAAACATATATCTTCATTACATAAATTGCTCCATAAATGGGTGGCTATTTTGCAATTAAGACTAGTATTATAAATTTGTTTCTTTGAGGATGCCTCAGTCGCGCAGTTGTACTACGGCACCACTCCAATTTTGACGTCTATGGTTTGATTCCTGAGTTGGACAAATTCGTGTTGGAATTATCCTATGCATTGTCAGCCCCGAGTTAGAAATTTGTACCTGATATGGCGAAAGGCTCGTCCCGTATCACATCATGGGACGGAACCCACAAGACGAAACGTGGTTTCCTAGGTAGCATCTCTTGCAAACTCTTCTGGAAAAAGGCGTGAGTTTATGTATGTATTAGTTTATTTTTGTATTTAGTTGTCAGTGTCTATTTATACACTTGACGATACTGAAAGTTATTTCTTAGCAACTGGCACTAATAAACCTACCTAAGCGAAATCTTTAGCATATCTGTGATACACAAATTAAACCCAAAACTCAATTTATACCATTTGACCTATCATAGTTAAAAAAGCACTTCAAGGATCGCAATTTACGTAAATGTAAGGCAATTCAAACAAGCCGAAATAGCTAGTAAGGCAAATTAATCAAGAATACGATGTGCGTACTATCAGACATGTTCATGACAAATTACGAAGAAAAATATGGGTACTGGCAAACATATCATATGTTTGATTTAATAGCAGATAACGGTCTTTGCCAATTACCCATAAATATTAAGACGTCGGTATTTTTGCCGACGTGTACAATTCATTATCTGCCCACATACTGTTCATGTGAGAGTTTAATATATAAGACTGTTCATTATAAGGGAGACGTTTATCTTCATAACACATTAGTTTGGAAATTGGAAAAAATATTATTTTTTTATTATAGCTCTCCCTTTTCAGCCACATGCAGTCCACTGCTGAACATAGGCCTTAAGGATAAGGATTTCCACATACACCTATTGGAATCGACCTACATCCAGCGACTTCATGCAACCTTAACCAGGTCGTCCATCTACCTTGAAGGCGGGCATCAGAAATTGCGGTTTATTAGGTAATTACTGGGTTATTTAAATTACAGTAGCCAATGTCAAGCGAGCTGGTACCGCTGCTGTTATTTATCAGCATCCAGCTATTGTTTGGCTATAGCATTTATTTCGTAGAACAAACTCTCATCTCTATTCGTCCTCCGAAAAAAAAATCTAAGTATATTATCAAACTCTTTAGCCTCAGAAAGCCTATTACCGAACAAAGGTTCCTCTTAAGGGTAATTTGAAGGATTTTTGCCGATACTAATACGTTAAATAAGTCTTATCCTAGAATCTTAGTCTTAATCTTAGAATCAATCTATCTTATTCTCCTCCCATATAGTTTCCTATTCCAGACACAATAATTTCACTGCTCGGCGTGCTAAGCATAGGTATTCCCTAAGTATTTAATATTTGCTATACTACTATCCTATGGTTGGATTTCTGTTAGAGATCGCCTCGAGCGATAAGACCGCCTTTTGTGCGTTTTTCTATTCTCTTATGTCTTTATTGTAAGTAACAGTTTACAATAAATCACGGGTAGTAGGTCTCTCATATGTGAGAGGGTCCCTAGGTGGGTACCGCCGCAAAGTCTATTTCTCCCGTCAAACAGCTGTTTAAATGCACTGTTGTGTTTCGGATTGAAGGACATTGTAGCCAAAGTAACTGCTGGACATATTGAGACTTAACATCTTGTGTCTCAGGATGGCGAGTGTAGTGGAATTCCAAGCATTGCTTTGTAATTCAAGGTGTTGTTTGGTTTTGCTACTGTACATGAGCGATCCCATCGCTTACCATCAGGCGAACGGCATGCTCGTCTCGCCATTCAATGCAATAAAAAAAAACAATAAAGTTGTAAGTTAATAATACAGTATAAATGTCTAGTTTTATCCCCATTGTCAACCCTGCTACCATAATTAAAACCTTAGAGATTTCTCAATGTTATCTTCATAAAAATAATATTCATTTAATACCAACATTATGTTGCTTTCTTAAGCACATTAAATAAACGAGAAAGAAAACAAAATCCTTTAACGTTTGTAAAAAATCACAAGCTATGGAAATAAAAACAACACGCCCAATTTGCATGACACTACAATGTCAGAAACGTCATTAAATGTTCGTCAAAATTAACGAGACAGAGGTCTGGGCTAACAAAGCTCGTGCTATGTAAATAATCCATGAGACAATATTTTTTGCTACTTTATTAGGCTGAAGCAGACAGATAAATCATACTCGGTGTAAAGGATCATTGCTTTTCGGTGGTATTCGGTCTTTAAAATTCTTTTTTTATTTATTTTAAGTATAATAATAGTAACAACGGTGAAGGAAAACATCGTGAGGAGTTTATATTGTATGTAAGTCGCTAAGCCGCACTAGGCCAGTGTGGTGGACTATATGGCCTAACCACTCTCAATCGTACCCTCGAGGGTAGAGAAGGCCGGTGCCCTGCAGTGGTACGTATATGGGGTAATACAGATTAAGTATAAAAAAAATATAAACTAATACTTCTGTACTTTCCTGCAAAATGGTACAAACAGGTTTCCTGCAAGATCAGTATAAGATTGACGGTTTATTTTTCATACAGTACGAGTTACAATATTTGACTTGCTTAGGTTTTTGGTTTCGAAATACATATTTTATGTAGGTTACGTAGCTTGTCTAGCTACGGGACGCAACAGGTGAGAAGCCAATTGCAAAAGAAAAGGTCACGGGTTCAATATCAACTCCACGCCATTTACATGATCTACACATTTTTTTAAAGTACAAATCATTAAATAAATAAATAATAAATAACACCTAACAGTCACATACTTACATAGTCCTGACCCCACACTAAGATCGAGTCGAAACAAGTCATAATTTTTGTTATAAATGGTCTATTTGAGATCGGAACTAGTTCAATGTTCAGTATTTATTAACTTGTTCATAATACAGGATATATCCATACTGCGAACGAAAACGAAGACAGGTATAGTTCACAGACACAATGCAAGTAAAAATTTCGCTAAAAAAGCGACGATTATTTTTTACATTTAAATACAATCGTATTTTGTTGGTAAATGCAGTTTTTGCAATAAAAGTATATTATTATTAGAACACATACAACTCGCATATTGTAATGACTACAACGTCTAATCTTGAACAAACACATCAGAATACTCTTGAGTCGGCCAACCTTCACATCAATCGTTGACAACTCCGTTCTGTAATAAAATCTTGTAAAATCTTAATATTATTCTTCTTCTTGTAGCTGCCAGCACCATCGTCATACTAGAACAGGTTGCAATACTCATCACTCATAAAAATCATCACTTGTATATCACGTCATTCAAACTGACACCACACCACATTTTCGGAAGCAATCTGAACGTACCCTGTATAAAAAAATATATATTTTGTATACCTTCCCTTCCCTCACCTAGACAGAGTAAATAAATAAAAGATATAAGTTACCAAAATAACATTCCCATCATATTATTTCAAGAATCCAATACTCAATAAGGCCGGTTCATCTATTTATTCACTCCCCTCTTACGATAATATTTATATTTTCCTCCAATTAATATTCCACGCATTCTCCCAATAAAGCTTATTAGTATGGAGATGCTTATATCAGCCACATTCCTAGTGAATATGCTCACATCAAAGAAAATATATGGTCCTAATAATAACGTATGACATACATACCGGGTATCTCAAGACTGCTACCGAAAACGAAGCCGGGTGGTAGTTTTAGTGGCTACAAACACAATGCAACCAAAAATTTTGCATAGAAACGCGACAATCATTTTTTATGATTTTTTTAAAATCGCCATTTTTGGGTGGTAAATCCATAGTTTTTGCTAAAATGATAATTTAAACTCTTTTATACCTTAGATTATTTATAAATAAAAGGGTATATACTATTATTTTAGAAAAAAATGTATTTACCACTCAAATATGGCCATAGCAAAAAAATAGCAAAAAAAAAATTGTCGCTTTTTTTTCCAACTTTTTCTGTTGCATTGTGTCTGAAGTCGCTTAAACTACCACCCGGCTTCGTTTTCGGTAGCAGTCTTGATATACCCTGTATGTATATAACATATATCTCGTGTGGCTTTCTTTAGTTCGTTTATTTTGATCTGATTTATTTATTTTTTAAGAATTAATTTTATTGCGGATTTTATCGCAGATTATTTTATTGCTTTCGTGGTCACAGGGCGGACAGTAATGAAAATAATAGTTTTACTGTAACATTCGTGTAAATCTAAAAAATCATTCGTTCATTTTAATATATCAGCCGATATTTATTATTTCGTCTAAGTTGCTTTATTTTAAAACAATATAGACGAAACAATTTCTATGACCTAAAAAAATAATTTCACTTTAAAATAATGAAAAAATATATCGATAAACAACAAAAAATAAATAAATAACTAAGTATCTATTACAAAAAAGTTAAAGTAAGCGCTCAAATATATCACGCTTTGAATATTGGTTGGTGTCTGGTGCTACCTTTGCAAGTAGACAAATTCCAAAGACTTCTTAATCACAATCGCAACTTGATTAATCATAAGCCGATGGAAGCACATTTATTTATACGTATTTATACAAGAAACAGGCGGACTGCGAGCAATTGTCGCCTGAAGGCATGAATGGAACGGCACATGACCTGAAAAATCGTGCCACTATGACGTCACACCTGGGTCGTCACGCTTTGTTCGTGAGAAAACATCGCATCAACTCAGATGTACACCCAGCCACAATGCATTGTTTACAGATGGCTTAATTAATTATTGGTTTGATTAATACGATTTTGTTAGAAAATTCATGAATTTATATAATTATCATTATTGTAAGTTCAAAATAACTGGCAAATAAATAAACGTGAAATAATTATTTATTCTACAATCTTGGTTATATTTTATTTGATAAATATTTCAGCTTCAGAATATTATGAAAGTGTTTTTTTTTTTTTATTGCAATCAATGACGAGACGAGCAAGCCGTTCGCCTGATGGTAAGCGATACGACCGCTCATAAACAGTAGCAACATTCCACTGCGCTCGCCATCCTGAGACATAAGATGTTAAGTCTCAATATGTCCAGTAGTTACTCTGGCTACAATGTCCTTCAATCCGAAACACAACAGTGCATTTACGCAGTGTTCTTTCACGGGAGAAATAGACAGATGGCCTCTCACATATGACAGACCTACCACCAGTAAATTGTGTTTTTGTAAACCTTCGAATATGGATGTCCACTCAAGTAGTAGTAATTGCTAGTGGTTAATATTATAACATTATTTTATTTAGTATAATTTTTATTGAAATAAATTAATATGTACATGATTCTTTTAATAGATAAACTGGAGCTATAATTATTACGACTAATATTTTCGAGGTTTTAAGCTCTCTGTACCCACTTGCTTATGTCGCTGAGTATCGTTAATCTGTTTCCAGCAAAATAAATATAACGTAACTTGGGATAAAATAGAGATAATTTTCAACAGATTTCTGGCAGGCTAACCTTTTTGAAAGTGAGATTGAAAATGATTTGTTTTCACGTAACATTCAGAGCTTGTTTTTATACTTTGCGGACCTTTTGTCCGCCCTGTCTCCTTTCAAAGCGCCTAAGGCCCATTTTGGGATGGACTGTTTCGTAGTGAAAATGCTTTTATGCCTACTTTAGTTTATTGTTTCGTATTCAGTGTCACGTCAATACAAAAAAGCTTATTTGCGAAAGTGAACCTTAAAAAGCTGAAGCCATAACTGAAAAAACTTTATAATTCAAATTGAGACTTAGGTTCTGAAATATCAAATATATTTAAGCTAAATATAACATCACTAGACTATTTCCAATTTATTATAAAATTCATTGAATATCTTTATCAAAAATCAAAGCCAACTAATTTATAAAATTGGTATTGATATTAAAGTTGTGTAATTAAACTACTAAGGTTGTCTGGAAGATATCGCCGAGGGCGATAAGACCGCCAGTTGAACTATGAATTTAGGCTCTTTGTGTTTTTTTGTACAACGAACTGTAAAAAGTTAATAATTTAGGTATAATGAATACAGTGGTAAATATACAATAGTAAATATGAATAAGCTCATAATCGCCTTATATATTGATATCATATAAACCAGCTCTATTTTTTTCTAAGCTAGTTAATTCATTCTTTTTTATTACCAGCGTGGCTTACATTGTTATCTGTCGTTACATGGCCTAACCACTCTCAATCGTACTCTCAATTGTAGAGGAGGCCCGTGCACTGCAAGTGGACGCATGTTGGCTAATACAATACAGTACAGTACATATATCCAGTATGTAGGTTGCCTCATTTCGCACATATTGAAAAAAAGAAATAAATTCGCACATAGACCCTTCAAATTGCTCCCAACGGACCCAACTCTATTGTGAAAGGCGTAAATCTATACAACATTGAAGTTAAATTGAAAGCTGGAAATTCCTTTATTTCGCTTTAACAGAACCGTTCCTTAACATATCCGGGACCTGTTGCTGTAACTCAGGTCTGACGTCATAAAATATGTTCCATTATGTATAGTGTGGAATAGTGCAAAAATTCTTAATACTTTTGCGAAGTCACTAATGGTAAAATGAAGCAAATTTGAAATAGGAATCGTCTGAATATACTGTCATATAGTGTTTTCTTTTTTTGTAGTATGTGAATATGTGATAATTTAGTGCTTTTGTATAGTATCACATATATGTATGTGATTTAGAGTGAAATTTTTCGAAAACAATTCCAAAATATCTATCGGCTGAGAACGGTCCGTATCGGTGATACGGACCGTTCTACAAAGGTAAGTTCGATTGATTAATGATTAATTTAATACCTCCATGTTTAGTTGTACAACGTTTCGGTCACAAAGCTGAGGTCTCGGGTGTGAATCCCGGGTCGAGCAAAGTGATATTGGATTTTCCTATTCATCATAAGCTCGGTGTCAGAAATTTGTACCCGATATGGCGATAGGCTCACCCCCTATTACATCGCAGGACGGAACATACATGGAGAAATGTGGCTGTCCTGACAATTCTGCTTATTCCTTCTGGAAAAAAAGGTCAGTTGTATATGTATATCTATGATTAATCTCGGTGCTAGTTGCAAATATGCCTCCATCCTCAAAAATATAGGCATGAGATTATTAAATAAATAAATAAATAAACAACACCCAACAGTCACATACATGGTCCTTACCCCACACTAAGATCGAGTCTTGTGTCGTGGGTATCAGGAATTACGAGAGACTTTTCGGTCTCACAAACACCCAGATTCGGAAGAAATATTTGTGGGCCGCACAAACATTTCCCTCAGTGCGGGGATCGAATCCGCGCCCTCTTGTTTCACAGGCGGCGTCTAACCAACTGCGCCACGGAGGCCGAATTATTATATTACATGACAAACTGTAACTTTGTAATTATTATGTTTAGGGCAAAATAAAATTATAAAATTTGGCACATTACTTTAACCACTATCTACGTGATAAAGCCGAGAATATATTTAAATAAGTATATTTATTATAATTGTTATGAGTACTTAAAGAACAATGATAAACCTCCATACATTTTTTTGTTGTAATTTTTTTGTGTGTATTGAGATGAAAAATATTTTAAAATATACATTTCGAATTTCTTAACAATTATTTCTTAAGATTTACTATTGTAGCAAGCCTAGGAAAAAAGATATTCAACTTTAAAGTTTTACAGATTTTCTATGTCTTGTCAAACTCTGTGGGTAGTTAATGTTATTTTGTCCCATTTATATTGGCGTGAGGCAAAGTTACGACCCACAAATAAAAGTAAAAAAATATTTTTTACACGCAATTTAAACATCGAGTACTTATTTATTTCATTAATCTAATAATAATATCATGTGCAAAAAAATAAAAAGGAAAGAGGGGACAACTATATATTATTATTTGTACAATAGCGCTTTCGGGCGACAGAGGCAAATTGTTATTCCTTAATTAATTAATCAGTGATTATTTTGCTGTTCTCACTTCTCTGCTCTATTTTTTTACATTAATTTTTTGATAAAGATGATGCAAATAAGCCAGTCAAGCATATATTTTAAAAATGGCAACATTGAAACGACATAACGCCTCTCCAATAAAATTAAGGCAAATATCAATAGAGTTTTACGAAAAATGTGTTTTCGTAATTCAGGCTTAGGTTCGCCGTGAGCTAGGCACCAAAATTACTTAGAAAATTAATTATTAATATTTTTATACATGAAATTTATAGACGCTTACGAATTGCATTAACAATGATTTTACCAATGTTCTTTCAGAGTCGTAGGTGGTATATGAACATTAATTAGGTAGCCTAATTGTTGAGTCTACGCTATAATTTCAGTACCGCGTGTTTCAGATGATCAAATTTTAATTATGTTTTAAAATGATTTTGTACTTTGTATTTAACGAAATGTTATTTTTAATCTACACAGACTGCAATAAAAATTTTATTTTGGTTCTATTAAACTTTAACTTATCTATGTTTTTACATACAGTCAGCAACATAAGTCGCTGAACACTTCACATTTTTTGATAATATTTTTATGAATTAAAATTTTACGTACTACTCTGTAGTCGTAAAATATAACCAAGTAAAATCATCTATGCCGAGAAGTGCCATACGATATTGAAAATAATTATTATTTTGTATGATAAGACAATCCCAAATCTCGTGACTGTATAGCGACTTATGTTGCTGACTGTACAATGGTAAATATCACATACAAAACGAATACGATTTATATATTTAGCTTAGCCTCGCGATAGGAATAAACAGGATATTTTTTTCCTTTATTTTTAAGGAGCAACAAACAATTAAACTTTGCTAATAACTATACTTAATATTAAGTTTCTTAAAATTTAATTAAAGTGCAACCAACCCCGTTGCCCACGAATTAAACATCACAGACAAATAGGGCCAGCGAGGACACAGAGGAATGCAGCTCCTATGTCCTCCCTCGCCTCAACTGCCTCATGATGCATTACAATAACAAATTTCGGGCAATAGGAAGTATTATCCTACCGACAAGTTAATACACAATAATTAAAATGTACTTAAATAAGGTCACAAGAAACAGATAACGTGTCTAATTATACAGACACAGTTAGGTAATTCAAACAGGCTTGACATACAGTCAAGAAAGGTAATTAATCATAAAGTTTGATGAAATGAAAAAATAAAAAAAGGTTAAATTACAACATAATAAAGTTGAGTAGAATTGTTTAAGGTACAAATAATATTATTTACAGCCCTTTACGAATACGAAAACCAAGTTTGTTGAGCTTAAAATTTGGTAAGGGGAACATCCATCCATGCCATAGAGAAATGCTCGTTCGCTCGGTAGTACTTATAAAATACGTTGGAATTCACAGTTTATACTAAACAGATTATCTGATTCGAAAATCGAGCCAAGGATCCGACGGCTCCTGAACTTTGAAAGCTGTTTTATAATAAAAAACATTCAAATCATTTATGATCATATTCATACTGTATCAGCCCATGTACGCCCCACTGAAGGGCACGGGTTTCCTTTACAATCAAAGGTACGATTAAGAATAGTGTGGCCATATAGTCTCTATAGTTCACCACGCTGGCCTATTGCGGGTTGGCGGACTTATATATCATAGAAATCCTATCTTTGTTATGGTATGTAGGTTTTCTTACGATGTTTCCATCACTTTTATAGTACATAGTAACATATTTATAATTTAAAACAAATCAGTTGAGAGCCTCCCAGTGAATTGGATGTCGTATAATTAAACTGCTTATGTTTTAATTGATTTCATCAAAGCGTTCCCAAGTATGCTGATGTTGTCTAGACTTTGTTAATTGGAATAAGAGCGAAGTAACTTAAGCCAATTTTCGAACTGCCAAATGTGTTGAAATTAAGTTGGAGTACCTGAAGTCGGGTTGAAGGTAAATGCGGTGTTGAACACGTAGTTTAGGTAATCAGGTTGCTTTTTGTTTCTATTTATAAATGTGGTTTAGTTCTCTCTATTTATAATTATATCTGAGACAGTATTTTCTGTAAGTACTTATGGTAGGTATCTGATAATATGTGAGAGGCCGTCTTGTGGGTACCACCACAATATCTATTTCTCCCGATAAACAGCAGCATAAATACACTGTTGTGTTAGCGTTTAATGGGCATTTAGCCAGATTAACTATTGAATGTATTGAAACTTAACTTCTTATGTATCAGGATGGCGAGCGCAGTGGAGTGCTAAGTATTGTTTTGCAATTAATGTTTGGATTTACTACTGTTTATGAGTGGTGGTGGTGAATGGCATGTTCATTTCGCCATCCATTGCCGTAAGACTATAAAATATGATCAGTTTAAACGTTCAATTAACGATATTATCAAAAGCGCAACTTATAAAAATCTCTTATATTGAAATAACACAATATTTTTCAGCAATTCATTTACCATACGTAGTTTCAAACGATTCAATCAAAAGTATTCAATATGAATATCTATCGCACATAACACACACAATAGCAATTATATGAAGCACCAACAAGACTCGTACTATATAACTTGCACAATTGATGAGTAAATAGCATATTACCGCGCTGAACATTGTTTGTGTGCTCGGTGTTCGAGTGTTTGTAACCGGGCTCAGATAATTACTTGCCAAAGGTGACACATGACTAGATCTCCATTTGTGGTTGTTTGATGTCCATGTACCATCATGCTTACTTGTCGAGACATACTCATACATACATACATACATAAACTCACACCTTTTTCCCAGAAGGGGTAGGAAGAGGTGCCAGGGCACCCAAATTTCACCTTTTATGTTTCGTCCCACGATGTGATAAGTGGCGAGCCTATCGCCATATCGGGCACAAATTCCTGATTCTGGGCTGATAATGAATAGAAAAATCCAATATCACTTTGCCCAACCCGGGATTCAAGCCCGAGACCTCAGCTTTGTAACCGTACCGTAGTACAACTACGCCACCGAGGTGGTTAGTTACCCTATATTCAAATAAAACTTTCATTTAACATAAACTTTGCAATTTTGTTCCCAATCAATAAATTCAGCAAATATTAATTCTAATATTATTGCTTCATTTTAATCATGTTTTAGTTCAAGAGTACTGACTGGTACTGACTAAAGGTATTTACTAAAGAGGTTACATAAATATATGAAGCGGTCTGACACATGTCAGCTAGCTGTCATAATATTTAATGTAGAGATGAACCAAAAGGTCAATGACTCTACATGACTCTACCATTGTGTTCGCCCTTACTCTGCTCTTGGATAGAGACGGTCGAATTATTCAATTTTAAAGTACTGAATGTCGTTTAATCTGATTAATTCCTAGGCAAGATATGATCAAATACAATTCGTTTACAAATGTAAATATATCTTAAGTCTTTTCAGACATTTATGAATTCGTTTTTAATTAAGATTCAAATATTATGGAATTATATTTAAAATTTTATATAAGTCATGAATATGAATATAAATATAGAAATCCAAAGTTTTGTTGAAATCATTTGAAATATAGGGAAGCATAATAATATTATACGTACTATGTACATATGTATTGTTCTAGCCTGTATTGCTGGTCCCGGTTCCCAAGTTGGGAAATCTACGTTTTCTAAATTATTTATTTATTTATTTATTTATATATGCTTTATTGTACACCAAAATGAAAGACACATACAAGTACTTACAAACTAAAGGCATGGTAACAATAGGCGTTAATGTTAATACTAAATTCAGTTAGTTTCTAAAATCGGATATGAGTTATGGCTGACGCGACGCAGGCATGACTATAGAATACACCTATAAGATATAAAACCACAGCAAAATATTCCACTCTTTTTAAAAAAGTAGCATGTGGTTACAAAGAGAAAAAAAAAAAAAGATAAATATATTACGTTTTTTTAATTGGAAATTAATGGCATTGAAGGTACATGCCATTCGTCCGATGGTAAGCGGTATGACTGCTCATAAGTAGTAGCAAAACCAACACCTTGAATTAATACAAATATCGCACCCCGGTGCAACAATGTCACTTTTGCAAAAATACAACTTTTCAGGAAAAGCATTTGAAACTTTGACATCGTATAAAAATATGATATTTCAAGACATAGACAAGTTGAACAGCTTATTTCACAATATCAACTTTTAATTTACCGTCAAAAAATTATGAGAATAAGATTATTTCTTTATACCTTCCAACCTTTGCAATTTTTGCATAAGTGACATGTTGCACCGTGGGTGCGATATATAAATCATTAAATCCACTAGGGACTTATATTCAATACGGTCTTAATACGCTCAAAATCAAACATTTCACAAATATTTATATGAAAAATAAATTAATAAACGTCAAATATTTACCACATAATAAAAAATAACACATATATTCGTAAATTTAGGCCATCGTGCCGGGTCACCTTCGCAGACGCAGATAATTGAAAATGAGCTGCCATTATTTACTCATTATTCACGACATTAATATAATATGAAATGATAAAGCCTTATTGACTTGTACGGCAATTATGTGAGGAATGTGAATATTCTGCTGCGTCAATTTTCAGATAGGGAATCGTTCTCGATCCATTTCATTAATTCATTCCACTATTGTTTTTTACACCGCTTTAAAAGTATAACTCGGGTGGTTTTGGGTGAAAAACAATTTAACAGACCAACAAAATTGTAGTGTGATAATCGTTCATCGTCATTCAAAAATCTAATTTCGGTCCAACTTTTCAGATGCCGCGAAATAAGCCACACTCACATAATCATTTAAAGTATCCAACATGAGGGATGAGTAAATACCTAAATATATGTATTCCCAAAGAGATGGGCAAAGTTACTACTATTACATACAACCGATCTTCGAGCTGAGATGTACTACAAGATTCTATAGGAGGCAAGCCTATCTCCATTCCGGATGTTAATCTTCGGAAATTCATATAAGATAATCGTATAATTATCAAACATCGTCGTACAATCAACTGCTCCTACAATATAAAATGCAGTATTACAAAAGAACTGAACGAAAAGATCGAATCCCAAAAGAATACAGTCCCATCTCTATCGCCGGTTATTTCTTATGAAAATTCCTCAAGAATCGTCCCCATTGTTGGCTTATTGATTGCCTTCGAAACGATTATTCTGCGTCGAATACCTTTTGTGTAGTTGGAAGTACCTCGGTGCCTACGTTTACCTCTCGTTCACCTTTCGGGCTATTTTTAAGTATAGAGATACTATTTTTAGACACTTTATTTGAGAGACTTTTGTTTATTGATATCGTGGGAAGATTTGAACCATAAGATTTCGATTTGTTACTTATTTAAACAGGCGTCGTTGCGCCTGGGTAACTTTTATCGTATAATATATTTATTAACAATGTAATGAAATTCTGAGTGTAATTTCTGCATGGACCGGATCACAAAAAACTTACTCTTTCAATTTAACTTTTTAATGTTAATAATTTATAAAAAAAACTACCTTAGTTTTCGTACCATTCATTGAGTGGATGACTAACACCTCAGTCCGCCCCGTGACCCCGAAAACTGCAATGTAATCGAAACGAATTACCACCGTAATGTCTATTCCTCCCGCCAACCAGCATTGTAAATGCATTCTTGTGTTGCAGTTTGAAGGACGTTGTAGCCGGAATAACTACTGGCCATAATGAGACTTAATATTATATTATGTCTCAGGGTGACTAGCGCAGTGGAATCATCATCATCATCATATCAGCCACAGAAAGTCCACTGCTGAACATAGGCCTCCCCCAAGGATCTCCACAGTGACCTGTTGGAAGCGGCCTGCATCCAGAGACTTCCTGCAACCTTAGAGCGTCCGTCCGCTGTGTAGGCGGGCGTCCGACATTTCACTTGCCTGTACGTGGCCTCCACTCAAGAACCTTTCGGCCCCCACGGCCATCGGTTCTACGAGCTATGTGCCCAGCCCACTGCCACTTCAACTTGCAAATCCTAAGTGGAATTCTTATATGTAATTAGTGGCGATTTTTGCATTAGCTTCTGTCCGTGTCGCTTACCATCAGGCGGGTGGCATTCTCGTCTCCCCGTTCATCACTATAAAACGATTTGTAATAAAGACAATATGATAAATGTATGTCGCAAATATAAAATATAGTCCGAAAATTCTATTCATGAATGAATTATTATTAATTATTTCATGGAACAACATCCCTCCGCCAATAAGAACTCTGAAAAGTATTTATGGTTTTAGGTTAGCACTGAAGTCATTTATTCTTGAACATCAACGAAATGAAGGATCTTTAAAACATGACACTAGCGCTATCTAAGTGACATTGGTTTTGTGAATGTATATACGTACACATTAAATATTATATTACGTAAATATTCCCGCTTAGAAGAATGTATTACTTGTTGTGATTATCATTATTTGACATAGGCTATACTAATATTTTAATTTACTTACTTGTCAACTTTTAATATTATAAGAATGCAGTTTCCATTATAGTTAATGTACTTACCTACAATTTAATTTATTTATTTTATATATTTCCTGTGGTTGTAAGGGTCTGGTTGTCTGTGCAGCATCTTGCCATGCAGATTTAGTCTGTACATTGTACCTATATAGTTTTAACGCGAGATGTTTTACCTAGCGCTTCTCTTAACATGAATTCTAATTGTTAAACTTAGTACTCATACCTTTGTATATGTCCTGTTCCAAAACTGTAATTGTAACGTCTTGTAGTTGTATAAAGTTGTTGTTAAACTTGGTCACCGTTTAATAGTGCTCAGATGCCTGGGAGCCTTTTTTTCAGTGTGCACTAACAGACTAACCCGTGCACTCGTCAGCGGGACGCGAGATATTTTTATGTACTCACATCTGAGCTAATATTGCTATAAGTTTGTTTTGTTTAATTTGTAAATATTTCTTATACGTATTATGTATTTGGCGTTTGTGACATCATTTACCGGCCTTACGGAAGACCAGCGTTGGTTTATACCAGCACATGCTGAGCCTGAGCCGTTTCGTTAACAAGCACTGTTATATGTATATTGTATGTAGAACTTAAAGCTGTATTTCTTGGCTTGTAACGAATAAATGTTTCTTTCTTTCTTTCTTTCTTTCAATTATCGGCTTTGTCAAACCAAACCCGAGTGGAAGATATTTATGAGACGAGAGTTTGATAATCAAATTATAAATGGATCCCAGAATAATCCGATTTGAACTCGAAGCATCTAATCTTAGATATTTTATTCAATTATGGAACTTTCCGGCTATTATAGGCACCATCTTTTATTAAATTTGTATAATATGTTTTTCTAACAAAATATAATAGAATAGTCTTTGTTTTGTGAATATTAGAAGGCATGGATACACGTAAAAGATTTATAGTGTGAAGGCGTCCGAGGTAGGCATTTAAAGGTCAAGTACAGGCCCTTAATATAGAGACAATTAATGGGTACCCTTTACCGAAGGACGTACATGAGATTTATGAATATTGAAGACGCCACTGAGACATTTATCCCTTATTCATAAGGACTTAGCGCAGTTTTCAAAATCGCGTTAATATGAGCTGGCTCAAAAATATTATTCATAGACATCAAAAATCACTAATCAGCTATTCAACTAATTAACTTTAAAGTCACTGAGACGCTTGTTTTTGCAAATTTTAAGCAGAAATATGACGGTTGATCCAGTTGATAGACATGCGCCAGGTCCAGTTGGTTGGACTGTAGTTAATAAAATCAATTTTATTATATGAAGTGACAATATAAGTACAAATATGTAGAAATATATATTATGAATAGTAAAACGTTTTATCACATCTTAGAAAATTTATCTAATTTATGCGGTTGATCTGCGGGTTTTTTTCCATTAATATGGGTAAATGACTTAGTTGATGTTTTGTGATTACTACTCTTTCATTTTTACTGCCACGACACGGCATGGACGGTTAGAACAATTTGTTAAAATAAGTACAAAATAATATTATGAATAGCAAAAGTTAATGAACCTTTCATCTCCTCTTAACAAAATATAACTAATTTACGTTTATGTGGGTGATCAGCGGTTTCTTATGAATGAGATTAGTCTCTTATCAATATTACCTCTAAAATCCCTTTTTGTATCAGCCCATATACATCCCACTGCAGAGCACGGACCTCCTCTAAAATCGAGAGTACGATTGAGAGTGGTTAGGCCATATAGTCCACCACCCTGGCCTAGTGCGGGTTGTCGGAAAATCGATTATTGAAAGATTATCTTTGATCTCACAGAAGTTCGATATAAATGAATGGTTGGCAGAGTACGCAGAGTATAAAATCGACCTGTGAAATCTGCCTGCGTTACTCCGGCTCAATTTGTATGCGATTCGGTTTCATTATGCAAAAGTACATGTGTTTCAGCTCGGGTCGGAAATGCTGCCGATAATGTATGTCCCTGATATTGGCCTTTTAATTTTGGCAAATGAGATTTTTAATCAAAGGCTTATAGGCTTTAACAGGGCTCAATGATGCGATAGCGTGCAGTATTAAGCTGTGTGATGCACTGATATGTTATAGCGTTCTGCTAGTATGAATTTATAACAATGTACGAAAATAAATTACTACTTTCACAACCTTGTTAAATAATGATATAAACTATGTATACTAGTAGCAAGTACAAACTGTATACCGCAAGGTTGTCGTTTCGATTCTTGAATCGGTCAATTCAATACGGGAAAATAAACGCCAGAGAAACTACTTGACATATTGAGACTTAATTACAAGCATAGCTTTGTAATTCATAGGGTTATTTGGTTTTGCTTCTGTCCATGAGCGGTCGTGTCACTTATCACTAGACGAATGCCATGCTCACCTAGCCATTCCAGGCATAAAAAATCTCGTAAAATACAGCTATGTTTGTCCTAATACATTGGGAGATACAACCGTGGACTGACTTATATATCAGTTATTCCAAATAAATAAAACAACATAAATTCTTAATTACACACAATGGCGGTAACAAGGCAAGAGTACAGACACAGAATACTAAACTAACAGAAGTCAAGCTCCATACAAAGCGCGCTAAATCAACGCACACATTGACAGCGTTCACCGACACGATATTTCAAACCAGTCGAGACCACTGCGAGCGCGAGTGTCACCCGCTTCGGGCACGCAAATAGTGAAATGTTTTGTGCAAAGATGGAGCAAATGAATAAAAGTTATTACACTTGTATGTAAAACACCGGATTATAATAACTGAATATAACTTTCATTAAAAAATTATTAGAATGTGTATTTTTTGTTCATATTAAATATCATTAATAATTGTATGTACCAATTTAACAAATATAGTATTTGTCTTTTATATGTTGATATCTTATAGTAAATGGTATATGTTATATGTATGTATGTGTATGTAATTATTATTATAATCATTGTATATTTTGCACTACCGCCACTATTATTAATTATTGCATTTCTATCCATCACAAGGTTGTCTGGAAGAGATCGCTTAAAGCGATAAGACCGCCCTTTGTACCTACAATATTTTGTCTTTAACTGTAAGTGTAATATGTACTATCCCATAAAATATGTGTGTGTGCAATAAAGGAAACCTTAAATAATACAAAAACAATAAAAAAAACTTATAATAATGACATACACATTATCAGCGAGTTCATAAATAAATTTAAAATGTATTTATTGTATTATTGTGTTTTATATATTACATTTAAAAAAATCAATCAAACGATACGAGTGCTATTAACACGATACGTGTTTTGGCATAAGCCAGAGTTAACAACCCTTGCGCGAACACCGAGCGTAGTGTGAGTGTGGCAATAAAAGTGAAGTACATACACAAGCTTGACTTCTGTTAGTATTCTGTGGTACAGACACGCTCGAGCAGGCTCAGTACACAGTTGCTTGTGGGTTCGCAATCAGGCGAGAATTGATGAAACAAAAGCCAAACATCTGGAACACTCTCCTACAGGCTGGAGAATCGAGTTGTTTGGTCTTGATATTGTTGTAAGGACACTCGTAATGTTCACCTAAGGATTTTCCAACATAGTATTTGGTTTATAGTAACATTTTGCTTTGAACAAGGTTCATTGTAATCCTAGATATAAGACAGCATGTGCACTAACGGCCATTCTCCATAATCTATTTATATTTGACGAGAGAGACGAGAGAAGAGATTTCATTAGATATTTCGAAACATTTTACGAATCAGTAATATAGAAAAGAAGATATGGTTCATTTATTTATAATTAATAGAGAATAATTTAATAATAAAGAATATATCTCGAGAATAATTTAATAATAAAGAATATATCTCGAGAATAATTTAATAATAAAGAATATAAATCTCTGATTAAAGATAGATTGAATATAGAAAACACTAAACAGTCGTAAAACAATTTCAGCTTTGTAAGGCTTTTAATTACTTGTGAAAATATATCTATTATTTTATTTTATATTTCTTTATTTTATTTTTTCGATACCAGGAATTTGTTCCCAATATGGCGATAGACTCGCTCCCGATTACATCGTAGAGAGTAACATACAAGGCGAAACGTTAATATCCTGGTTGCTATCAGGGAAACCTCTGCCTACCTCTTCTGGGAAAAAGGCGTGAGTTTATGTATGTATGAATATATTTATTTATAAAAAAACGTTATAGTTATGCCGCTTGAAAACTTTAAAGTATTATCCTAACTGAAATTGAAAAAGAATTTTAGAAAATGTTCATAAATATTTTTGAGTTTATTAAAGCTGTATGAGAACGCGTGTTGAGCGTGATACTTGTAAGTAATTCATTGTAATTGCTCTACAATACCATAATTAACTATGGTCTCTTCCACTATTACAATATTACCCAGCACAACCTAAACCGCATTTCCAGATCGATAGCCTCACAATCAAAGTTCGAATATGCCGCCATTGTTACGGAGCTCAAAAACCGCGTGGCCTAATTGAATGCGAGTGAATAGGGCCTTCCGACCTTCCAGAGGCTTCAGTACATATTCACCATTAACAGGTTTTTATAGTATGTCTTGGTTTGAACCTTGAACATTATCCCAGGTATGATAATAATAATATAATACTTTTGATTTAGTTCATGAACGATTCTACACCATTATTATCACTACATAGTATAAACAAAGTAGCTTTCTCTGTCTCCGTGTCCCTTTGTATGCGTAAATCTTTAAAACTACGCAACGGATTTTGATGTTTTTTTTTTAATAGATAGAGTGATTCAAGAGGAAGGTTTTTATGTATAATACGTACATATTATTGTACAGAAATCTATTTGTACCGGGTGAAGCTGGGCCGGGCCGCTAGTTAATTTTATAAAAAAAGGAAATATTTACACTTACTCAAAACAGTATAAAAGAAACCACTCAGGTTTATATTAGAGCTGATACGAGTTTACAACAGCACTTAAAAAATAACTATTTAATTATTATTTTCTGTATGAATAGTCTTCTCTTTTGGTCGTGAAAATAAAAAAATCGAGAAGAAAACGAATCAACCTAATTATGTCCAATTTATTACATAACAAATGACATTGGTGCGGAGATAAAAAGTCTCAAATGTTGTTTAATTGATCCATGCATTTATGCCCTATTTGGCGAAGTGTGTGTATAGCAGTTATTAAATATAACTTTAACATATATTTACAAAATAGTTCTGTCTCGGGTCAAATCAAAAACAGATTGTTCAGATAATCTTTAATATATGAGTCTTCTTTAAACTACGTTTTTAAATCGTCGTCCGTCTTCCATTCAGTTCTCATTCCGTTCTTCAACACCTTAATCAAGCATCCTCGTATCTCTTTTCATCTTAAGTACTTTCATGCGTCACCGTTTTTACACAAACCACGTTCTACATCAGCCATTCTTTTAAAGTTTCATTCCACTCATTTTTCTCCATAACATTCAAGTCCTACCTACATTTATATTAGAATAGTCAAAGTTTCCTATCTCACGAATTAATTGGGATCCTATAGACTGTAGAGAGAACTTCGACTCTATAATACAAGTATATGATTTATAAGATGTTCTCCGGGAAAGTACGTATCAAAGATATTAAAATCGTCATTCAACCAGAGCCACTAAAAAACATCATTGTTTGCAATATCAATTCATTTAAATACAAGTTTTTATCACATATTGCAGCATTTTGTCGATTGCATCTCATTCGAAACGACAAAGAGCTCTGAAGTCGAGTGGTTAATTTATTCCAGTTATTACTGCTCTTTGAAAATCGCTTTAATTATCGCTTTCAATTTTAATGGCGTCGATGAGTTATTAATAACCTGAATTAAATATTGGAGCCAATTTTACATAAATAAGCTTATGTTAATATCGTCGAAGGGGTAGGCAGAAGAACTATTATATCTATACTAATATATAAAGCTAAAGAGTTTGTTGGTTTGTTTGTTGATTACCTCTAATCTCAGGAACTACGGGTTTGAATTGATAAATTATTGTTGTATTGAATAGGTCATTTATCGAGGAATGCTAAAGGCTTTTTTATACCATCATGCTATGACCTATAGGAGGGAAACATTAAATGAAATGTAGCGAATAAGAAGAAATGTTATTCGTATTTCTTGGTTCCTCATTTGAAATTGATAGTCGGAATCATTTTGGCCGTCATTTTAAAATGTTTATCTACACCCGGATGGAGCCTGGCTGGAGCGCTAAATAAAGATAAAAAAATCCCCTACAGTTTACTGTGCTTATTTTCGCCCTAAGGTATTGCAATAAGACTGGTTATCGCCATGCCAGACACATAAACCAAATATTACACACAAAAAGATTTGCTCTACTTAGGCAGTAAATCCATGACCAAACTGTCTGTCAAGCTGCTACTAGGTCAATAAGGCAACCAACAAGCCAGTTTTACGTCAGTTTCTTATATTGAAAAGCGTTCAGGAACAAAGTTTTAAAAAATACACCAAGACTTTGCACTTAGCGAGGCGAGGAACAGTTGGTACAAATAAAATTTTATATTTTTCGTAATATTGTTTTTGAAAGGCACTTCTGTGTTTAAACTTCATACTCGGTATGTACGTGAACTGCTTTATAGTTCATGTATGGAAGTTTTTATTCTGTCATAAACTATTTAAATGAAATAAAGGTGACAAAATAGTAATGTAAATGCACTGTTGTGTTTCGGTTTGAAGGAAATTGTAGCCAGAGTAACTACTGAACATATTGAGACTTAACTACTTATGTCTCAGGCTGGCGAGCCCAGTGGAATGCTACGCATTGCTTTGTAATGAATTGTGTTGTTTGACTTTGCTACTATCCATAAGCAGTCATATCGCTAACCAACAAGTGACAAGCGTATTTCAGTACCATGCAGTGCTAAGTAATACGGAGTACTTGGGCGGCCCTATGTTCACCAGTGGACTTCCTGTAGTTGAAGAGAGAAAGAGTTTACTTACGATTATCCAAACATATTTCAGCATTTTAGTCAATAAAAAAGTCTCAATTTTATTCCATTTTATGTAACCCTACACAGAACTCTGCGTAGATAACCGTATCTCAAGTTTTGGCTTAGATAATGGGCAATTGTGTTCATTTACGTACGGAACCAGATCCGTGTCCATACAAAGGCTGAACAAACTTCGGGGCCCATGTAAATTAGTTTTAATACGATACCACTATGTCTTGCAAGTTGATATGTTAGTTATAATGTACTTTGTACTTCCTGATTATTGTTTCAAGTACGTAAACTTGCTTTGATTGTCTTAGCTTGGAGTATTTTAGTGAGGAGTATTGGATTTCAACGTGGTGATGTAAATTTATAATAATAGTAATTATCCTCTAATTCTATATTGGGGTTGTTCTTTCTTTTCTACATCCGAACAATTCTAAATGTAATTAAAATTATTTATATATTTTGAAATCATGATATCGTTGTATTTTTACGTATATTTTATCGAAGGATCGAAGCCTTTTTTTCAGCTGAAGCAATATTAGTGTATCAAATGCCGTATTTTGACAAACTTGCCCACTATAACAATTTGGATGGAAAATAGCTTTCGCAATCTGTTGGTGATAATAGTGACACTTGTTCATCTATTGAAGTGATGATGAATGAATGAGATAAAAGCTTTATGGCTACAAAATATATATTTATCTGATGTAATCATTAAATATTCATTGTGTGAACAAATATATATAATACGTATGTATTCTACTGGGACCTGACAGTTACGTATGCTGTTAAGTGTAGGTATCATTGTTATAGAATTCGAAGACGTTGGATCCCAAGCGATTGTTATACAAAGTTCCCGTTACAATTATTGTCTGAAACAAGCTTTCTGAGTACTATGATTGTCTCAGTTGTACACTACGAGTATATTGTAATTGGAATTGTTATAGGATTATTGCAGACCATTCATTGCTTACTTTTTCTTTGGATGGTGATAAACCATTATAAATTCTGTATCAGCCCATATACGTCCCACTGCAGGGCACGGGCCTCCTCTACAATCGAGAGTACGATTGAGAGTGGTTAGGCCATACAGTCCACCACGCTGGCCTAGTGCGGGTTGGCGGACTTACATACCATAGAAATTTTATAAATCGCTATGGTATGCAGGTTTCCTCACGATGTTTTCCTTCACCGTTTTAGTGCGTGGTGATTGACTATCAATACACACATGACTCCGAAAAGTCAGAGGTGTGCCCTGGGATTCGAACCCGCGACCACCGTGTACATGTTGGCAGTCGCGTCTAATCCGTTTACCAACAGGCCACCACGCACTTATAAATTAGTTGATAATAAATATCTCATTGATGCTAATTGACCCTTACTATTCGATAAAAATATAGTAAAAAAATGGCAGCTTATAAACATATTCATCGGGCATATAAACAAGTATTTAATATAGCTAATCACCATTTGAGGGAAGGAAAACATTATGAGGAAATCTGCATACCTACCACAGCAATCTTAACAAGATTATATCATACTGGGTATATCAAGACTGCTACCGAAAACGAAGCCGGGTGGTAGTTTAAGTGGCTACAAACACAATATAACTAAAAATTTCGCAAAGAAACGCGACAATTTTTTTTATTATTTTTAAATATCGTCGGATTTGCATAGTAAATCCATAGTTTTTGCTAAAACAATAATTTAAAACCTTGAGTACTATAGCGTGTTTAAAAATAAAAGGGTGTACACTATTATTTAAGAAAAAACTATGTATTTACCACCCTAATACGACGACAGAAAAAAAAATAACAAAAAAATTCGCCACAATTTTTTGCACAAAATTTTGTTGCATTGTATCTGAAATCACTAAAACTACCACTCAGCTTCGTTTTCGGTAGCAGGCTTGATATACCCAGTGTCTATGATATGTAAAGAACTAAATACGTACTACTTAGTGTAAAATACCCATAGTAGGCTAGCATTGTGAACTATGATGTGAGCATTGTGAAAATTGTGTACGCCCTTTCTATTTAATTCACATAAACACTGACATTCTTAGAATATTACTTTGCATTATATTGTATCAACCCTTAAACGACCCACTGCACGGCACGAGCCTCCTTTACAATCGAGAGTATGATTAAGAAAGTTAAGGGTTAGGACATAATATAGTCTACCACGCTGGTCTAGTGGCCTTTTTCTTTGATGCAAATATTATAAAATGTTTTGAAATGATACCAATTTGCTCTAAACCGTGTTGACCGTAATCAAAATTTTATACATTCTTTGCCCGTCCATTGTGATGGAAAACCTATTTACACGCCGGAAATTATGTATTTTTCCTATCTTTGAAAAGGCAGGGGTAAAGAACGGAAGCAAAAATGATATTTTATTAACACAGATATAAGTATGTGCATTTTATTCCGACAAAGACTGCACCGCACCTTAAGATTTTCGGTACAAATATGTATATGTATAAACTTGTAGATTGGGTATGGAACAGAAATTCAGCATTTCGGCTCGATCAAGACATATGTGTGTATTCTAAACAAATTGCTTGTTAATTTTAAGAGTGGAAATACAGATGGAACGTCCCACTTCACGATCGCAACACCCATTCGAAGACGACGTCTGGCGATACATCTGCTGACGTGTAGAGGAGGCATAACGTTCCATTCTACTCATCTTTCATCCCAAAATTCAAATCCTACATGAATAACTATACAATCAGAGTATGCAAACCTACTCTCAGAACACGAAACACCTGAGCATTACCCACATGCAATACACCACGTAGATGTTTACTAAACTGTTGAGATAACAAAGGTATGCGAACGCAACGAAGTTAGTTCGCCCAACTCGCTCCAACTTGCAAGATAAGTCTGCCAACTATTTCAATGCTCGCTATAATTCGGAACTTCATATGGAAATTTACTCGCGTCTCAACGTTTAATTCGTATTTAATGGCTTTTTGCCATTAAAACTTATTTTTAATTGTATCATTAAAATAAAAAATAGTCATAATGTGATTAGAATGTACTTAAATAAAGTAACTGCAAGGCATAACAAATATGTAGATAATATATAATATAAACAGAAAATACAAAAGCCTTTCATATGATACTGATATATTAACAAACAAAAATAAAAACCAAATATTATCTAGGAATTCAGTCGCATAGATTGCGGGGCGAGAGATAGTCGTGCGTACAATTAAATAAACTACTTATTTACTGATAAAAGATTGCACACCTGGCCGGACGGCCGCCCGGCCGGCCTTTTGTTCTTAATGAGCAACATTGTAACTAATAGTTATTCGATTGAATGTGATGTTATTGACGATATTATGCATTCTGAATCGGAGAAATCTATAAATGACCAAGAAATGGAAGAGGAAAGTTTGGGTATTGGAGGTAAAAGAGTCAGAGATGAAGATTCGTCTGGAAGCTGGACTGCCGTTACCAGACAAAAGAAGAATAAATTATCAGCAAAAAGTCACACCTTGGAGGAAGAAAGAGGCAATAGTGAAAAAATTGAAGTTAGTATAACAAACAATGAGATGTTCCCCAAACAATTTGCCCTTGCAAAATTATTCGGTGTTCATAAAATACAAGGAATAGAACGGGTTAAATATATTAACCCATATAAATTATTAATTACATTTGAAGAAGAATCACATGCCAACAATTTCATGAAGAATAAAGATTTTGCACACTTAGGTTGGAAATGCCAAAAAACATCGGAGATTGGTGTAACATATGGAATTATACGGGATATTGAAGTTGACCTGTCTATACAAGACTTCTTGGATAGTGTCCGGTGTGATACAGAAATATTATCAGCAATACGCCTAAACCGAAGGAACAAATCAACCAATAATACGGAGGATAAGTCTACAGGATGGATACCGAGTGAAGCATTACGAGTTTGCTTTAAGGGCGCATCGTTACCACCATTTATTTATATATATAACATGAGAATCAAAGTGGAGAAGTACATTTTCCCTGTAACACAATGCTCCAAATGTTGGAGATTCGGCCATATCAATAAACATTGTCCTTCTAAAAAAGTTTTTTGTCCCAAATGCGGACAGAATCATGATAACTGCGAGACAAAAACTATGACATGTATCAATTGTAAGGGAAACCATTTAGTTTTGGATAAAACATGCCCAGTGTATATCAAAGAAAAGAATATTCGCTATTTGATGGCGGAATTTAATTGTACTTACCGGAAAGCCTTAACTTTGTATGTTCCCCCCTCTCCCACACCCCGACAATACCTCCAGGATAATAGCAACATAAAAAAGGGTAATACTCCCCAGAGACAGACACATGCAAGAAGGAACCAAAATATCACATACGCTGACAAAACAGAGTCATCGTTATTGTCCCACAAAGAAAAACCTTCGACCCCCTCGTTTGCAAACCAACGCGATGATAATCAAAAAATACCTCAAAAAAAGGACCGCATGAATTTTGTCAGAAATAATGAAGACGTAGGATGGGAATCGGACATTTCAACCACCTCGGCTTACAAGAATTCAGAAAAAAGAAGACATATCAGTCAGAGGGATGAGTCAAATGAAAATAATATGACGGTAACACAATTACTTTATAAGATTAAAGATATATTTTTTAAGAAAGATTCATTAGAAAATAAGATTCAAAAGGCAGTAAAAATTGTATTAGAGTGGATCATATTTTTAGTGGTTCGTAACGTATCAGATAGCACTAGTTTATATAATTTCATCAGTGGATTCTCATAGATTTAGTAAATGCAAATTAAATATTGTTCAGTGGAACGCACAAAGTCTTAAACCTAAATTAATACTATTAGAACAACTTTTAACACAGGAGAAAATTCATATTGCAGTACTAAGTGAAACATGGCTAGAATTAACGACTAATTTGACAATTAAAGATTATAATATTGAACGACAAGATCGACATGACGGATATGGAGGTGTCGCTATTATTACTCACAAATCTATTAAAACACAATCACATCATATACAAAATAATAATCGTGGAATTGAGTTGATACATATCGAGTTGTTCAATTGTCCTGACCTCAAACATATCATATCCTTATACTGTCCATCAACAGTACACACGATATCGAGCGACTGGGACTTTGTGTTTTCTATGCGAAGTAGCAAAACATTAGTATTGGGGGATTTTAACGGTCACCACTCAACCTGGTCTTACAAAACAGACCAAAGAGGAACACAAATATTTGATGCTGTACTAAATCATAACTTCATTTGTTTAAACGATGGCACTACAACGCGTATGAGACTAGTTAATGGTGTATTGCAGCAATCTGCGCCCGACATATCTTTTATTTCTAGTGATGTAGCTTTTAAATATAATTGGAGGGTTACCAATGAGTCTCTTGGCAGTGACCACTTGATAATCATAATATCACACGAATTAAATAGACCGCAACAGAGGATCCGCAAAAGAAATTTTAAAAAGGCTCATTGGTTGAATTATACTTCATATATAGAAAATACTATTATTAATTCCGAATTGCCGGATGATCCTCAGACGGGATACGATTTTTTTGAAAACACCTTACAAGAAGCAGCCAATTTACATATACCAAATGTTGATATACCACAACATGTAAGTAATAAATTTAAGCCTAAGCCATATTGGAATGCTAACATTTCCAAGTCAGTAGGCGAACGTAGATTAGCATTAGCCAGATTTAGACGGAATCCGACGCCTCATAATTATAAACTGCTTCAGGATAAAATTCGAGAATCACAAAGATTAATGCGCAAGGCAAAATGCGAATCCTGGCAAAGATTTTGTTCAACTATTGATGATACCAATACGGCTAATGACATGTGGCGTAAAATGAAATGGGTTAAAGGATACGCATCGAAATTACCAAGCATTAATACAAAGGTAGCAGAAAGTGTACTGAATGGTTTAACTCCCGATTTTGTTTCATTACCCAAACCTACTTTTTTATCTTCTAATTTAGAATTGGAATCAGAAATTACTGTTAAAGAATTAGAAAATTGTATTAAAGATAAAGACACGGCCCCCGGATGTGATCAAATTTCCTACTCTATGATCAAAAATCTCCCACCTGTTGGTAAATTCGTTTTAGCTAAGCTGTACAATAAGTTTTTCAATGATGGATATACACCAACTCAATGGAGGAATATTCAAATTATTACTGTTCCGAAACCAGGACGTCCCAGGGGCCTTGCCTCTTCTCTTCGTCCCATTTCACTTATCTCTTGCATATGCAAAACGTTTCACTGTATTCTACAAAAACGGCTAGAATGGTATGTTGAAAGAAAAAGTATCTTTAGCGATAACACTATAGGATTCCGTAAGACAAGATCCTGTCTGAATAACTTAACGGAACTAATTTCTAAAATTCAATTAGGGTTTTCTACAAATTTATTAACTGTAGGTTGTTTTATAGACATTAACAATGCATATAACAATGTAGATGTTAATCAACTAGTTCTCATTTTAGACAAAATAAGCGTCGGTGGTAAATTATGCTCATACTTATGGAATTTTTTAAAAGAGAGATTTATTAAATATTCTGGTAACAATTTTGAACTCTGTAGAACTACCGGTCGAGGTTTGGCGCAAGGAGATCCTCTTTCACCTCTTCTGTTCAATATAGCCACTCACGATATCTGCAAAACCATCACAAATGTTGGTATCTCGCAATATGCCGACGATTTCGTTATATTTATGTCGGGCAATGATGTTGACTCAATCACTAAGGAACTACAGGATGCAATAAATAAATTTAATCTGTTAATATCAAATTTGGGTCTAGACGTGTCGACTAATAAAACTAAGATCTGTATCTTTAAAAAAGGCAAAAGTAACTTACCTATGAAATTGTATATTGACAATTGTAATATAAAAATAGAAAATGAAGTGAAGTACTTGGGTATGTGGCTAGACTGCTCACTTAGATGGAGGAAACATATCGACGAGTTAATCAAGAAAGTATCGAAATATTTAAATATATTAAAACTTCTTGCGGGACCGTCTTGGGGAGTCCACCCAAAACATTTAAGACGTTTATATATTGCTATAATTAGAAGTAGACTGGATTACGGTAGTTTCTTATATGATTGCAGTTTCAAATGTCACTTAGCAAAACTTGATAAAATTCAAAATCAAGCTCTTAGATTAATAGGATGCTTTGTTAGAACCACTCCAATTCAGGTTATGGAAGCCGAACTCAGTTTACCCCCTCTAACAATTCGTAGAAGATATTTGGCCGCAAAATTTTGTCTTAAATCTAAATCCTTGTTAAGCAATAAGTCAGGTGATCTTCTTGAGTCATTATCAACTAACGCTCATTCTCAGTATTGGCGAGTAAGAAAACAGCCACTATTAGTGTCAGTGTACAATATTTATAGAAGTTTGCCAATTCACAGTGTTACCCAATATGAATATTTCTCTTTGGATACTTGGGCTAGTAATATTAACATGGTTAACAATGTTAAAACCGATATAAATGCTGTTGATATGCCTAAAAGTAAATATGAAACTAGTAAACTGAAAAATATCTGTATACATTTCATTAATGAACAATATTACGATTTCTACAAAATTTTTACAGATGGTTCCAAGCAAGGTACTCAAGGAGGTGCTGCTTTTTTTGATCCACAAAACAACACATCAGCCAGATTTAGTATTGAGTCTAATATCTCCATTATGCACTTAGAATTAATTGCCATATTAGAAGCTTGTTCTTATATTAATTCCATTGGATTTGATAAGTTCGTGATTTTAAGCGATTCCAAAAGTGCTCTTTTATACTTGGCTCGGTGCTCCTCGTATTTACGAAGCATACCGATAGCTTACCAGATACTAGACTTAATGCATAAATTTGAATCCAGCTCAAAGACGGTTATTTTGCAATGGATTCCGTCCCATGTTAAGATAGAAGAAAACGACACGGCTGATAGGTTAGCTAGAGAGGCAGTAAGTGACGGAATTCCAATAGGGATAACGCCATTGTATTCCGATTATTTAAATTTATTGAAACGACACTGTTTTGAAATTTGGAATGAACATTATGAAGTAGCATCAACACAAAAGGGAACATGGTTTAAAACCATTCAACCACAAATTCCTAAAAATAATTGGATAGAGGAAAGTTCCTTAAACAGGAATACTCTCATCACTGCGTTAAGAATTAGATCGGGACATATTCCTTTAAATCAATTTAGATATCTTATGAGGTTGTGTAGGTCGCCGAACTGCGACGAATGTGGAACTGTTGAGGATGTTCAACATATCCTACTAGAATGTACAAAAAATAATTATTTAAGAAGAAAGCTGTTTGAATCTCAATTAAGTTTTAATGTTGGTTTATGTAATAGTATTTTAGCTTATCCGGCAACAGAAAAATTTAGACTTTTATGTAAATTAGCACACATATGTTTAAGATAAGTTTAGTTTTATATGTAAGTTAATAATTACGGTTTGAAATTTGTTGATAAGTTTGTAGTAGTTTTAGTGATGATTTTATAGGGCGTCATTGTCGCTAAGCGATAAAGCCCTTAAATAAAGAGAAAAAAAAAAAAAAAATCTAGGAATTGAAAGAATAATGTAAATGAGTATATTGATTATTAAAAAAATATATTGATCTTAAGCTTATTAACATTTAACATAAGATATATTAAGGATATTAATTATTTATTATACATAGATCTGATAATAGATAGTATAGAGATAAAACGTACAGAGATAATTATTTATTCACTTTCACTATTCCGCTAACCTGCTCAAAACCTAATAGAACGTTTGAACCCGAAACGTGACAGACTTTCGCGGTTCACTGTGTGTCATTATATTATTTAATTTCTTACCTACATTATTCAATTGTATGCCCTGAAAATTTTTATATTTGAGAGTACAATTTTTTTTTCCTGACGTCTCATTATTTAATGGATTTCCCTTTGACGTTCCAATCTTTAATTATTATTTTGTTTATTCTGGCCCGGCATTGTGACCACATTGCACCTGATGGTGAGCACAAATGCCGTCCAGGCAGAGTATCAATTGGCATCAGACGGCAGTCCCATGCCAATAGATACTATTATGCCGGCCTGCTAAGATCATAATCGCGGGATAATTCCTGCGATACAACTATTTTTCAGTCATGTATGTATAAGCCGTAACAACCTTCAATTTACATTTAACTTTCCTTCATTTAGCGTGCTTATATCGCTCATACCAAAAGATAAATAAAAAATACTGCGTCTAAATAAATTAACACGCAAACGAAAACCATTTTCACCAAGAAATAATTACCAAAACAAGTGCGCTACATGCAAAATTTTGCTGCAAACTTCTGTCTGAACATTATTTTACGAGCGAAATTAATAACAGCAAAAGTGTGTAACTCGAACTGCAAGTTGCGTTCATTAAAACTAGGAAACACAAACAGTTGTTGACGCAACTAAACTTCATAGAAACATCTTTGTCGCATTCGCTTTGATACAATAACTTTCATTTTGCATGTTGTTTGTTTAATTAATATTTAGTTTTGTTTCATTTCGTGCTTCATGAGATTTGGCATTGTTTATGTTTAATTTTGTATAATTTTATTAACATCGAGTTTGGTTCTCTTCCTTCGTCTACCACGTTTGCGTAGCAAATTGAGAAACTAGACTTCCTGGCCTAAGAATGTAATCTTCGAACGTCATGTTTCATAGGCCAAATATTTCCCATTATTTAATGGTTTTTTACTAACATTCAAATGAAAATATAATATGCATCTACCTAAAACAATCACAGAAATTATGTCAATTAATCACATGATTATTTAATAAAATCATGCTACAAATTATTATTGCCTTTATCCCAACGTAATTAAAAGTCACAATATCCCGCCGACTAGGTTCCGAATCATCCGTGATGTAAAAGTAATAAGGAGTTTACTCGCATAATAAAATTTTATTATGGGGCCCTTAAAAAGCAATTTAATAGAGACCTCGAAGTAGGGTAGCAACCCCTGCAACATATAGGTGGGTAGTATGCAAATAAAACACCCATTGTCATGAACTCTGCGGTGGGTGAATTTGTTTTGAAAACGTATACTTATATGGTTTTATGTGTATTTTATTAATTTGTAATTTATACTTAATTCATACATATATTCGTGACCTTCTCTCTCTCTCTTTCTCTCTCTCTCTCTCAAGCCAAAGTTAAAATATGAATTAAGCCGTTCCACGCTCTAGATTATTGAGGCAAGCTTAAATTACATTACAATAATACATACTATTAATAGACTTGTACTGTTTCTACGAAGCTGTTTATTATTACCCGTCGCTCCAATACAAAGCTTTGTTTACATGTAGCGTTATTAAGTCAACACCCTCAGATATTAAATGTAGCCTTTAACGAGATTTTAATATCGTTATAAAATTATATTGAAAACGGTTCGTGATGAAATCGTTTTATGCGAACCTGAATGTGACTTTAAATGTGTACATGCATTGTTACATTTAAGTTCCAATTTTAAATCGATTACAATTACTAAGAAAAATGTAGTATTGATGGTCGCTTTTCGAATTAGCTGACATAATACAAGCAGGTGGATTGTAGGACCAATGTATGCTTCTAGAATAGGACTACCGTATGTAATGGTGAAAACCTGTGACTGTAGTCAACGCAAGTAGTTCGTATTTAGCTTGGGCACATATAGGTCTGTTTTTGAACAGGACAGCATAATTGCTTCGATCAGTGATAACACAATCTCCCACAATTCACTGATGAATACTCTGTTCGAATTTCACAGCTCTTAACCATTACTACAGACAATCAATAACTATGCACTAACGGCCGTTCTCTATAACCTATCTATTTTTAACAAGAGGTTAAAATAGTTGCCATTACTATGTCGGTACAATTGTACGCTTCATTAAACAGAGATGGATATACAACGTTGATGCGACCAATGGGCATTAAATTACACTATGTATACTACACGTCCTTGGTATTAATTCGACACGACACAAAAATTAATAATACCAAAAATGAGATTTTGTTTGTTTCAAATAAACTAAATAGCTTCCAAAAAGGAGTAAAACGCAACCACCCTGTGTAAATAAATTTCACTGACCTGTAGATACGAATAGATAACAAATTGGCAACGTCGCGCGCGGCGCGTGTTATTGTTGCGCCGCGCCGCCGCCGCCGCGTGTGCGCGTGTAGTTGTACTAACCTATTATTATGTGACTCGTGTAAGAGCGGCAACAACGCGCAGATTTTAGTACGATCTATCGTTTTAAGGTGAATGACCATGCGTTAGACGTAATCAGCTGTTAGAAAAGCTACATCGTGTTCAAATGGGGCAAAAACTTAAAAAATCATTTATGACGAAACTACTACTCCTATTTAATTGATTTTTAATACATAGCTTCAAAATGGTACCTACTATATGCAGTTTAAAGAAATGCCCATCGGTCGTATCAACGTTGTATGTATTTATCTTACCTAGCTATCTATAAATATTTGCACCATATCCATACCTCTCTATCTTTGTTAACTGAAACATAAATTGCATCGAAATATGTAATGTTAAAGATTGTTAAAGATAGATAGATTATAGAGAACGGCTATAAAACTGTGAAGGAAAACATCGTTAGGAAACCTGCATACAATAGCGATTTATAAGAATTTTTATGGTATGTAAGTCCGCCAACCCGCACTTGGCCAGCATGGTGTACTATATGGCCTAACCACTCTCAATCGTAGTCTCGATTGTAGAGGAGGCCCGTGCCCTGCAGTGGGACGTAAATGGGCTGATACAAAAATAAAGGACATGAATTTAATAAATATTTACAAATATATAAATATGTGTAAATCTGAACATTTTCCACCATTCGTTAATCGGTATTACCTTAGGTTTGATAAAACAAAGGACTCTCTTTAAAAAATAGTCATGTATATTGTCATCCGATCAGTACGTCTAAAACAAAATAGGTTTTATCGTTGTTTCGAATCGTATACGGAAGTACTAGTTATTCCCTAGGAATTTCATTTTCAAACTTACTCCATTATTCGTAGTAATTTCGTGACGATAATATAATTCATGTCAATTAAACTTGCAAAATAACAAAAACGTTGTATCCCATAACACCCATAGAAGTAATTACCATTGTCTTTATTGTGCCGTTTCATGCAAGTGTATGAAAAAATCGCGTGACCACCCGCTGTTTGGGGGCAGACGGAAAACTCGTTTGTGTTATTGCTTTAAACAGTAAGTGATGCCGCAGTCACACTGAATTTATGTTTCAGAGAATTTCTCAATGTCTAACATAGTTTTGTTGCAGTGCTAAAATGATTAGTTCTTTTAAAAATAGTTTTAATGTTGCTTATGTATATTATACTATATACACTTATAGACCAAGGGTCCGATACCGTAATATTTAATAACATGTAAATTTGCAAGCAATGTAGTATAAAAGCTGAATTTCATAAACATTATTAAGGTAACTATCGACAAATGTTTCTTTGGTATTCAGACACGTTTGATGGTTCTCTCATCTCGCCAGATACATTGAAGCTGATAACTTTCAAAGCAACCGCGATCGGAACTTCATAAAACTTGATTGTGTGATGCTCATGTCAGAGGCACGCGCAGACAAACTTTTAGCTTTTATAAAATGACGAAAGTGTAGTGGCTATGGGGTCTTTGTCTATTATACTGTACAACATACAACTGTATAGTCTAACCACCTGCACTAAGGAGGCTGTCAAATACCTCAACAATGTCGTAAAAAATCTCTACTATTATAAAGCGAAATTTTGTGTGTTTGTTACTTCTTCAAGCTTAAACGTCCGGACTAATTTTGATAAAATTTGATATGGAAGTAAATTACACTTTGTTGACAGTACATTATGCTGATTGGTCACCTAAGTGTCACAGTGATGCGACGCGCAACCCCAAGTCAATTATATTATTATTTTTCTTATTATTATTTTTTGTATTATAATGTATTTTTGTACGTCGTATTATCTGGCAATAAATGTAGTTTTTGTTTGTTTTGTTTCTTTAGTGTTCCCATTAAATGTGTCACGAATGGAAACTCAAAGCGATGGGATAAGATTGAGTAAACGGCAAATGAAATGGTATGTGATTGCTTGCCGTAATGTCATGGGATAGGATGAAACGGGACGCGTTGAGATTAAATATAAAACAGTTCGCGTAGTAAATTGTTTCTGATACAGACTGGACTCAAAAAGTATTGCGCACGGGCGAAACCGGGCCGGACCGCTAGTGAATAATAAAATTCACTAAATTACACTTCTCAACAAAACATATATATTTTTTTGGGTTTGTTATTAAACGAATATTTTCTGATTTTTTACAACTAAAAGTAGCCACGGACTCCATTCATAACAAATAAAGTTTGGTTTTGTACATTTTACAATGAAAATTAAATATTGTAAGATTTTGACCGAACGTTTGAGGAACAACGATTATAACACTCAAGAGGTGGGGTTGGGGGGTGCTTACAGGGGTGAAGCGGGGAGCAGCGGGTATTCTCGGCAGTATGTTACTTCTTAGTCCGTGATGCGTGCGAGTATTACCGAAAAACGACGCCATTTGTGTAGCGCGAAGTCAGAAGTGGCTTCCAAAAAGTGTAAAAATAACGTCAACTCTTTTTGTTACATATGCGGCGAATTTATTAAAATAAGATCTAAAAAATTAAGTTTTTGGTCAAATATAAGACTTTTTGAAGCTTATAAAGCTTCTTTTAATCTTTCTATTCGTAGTCAAAAACACATTAGAAGGTAAAATAGTGCTTCAAACTTTAAA
This sequence comes from Hyles euphorbiae, assembly GCA_023078785.2. Taxonomy (NCBI): domain Eukaryota; kingdom Metazoa; phylum Arthropoda; class Insecta; order Lepidoptera; family Sphingidae; genus Hyles; species Hyles euphorbiae. The sequence continues at coordinate 14,316,896 of CM041051.1, forward strand.
GTATGAAGAGTATGCCTGGCCTGGCCTGGAAGAGTATATGGGATTTTAAGATGGGGGTTTTCTGGTGGGAATGCAATGCATACATCAGATGATATTCTGATGACCCCGTTGCATATAAAATTAGGTCTCATGAAGCAATTTGTGAAGGCTCTTCGTCATGACTCTCTCATGAAAGAGTTTTTTCCCTAAATTGTCAAAGACTAAAGTTAAAGCTGGTATTTTTGTCGGCCCACAAATTAAGAAAATAATGGACAGAGAAGAATTCCCAGAGTTACTGAACGCCCACGAAAAACTAGCGTGGATCAGCCTTAAAGCAGTGATCCATGTCTTTCTTGGCAATAAAAAATCTGCAAATCACAAAGACCTTATTCCTAATATGCTTGATAATTTCAAATTCATGGGTTGCAGAATGTCCCTTAAAGTGTATATGTTAAATGCCCACTTAAATAGCTTGGGTCATATTCAGAAGAGCAAGATGAACGCTTACACCAAGATGTGATCAACTTTGAATAGAGAAATGAGAAAATGATGGGTGACTACATTTGGAGCTTAATACGAGAAAGCTCCTACTTAAGCAGAAGAAGAACAAAAAATATTCATTTTTAAAGTATTTTTCTATTTTTTTTTTAAATGTATTTAGATATTTACATTTATTGTTCTTTGTAAATAAAAGTAATCTAATATATAAAATTCTCGTGTCACAGTTTTCGTTGCCATACTCCTCCGAAACGGCTTGACCGATTCTCATGAAATTTTGTGAGCATATAGAGTAGGTCTGAGAATCGGCCAACATCTATTTTTCATCCCCCTAAATGTTAGGGGTAGTCCACCCCTAAATTTTTATTTTTATTTTTTGACAAAAATTTTAATTTCTATTTTTTTATGATACAACATACAAAAATACATACAATCCTTAATTTTCACCCTTCTACGATCAACCCTTATTTTTTAATAGCCATTTTAGTAATTGAATCATTTTTCATCCCCGGTCGATAACTGATCAATCGTCATATTTTAACTCTTTATTACTAACAAAAAGTAATGGCGTGCAATATTTTTTGGAAATACAGCATTTCGGTGCTGAAATAAGAGAAGGAATATTGGATGGACAATAAAAAACGCTAAAGTTTTTAATGTCAAAAATTCATAAAGCAATCTTTATATGTTTATGTATATGGATGCATATGGAGAGAAGGGACATAAAGTAAAATAGGTACGGGAGAAGGGTGGGATAGCTGACAGATTTGTTAGGATGAAATGTAAATGCATGTTATAAAACGGGATGGATAATAAAGAGAAGGGAAGATGGATTGGGAAGAGACTGAACAGACTGATGAGACGGGATTGAGCCGGATAGTAGGATAGCTACGTCAATTTTAGGTATACAAAAGTTTATACGAAAAACAACAAATATTTGGTGTGGAGTGGAATCAAAAAATATATGCACCCAGGCGAAGCTGGGTCGGGCCGCTAGTTAATATATAATTTAAAGTTCTTTTTCTTACTTTTGTATTATAAGGAATATAAAATTTTTGATTTTCTTTAAATTTGAAATTTCGTTATGGTTGCTACAAAAGCAAACTTTATTTGATAAAAGTATTTTTTCCTTGTATAGTTAGACATAACTAATCAAAATCAGCACTGCAGAACTCAGACTCAAAAATTGTGTTTACTTGTCATTATCATTCGGGAATATAAACAAAAATGTAATTTTAAAAACGAAATATAAATAAAATAGAAAAGGAGCGTGCTCGTTCCTAATTGAATAAATTAATTTGCGATACGCAACTCCCTAACCTCTTGGCGACGGCTATGAATACAAATTATTGTTTTCAAAGTCTTCAATGACAATCCTGTTATAATTCTTAATTGTATTGTTATTTTAATTTTCTTGAACATTTTCGAATAACCATTTCGAATTCACTTCCTTTTCGCAATTTTTTGGACATATTTAGAATTTGTTGTTTTGTTACGTCCTTTTACTTTCTGGTATAAGAAATCAAATTTACTTCAATAAAGAAATGTTTGATAAACAAAAATGAGTAATTCATATAATTACCAGAAAGCAAACAGAAAAAGCAAATAAACCGAATATAAATTTGAGTTACTCTCTTCACAAATCCACGGTGTTCAAAAGCAAAGATGTCGCTTAATTTTATGCAAATTAAATTCCTCCTGCCGACTTGTCAGCTCATTTTACTTGAAAACACAAAAATGGTCGAGAATTCTTCCATAATTTATATTAAAGATGAACTTTTCCCCCATCATGTTTCGCCATAAAAAGTGTAGCCGACCGCGGCTTCTAGTCGAAACTTTCAACAAAGTATGAGAAATTACAATGAAAAATGTTATGAGGAAGCGTTTGTAATACTGACGTACTGACGGCCATAATTTTTAAGCTCCATAACAGGGTTATTTAATGTTCATGCTATAAAATATTATTAAAAGTCTTGAAGGTATTTTTGGTACAGTTTTCAACATATGTATTGAGGATTCGATCGCCTCGCCAAGACTAACAAATGTGTTTTGTAGAATGATTCTATATTTAAATGCCTTCCTAACCTTCTAGGGCCGTATGAACTCGGATGAGCGAGCGGCTAACTTTGGCCCAAGGCTTTAGAATGGACACGATTATTTTCTCATTATTTTTACTTTTATTTATTTATTTAACACACACACAGTCATTACAGATATTTATCCAATTTTAACTGGCGGGACTTTAAACAAATCCTAACAAAAAAGCACAACTATAATATACAAGTACTATAACGATGTATAATATGAAATTAAATTGATAAATAAATTGAACTACACCTCATTAATAATTTTAATTTTTCGATTGAGAGGCGTCTTGGCCAAGAGGTTGGTTGGTTGGTTTTAAAACCATTGGTCTATAAAACAATTGTCATTTTGGGCCGGAGTACATCCGTGTTTATTAATACAGTCTTGAATACCTCGCTTTTCAAAATAATGAAGTCGAATCTAAATCCTTGGGCTAAGGTTAAACCCTCGTGCATTCGAGTTTAGTAGTAAGGTCCCTAGGGGATGAGTAAGGCTCGGTCAACTACGCTCCTCTTATTAAAGAGGCCAGCAAGTCGTAGCAGCAAAGCCATCGTTCATTTCTATAAGAAAATAGTTCCACAATACTCGAAGCTATTCCTATAGCACACCAAGCCACACCGTGGCTCTAACACTTTTAAAAACATTTTCCTCACCTCTACACACAGTATATGTATCAATTTTATTTTCATAATTTATGTATGAAAAGGTATCCTTATCCAAAATCTAACAGACAAATAATTTTGTAAATCCGTTCAGAATTAAACATGTTAAAAAGTTTTAAATCTTGTAGTTCGAGTGCGTGGTGGCCTGTTAGTAAACGGACTAGACGCGACTGCCAACATGTTCATGGTGGTCGCGGGTTCGAATCCCAGGGCACACCTCTGACTTTTCGGAGTCATGTGTGTATTGATAGTCAATCACCACGCACTAAAACGGTGAAGGAAAACATCGTGAGGCAACCTGCATACCATAGCCAATTTATGAAAAATTCTATGGTATGTAAGTCCGCCAACCCGCACTAGGCCAGCGTGGTGGACTATATGGCCTAACCACTCTCAATCGTACTGTCGATTGTAGAGGAGGCCCGTGCCCTGCAGTGGGACGTATATGGGCTGATACATACAGATACAGATACAGTTCGAGTAAAAGAAAAAGATGCAAAACAAAACTAGTGACGTCACAAGGCTTATCATGCATTACTGCGTACGCGTGTGAAAGAGACGGTAAGAAGTCCCTACTACACTCCCACTCTTTGATTTAAAATATTAATATTTGCCTTATGTTACAAGCTACTTTAATACTATTTTGACAGAAATGTTATATTTTAATGGTATTTGCACGCAAGATAATACAAAAAAGTCGATTAAAATTAAATACCCTTTTAAAACGAGCTATAATTTACTGATACGCAGGTAACTCAGAAATAAATTCTCCAACCAGGCCATTCCAAAGACACAATTGTCATGATTCTTTAAAATAGATATTAAGTTTTAATATTATAATTAAAATTGTATCGAAATATCATTTATACAAATAACTTCAAAGGTGATTAAAAAAAAATAAGAGGTAGGAAACTACCAAAATGAAACATGATGTTCGAAGAGTCCGATCATTTTGCTAGTTAGTTCTAGTTGAGCTGTGAAACCGAAAGGTTGTCTACAGGAACTATTATACTGTATTTATTGTAAATTATTGTAAGTGTGAAGAAACTGAAATATACCACAAGTTGTTACAAAAAGGAGTATTCATTACATTTCAGAAGTGGCAGCAACCCGACATACAAGGTTTGTGGACTATTTTAAATTCTAATTATGCATAAATTTCATGTTACCTAATAGATCAAATTTTCAAAAATTTACCTAACGAGTGCAAAATTTTATTTTATTTAAATCGTGTTTTATATAGTTACAATACAATTATTGTATGTAATAGTGTGTCCACGTGGCTGGGGCTACTCTCCAGCAGTGGTTAAATCACATGATTACATATAATGTAATGTGTGTAATGTTGTGCGCTAATGCTTGGCTAGGGCTACTCCCTGGTAGTATCATAGCATAGTGTTACACACTCTGACTGAATTTGATGACGGCTTTTTGATCTATGTAAGATTTTCATAAAATTTTGCGCACTCGTGAGGTTAAAAAAAAAATAAAAAAAAAATGTTATGGAGTTAAGCGATTTTTTTTAATTTATACATAAATAATACATTATAAATGTTTAATTTTATGCATTGTACTCATAGATAGTCTTAAGTGTATGCTAGAAATGTACCATGTGGTCCCATCAGATTATTGCGTGGGTATGCTTCCCACAGGTTACTGATTGGGATTGCTAGTCGTCAGTGTATGCTAGGAATGTACCAAGTGGTCCCATCAGATTATTGCGTGGGTATGCTTCCCACAGGTTACTGATTGGGATTGCTAGTCGTCAGTGTATGCTAAGAATGTACCATGTGGTCCCATCAGATTATTGCGTGGGTATGCTTCCCACAGGTTACTGATTGGGATTGCTAGTCGTCAGTGTATGCTAGGAATGTACCATGTGGTCCCATCAGATTATTGCGTGGGTATGCTTCCCACAGGTTACTGATTGGGATTGCTAGTCGTCAGTGTATGCTAAGAATGTACCATGTGGTCCCATCAGATTATTGCGTGGGTATGCTTCCCACAGGTTACTGATTGGGATTGCTAGTCGTCAGTGTATGCTAGGAATGTACCATGTGGTCCCATCAGATTATTGCGTGGGTATGCTTCCCACAGGTTACTGATTGGGATTGCTAGTCGTCAGTGTATGCTAAGAATGTACCATGTGGTCCCATCAGATTATTGCGTGGGTATGCTTCCCACAGGTTACTGATTGGGATTGCTAGTCGTTAATGTATGCTAGGAATGTACCATGTGGTCCCATCAGATTATTGCGTGGGTATGCTTCCCACAGGTTACTGATTGGGATTGCTAGTCGTCAGTGTATGCTAAGAATGTACCATGTGGTCCCATCAGATTATTGCGTGGGTATGCTTCCCACAGGTTACTGATTGGGATTGCTAGTAATCAGTGTATGCTAAGAATGTACCATGTGGTCCCATCAGATTATTGCGTGGGTATGCTTCCCACAGGTTACTGATTGGGATTGCTAGTCGTTAATGTATGCTAGGAATGTACCATGTGGTCCCATCAGATTATTGCGTGGGTATGCTTCCCACAGGTTACTGATTGGGATTGCTAGTCGTTAGTGTATGCTAGGAATGTACCATGTGGTCCCATCAGATTATTGCGTGGGTATGCTTCCCACAGGTTACTGATTGGGATTGCTAGTCGTTAGAGTATGCTAGGAATGTACCATGTGGTCCCATCAGATTATTGCGTGGGTATGCTTCCCACAGGTTACTGATTGGGATCACTAGCTTTCAGAATATTAGTACGGAATCATTTAATTTCATAAAAGTTTTATGGGAACATACCAAATTTCTCCTACCGTTTTCAATTGGTTTGGACCACTGGTTGACTAATAACTTTAGTGCTTACTAATTATAAAACATTCTTAATATAATACGTTTAAGGATGAAATTTGTTTCAAGATACAATTACCTTTGAGCATTTTCATTTGATTTCGTTACCATAAAATTTATTTTAATACACCAAAGTAATACTGTAACATCCCATTAATTATGCGTAATGTTATGTCGACTTCTAGAGCAATTATATTATTCACAATGATGTTTACACTTAAAATAAATCTGTTATTGATGACGAATGGATTATGGCCAGTGGAATTACACTTTGCAGTGAGGTGTGACTATGACATCCGACGTAGAGGCAGGTACTACACCCGTCACACCTCCAAGACGACGATGTAAGAAATCTAAGAAAAGGACTGCCAGGCGAAAAGGTCTTCTTCATCTAGCTCCAGTGCAGACTCTACACCAAGAAAGATACGTAAGCGTGACAAAATTTCTACCATGAACATTTTGAAGATATTAAAGCATGCTACGAAAGATCCTTCGAAAACCTCCTGGAATAGCGGTTTTAATAATGTTATCCCGGAGTTTGACCCGTCGCATGCGAATCAAACTATCGATAGTTGGCTCCGAAAGGTAAATGAATGCGCTATCATATACGAATGGAATGAAAAACAAATTATTCATTTCTCTTTACAAAAACTTGCGGGCCTTGCCAAAAGATGGTTTGAATCCTTGCCGACAGTTGTTTTCTCTTGGGTTGAATGGCAAATTAAGCTCAGGAAGGCTTTTCCGAGTGAAGAAAACTACGGAAGACTTTTGGAAGAGATGTTAAACCGTACTTCGCGTGGTAACGAAAGCCTTCGCGAGTATTTTTATGATAAGTTAGGCTTACTAAACCGATGTGAGATTACTGGAAAAAAGGCTGTTGATTGTATCATATATGGTATTAATGATCGTTCTGTTAGGAACGGGGCGGAAGCTCAAAAAAGCTCGGAACCCGAAGATTTGTTGAACTTCCTCTCATCTCAAAAATCTCAACCGTTGATCAACAATAGACTGACTGAGCGTAATATACAAAAGACTAGATTTACCAGTCCCAACACAAGTTCACAAGGTGCTAGCACCAGCTCTATCACTTGTTACAATTGCCGTTCTCAGGGTCATCCTTATTATAAATGCACGAAAGTCATCATAAGAAGTAAACAGTGTAATAGAGTAGGTCACGATAACGATAATTGTAAATTGGAGCCAGTGAGTTCGAAGTCAAGTTATGAATTTAGCGGTGAAAAAGACTTTAATGATTAATTCACATAACGAAACTAATGCAAAATATTTTAAAACTGTCGTGGTCAATGATAAGTCCTTTAAAGCGTACATTGATTTCGGTAGTGAGTGTACACTTTTGCGTAAAATTGATGCCGAATTAATAGATTTGGTAAAACTATTCGACAACGTCCCAATTGTAAGAGGTTTTGGACATTCGTCAGTGGTACCTTTATATAAATCAAACGCGTTACTCAGAATTGATGAAATCGAATCCAATATAGAAGTATTAGTTGTTGATGATGTTCATATGCAGATGTCACTGATTGTTGGACAAAATTTTACGGAGTTGCCTTTATTACAGTTTTAAAAGACAGTTCTAGACTTTTATTCTATAAAAGTCCGAACTCGGTCCTTTTCGAAGACTCTGATCGTGTTTTGAAGCTTTATACGGCAGCTCTCGTTGCCGTTTATGCCAGTTGTAACTTTACGGGAGACATATTTATTGAAGGTTATAACGCTGTCAAGCCCTACGTACTACACTGACGAAAAGAGATCTCGTGCCGCGGATAGCAAGATGGTGGTTGCAAATAAGTGAATACACTTTTGACATTGATTATCGTCCTGGTGTTCAAATATCGCACGTGGACGCGTTAAGCAGGAATACTAAGCTATCTGCGAAACAAGATAATTTAATAGATAACCTAGGCGATAGCGTAAGCGTATATATCATAGGAAAAGAAAATTGGCTTTTGTCATTGCAAATAGCGGACCCCGAAATATCTCGTATCCTCAAAATTCTAAAACCAGAAGATAACCAAGAGTGTAAGGACATTCGCAAAAATTATGTTGTAAAAAATCACCGAAATTTTAGGAAATTATCGTTATAAAATAACAGATGTTCCTGGTTTCAATAAAAAGGGGAAACCATATAATACGGTCATTGCAGCTGACAGGATTAGGCCTTGGATACATATTAAAGCTTTACAAGTACATAATTCTGATGATGGTAGCACGGATAACGACACTGAAAGTAACTCAGAGTAATAAAACTTAATTATAACTACCAATAATATGTATAATAAGCATTCTATGAGATTAATGTCGTTTGTAAGAATAATTGGATTTGAATAGAAATATTTGTATTTAAATAAAATCAATTTATTTTTATTTATTTTTAGCCGAATGTCATGATTTTATACAATGTTATGTTAGTTTTTGTTTGCCAGGAGGCTGCACTGTGTCGGATGGCCGAATGTCATGATTCTTTAAAATAGATATTAAGTTTTAATATTATAATTAAAATTGTATCGAAATATCATTTATACAAATAACTTCAAAGGTGATTAAAAAAAAATAAGAGGTAGGAAACTACCAAAATGAAACATGATGTTCGAAGAGTCCGATCATTTTGCTAGTTAGTTCTAGTTGAGCTGTGAAACCGAAAGGTTGTCTACAGGAACTATTATACTGTATTTATTGTAAATTATTGTAAGTGTGAAGAAACTGAAATATACCACAAGTTGTTACAAAAAGGAGTATTCATTACACAATAATATAAAAAACAACCTATTTCATGGAAATTACTCCATACGTCATACTCGTGAAAAGATTCCGCGATTCAAAGACGTGTGTTTGAGATTACATTAGGAAAACTCATTAGAACGTCCCAATAAACAGGGCGGTTCAAAGTCGGTCTCAGTCGGTTTTAATGAGGATTCCGTCTTAAGGTAAATTCTTGGTGTAAATCCTGTGGCTTTCACGTCATTAATAATTATGTCTTCACAAGTTCGGTTGGGTTTGATTTATGTGCAATGAAAATTAATACTTTGTAAGTAATGATATTTTCTTGTAAAGTGCAGTCTTAATTTCTCGTGTGTTCATTACCATTGTATAAAATTAGTTCGACGTTAGTATGTAAAAAATATATTAACCTTTTCATACTTTTATCTCTGGGCTAGAAAGGAAGCTAAAACGCAATGATTATTTTTTAAATCAGTTAATCAATTTAATACTGGCCGATTATTTATTTTTATTAATACTTAAAAAGAATTAGCTGATGAAGAGCTCGCTAATAATATAAATAGTTTACACTCCTCATAACAGTATTATCTTTCCCCAAATAACCCCGTAAAATACCCTTAATGTAACCAGTCATTTCCGGGTCATAATTCAATCATACCATCTGATCCCAACCTGACAGCCAGTTGTTCTGAAGATAATGAGGTATGACTAATCTATATCTGTCGGGATGTGGTAATACCTTACTTAGATTCAAGTTACACCAACTATGTAGCGGAATTAACCAGCTTTGGAAGTTAGTGACAGCGAACAGTCGATACAATGACTTGACTATTGTCACTGGTATCGACAATGCGGTTTTCGATTATTATGAAAATTGCCCAGTTTGTGGGAGATGTTTCATAACGTTTAAAATCTTTATACTGTTGATTTTTTTATACAGAGTTATATTGGCATATGGTATTTAATTTAAAACAGATGTTCCTTAATCCCCCTAGGTACTATTGTGCCAAATTTGAATAAAAACTGCCTGATAGTTTTATCAAAAATCACGATTTTAGGTTTCAAGGTTTTTGATCAACCCCTATTGATACTGAGTTTTTTTTATTCAGATAAGTTCCTTAACCGATATGAAGTTCATCTAAGCGGTAAAAATACTCTTATCTACATGGGAAGTCCAAAAATAGTGAAAACTAAAATCACGATTAATGACAAAAAATCTTCTCATATTGCTTTCAAATTATATACAATGTCACCTTGGGTGATGAGAAACATTTGGGTTAATTTAAGTAACATGTGTCAATACCACCCTGTATACTGACGGTGAGATATATAACAGGAGAAGAGAAAGAGAGAGGGAAAAAATTACAGTATTGTAATAATTACACATATATGTATATGAACTGATATATTTCCAGAGCCTTCGTGGCGCAGTCGCTTAAACGCTGCCTGTGAAACAAGAGGCAGCGGGTTTGATCCCCTAATCAAGGGAAATGTTTGTGCCGCCCATAAATACCAGTATATCTTTTCGGTCTGGGTATTTGTTAGACCGAAATGTCTCTCTTAGTTCCTGATACCTACAACGCAAGACTCGATGTTAGTGTGAGGTTAGGACTATGTATCTGACTGTGGGATGTAATTTATTTATTTATTAATTATGTAACGGCTTTTGTATAATATACAAAATGGCTTAACTCCAAGGTATTTAAGATAACACTCCTAGTTGGTCTCTTTACCACGTTATGTATACTAATATGTTTCAGCCAATAAACAGTGTTTGATAATCAAACAAAGTGTCTGTATTCAGAGCTAGTAATGACTATTTAGTTAGCAATCTGCTAATACTACCAAAGCCCACTTATCCAGTTCGGTTCGACTGTCACAGCTGTAATTTACTGCTTCCGAGTAATCAGATTCCTCTCTATTGACGCTAACATGGGTTTTATCTACTTGTGACCCAGGATTTGTATTGAAGGATTATCATAATTTGTAATTCGTTTGGCCAATTCCCATCAATACACACAGATTTGTACACAGTTTTTCCGAAATTTTGATCACATTATAAAAAAAAATTGCAATTCGACTTAATTTTTTTAGATATGCGGAGACAAACATACAAACAAACTTATACGTATTAAGTTTAGCACTCGTCATGTTCAGAATTATGTTCTTATTGGTGGTAGGTCTCGCTTACGTGAGAGGCCGCCACAATATCTGTTTCTCCCGCTAAATAGCAGTGTGAATGCACTGATGTGTAACTATTGGTCATATTGAGACTTAGCATCGCATGTCTCAGTAAGGCGAGCATAGTGAAATTCCAAACATTGCTTTGAAATTCATGGTGTTGTTTGGATTTCTTACTATTCATGAGCGGTCATATCGCTTACCAACAAGCGAATGGCATGCTCGTTTCGCCATGAATGGCAAAAAAAGCAGATTTAGTATAACATAATATCAAAAAACTGTCGAATTCTGCCAATATTACTTACATACAGGTGTATTTAATCTCCTTTTTTTAAGTCGGTCAATGAATACTTAATCTGCTGATGCAAATAACCTAAAAAAAACACACGATGATTTTTGTTTCACGTTGGGCGCCAAGGAAAGTAAGGGGCAGATTCTTGTATAAATTAATTAACATAATCTGCAGTAGGCCAGCACGATGTACTAAGAGCTAATCCCTATTAACGTGGAGAGGTCATGTCTAACAATGGGATGTATATGAGTTAAAATATCATACTATAATATTGTACATACATACATTCATAAACTCACGCCTTTTTCCCAGAAGGGGTAGGCAGAGGTGCCAGGACACCCGCATTTCGCCTTGTATGTTCCGTCCCACGATGTGATAGGTGGCTAGCCTATCGCCATATCGGGCACAAATTTCTGACTCTGGGCTGATAATGAATAGAAAAATCCAATATCACTTTGCCCAACCCGGGATTCCAACCCAAGACCTCAGCTTTATAGCCGTATCCTAGTACAATTACGCCACCGAGGAATAATATTGAACTATTCTAGTTATTATGAATTACAATGATGTAGTTACTTAGTTAGTGTTAGTATTTAGTTTTCTCTCTTTTATTTATTTATTTTACATTGCCCTGTCTTTCTCTTTCTTCTAAATACATCCCATGGCTGTCTGTAAGACATTGTTCTAAGCGATAACATCGCCATTTGTACTTTTTTTTTAATTCTGTATATTGTATGTTTTTTTTAAATGTGTTCAATAAAGATTTAAATAAAATAAATAAATAAATAATTGTTTTATTGTAAAATGCGGGAAGTGCGTGGTGGCCTGTTGTTAAATAGACCAGACGCGACTACCAATATGTTCACATCTGACTTCTCGGAGACATGTGTGAACTTACAGTCAATCACTACGAACTAAAACGGTGAAGGAAAACATCGTGCGGAAATCTGGGTGGTTACTTTATGATCCGAATCGAAATTCGAGTGTTCGAACGTCCGATGTCCGAAGTAAGTTATAAGTTTTTCAATACTTTAAAAATTCATACTATTCTATATGACACTTATTATTCACTCCGAACTTAGTCTATGGTAACGACTTAGGAGTAATTGAACATTTTATGGAGTACGTAGGCACATACGTACAGATTTACAAACAACCAGGAGAGTTTCTCTTTCATACATTTCATAGCGTTTTGTGCGAACTTCTGTATTAATGTAAAGAGTGTAAAGTCCACCAAACCGCTCTAAGCCAGCATGGTGGAGTATATGACCTAGCCCCTCTCAATCGTATTCTTGATTGTAAAGGAGGCTCGTGCCCTGCAGTGGGTCGTGTATGGGCTGATACATTACAGTATAATAAACCGACGTAATGTAATTCAAAGAATTCGCATAAGCCCATTAACCTTATGTAACGACGTTATTAACCCGAACAAATATGTAAGAATATGTGATCTCGCATATATGAAATTGAAACTTAACTGTAAAGCCCATAATGGATCCGAGGTCCGACACTCACAGTACATAAAGACTATTAATAACAATTTTAGACCGATTTTCAAAATTTCCGAACGGGTTTTTAATGGTATGAATTTTAAATTTAGAACGTCAGTTAATGTATGTGGCTCGAAGGACCAAATCCTAGCGTAAGTATTTTAATGACGCTAGGAAGTAATACTATTTATATATATATGGCTTTGGCATTCGTGTTCTGACTTACTTATCAGTGCGGTCAAATGCAAAATAGCGCAGTTTAACATTTCTAGATAAATTCATAAACGATTGCAATAGCTATGTTTTTGTTAATTATTCTTGCAATATTCAAAAGAAGAAATATACAATAAAACTAAATTAAACATTTGCATAATACTAATATATCCATTCATTTATGTCAGAAGTATTCTAATAAAAGTATTCCGTGAACACAAAAACTTTGCACAAAATAACGAAAATGAAACAAGGGAGAAACTAAAATAATAAACAAACTCTTGACACAAGGGTTGTATAACTTGCAACTACTGGGTCATAAACAAATATTTCATGCATAATATATTAAATGTATAAGGAAATGGAGATATTCGGCTTACACTAAGAAGGGTTCTTTTGTTTTTAATCTTCAGAAAAAGAATATTATTATTTAATCAATACAAATCGCACTCTTTTATACATCTTATCCCATATTTGCAAACGGTTGCAACACTTGGAAATATTATTTGTTATTCATAATAAGCCATATAGTCTACTACGTTGGCCTAGTGCAGGCTGATGGACTTTACATACCATACAAATTCTTACAAATCGCTATGGTATGGTATTTTCTCACGATGCTATCCTTCACCGTTAATGTGCGTGGAGATTAACTATCAATACGGACAAGACTGCGAAATGACAGATGTGTACCGTGGGATTCGAACCCGCAATAACAGTACACAACATTGCAATAATAATAAAAAATCTTCCGGTAAAACTATTTTGCGAACACAAAAACTTTGCGCGATATAACACAAAATAAAACAAGAGAGAAACAAAAATAATAAACAAATTCTTGACACCAAGCTCGTGAAACTTGCAACTATGAGACATAAACAAATATTTCATGTTTATTCATAATATATCAAATGTACGAGGAAATGGAGGCGTACCGTTCTCGAACGATACGTTTCCAGTGTTCTTTTCTACCACGTACGTGCAAGCTCTGGAATGAACTCCCTGCATCGGTGTTTCCTCAGCGCTATGACCTGTCCTTCTTCAAACGAGGTTTAAGGAGAGTACTCTCCTCAAGGTAGGCAGCGACTTTGTTGTGCTGGTCCCCTGGCACTACGGAGGTCCATGAGCAGTGGTAGCCGCTTACCATCAGGCGGGCCGCTAGCTCATCTGCCTACAAGACAATAAAAAAAAAAATATGAAATATTGGTAAGAGATACTCGGCTTACACTAAGAAGGGTTCTATTGTTTTTAAATCGCCTACAAAAATAATAAATTATGAAATATAAATCGCATTCTTTTATTCTTCTTTTCCCGTATTTAAACAATTATCTTTTCGGTTAAAACAGTTATGTTTTTTGTTCGTAATTCAAATCGCGTTATACAAAATTTTACGTAATATAAAATAAATTTGGTACAATATTATTTGTAAAAGTATTATTTAATATGATAGCACCATACTGGAGAAATTACTACTTAGGGTTATTAATAAACAAACCAGTAATCATATTGTTCCATCTGACATTTAAACAATCCATAACACAAGTGCGTGGTGGCCTGTTGGTAAACGGACTAGACGCAGCTGCCCACATGTTCAGGGTGGTCGCGGGTTCGAATCCCAGGGCACACCTCTGACTTTTCGGAGTCATGTGTGTATTGATAGTCAATCACCACGCACTAAAACGGTGAAGGAAAACATCGTGAGGAAACCTGCATACCATAGCGATTTATAAGAATTTCTATGGTATGTAAGTCCGCCAACCCGCACTAGGCCAGCGTGGTGGACTATATGGCCTAACCACTCTCAATCGTATTCTCGATTGTAGAGTAGGCCCGTGCCCTGCAGTGGGACGCATATGGGCTGATACAGATACAGATAACACAAGGCCTCAGTAACAGCGGTAGATCTTTTTAGTGTCACACCGACCAGATGTGAAACAAATATTTCTCTCGGTACGAGAATTCATCCCACCATCCTCCGTTTTGTTAGAAGCTCATAAGCAAATTGCGGCATAGGGTCTTTTATAATTTGAAAAATATTTACTAATTGAAATAAAAAATTTAATAATGTTTACGAATTTTATCGCAAATTTGGTTTAATTTTCATTCATCATTCATCGAACCGTCGGGAAATTAAAAAAATAATAAATTTGATATTCGCGATAAAATCGGTAACAAATATTCTTCGATCAATATCTAACATTCGCGCAAGTCTAAGAATCTATTAAATACTAATTATTATTTTAAGTGCTAGCTGTGCTAGCGACATGAAAATAAATTCCAAAAAGATCTCCTATGTTAGAATTTGTTCAAAAATTCACTGGGCTTGAAATACTATTTATTTTTTCATTTACAATGTTTAAATTTTACACTAAGAGGCTCTTCTAGGCGAAGAAAATATTATATAAGTAGCAACATCAACAGTGTAGGAAGTTGGGAATTTTTCCTATCTCGCCTACACTATTATTCAGAACAAAATCGAGATATAAAAAAAATGTTTATGCATCGCTGAACAAATCCGTCAAGTAGCCTTTTTACAAAGACCCCTGTTATTTTATATTCACAAATCTGTGAACAGCTCAACCTTGTGTGGCCTTTAGGCCTATATATCACAATGGTGACATGAGTTAAGTAAATCCAAACATTTGACATTTTGAGGAGTAATCATGATGATTGATTTTGAGGGAGTAATGATACGGAAATATGAAATGAAACAATTAGTTTTGTGAAGAGTCCATTTTACTCCTTCCAGCGATTCTATCTATGAGTGGTTATAAAGTAAGATAGTGTGTTTGGACGTGATTTAGCCAAGATACTTAGTATATTATTTTTATAGTCTCTGCCCGCCTGAATGAGGCAGTAGTATGTTTTATGGACGTAATGAGTTTTATAGCGCACTATCGAAGAAACAATACTTAAACTTGTTTCTATTTCCGTCAACAAGATAATATGATATAATTTAAACAGAGTACTGGAAGTATTTTGTGGGAATTTATATAGTATGTAATGTCTAGCAACCTGCACTAGGTTAGCGTGGTGGACTATATGGCCTACCCACTCTCAATCGTACTTGCGACTATAGAGGAGGCTCGTACCCTGTAGTGGGACGTATATGGACTGATAAACTACTGGAAATCCCAAATCAACGTTATTTTTGATAAAATTGTCTATTAAAATACATTATTCATGGACATTAGCAACAAAAATACTCGCGCTTTTCTGGTAATCGAACCTGATATCACAAATTCAAACAGCTGAAATCAAACGGCGTCTTAACCTATTTCGCCACCAAGTCTATCGCAGTAGAATATATTTCACAAAATCTAATTTAATTACACCCGTAAATTAATAAAAGATCAGCTAATAAGATAAGTCCATTGCAAAAAGCAATACAATTCATTTGCCGCGAGAAAAGAAATGTTTTTACCAACTCTTAATTAAGAATAATAATTAATTATTGATACGATTCGTCCCTAGAGAAAAGAAACGAATGAGACTAAAAGCTGAGAAGAGTTTTTTTTCAAAGTGAATTGTCTGGGGAATGATTATTCTCCTTACACAAGTTACAATTTCTCTTGTTATAACTTTGGTGATTGTAATTGAACTGAAACTTGGTTAATTCTTGTAAAAATAAACTTGCAACTTGGTACAACTCTACTGCGAATATCGGAATGGTCGAAATGATAACTGATTCGAATCAGGCCGCATACCTCCAACTGCGGGGTACGAGCCTCCTCAACAATCGGGAGTACATTTGATTGTGGTTAGGCCATATAGTCCATCACTCTGGCCTAGTGCGTGTTGGCGAATTTTAGATATTATAAACTTACAAATTGCTATGGTATGCAAATTTCAGGTTACTTTTTTATCTAAAGTCTCATTTATACAGAGAGTTTATAGCAGCAAGAATCGTATGTGATTATCGGATGATAAAAATGCCACAGATTATCATGTTCTGACAATTGTTTACAATTTCAAATTTCACACGATGCAACTTTTTTATACCCTTACGATATCGAGGCGAGAAACTCTCCCCGTCTAAATGGTGCTTAAATTGGATACCGTGAAAAATGAAGTCAATATTTTACCGACAAATAGAGGATTTTGGAATAGTAGTTTGAATTCAAAATCATAAATTTTCTACGTCCATCCAAAAACCTTTTTTTCAATCTCCAATCGCCACACATCGTAATTACAGTAATATATTATTGGACGGGTATAAATCCAAGTTTAGACAACGCTTTATCGAGTCCGTGAATCTCCTACGTGACTTGAAACTGAAAAGGCCGCTTTGGAAATTCGCAAAGGTGATTTAAATTTTGAGCTGAGAGCAGTCAATAGTCAGTCCAATTGGGGCAATATTTGGCCCTCTTATATTAATGGTGCTGATCATAGAGTATGACAAAATAAACCCTGTCCAATACAAAATGCGCATTTGGGTGTTAAAAAAATACGAAATGATGTATATATTCTAGGGATTACCCTATAATACGATAACTATATTAATAATTATCGTAAGTTAAAACACACATTTTAGTATCAATATAATTACGAGTATACTAAAATCTAGAAAAGTCTAACAGCAACCAAACACATTCTGATAAATCTGAAACTGATATTTTGTTTTTCATTCATGCGAAACGGATCTTTTAAATAGAACACATTAATAATGTCTGATTACATTTATTGTTTTTTTATTGCATTGAATGGCGAGACGAGCATGCCGTTTGCCTGATGGTAAGCGATACGACCGCTCATGAACAGTAGCAAAACCAAACAACACCTTTACTGGTGGTAGGTCTCTCATATGTGAGAGGCTGCCTGGGTGGGTACCACCGCAATGTCTATTTCTCCCGTCAAACAGCAGTTTAAATGCACTGTTGTGTTTCGGATTGAAGGACATTGTAGCCAGAGTAACTACTGGACATATTGAGACTTACCATTTTGTGTCTCAGGATGGCGAGCGCAGTGGAATGCCAAGCATTGCTTTGTAATTCAAGGTGTTGTTTGGTTTTGCTGCTGTTCATGAGCGGTCGCATCGCTTACCATCAGGCGAACGGCATGCTCGTCTCGCCATTCACTGCAATAAAAAAAACCTTGCATTACAAAGCAATGCTTGGCATTCCACTGCACTCGCCATCCTGAGACATAAGATGTAAAACCTCGATATGTCCAGTAGTTACTCTGGCTACAATGTCCTTCAATCCGAAACACAACAATGCATTTAAACCGCTGTTTGGCGCGAGATATAGACATTGCGGTGGTATCCACCCAGGCGGCCTCTCACATATGAGAGACCTACTACCAGTAGTAATTTGACATAGTTATTTTGTCAGTCTGTATAAAAACATTTCAAGTAGGCATGGATGCCCAAATACAGAAACATAGAAAACAGTGAAAAAGACTTAAGGGACTCACGATCCCGATTTCGAGAATTAAATTCCATATTTAGATTTCTAAAAAATCATTCGCCATCAGTCTATTTGTTTCACTGCTATATCGAGTATTTTTGATTTTGTATTTTTTATGAAATTTGTTATCTAACGGAGGGTAGTTTTATTGTTATTTTGTGTCATCTTCTTGAACTAATAGTCGAGTTTCAACTGTACGCTTACAAACGCATGGCCCGTGCTCCATTGGTGCGCTTAAATTTTGTGACTATTTGAAATAGTTTTATGGACAAATTGGTGCAAGTGTAATATTTATTCATTCATTTATGTCATAGTGCATATGTGTGTGTGATGCTTGGTGCTACAATAGATATTGCTTCATTTTCTTCGTGGCGGCCTACCTTCCGAAACAGAAATCCGGTAAGTGAGTTAAATGTGGTATATTATTACTATTATTTATCATGTTTTACTGTATTTGCTATTCTTTGCACCATTTTCAATAGCAGGTTGTGTTTTGACCACACTCCACGCCATAAACATTTTATGTCCTGTTCAAATTCAAATATGTTCAAATTGTGTATTTATGAATCTGAACTCACCCTAAGTACTCATTTTATTGTATCCCCGTCCCATCCCATCTTATCCAAGCACGTGCCTTCACATTATGATATTTAATTTCTGTGACATCCTGCCTTTGATTTTACTTAAGTATCATATACCATTTTTTTCTTAATGCTAAAAATTGTCGCTAGTTTTATTTTAATGGTCTTTCACAAATTACCTTGGTAGTCGCTTACACGTGTGCCAACTTACCATAGAGAATAGTATTACCCTCGTGCCAATTCCATTCTATAAAACGAATTGAATCTTTAATAACTTCAGGTCGTAATTGGTAGTGTCGACTTGGCTAAAAGGCGAACTTTCAATGCATTGGAGAACATTGACTGCAGTAACTAAACTCGGAGACTGCGGTCATGAATATAATCTAAGATCTTACTTTGCGAAATATTGTGTTTTAAAATTCATGGTAACTTTGACAGAGGGTGAATGTGATGTTAAAAATCACATCCTAAATAATTTAATTGTCTATCGTGTTTATGACTGTCCGTCAAATCTTTAAAAAGATTATCTACTTAACTTAAGGTGAGTGAATGAGTTCAAAAACTTCATTGAGTTCTGACTTTCTTTTGGGCCTTTAAATTTATCATATTTTCACTACACTTACACTACGGTCGTAATAAAACATTTTTCAGCCTACCCATTTACTAACAAGGTCCATATCAGCGAAAAGTGACTTTATACATTGGACTACATATTTAAGTATAAATGTATTTACCTAATTAAACCAAAATATTTATTTATTTCTTACACTTTATTGTACTACATAAAACAAAAAAATACACAACAAAAATCTTAACCTATATTTACAGTACAATGGGCGGTCTTATCACAGTCGGCGATATCTTCCAGACAACCTTTGGATGGACTGGAGTGAATGGAAGTAGGAAAACGGGGGTAGACAAGTCTTAAGAGTAAAAGAGGATAATAATAATAATAGTACAGATGTATCTGTCATGTAAATACAAACAATAATAATTAACATAATAAACTACTTAAATACGTCTATAGATACTTTAAATACATACACATAAATATATAAAACCCAGATACATATATACCTATATAATATACTACATACAAAATATTATAATGTGCAATGTAAGACAAGAGAACAGGAAAAGGCAGAGAGAGAGAAAATAAAAGTTATAGGCAGTATTAGCAAGTGGAGTAATGTTCCTTGACGAGTCTTTTAAAAATACGTAGGGATTTGGATAAAATACATTTTACTATAGCACCATTATACAGAGTATATCAAGACTGCTACCGAAAACGAAGCCGGGTGGTAGATTTACGGCCGATGCCAATAATCAATCGAAAAAATTAGATTGAAGTCAATTGTTTTCTACTTTTCGATTGGTCGCCTGTCATGTTGCCATAGTTTATTCACTACTGAGATTGATTATTGGCAATATAGTATCAGAAAAACGATTGAGCTGTCAATCTAAAACGGCAAATTTTGGATTGGGTTTGTTTATTGGCAGCGGCTGTTAGTGGCTACAAACACAATGCTAGTTGCAAAATTTCGCAAAAAAACGATATTTTTTATGATTTTTTAAATATCGTCATTTTTGGGTGGTAAATCCATAGTTTTGCTAAAATAATAATTTAAACTCTTTTATACCTTAGATTATTTATTAATAAAAGGGTATACACTATTATTTTAGGAAAAAATGTATTTACCATCCAAATATGGCCATGGGAAAAAAATAACAAAAAAAAATGACGCTTTTTTTTGCAATTTTTTCTGTTGCATTGTGTCTGAAGTCGCTTACACTACCCGGCTTCGTTTTCGGTAGCAGTCTTGATATACCCTGTATAGTTTTATTACTCGATTGAATTTGCCATTCCGTTTTACCTCATTCGACCCCATTTCAATCGCCTAGCGATGCTCAGCGCTCAACTTTATTTCATTCGTCGCCTCAAATCTTATTTCCTGGACTATATTTAACTATCCCTTTTAAATCCTGCTTTTTTATACTGGTAAATTAAGTTCGCTACATCTTATATTACCTATTGCTGTGCAGTTCATCTGGAAGTAGTTGTTACTACCCGGATGGTTAACAATATTTTACCCACACGTATATTGTCTCCGGCAGTGCAACTCACTGACCAAAAAGCAGTCAGTTCACTTTGTTGTCTATTTCATAGCAGTACGATAAAGGTCGAACAGACATTTGGATTTATTACGGGAAATCCTCCAATATTTTTTCCCACTTTATTCAAACTAATTTTTTGCATCAGCCCATAATAATATCCCACTGCAGGGCACGGGCCTCCTCTATAATCGAGAGTACGATTGAGAGGAGTCAGGCCGAATAAGTCGCGACGGTGGTCTAGTGCGAATAAGCAGACTTTCATACTTGTATGCCATATAAATTCCTCCGAATCCTATGGTGTCTTTCTTCACAGTTATAGTGCGCGATGTTTTTTTTATTTTTATTTTTATTGCAATTAATGGCGAGACGAGCAAGCCGTTCGCCTGATAATAAGCGATACCGACCTCTCATAAACAGTAGCAAAACCAAACAATCCCATGAATTACAAAGTAATGCTTGGCATTCCACTGCGCTCGCCATCCTGAGACATAAGATGTTAAGTCTCAATATATCCAGTAGTTACTCTGGCTACAATGTCCTTCAATCTGAAAATCAACCTGGTACCTACCCAGATGGCCTGTCACATATGAGAGACCGGCCACCAGTAAATTTTACTTATTTGACAAAAAATTGATTGACTATCAATACACACATGACACTGTAAAGTCAGAGCTGTACCCTGGAGATTGACCTTGCGACCACCGTGATCATGTTGGTAGACGCATCTGCTTACCAACAACCCACCACGCACTTATGTACAAAGTTATAACTAAATATACCCCAGTAGGCCTACAAAAGAATACATGAAGAAGATGTATCGAATCAATTACTCAGGATCTTATCTTTTCATTTGCCCCATAACAGATAAGGACATATCATTTTTCACGAATATCTGTATAAGTACGACCATTTTTCTTATTGACTGTGTTTGCTCCAGTAATTATGAAAAGTTAGATCATTATTTATACTCATATTGTGAATAAAATGGCTGTAGTTATAATGATATTGGGAATAAAGCATTTCCTTAAAAAATATATATTTAAATACTTCTAAAAAGGGGGGCATCGACTATTATCCTACTTATTTACTGGAATGGAATATGCAGATTGATGTGAATTGTTGATTTGCGGTAGGTAGAGGACTATCCAAATTTTCGACTGGATGAGAATAGACATATCATTACTTATAATATATTCATACACACATAAATATATAAAGGCAGAGGTGCTGCCAGGACACCCACTTTCGCCTGGTCTATTCCGTTCCACGATGTGATAGAGGAAGAGTCTACCGCCATATCGGGCACAAATTTGTGACTTCGGACTGATAAAGCTAATATCACTTTGCCCAACCCAGGATTCGAACCTGAAACATCATAAGGGTTGTAATCGTGCCGTTTTACTACTACGCCACCGAGGCAGTTCTAATATTTATATTCAATCTGTTTGCTTTATTTACTCAATAACATTAATATTAATTATTATCAACATTCAGCAATACGCGAGTTGATGTACATAAATAGTAATTAACAAGTTGGTCGAGTTCCGACGGTAATTAACATTCTAATGAACCCATTGAGAGTGGTCTGAAATACCCAAATGTCAGACCGATGATCGCCTCAGAGCGTTTCGGTATTAATTTGCATTATTAGAGCAGGCTTATTCTTTACATTGCACGAGTTTCCACTCTAAATCTTGTTATTAAAGCTTTGGTTTTATAAATATATAAATAAATAAAGGCATGATAATGAAATTATTTGTAAATAATGGTATTAATAAGCCTGGAACTGAATTTTCGATGAATGAAGAAGAACCATCTTTGCAATAGCTACGGATAACTTCTTAGCTCCTCGTGCTAACCTAATGCTTGTTAACAGACTTTCCGTGGCTATGAAATTATTTTGAAAAAGTAGCCTAAAATATCTTGAGTTGACAAACACGGTGCAATACCAAATATAAATAAATTCTGAGTAGAATCATTTCTGTTTAATGGCAAGCATGACAAAAGAAGAGGTGTTTTAAAATGCTCTATGAATAAGAATACCACGTTCGGTTTTCAAAAATTCCGTACACATATAGATTACTCCTCATCTCATATTTCAAAGGTACTTAGAAATTTTTACCCATTTACTACCTTTAAATAAGCACGGATGTAAGTAAAAAGTAAAATAATTTCAAAAGCATTTTAACTCCAATCTAAACTGCTCAGAATAGGCCCATTGCTAATTACTATTATTCATTAACATAATGGTGCGAACTCGGTGTAAATACGTACAAATCAACTGTGAAACTGCATACAGCGTGCGATGATTAATTACACTACATTTAGGAAAATGTTTTGCGGATCAAAATTTAAGCATTTAGGAATTAATCATATTCCCCAGGGATATTATGTGCTTATTGTTAAACAATTTAAGCACTATCACTTAATTATTTTCGCCAATCTGTACAGAATTAACGGAGTGGACTGTGGCCTAATCCCTTTCAATCGAACTCTCAAAGTAGAAGATCCCTTAGCTGACTGATTATGGGTTATAGTACTTAGTCATTTTATTAAATTAAAGTCATAAATCATAATAATAACTGTCAAGTTTACCACAAGGATTTTCAGAGTGACTCATTTGGAACCAATCTGCATTTAGAGACTTCTGCAACCTTTATTAGCTATTTGCTCTTTTTATTTCAAAAAAAGCCTAGTCGCTGAAGCAAATAACGGCTACGATGTATATTATACCTACATATTTTATTATAATATTTTAATTTAGTTCTTCCATCGATTAAGTAATTTTGTTTTTTAAATAAATGTATTGTATTTATTTTCTCCCAATTAGTCTAAAAGGAATAAATAACTATGAGAAAGAATGAGAATCACATAAAAGAAATGAAAGGCCGAAACGCCTCAAGACAATGAATGACATTAGCACGAGTGACAATAATTGCTAAAAGAATTTTGTAAGGCGTTTCAGAAATCTCATTAGCTCCGCTCGCATTGTCTAGATCTTCGTCTACCAGTTTAATCTAATAGTAATACGTCTTGTAAAACAAATTGATTTAGTTGCAGTAAATAACTATTTATTATTAAAGGCTAAAGTTGGTAGAGTGTAAATAATTTTGTTAAGACACCTTTCTCCATGTTGAGTAATTGTTTAAAACAAATCATGCATACGGTCTTAACATTCAATAACTTTTAAACCAAAAAAATACTCCAAAACTATGCACTTACTGACTGTGTTTGTAATTTGTTTATTACAAATTATTGTACATAACAAAAAGATAAAAATACACAACAAAAAAGTTAACATTTTATATAATGTTACTAACTCCCGAACACTGGAACGCCATTCAAATTATAAGTTGCTCTTAACAGCGCACGGTCCACTTAGCCAGTACATTTAAGCGGGATTAACGTAGTTAAGCGCAACTTATATTCAGGCTGCGTTCAAGTATTCGGGCGTAAGGTATTTATTGTATTTTTTCCAAATGGATTTGCGGTTTAAAAGCTTAATATTTGTATATTACTCTAAAACCATATGTTTCATGTATGAAAAGTCATAAATGGAATTGGTAGAAATATTTGTATTTGAAAAAAAATTGTCAAAGGGATGTACAGCCTTTGATGGTTAAGCAAATATTTAAAAATGAAACGAGCCCGCATGTTTGATATTTTAGTATAAAATATTTTTTCGATAAAAATGACCTTTACATTCTAACATTTATTTGAAATCATATTTTATGCAAGTTTGTTTCAAATGTTCGTACAATTTATATTGTGAGGAAAATGTAGACCGTGTAGCAAGGTAAATAATTATATAATTAGCAAATACAAAAATTATTTAAAATAAAGACTATAAAAGGCGGGTCTCTGCTTTATGGCGGTCATTTTCATTATCGCCATCTGCATGGACGGTTGTGTTCAGCGCGACTTGCTTATTCATTTGTTGAGTGTATTTTTATATAAGTGCGTGTAATTAGTAATTGGTGTCTTATTTCCTCATCTAATTATTAAATTCAGAAATGTATAACTTCATATATTTTGTTTGATTTAATTATAAGAAATAATAATACTAGGTTGTGTAACATTGTCGTTTTTTTTTAATGAGTTTTATTTGAATTACCTAAAGATATAATCTTATGGACCTCTCCTTTTTAATTATAATAAAATCTTTAATGTAATAATTATGACATATGACATTATTATGATTTACTGGTAGGTCACTCATATGTGAGAGGCTGCGTGGGTGGGTACCACCGCACGTCCAAAGAGATACAATAAAAAACGCGTTAGTATTATTTAAAAATGTAAGTACCATACATCCAATAATTAATTTTTACGTGATAATTAATTCGCGTTCAAATATCTCCTTACATCAATGAAGAAAAGAAACCAACCTTCAATAATTTTTCCGAACACTTCAACAATACATCTTAATTTAAGCTGAAAGGAAACTTAACTATCTGGAAATCGATAACAATCCCTACCCAATTAAATCAAAGATAATGTAAAGTGAGTTATTTGTAGTTCACATGCACATAAGATCTCGTCACTCCAGTTTGTGCATTCAAATGACTAGATTGGACTGGTAGATTATCCTAACTATTCCATTTCGGATTGAAATAGATCAAAAAACATCTTGAAACCACTTCCCTGGTTTGAATTTATGTGTTCAGATTAAGATGGGAGATAAAAATTTGAAGACATTTAAAATAATTTGGATGTTTTTATGTGAGTTGCTATACTTTCTATATTATATTATGGTGGTATAGTTATTAAAATCTTCCCTTTATTAGAAACTCTCCCTACAAGAAAGTATGAGTGATTTTATTGTAGATTGGATATTGGATATTTAGGCAATTAAATAGCTCTTACGACAAGTCAATACACATTTCTGCAGTACTTAATCTCCATACATAAAATATTTGTTTTAGTACTATTTGTATTAATTTGTTATAAGTATTTTATTTTATTATTAATTGATGTTTTGTGTTCTGGTTTCTTAGAATGCCAAGCATTGAAATATAACTATAATTTACGAATTTTAATAACTTCTGAATCTGTAAATAATAGTTCTTTTCGAGGATATGAAAAACTTTTGTCTTTTAAACCGCGTATAGGATTTGTCAATAATTAAGTGCCAAACCTGCACAGCATTTTTTCTGTGTGAAAAATATTCTGCCAATTTTACACTGCATTCGGACTGTATGGAAGTGAAAACAATTCCTGCAAAAATGTTTGCATTTTTTCTCGCAGTTCGTGAGTTTCGCTGTTCACTAGATATTTCGACTCTATTCTTTTTAAGTTATTCGATATATCGGTATTCGTAGTAACAGGAATAAACCACAAAAACGAACATTTTTACACACACCGAGTGGTGGACCCAGTAACTGAAATACTTTAAAACGATTAACTTTTTGTCACATTGAAATTCCAATACAATATTTTCAAATAAACTAAATGACAAAATAATTTGTCTTAATGAAAATTACTACGTAAATGCACAATATATGCAGTGGCTGTACTGTTAAATTAAATAGAATGTTTTTTCGTGTAACAACTACTCTATACATTGTATGTAGTTTCTATTTATTTTATGATTTCTCTACCACTGTAACCGACTACGTTAGCTCACGCTTGCATCCCCAAAGAAGTAAGCAGAGGTGTCACAAGTATCATACAGTTTGTTAAAATTTAAGCCCCAAACTGTAATAGGAATAGACCAAAACGCGATGCCTAGCTTACAAGTACAAATCACACATCCTAAAAACATAAGATTAGTTTTTTGAAGTGAAAACTTCTTTAGCGGCGTTGAGCACTTTTTCTGTAATGGGTATAAAATCTTAAACTCGCGTCAGGACACGTGACCTGATCGTAAGACGAAAAGCGTAAGACGGATGGAGAGTAGACAGCTGTCAGTTAGCTGTCAGTTTATAAAGCTTTGAGCTTAGAGTAATTACCTCTAGAGAGATTCACGCTGTAACCGCACATGAGACATCAATAGCTATATCTAGCAACACAAGAAAATAAGCGCCATATTGTGGCCTTGATTTAAAATAGACCCTATTACAATGATATTAGGTTGCTTTATTGCTTGAACGACGTCGCTTTGTCTGGCGAAATTCTTTTTTCGCCCAACAACAAAACGCGGCACGTCACATGAAATAGAACATTATTTTGCATCTCATTCTGACATAAAGAAATTCGTATCGGTGTGTCTCATTTTTGCGATGTACAGTACATTTAGGCTCTCTCTAGAGGTAATTACTCTAAGGCTTTGAGGAATTGCCAATGATTTTGAGTGGAGATTTCAACATAAACTTCGCAGACGATAAAAATCAACTATTAATTGAATTTTTAAATAATGAATTTGGTTTAACTATGTCGAATGATCGCAATCTTAGCACAACGAAATACAAAACTACTATTGATGCGGTCTTTATTAGACATTTAAATAGGTTCGAATCAAAACTGTTCGTTTCTTACTTCAGCTACCATAAACCTATCGTATCAGTTTTAGAGATTGGCGATGATAGTTCTGGTAATGATGATGGTGAAAAAGTCGTTGAAATTATGGATGAAAGTAGATTTTTCGGAGAGATAAACTTTTTAATGTAAAATAATTGTAATTGTTTTAAAGTGTTAAATTTTTAATGTAATATAAATTGTCATGTTTGTGTACGATAGCGCAATAAATGAATATTGTATTCTACCACATAAATGATAGTACTTTTATACTGATAAAGCAATTGGTGCAAAATTATTCCCTAACCATTCCAAAATATCAAACATGCTCAACGTTAATAATCAAGTTTTCACTTCTGCCGGCACTCCCGGAGTGCAACCCGTCTTTTTTTTCATAAATCACGATAAAATTTAAATATTTTATTTACAAAAGTTAAACTAAATAATATATATATATAAATATGCTAAATATTCATGAATTTCATAATTATTGATAACAACATAAATGGGTCTTAGAACGGGTTTGGAACATGTATTATGATTTTGATTGAATTGGAAATGTGCTAGATATGAGTAGTTGTTATGATCATCCTTAGCTTAGAGAACGAAAGCCTTAGGAGGTCGCAAGTTCAATCCCAGGAAATAAAATATAACTTTCAAAGATTTGTAGTTATGTATCACTTACTATAAAATTGAAGGATAATATAAAAACAAATGACATACATATATAAACTCACGCCTTTATCCCCGAAGGGGTAGGCAGAGGTGCAACTTGGAGACCTACTACTGTCTAACGATGTGATAGGAGGCGAGTCTATCGCCTTATACAAGAATTCCGGACTCCAGGCTGATAATGAATTGAAAAATCCACTATAAATTCGCCCGACCCGGGATTCGAACCCCAGTCTTCAGCTTTCTAAGCATACCGTAGTAAAACTGCGTCACCGAGGTTGTCGCATTATGAAATTGCGGTAAATATACTCGAAAAAAATATTTTTGCAAAACGAAATATTAATGGTGAGTTGAATGTGCAAATATTCCGGTTATGCTTTCTCTCTGCCGTTTGGGTGGCTGCCAGTGTGGTATTTTAAAAATATTGTTTTCGAAAGCAATTTGTAGGCAATAAGTGCTGAACAAAGGAGCCAGGTATTTTATTTTAAAGGAATTTCATTATTTTATATTTAAGAGTGCAATTTACAACTACGGTACAATTATGAAATACAATAAATAATATGGTGTTTTTATTTTTAGTTTTCTAAAGGTTTTGAAATTGGTAAAATCGTATTCGGAAATTTCTCTGAATTTTATTTTATATTTATGAGTGACAACTAAATTATAATCCTTTATTCATAAAATTATTATTTTCGTACAGGGAAAAAATATAGTGCATAAGGTATAAATTTTAAGACGCCAGCATTGCGAAAAATTATTATAAAACCAATTCATAACTTTCAATAAAAGTGGCTGAATTTCATGTCATATTTTGAAATTCAGAAATTGTTTACCTTAGAAATCGTTGACAACCCGTAACTTATTCAAACAACACAAATTGCTTTAACAAAAGTTTTCAACCTAGACATATCAATTTCGATGCCCAAAAGCTTTGCCAACAATAATGTAAATAACAATTTTACTTGCCAGGCTTCCAAATTAAACTTTAAAAATTCTAAGTGATTTCAAGTGGTGTCATGTTTATAAGTATTTTTCATTTGTGGACTTATGTAATGTCTATCTACCTGTCATATTACAAAATGAATTTAATAGTACTTCGACATTATCTTTAAAAATCTAAAATAAAATTGTAATGGTTATTAGTTTCGCGAAACTAGAAGTCCTGTGTAGGTACTGTACTTAAACTATCGCCTGTATTCCCGAAGGTTTAGGCAAAAATGTCAATAACAATTCACGCAGTTCGTTTCGGTATTGAGATGTCATAGAAGTTTAATTTATCGCCATTTCGATCACAATTCAATAATATAGTCGAATCTATTAGTGTTTTTACGAATGTGAACTTTAAAGTTAATGTTTTGATATGTCGTTTAGTTTGTTCAATATCTAATAATATAAATCATATTTAGATATCCAAAAATTGTCATTCATGCGTTCAATGCAATATTACTCAAAATGTACAAAATAATATAATATTTTAAAACGAGACATTCAAAAATCCCAATCAAAAATCGTACAAACTTTTCCATTTATAAACAATAACACGTAACTAAGCTGATTAACGTAAACATACTAATGCCAGCCAACTGGTACAATATTTCAGTTGACCGGGCATTTGGTCATGCAAAACTGTCAATTTACCTGTTTGCTGATCATGTATACGTGTTTCAGGGAGCAACATCTACAGGGTGCAATTGCAACATGTCCTTTACTTGTCTCTATGACTCGAATTCTTAGCATTTTGTGGTCATTATGTCCATTACTGCTGACGCTACGGTATGTTTTTTTTTTATTTAGTTATTGCCCGTCCATTAACAGCTACAAATGTTTATGATGCATTTTTTATTTCGCACGGTTTTATGATTACAATCAGCATTTTTTCTATTATATTATTGACAAAAGTATACATTAAGTGTTAACCTACCGTATTAGGTAGTGTTACAGCCACCTCTGATTATGAAACTCCTCTGCAATCAATAGTGTGAATGAGAAGGGTGAGCCTATGGTCCACCACGCTGGATCATAGCAAATTTCCTCCCGATATATTCTTTATCCTCAAAGTTCCTGATAATTAACTACTTACACATTCTTCTTTACCATCGGCGTAATAACCGTATGAAAATGAGAACACTCCCTGGAAATATAACACAGCAGTGTTCTCAGAAAGATGTTCGTATCGCATCACCGCCGGAGACAAATGTCTTGCTTCCCTGGCGTGACTAATTCTCGGATCTCGCCTCACTTAACTCAGTAAGAGCGGAAACCTCAATGACTTCAATATTACATACGGGAAGGAGTTAATGTTTGCTACAAAACTCTGAAATAAGAACGGCCGTTTTTAATTATCTTTATTTAAAATACTGGATTCACGTTTTCACATTCGTAGAAACATTTTTCAAAAAATCCTTTTAAATGACTATTAACGTGTTCATTATAAATTCACGTGAAATAAAATTTTGGTACTGCCACTATTTAATATTTTCACGACACTAAAATCGAAATCTAAAATAATCCATTACTTAATATATTTTACTGAGCGCTTAAGGTTCGTCGAATTTGCTGCGGTATTTTCTCTCTGTTTCTTTAGCTTTGTCTGTATATTTTGTACGGGTACTTGTTAACCACGCACATTCGATTTTGTGTTGATAGTGAACACAAGAAAGAATAACTTGATAATCTTCAATAATTCTTTATTATAAAATATTTACACTTTAATTGGTCGAACCGGAAGGAGACCAACTTGCATAATGAAACGCACTTTATACTCGTATTTTGGCGCAAGCGCTGAGTTTGCGTCATTTTTCGCAAAGCTCTTATCTTATTGACATCTAGCCTTGTGTATCTCTGCTTCCTCTTAATTTCAATCTCTTCCAGGCCTGAATTGATATACAACCTTCCAAATTATTATTATTTTTTTTTTTTTATTTATTCCACATACTTATGACGTGCAGCATACATTCCTTATAAATCAAGCAAGTCAATCGTTTACCGCCTACAACGGACAAGGGCGAGACATCGCATTCATTTCAATTAAGCACCGAATTACTTTCAGAGAATATTCTTGCCGGTGGTCCGGCGCTTAATTTATTGTGATTGATCGCACTTTCAAATTGGAGTCGGTAGGAAAGTTTTTTTGCAAACGTTTATTTGTAATGTATGAGACAAGAGGTATTGCATTTTTTTATGTATTGGCTATACTAATGGCCAGTGACCGCCGTAGCTTATGTATGACAAATAACGATAGACGCGTTGGGCAAGATTTTAGGTAGGCAAAGATAACATTATGATTATTGGCTACAGCCTTTGTGGTACAGTTGGTTCGGTAAACAAGAGGCCGTACGTTCAATCCCCACATCGAGATAAAAGTTTGTGAGGCCACGAATATTTATCTCGAGCCTGAGTGTTTGTGAGACCGCAAAATGTTACGTAGTTTTTGTTAGCGTAAGACTCGATCTTAGTAAGGCGTCAAGACTATGTATATGACTGCTGAGTATACATATTTATTTATTGAGACACAGTCAATGGTACTAACGAAAGGGGTATTGGGCATCTGGCAATCTCACTCAGCGAACGAAACGCGACAGCTAAGCTTCACGTCATTTTCCTGTGAAACAGTGGTACTGCCCCAGGCGAGCCTGCCTATTTATACTCAGCCATGACTGACAACAGCGTTGCTCTACCTTTGAACAATCAAATAAACTAGTCGATTATAGGAATACCAAGTTATCTGCGTCACTACTCATTTCCGTTACCAGGGAACCAGTAATATCGTTTATCAGCAATGTTTACAAAATAATAAATTACGTTATCTCAAGATACCGATATTATCAACCACAATAAAGGTCTTGATACAATAATATTTATATTTTTAATACTAATCGCCGCATCAACACATATTGGCCCAAATAAACTGGTGGGAACAAAGAATGTAAATTTCCGTGTCAATGTTAAG
This sequence comes from Hyles euphorbiae, assembly GCA_023078785.2. Lineage (NCBI taxonomy): Eukaryota > Metazoa > Arthropoda > Insecta > Lepidoptera > Sphingidae > Hyles > Hyles euphorbiae. Next base: position 14,349,062 of record CM041051.1, read on the forward strand.
GATTATTTCATAACCCACATTTTTATCGACGCTGATAACTGTGTTTACAGTGTACAAAATATATAATAATTAATATTACATCATCAACAATATTATGTTTTAATACAGAGGTAATTAACTTATTATAAGCTGCATTGATATTTTGCGATTCAATTATAAAGGTGGCCTTTATTCGTGATTTTTTTAAGCATAGCAAAACACAATAAATATGTATGACCTAACCATACTGGAAACTACGAAAAACGAATGTCTGACAAATACCCAAACTGAAGAACATTTGTAGATCACATAAATATTTGCCTCGGAGCAAGAATGGAAGCCACGACCTCTTGTTTCGCAGAATTGGTTTTGTTTAATTCCTATTATAATGTTATATAATGTAGAGCAAGGAAATATTATTTACTTAAAAAAGTCTCTTAAACTGATAATATTAACCAGAAGGTATGAAAATTTGAAGGTAATATTCGTCATTTTTGAAATATCATTATCATCGGTAAAACCCGTCATGCATGCCTCATGTTATATATACATACAATATATAATTATACACAATAGTTACGCAGATGATTAAATATTTATTACGTCATAAATAATGAAAAGGTATTACGGATGATGAAATAAAATGTAATGACGTTCTCACACCATTTCAGGCAACGATACCTAAGTCAATTTACCTGTTTATTATATTACAGACTTAAACAAGGTTAAATTGTTGATAGTCGTTGACAAAATGATTTTTAAGTAATGTAAAATGCTCGTAAATCTTATGTCAATGAATATAATATAATTTTAGGTACAATGCGTGAAATATAATCCCATCAAAAACATCCTGTAAAAAAATTCCAAGTCTCGCAGCTCAAGTTTTCTACCGCAAAAAGTTGTGAGATGCATGTAATACCAAGTCGATTAATTTATTTAGTCCTTAAGGGACCTTCTATATAAAGTTATTACGTTAGTTATTACCATATCAATCTTAAAAATTCTTTACGATTTAAATAAATAGATCGACTTGGCCATCGCATGAAAACATAATGTATCGTACAATTTATACATAATGCTGCTGGCCAAGTCGATCTATTTATTTAAAACGTAAACAATTTTTAATATTGATATGGTAATAACTAACGTAATAACTTTATATAGAAGGTCCCTTAAGGACTAAATAAATTAATTGACTTGGTATTACATGTGCGTGGTGGCCTGTTGGTAAACGGACTAGACGCGACTGCCAATATGTTCACGGTGGTCGCGGGTTCGAATCCCAGGGCACACCTCTGACTTTTCGGAGTCATGTGTGTATTGATAGTCAATCACCACGCACTAAAACGGTGAAGGAAAACATCGTGAGGAAACCTGCATACCATAGCGATTCATAAGAATTTCTATGGTATGTAAGTCCGCCAACCCGCACTAGGCCAGCGTGGTGGACTATATGGCCTAACCACTCTCAATCATACTGTCGATTGTAGAGTAGGTCCGTGCCCTGCAGTGGGACGTATATGGGCTGATACAGGTATTACATGCATCTCACAACTTTTTGCGGTAGAAAACTTGAGCTGCGAGACTTGGAATTTTTTTACAGGATGTTTTTGACGGGATCTCACGTCTTTTTGTGGAGTCCTACTTTTTTCCTTTTCGGTACTTCTTACTTCTAGAATATCACTAACGATTTTTCTTAAAGCCTCTGTCTTATGGATTTTTCTTATTTTTGTAGGTATCAATTTATCACAAATATAGCGGATTTGATTATTAATGTTCTTTCTTTCATTGTAATTTATATTTTCGAGCTATTTAGTCTATTTATTTGCAAGTTTTTCTTCGTCATGTTTTTCTAGAGGATTGTTGTACAGTTTCATGGGCTGAATACACCATTTCCCTCTCTATATCCCCTCCTGTTATGCCTCATATATATAGATATCTATCTACAACTATTATTCCATTATATACGGGTACAATGATTCATTAACTGCAAATGTAACTTTGTAATCCTATACATTTATATGGGATTACAAAGTTATTCACGCAGTTGGTCTATCTAGAAAACTAGACACAAATTATGAAATGTTTGAATTTTCCCTTACTTTAGACAATAAACACTAATTATATTCTAAATTTGAAGGTTCTATGTCTGCTAGAAGTGCCTTAGACTTTTGATGATCGGTCAGTCAGTCAGTGAGTGACAAAATTAAGAAAGTTTGACTAGTTACAATTCTTAAACTACTAGTTCAAATTGAATGAAATTTTAAATATACCATGTTTACACAATGCCTGCTTAGTAACTAAAAATTCAGGCTTCATGCTTTAGCCACAACGAAGTTATAGGGGGTTGAAAATGGTCTGAATTGCTTCGAGAAAAGGATGTTACGGCCTATAGCTCGACTTGGAGGGGGCTCGGCCGCGCCCCCAGATTTAATTAAGCCATTATACGTTGGTAATGATGATTAAAATTCTATCCATCATTATATTATTATTATTAGGCCCAAGCCAGCTCATATATGGGGAGCTTATTCTCAATGATAATTCATATACCTATAAAAATATAAATAAACTAATATACCAACACACCCATAGTGAAACGACATAATAATACTAATGTTTAAAGAATAGTAATAAATACACCCAACAGTCGCATACATACTCCTGACCCCATATTAAGATCAATTAAGTCTTGTGCCGTGGGTAGCAGACACGGGACTTTTTGGTCTCACTAATACCCAGACCTGAGACAAACACTTTTGAACTTCACAACCATTTGTCTCGATGTGGGAATCAAACCCACAACCTCTTCTCACAATTTCACAGTCAGCGTCTATCTACGTTTTTTTTTTTTTTTTTTTTTATTGCATTGAATGGCGAGACGTGCATGCCGTTCGCCTGGTGGTAAGCGTTGCGACCGCTCATGAACAGAAGAAAAACCAAACAACACTTTGATTTACAAAGCAATGCATGGCATTCCACTGCGCTCGCCCTCCTGAGACATAAGATGTTAAGTCTCAATATGTCCAGTAGTTACTCTGGCTACAATGTCCTTCAATCCGAAACACAATAGTGCATTTAAACTGCTGTTTGACGGGAGAAATACAAAAAATAAATACGTGTTTTGGTCTCAGATAATAGCGATTTTTTTTGACCAAATTGAGCTGGAAAATTCTGGTTCTCATTTACAACGCCACAAGGGCTACTAAACAGATCATAACAATAACACCCTAATATAATCAATGCCATTTAAATTAAATGTACTTAAAACCTGCAAAAACATAGCGCGGAGCACGTGTTAAATTGAAACAATTATTGATCATCTCGAGAAATCAGCTCCAATTGTTGAGACTTCCCCGATGCGGCGAATTGTCTCGACCACTCGTAAAGACGTTTAGTTAGTACCAGACTGAAATACTGAAAAGGCAAAACCAATTTCGGCCCTAGTCGTATTCCTTTGAATTTTCGGAATTAGGTTTGTATTCGCAGTCAATTGTCCGCTTGACAAAGGAAAGAAATAGTGAGAAAACTAGCTCAATGGAAAGGTCGATGCTAGAATTTCAGTAATTTCTAGATTTCATATATAAGGCATATAAACATCAGAATGAATTTATAATCATATAAAGCACCGGAGTAAGACCACTTTACTGTAGGAATAAACAGGCTCTTTACGGGTGGTACTATCCAGAAAAATAAGGCTTTTAAACTTTTTGAAAGGCTTATGTTTAGCAGTGAACTTCCTGTGGCTGAGATGATGATGATAATCATGTTAATTAATTATTATTTAACTTGAAATATATAATAAAAAGTATAAATAAAAGCCAACTTCAAAGTGCCACTACAAAATAAAAAATAATATCTATTTCATTGCGCTAGTCCAGATTATTTAATTTTGTTTTTGACTTGACTAGCCAACAAATTTTCAATACGTCATATTTTGAAGGCTGGTCGCCAAGTGACGAGCACGACTTTTGTGAAAGTGTGTTTTTTTATTAGTCTTTTAAACTATAATTTAATTGCTTGCACTAAAAATACCCATTTACAGCTATTTTATCAAAGGAAGATAGCTGCGCAAAAATTACCCACTTTATTAATGTTGGACTGTTCAATATTGAGAAGTTCTGTTCGGCAGATCCGAAAATATTCATCTAATCCTCGCCAATTTTTTATGAGACCAACCCTGTACATCATGCTTTCCGACAAAAAAGACATTTTCAAAATCGGTTCCCAAATGACGGCCCAATCGCATAACATACATATTTAAAAAAAACAGTCGAATTGATTACCTACTCTTTTAAAATCGGTCAAAAAATAAATAAAGCCTTGCACCTTTAAGAGACCGGTAACGCCCCGCGATCCAAGTGCTTATTAACCATATCTATGCAATAAATAATGCAAATGAGTGCCAACTCGCACTAGGCCAGCGTGGTAGATTTTATGGCCTAACTAATCTCAATCGTACTCCTGATAGTAGACTAGGCCCGTGCTCTTCACTAGGACGTATATGATCTTATAAAGTATACCATTCATAATTATGCAATTCCAAAATAATTTCCACTGAAAACAAACCAACACAGAATAGCATTCACCTTGTACAAATATAATAGATGTCTGTAGTTTCGCGTCTTCCTATATAACTCACGTTAATAGTTATTGATAACATTCATCAAACAAGGGGCGTGAGGTGAAGGATATTCTACCCGAACATAAATAAAATTTCCACTTTTCCTTTACCTATATTTTTTTATAGCGATTAATGGCAAGACACCACCACCGCAATGTCTATTTCTCCCGTCAAACAGCAGTTTAAATGCACTGTTGTGTTTCGGATTGAAGGACATTGTAGCCAGAGTAACTACTGGACATATTGAGACTTAACATCTTGTGTCTCAGGATGGCGAGCGCAGTGGAATGCCAAGCATTGTTTTGTAATTCAAGATGTTGTTTGGTTTTGCTACTGTTCATGAGCGGTCGCATCGCTTACCACCAGGCGAACGGCATGCTCGTCTCGCCATTCAAAGCAATAAAAAAAAAGACAACCATGTCATTAGTCTGATGGTAAGCGATACGACTGCTCATGTATCAGCCAATATAATGACAATAGCAATACTTGGTATCCCGCTGCGCTCGCCATTCTGAGACATAGGATTTTAAGTTTTACAATGTCCAGTAGTTTCTATTACGTCTTAGCCCGTGTGATTTTTTTGGGTTTATAAGTAGGTATAGCTTTTCTCGATAACTGGACTATCTAAATCTAAAAAAGTTTTATAATTCGGATCAGCAGTTCTTGAGATTAGCGCGTTCAAACAAATAAATCACTCTTTAGTTTAATGTTAGTATAGACACGAAAGCGAATAGCCTACCTAGATACTGATCAAAATATTAACGACTGCAATACATCTTTAACTTTAAGAGGTTGCGTGTCTAAACGCAATGAATTGTGGTAGTTAAGAAGACCATTAAAAAGAATCTTTACAGTTAAGAATTCTCTAGATTTTTTTTATTCTGCCACAGTCATCATACATCAAGTGCAATACCGTCCAGACTCCAAATTAAGTATCGAAATGTCCATTTCTGCCGTCAAACACCAGTACAAATGCACTGTTTGGTTTCGGTTTGAAGGACATTGTAGTCATAGTTACTTTTGCACATACTTAACATCTTATGTCTCAGGATGGCGAACGCAGTAGAATGCCAAGGATTGCTCTGTAATTCATGCTTATGTTTGTGTTGCTACTATTAATGAGCGGTAGTAACGCTTGGCATCAGGCGAATGGTACACTCGTCTACCGATTCGTCGCAATAAAAATCGATTTCAAACAGTCATCTCCTGCCACTGGATGCAATTATGCTTGCCTAAGGCTTTCAAAATAATGTAATAGACTAGCGGCTCGGCTCAGCTTCGATCGGGTGCAGGAACTAACTCAATAAAAAAATTATAGACATGTCACCGCGGACTTTATTTTTGAACTTTTTAAGACCAACAATTACGTCACACATTATTGTTTAAGCATGTTTAATTTATAATTTTGACAGCCTCCGTGGCGCAGTTGGCCAGACGCCGGCTGTGAAATGTGAGGCCGTGGGTTCGACCTCCACATTGAGACAAATTTTTGTAAGGTCCCCAAGAATTTGTTTCGGGTCTGGGTGTTTGTGTGACCGAAAAGTTTCTCGTATTTCCTGATAACCACGACACAAGACTCGATCTTAGGGTAGGGTCAGGAGTATGTATGTGACTGTTGGATGTATTTATTTATTTATTTAGTATACTTATTTTGCGTAGTTTTAACCGTTTACTCATCGTACAGAACGGTAGCTCTCAAGAGGAATACATTTTAACAGTCTTTCAATATTTTTCATTGCTACTCCGCTCCTATAAGTCATAGCAGGATGTTATGTAGAGGTGCACTTTCATCTCTCTGCTTATCGGTACGTGGCCTCCACTCGAGAACTTAGTCGCTTTGGCGTGCCAGATTTCAAATATATCAGTGGTCGTAAGTCACTGTTCTTTATGTTTATAAGATTGCAACTATCATAAACCTACATTTTTAATCTTCGAACGAACTCTGAAAGTTATATTTGTGTCCTTTATTAATTCCGTACAATAACTTTGTTATTTTTGGGATATATACCACTCTTTTAACATAGAATGGTCTAGGAACTACCTAAGGTAATACATATTAATCGTATTTTTTTTAAATTATTGCAATGAATGGCCAGACGCGCATGCCGTTCGCCCGATAGTAAATGAGCAGGAGCAAAACCAAACAACACCTTGAATTACAAAGCAAATCTTGGTACTCCACTGCGCTCACCATCCTGAGACATAAGATGTTAAGTCTCAATATGTCCAGTAGTTACTCTGGCTGCAATGTTCTTCAAACCAAAACACAACAATGCATTTACACTGCTGTTTGGCTGCTGTTTTTGCTGTTAACAAATGGAAATTGCGGTGGTACCTACCCAAGCGGCCTCTCACATATGAGGGACCTACCGCAAGTGATAATAATGAAACTCGCAATGATATCCATTTCTACCAACATTTCCCTTAAAGGCCACGAACTTAATGAAGATTTGTCTGTTGTATGAGGTATTCAAGGACAGCGGTGAACATTTAAGTACCATCAAGTGGCTAATCTGATCTCATCTGATTCTATCTAAAACGTTTTATAGATTTTGAACTTGGACTGATAGCAAGATTTATAAGAAATTTAATGCAACGTTTTAAGTGTGTACAAATTATAAGTAATTATCCCATAAGAGTTGCAATCAAGATCGTGTTTGCTAAAATTATATGCATTTTATTCTTTAATTTGCATATTAAAATAATTTATTTGACCGAATCCACTTAATTATGGATTATGGGTACATAGTCGCATATTGGATTATTTAAACACATTGTCAATTTTAATGTATGCTATGTGTGCATGTATTCTTTTTTAAATGTCAATAACTTCTTCCTACATTATATTCACATCATTTTTATAAAATTATTCATTCTATTTAAATGCAAGAATAAATGTAAACAAAAATGTTTTATGCATGGGTGTATATTAGAAAAAGAAAGAAATAGAAAAAAATCATATAATACAATAGAAAAATGTTAATAATACATTACGCTAAAATAGTATATCATAGCCGCAACCACTCGTCACACGAAGAAACTCATCACTGGTACATACAATTTGTACTAGAGTAATTACAAACTATGTCTATCACAGATTGAAGGAAAAAAGTAATAATACATAATACTCTATGCGTATCTCTCCCGCACTCTCGCGAACATTTCTGCCGTGTCCACCTTGTTTGGGCCTTCGTTCTTCCCGAAGAAGGTTGTCTTGGTGGTCTTCACGAGTCCTTTGCCGTCTTCCGCAGCCTTCCGCCAGTAGACCGTCTGTACTGCATGCCTTCCCGCGATGTAACGTGTGGCACTACCGATCAGCTGTCTCTTGTCCATTTCGATTTTCAAATTTTACAATGTAGGCAACTTGAAGATGTGATCGCTTCGACGGTTGCTTTCCGTATGAATGTGTCGGTGATTCGCTGCCAATTTATACATAGATAGCACGTGCCAAGTGTTTGACCGATTGATAAAGGATCCGCGTTGTGACGTGTACACTGGTGTGTGTAAACTTTGCACTGCGCGAACGCGTGCCATTGTGTGTTTATTACGGGGAAACTCAGTCGCGCTTCATGTTAATGCAACTGTAATTTATTTTTATTGATATTTAAATTGATGACGTCTTTCGTGATTTGGACTCGTTAAAATACTTAATATTCTGTTTTTTTTATGAGTGTGTATTTGCGATTTAGCTTTGTTTCGATTGCGCTGTAGAATTTCAGATTTACAAAGGATTAAGTTTTATAATAGTCAAATAAAATTTAAAGTGAAGCAAATTCTTGCTATTTCGCTAAACATGAATTTCTAAAAAATATTATTTGAAACGAAATTTTAAATACTGAATATTATATGTATATTATAACTTTGCATATAGGTATTTTTCAATATTTTTAATACATCATAAGTTTTTTTTAGTTACTTAATAACTTCCGCAAACATCTATTCATAAATCTCATTATGTCGAATTTCTGCAAATTAAATTATTCTCATAACAACAACATACGCTAAATACATAAAACAGTATCCCAGAAAGCATAAAAAAATAGATTAATTTCCTAACCCTTCAACATCGCACAATGACCAATGTCATTGCAAAATTGAACGGTTCATGTATCCAGTACAAAGCAACTGGAATTGGGATTTCACATCAATACGCGTTGCTTATCTAAACGTCGATCACCACTCTAACATGATCTTTGTAAGCTACCTTTAGGTGCTCCATTTATGGACAATAGTTAACCCATCTTTGGTCTCATTTCGTTGATTGACCATCCACCTAAGAGGAAGTGAGAGGTGTGAGTCCTATTCTTCTTTTACCTCCCTTATTCGTGTTGCTTACACAAACTTCCATACGCCTGGGGCGGCGCGTCTATCACCACTCTAACATGATTTGTAAGCTACCTTTTGCTGTTCCATTTATAGATAAAAACGTATTTTGTCTTTTTTCATTGATTGATGTTTCACGCAAGAGGAAATTCATTTTTATCTGCCCATATACATATCTAAGGTAGGTGCAATATAATTTGCTAGGTAAAATATTCGGTCATTTCTGTTTTTTATTTCTGCCAACAATCTGTCATGTGTATGCACTATTGTTCTTGGTACGTTCGAAAATATAATTTAATTATTGAAAGACCACACACAATGTCATGAATTTATGAGCCCATACAAATGTTGCTTCACAAAACGAATGAACCTTATCTGGAGCTACAATTTTTCTCTCACAATACCAATTCGCTTCTACGAAAACTAAAATAACGCTCATTTCCTTAGCCGGTACTTTTTATTTATTTTCACGAACTTGTCAATGTGTATAATCCATAATACCTGGTAATTTCTTTAATGTTTGTATGTTTTGCAAATATTTGCAGTTGGCACCAAGTTTACGATGCTCGTAAACGGTAGACTCAGACTCGTGTGTGAGAGTCATTGTGATTGTGTATGCAATATAATTAATATCTTAGTACATACCTTTAGCAAATATTTGACAAGGGTAACAATATGAGATATACCCGGGACTGCGTTTTTTAAATATGCATATCTGTTTTATTACATACGTATACAGGTGCCAGGACTCCCACATTTCGCCTTGTATGTTCCGTAACACGATGTGATATGGGACGAGCCTAAATTGGCCACAAATTTCTGAATCCAGGCAGGAATAGATAAATCTACATAATATCACTTTGCCCGACCCAGAACTCGAACTTGAGACCACCGCTTTACAATCATACTGTAGTACAACTACGCCAACTAGACAGGCAGTTTTATTCATGGAAAATATGATCAGTCGCTCGAGATGTCTACCAGCTATTTTGTCGTGCAGATAAATTTGGGTTCACCCAATATTCAAAATTCTGTAACAGTTTTGACCTAGAAGTAAGGGTGATGTAAATTATAAAACGCCTTAATTCTGTGGGATATTAAATGTTTCTGCCGTGACTTTTCTTTTTTCGGCAGAAAATAGAGACAGAGGAGTTGAGGGAGACCTTTACCCAGCAGTGGGACATTATAGGTTAACAAAATAAAAAAATATTAGATGTTTAGTCTAATGAGATGCTCATTACGTTGATAAGGAAAATTATTTCCAATAACTAACACGTGCAATACATTGCGGTGTTCCAACGTGTCCAATCCTGTGGTTTATCAAAGCGTTGCGTCACGAGGCTCTATTCTTAAGCACCACAAGCATGAACATTTGTGCTGAACGTGGTAACCATAAGGGTACTATATGGGTTTTACTATTGGTGACATAAGCAAAGAGCAACGATCAGTTAAGTTCGAAGTTGTTTGAGGCAGTAATTAATTCCTGATATAGGCGGAGCTTAAAAAAATATTATAACCCCTTTGTCTTCTCGAAACATTTCTATCCTTCCTTCAAAGGCTAACAAGGAGCTTAAATTCGTCTGATGTTTATTTATTTAATCTGTATTATACGCAAACAAAGAGAATATAAAAATGTAAAGAAATACAATGTATTAAAAGTACAAAAGGCGGTCTCCTCGCTAATAAGCGATCTCTACCAGACAACCTTTGAATGTTTATCAAAGAAGGAGAAAGAAAGGGCAGATTAAAAACAAAGATAAAACTACATGTTATGGAATAGCACCACCATTCAATTTTATTATATTTTTATTGCTGGTTACATTTGGTACAGCCAACCCGCACTAGGCCAGCGCGGTGGACTATATGGCCTAACTACTCTCAATCGAACTCTCGATTGTAGAGTAAGCCCGTGCCCTGCAGTGAGGCGTATATGGGCTGATGCAGTACATTTGGTACTAGTAAGAAAATAGATCTTCATAAAAAACGCTTGAAACGACAAGACAGCACGAACCCAGAATAGTCCACCATGCACGTCTGACCTGCGAGTCAATTGTTCACACGCTTACAACTTAACCTAAGGGCACTCGGAAGAGAACAAAAATAGTACTCCAAAACAATTCTATTAATGACGAGACTAATTCAATATCCTCTATCAAGCCCATGAGGTTTAAGGCCAAAGTCCCAAGTCCAACTACGAACATCTCTAATTGTAAATGATTATAATCGTATGCAAAAAGTCACGTGTATGGACAGTTAATAGTGCAATGTGGAGCAGTATTTTTTATGAAGTACTGACATGTGTGCAAACTACTGACCTAATAAGAGGTTATCATAATCGCTTAAAGGACCTACAAGTAGAGTGAAACGGCACTGCTGACCTTTAAAGATAAAGGGATAGCAGGGCAGATGAGTAAAGACGGTAACGTAATTAAAATTCTCAGAACGTTGTAGTCAACAGATAGTGACGTTAATATCTTACGATCAGGCATTACTTTCCTCTAATATACAATATAATACAGTCATATTTTTTTTAATTTATAAAATATTTTTTATTGCACACCAAATTACAGTATTGAGCTTAAAGGTAAGTTATGTTTGGTAATAGAATGGGCGGTCTTATCGCTTAAGGCGATTTCTTCCAGACAACCGTCCTCTACATTTAATGCTTTAAAATCATTGATTTAAAAACTAAGTATAGGCCCTTCAATACATTCGGAGTTACAAAAGATAACCGTGAAAATAACGCTAAAGTAACTTAATTTAATAGATTTCGTCTAAACGGTGATAAGAATTGTTATTTTTATTTTTATAAATGTGGTTTTCATAACACAAGCATATATTTTCAAAATATGTGCAAGTGATGATTAATTTGGTGTGCGCGCGCATCATTTACGTCGGAACAATTTCTTCTTTCCACCCTGTCCATATATTTACGTTAATATGAATACTGGCCAGTAATGACTAACGGCACCGAGACGTGGCCTCTCACTATGGGCCTTATTAGGAAGCTCAAAGTCACTCAACGAGCTATGGAGAGGGCTATGCTCGGGGTTTCCCTACGAGATCGAATCAGAAATGAGGAGATCCGTAGGAGAACTAAAATAACCGACATAGCCCACCGGATTAGCAAGTTGAAGTGGCAATGGGCAGGGCACATAGCACGGAGATCTGATGACCGATGGGGTCGGAAAGTGCTCGAATGGAGGCCACGTAGCGGAAAGCGCAGCGTAGGACGTCCACCCACAAGAGGGTCCGACGACCTGGTAAAGGTCGCGGGACGTCGCTGGATGCAGGTTGCCTCCAACAGGTCTCTGTGGAAATCATTGGGGGAGGCCTATGTTCAGCAGTGGACTTCCTTTGGCTGATGGATCAATTGATGATGAATACTATTTGAAAATTATTTTTATTACTATATTAACGCACTAAAAAATTAGGCGATCTAAATTATGTAATGTAGCCGTAATCTTACATCATATCGCAACAATAATTATTACCAATAGAAAATAAAGTTATTCTCCTCCTTAGTACCACTTCCAATGGTATTTTAATATTTTAGTATAATACATAAACCGTTTCAGTTCATGAGAAATTATACAATTTACGATAGGCTCGTTTTAAATTATCTTGACCTTTAAGGATACGGCAAAGCCTTACCCAAGTTTATTATTGAAATGTGAATCATTGACATTTGAATTTTATTTCCATAAATTAACATTAGACAGTCTGTAAAGCTTAACATTCATGATATTAACGTTTTCACAGTGAAGATATTTGAAATTAATATAAGAAAGATACTGAATATTATCATTATTGTAATTGAGATATATAGGTAGCGGAGGCCCGTGCACTACAGTGGGGCATATATGTATAAGCCGATAGAAATCTTTATTCCTGATAGTTCTGGGCTTTTTCTACTCAACATTTTCAATTTAATCACTCTTTAGTATTTCCGAGAATGCGAGATAATTGGCTCTCATATCTTTCTTGACGACATCCATCAATCATGTGATCTGATACTATAGATACGATCGCATATATGCTAAACTTTGATATATTCAATAAATATTTATTTAGCTATTTAAGTGCTCTTAATTCAAGAGGTATTCGAACAATTCCCGCTTAACTTCAGGTGGGTTATGCAAGTATTTACCTGAAATCCGTGTTTTCCAATTCATCAGCACTTGTTGAGAGTGCGTGATCAAAACAATGTGTTATTCCCCACTGCATTGTGCTGATAACTATGATTCATTAATGTTTTCAGCGATCCAATCATATGATTGAAATTGAAATTTATATTAATTGAAATTGACTGCTTTATAAAAAATTAAACATGAAATAACTAAATTATACACCCAACAGTCATTGCATGAACTTTTATGGTATGTGAAGTCCGGCAACCCGCAATAGGCCAGCGTCGTGAACTATATGACCTAAACCTTCTCAATCGTACTCTAGATTGTAGAGGAAGCCCGTGCTCTGCAGTGGGACGTATATGGGCAGATACTATACTATACTATACCCAACAGTCATATAAATATTGCTGACCACAGTATGGGGTGGTGTATATCACAAACTACGACTTTTCGATCTCACAAACACCCAGACTAGAAACAAATATCTATGGTCCACAAACATTAATTTGTCTCGGTGCGGGGATCGAACCCGGAGCCTTTCGATTGACAAGCAGCATCTAACCAACTGTCGAATGAAGGTTAATGGCATATTATTTTACAGATAATATTTTATGAATGAACTAACAATCAGTGTATACGAGTAAAGCAGTTGTGGTCTAGCCTATATTAGGGAATCCGGTTTGAATTTACTATATCGTGATAATGGTATCGGAAACATCGAAGGCCAATGCCAAAGACTAATTAACCCGATTACATTCTTACTCAACTCTAACGTATGTAAAATCTGTGGTGAACTTTAGATATGTACTATGGCCTAATCCTTCTCAATCGTACTGTCAGCTGGACGTGTAAGGGCTAATACAATTAGACATCGGTATCAGCCCATATACGTCCCACTGCAGGGCACGGACCTCTTGTACAATCGATAGCACGATTGAGAGTGGTTAGGCCATATAGTCCACCACGCTGGCGTAGTGCGAGGTGGCAGACTTACATACCATAGATTTTTTTATAAATCGCTGTGGTATGCAGGTTTCCTCACGATGTTTTCCTTCACCGTTATAGTGCGTGGTGATTGACAATCAATAAGCACATGACTCCGAACACTAGAGGTGTGCCCTGGGATTCGAACCCGCGACCACCGTGAACATGTTGGCAGTCGCGTCTAGTCCGTTTATCAACAGGCCACCACGCACTTAGACATCGGTCAGTCAATATTAGTTAATTGCAATGTAATAATAGTCTATAATGGTCCCCTAATCCCAGGGGACTCCACTGTTAAGCGTCTATGGTGCAATTGGTTGGACACCGGCTGTGAAACATGAGGCCGCGGGTTCGATCCCCGCACCGTGACAAATATTGATGTGATCCACAGATTGTTTCGGGTCTAGGTGTTTGTGAGACTGAAAAGTCTCGTAGTTTCGGATTCCTACGACACAAGACTCGATCTTAGTGTGAGGTCAGGACTATGTATGTGACTGTTGGGTGATTTTTTATATTTTATTGTTCATACAAAAATCTTGAAGAGTTCAAATTACAAACTAAAGTATTAGTCATAGGTATTGTACTTTGATACTTAATAATCATGTTCATAACAGGACAAATTCCAATATTGCCATTATCTGTTATCCGTTTTACCTACATAATAAAAAAGGTCAAACTTCGTGTTATGGAAAAATATAGATAATATTTTTTCTATGAATCAAACAGCTGATGAATTCTGTGGGTAATATAAAAATATATATTTTATCTCAAAATATTAGGTGGATTTTTGTTGGGTTCTCTCTTGTATGCGATAAATCTCCACTTAGTCCAATTATGTCGCCAAGCAACAATATGTACGCAATGTTGAGTTATGTTTTGAAGGGCAGTGTAATCATTGAATTTACTAGGCAATAGAAGAATAATATGTAATGCCACGATATGACGTAATAAACGTAGTGTTATACAGGTCTTATGAATTCATTATCTTAAATCCTTGTTTACAGACAGATTTGTTTACAATCAAGGGATACCACTAAGATTAATCTTAGCCATTCCATTTATATTTTTTTTTACAATTTGATCTTAATTTATGTAAGTTGTAATAGCGAAAGTAAGGAAGACATTGTGTCTAAATAAAAGAATATAGGTGTATCATAACCCTTGGAATACTGATGAAGCATAATAAAAAAGCAGGAAAGAAAGTAAAGATATTTGAACCTTTAGTAGTCTCTTTAAACAAGCAACACGCAACGGTAAAATGTTGCTTCGCGTCGCGTATTTTATAAAATAGAATATAAAACATTTAATAACTTTCATGCTTCATATATCATGTCCGTGAACTGCGGGATGAAAAAAAAAACTCACATGAAACAAATGTTTACTTCTCACGTGCGAATATTACGACTTAAGCTTTTACTTAGATTAAAATGCATTTATAAATAATTTAAAAAGGCATCGGCATACTATAAAATACCTGTCTTTGGTTGTAGGTACTGGTAAGGGAATTATCGACTCTAATACCAAGATCTAAAACTATAACTAGTTAAACAAACATTTATCTCGGCGCGGAGGTCAAACCAAGGATCTCTGATTTTCTTTTGTTTACAACTATAACCCGTAGTCATTGCGTCTAGCAGAGACTATTTTTCACTTTATTAGGGTTCTATTATGTATAAGTAGTAGCTTGTTACTTGATTAATTTTCAGTACCTCATTCTCTCTTCGTTTGTAATCCATTCCCGTTGCTCATAATCCTCGGCTTATTACATATAAAATAACATACAAATATAGCACTATATTTTTTCTTCATTAAAACTATTTCTAAGAATACTATCATAATCTGTTAATTATCTATTATACAAGCTACTTTTGCTATCTTCATATTAAGTACTTATGAGAATTATTACAATTGAATCACAATTGTTTGGAAAACACGCACTTGTGTTAAGAACTAATCTTTTCCTGTGTTTCATAAGCTTCTATTTTAGGGTGCTAAGACGGCCGGATAACAAGAGGCATTTTAATTAACTACCAATTTTATACGTAATCGCTACAATTTACACATCTATTCTCAAAATTATTTCCTTGGTGAGTTCAGAGATAGTCAACATAAATACTGATCCCGTGATCTTTACGCGTTCTCTGCCTTCCGTCTAGCAAGTATACTAGATGGACTCAATTGCTAATAATTGCTGCTGTAATAAGTCCATAGCTAAAAATAGTCGATAATTTCCACAGCCATTTTTTTAAAAGCAGCCTGCTCTCAAAGACTTCCTGCAACCTTTACTAAATGCTGCCCACCTTGTCTACAAACATATGTCGCTAAGCTTAGTCGTACGTACCGTCTTAAGATACGAATTAAAAAAAATGTCTGGTTGAGTTAAGAATTATCTGGTATTAATCACCCGATAACAATTAGCTAATATTATATAATATTGTGCAAGGAATTATAATTTTCACGCACAGCAGAAATGACGGATTTTTTTTTTCATAAAACATACGTGATATAAGTGATGCCACTCTAGTAAGCTTTGAAATAATGCCAAAGAAGTTTCTTAAGTAAACCATATGTGTATATCAATAAGGTCCACAAGAAACAATAAAAAAACATTAAAAATTTCCGTCAAAACAATTCACGATGTAAACATGAATTGATAACGTGCGTCTGAGTTTTTAATCAGGTTTTATTGAACTCATTTATCGGAAATTACATTTTAAATTGTTGATAATATGCCACGCCCACGAATCGAGAAAGAAAAATTCCGTTGTTACGACAGGTGACGTGTGTTTGATATCTATAATTTATAAGATTAAACTAACTACTAATGCCTACACTAAAGCCAATACACGTCAGAAGTTGCTAAGAGAAAAATACACCTAACTTATACAGGCTGTAGCATTAAACGTAGGATTTGCAAATCTTGAAGGGGGTTATTAAATAAATAAATAAAACCCAACAGTCACATACATAGTCCTGACCCCAAACTAAGATCGAGTCTTGTGTCGTGGGTATCAGGAACTATGAGAGACTTTTCAACCTTACATACATCGAGACCCGAAATAATTTTTTACGGCCCGCACAAACATTCCACTGACTACAGAGTAACCCACCTGTATTTACATGCAATCGCTTTAGGCAAGGAAATGTGTCAACCTTAAATCTTTGATCAAATGTTTGCATGGACCTAAACTAACAGACACGTCTTTTTGTATATTAATATTTAATATAATTTATACAACAACAAACGACTAAGAAAACATGACTACAAAAATATTTGCTCACGCATAAAATCAATATTACGTATCTGCAAACGAATCAAAACACCGCGTCTAATAATATTATTGAGTCGGCCGCAAATAAGCATTACAATTTACTATTACAATTAGCATATAGATCCTAGTGATATTCAGTATCAGAATAGTAAATAAACACATACGTATATTTGATGGATTATAAATAAATTTAATAGACTTATTAGATATCACGGTCTCATACAAATTAGACGTGGAGGTGGTATATGCGTTTTCGTCGTAAGTGAAATTTTCTTATTATTAATCACTTAATTACACCTTATTTTTTTTATAAACCAATATCTCATCATGATTTGTTCTAATTAAATATGACTGTCCAATATCCCTATCATAGCCGCCATGGTAGGAATTGGCTACGAAGATTTCATTATCACTATAAATTGACACTGCACTTACAGTTGCAAGGCAAGGTTGTCGTAAGGCCATAGGAAGTCATCTGCTGGACATGAGCCACCTGAAATAGTTCTATAAACACCCAATGGAACCTGTAGTTTATGCTAACTTGTCGATACCGGTTATGTAGGTACCAAATTTAAAATAACTACTTTGTTGAAAGTCAGAAACCTCAAATATCTATAAATTTTATCAAACAAAACATGAAATATTTGAAGAAACATTTGCCCTACTCTGGATTTACAAAAGGCTAATAAATAATGGGGATATTTTATAATTTACGTGAGACAACCCGTCACTAGATAACAATAATAAGAATATAAATAATCTCAGCGGTAATTCCCAAAAGCTGCCTAATGAACCCCCGAGCCATGAATTCACTTTTGTACGACAAGGAAACCACAGTAGAGGTAAAATAATGATAAGTTTATTTACACCGAAACCAAGATTATTATAAAATATGGAACTACAAATTAACCAATAAGAGCTAAAAATACGTATTATTGATTTCATTCGTAACACGGTCCGTCTATGATTATTATTATATTTAAATAATATATTAAACTTCTGTCAAGTAATTTACCGGTAGAAGGTCTCAGCTATACAAGAGGCCGCAATATCTATTTCTCCCACCGAACAGCAGTATAAATGCACTGAACAGCAGTATAAACAAATACCTGAAGTTCTCGCAAACATTTGTCTCAGTGGGGGTCTAACCCGGGCCCTTTTTGTTTTAACTGCGCCGCGGAGCCTGTTAAATTTAAGTATGATGACAGTAAATTTCCACTGAAAATTCAGAGAGTATAATATTTATCTGCCCAAATACTGCCGCCTTACACTTAGACGTGTCTGAATGATCCACTTTTTTGAAGTTTTACAACGAAGTCTTTGATATTTTTATAAGCGATTCGATTTTAATTGAATATCTGAGTGCGCAGTTAGTGCGGCCAAAGTTACAAAAACAACTATGCCAAAAATATATCGCGTATCACGGGGCCTATATTTTATACAACAATCGGCTAACAAATATAATAAGTGTCAATTGAAATGACCTATTTTACGTCAGGACTGTCTGAGCGCACACGCTGAAGCGACGAAAGTTATTGCCAAAACAATATCCCAATGCTTTAATGACGTCGAACATAGAAGTATTTTATGACGTAATAGGATTTTTTCTCCGCTTGGATCATGGATTTGTTTCTAGCCCATCAAATTGGATGGAGAAGGAGAAGGAAAATGGATGGGAAGAAGCTAGGAATATTGGGCATCCAGCAATTTCCCTGAACGAATATTGTAATCTAATTAAAACTGCCTTATGCAGTCTAAAGAAACGTGGGTGAATATCACGGAGAAAATGGCGTATATCGTAATATTCCAAGCGTCCTTTACAAATAATAGAACTAAAGCTATAAAAGCAGAACAAAATACATAGTAAAAAACAAAGTCTTTATTTTTGCTAACAATTAATATTTTGCTCAGACGTTAAGACAAATGTTTGGACAAATCTTTAGCGTACTTATATTTAGAAAAGCTTAGACAAATTTATTTAATTGTTGACGCTTTCTGCAAACCTAGCGGCATTTTATCTCAAGGCATAATACTATAATTTAAAATATTTGCTATTCTATGTTCATTAAACATTAAAAAGTCGCAAAAGCTATTAGATATAAGATAACGTGCATTAATAGTAGACGGAGAAATCTGGGGATAAATCTAAAGACCATTTACATCGCATTTGCATAAGAATCGCTCGAATATTAATAATACCTATGTAAATACTATTTTCTTATATTTTGCTTTGGTACAAAAGTCTTTAATGGAATTATTATGTTATAGGTAATATTTTTATACTTTGTTATTCATATAAGCCTATAAAATATCAGAATAAAAATGAGTAAAAAAGTAAACCAATGATATCTGCCCGTAAACAAATGCACATCAGCCCATATTAACCTATGACCTCAGGTATCATATGACAAACACACAAAACAGTATGATGTAAGCGTGTTTCATTATGTGACATGCTCAATGTAATCCTAATTATCGTCATATCGAAGCGAATTTAAACAACAACAGGTTACTGACATGCCTTAACACACCTCTATAGAGTTTATCAGAGAGATACGATTCTCTGCCAAATAATGAAAAACACTGAACAGTCACATACATAGTTCTGACGCCACATTAAGGTCAATTAAGTCTAGTGTAATCAAAGTCAATTAAGTCTTGTGGGTATCAGAAACTACGAGACTTTTCGGTCTCAAAAACACCCAGACTTGAGACAAATAATTGAATGTTCATGTTGTAAACTTTACAATCCTTTTGTCACCTTGATCTAATTACAAAAACAATAGTTTTAGCTGCCCACCCGAAATAGGCTAGGGTGGTGAACTATATGGCCTAACCTCTCTCAATCGTAGTCTTTTTTGTAGATGGAGCTCATGTTCTGCAGGATATATGGCCTGATACAGGCAGTTGTTTATACAATAAGAGATAAAAGATTAGATGTAGTTCATCTAATTTTAATTGGTTATGGAGACATCGGTTGTGTGTACTATTATTTTACAACCTTCTGAGAGTCAAGTGGAGATAATATATAGTGCACATACACACTCCCATATAGACATATAATTTCCACAACGACATTTAAGGAAGCTAACAACCATTGCCCTAGTATTGTGAGTTGTGACCGGTAACCAAGAATAATATTTTTTTTTACAAACTAAGCACATAATGTTCACAAGTTATATATAATTAGTAACTAAAATAACTTTGTCTACACCGAAAACAGTGATGCAAGAAAATACAAAAGAACACAGATTAATTACATTGTCGAAAACGATAACATTCTTATTAAAATTCAATAAAATTCAGATGTAGTGCCAAGCTAAGAGAATGTTGCAACAAAGACTTTCAAAAGACAAAGGAAGCGGTATTTCAACGAGTCAAACGGTCTCTAGATTTTGCTTCATTACCATGAAAAAGAGAATACGTCGGTAACTTTCTTATCTTCAATATGAAAGCTGCTTTGAAATAATATTTAAAAAGTTTAATTAGATTTTTATCGTATATATGAATTTTATCGCTCATCTACGTGAAAGGTTTTTTCCTTAACTGTGTTTAGTTAATTTATTTGATTTGAATCGAGAAACAATTACACAAACCCTATCGCCTTTTTCTACTGAAAGTATACCTCACCACGTGAACGCGAACCATCCTAGTTATAAGGATTAATGGCACAGAATCTATACAAATTTTCTTAATATAAGAGTATAATTTGCTATCTCAACCCCTCTTTATGGAAGAAAAAAAAGATCAAAGATTTGTTCCATAGTTTAAGTACCCAAAATCAAAATCAAAATCCCAGAAGATTTTATGTCATTTACTCAACGTGACTTCACTATTGAAACCTACATCAGAAGCAAATGTATTAAAGCGGGTCCCAATCGTAAAAAAAATTGATACGATATAGGAAAAAGATCTTCAAGTTTGTAATCAAGGCGCCAGATGTACGTCGATTCTTAGAGTTATGACAAAAAAATGGCTTCAAGCAAAAGTCGAATGGTTATCGTGAAAAACCCTTGCATTAAAAAAGTGAAAGATTAAATGGAAATAAAAAATAAATGAATAAATTATATTAAAAGATAAAATACCTATGCGATGACAAATTTCATAATATATTAATAGAAAAGATTGCGTAAAAGACTGGAGCAGTCTCTAGTCTTTGAAAATAACAATAGAAGACTAACTTGATAGTTACGTTTTTTAATTTGTAAAATAAATCTAAGAAAATATTTGTAATATTATTTTATTTCATTTTGGTATAAGGTCATTAAAATATACACCGGGAAACAATATCTTCACAATTAAACTAGTTAACATAGTAATTAAATACACTATCCCGACGCGCATACTAGAATTTATAAAGGAAAACCGATATTATTACGTGTCGAGTACTATTCCGTTAAGCCTGCCAGGATATCTAACACTTCATGCCTAATGCATTCACGTTGGGTTGGCGTGGGACTAATTTATGTGTGTGCGAATGTTGTGTGCATTTGTGTGAGTGTGTGTGTGTGTTTGTTTGTGCAATCTACACGTGCTTCCGCACGTGGACTAACGGTAAGTACAGTGCATCTAAATAATCTATGTTTTGTTTATAATATATACCGTTTAATAGCGTTGGATATCGTTTTCTTGTAGGCATATTTTCATTAAAAGTATTATTTATATGCTACTTGATAGCCTTATTGAAGTTGACATTTTGTGTTTAGATCTCAATGTAGATTTTACATACTTGTACTTTTGCTCTGTAATAGTATAATAGACTTTATCATTATAAGCCTGCTAGGTATTTCCATATTCAGCATAAAGATTTCGGGAGAAATTTAATGTGTTTAGTTTCCTAAAAAAAACCGTTTGCCATAATATTCTTTTTGTTTATTTAACTCGTTGTTTACTCCTTAACTGTGTTTATTTTTTTTTGTAGTCATAATTTCCCTGTCTTGTTAACATATAGTTTAATCTATTGCAGTGTTGCTTTAGTTAGTGTTACCACGCACAAAAACGGTGAAGAAAAACCACATGAGGAAACCGGCATACCATAGCGATTTATAAGAATTTCTATGGTATGTACGTCCGCCAACCCGCACTAGGTAAGCGTGGTGGACTATATGGCCTAACCACTTTCAAATTGAATTGAAAGTTTCAATCGTACTCTCGATTGTAGAGGAGGCCCGTGCCCTGCAGTGGGACGTGTATGGGCTGATACAGTGTTGCATATTTACTTTTTTTAGATAAATAAACAAATGACATAGACCCACCACTTCAAATTAATTTCCGATTTCACTTATTTATTTTCTAGAACATAATATATTTACAAATAATATAGAGCCCACCGCTTGATATTATTCCAAGTTTCTTTAAGGGCTTAAATAATTTATTTATATAAACCAACCATTTGAAATGCTTTTCCGATTTCAAATAATTCTTTTTATAGAATTTATTATTCATATAAGTAAAATATATTTTTTTGATTCTCACACACTTCACAGCGACAGTCTCCGATCCGATAATGAACCTGAGAGGCGTCACGTGGTCTGTCATGAAACCACTCATCATGCCTCGTTAAGGACTTATTTATAGACTGTAAGTTAATAGGAGGTTAATAATACTTTGTGGTATCGATACATACTAGATCGTTATGTGATGATATGTATTTTTTATAGTGTGGGTGTTTTAAGCGTGAAAATTCGACAGCTAACCTTTGATTTAAGATTGTTTACATCAAAGGTTGTATGATTGAGATTGTAAGATTTTAATGAATTAGCTGGCATGGAGAAATTGTTAATATTGAATTAGGAATACATATTTCCGCTATTTTTATAGAATGATAGATATGTGATAAATTGTTTTACCGTTTTTATAATTAACAAATAAAAAATAGCGGTTGATGGTAGAGAGGTGAAAATTTTGGTATGTGTGTATTTTTGTACGTTGCAAAATAAAAAATAATAACAAATAAACGCCTAAAAAATAAAACATAAGGATTTGGGGTGGGTCCTTAACATTTAGGGGGATGCAAAATACATGTTGTCAGATTTGCAGTCCTAACCAATATGCACACAAAATTTCACGAAAATTGGTCGAGCTGTTTCGGAGGAGTTTAATTACAAACACCGTGACACGAGTATATATTAGTTAACAACGTATTGGATTAATATTAACGAAAAAATTAAGTCCTTTATGAATTGACTTGTCACCAGAGCTAATGAATTGCGTATACCAATCAACGAATTTAATTTAATTTCAACAGTAAATCTATATAATATTATAAGTTTGAAATCACAAACAAACTATTTAGTAATAGATTTTTCGCCCACTCGTTCAACTGGCGGCTACACGCCCACTCCAAAACGCAGGCTTTACAATTAGGCTATAAGTAGTCACTCAATTAGGAAACTTCTGTTACAATTTATAGATATTCAATCAACTGCCAAACATGAATGAACAATACATGAACTTATAATTAACTAGCAGTACCCGCGACTTCGTCCGCGTGGAATTTAACAAAAACTTTTTTTTTATGAAAGAATTTTTCTAAAATAAATGTAGCCTAAGTTACTCCTTACTATGTCAGCTACCTGACAGTAAAAGTCCCGTTAACAAAATCGGTCCAGCCATTTCAGAGATTAACCGGAACAAACAGACAGACAGACAGAAAGACAGACAAAAAAATTCTAAAATCATTTTCGTTATAGGTATCGTGTATATAACGATATGTAGTTGGACATTTTCTTTAATTTTCACTTTACGAATAGACACTTCAATTTTATTTATATGTATAGATGTAAACCACGTATGTACACACTCACGCCTTTTTCCGAGAAGGGGTAGGCATAATTGCACCAGGGATACCTTTCGCCTTATATGTTCCATCCCACGATGTGATAGAGGGCGATGGAACTATCGATGGCCCTATCGCCATATCAGGTACAAATTGGCACTGGGGCCGGGCTCATATTTAATACAAAACCAAATATCATTTCACCGGCTCTGAAACGAGAGGCCACGGGTTCAAACTCTGCACCAAGACAATTATTTATGTGATAAAACTAAAACTACCACCCGGATTCGTTTTCGATCACAGTCTTGATATACCTTGTAGATTTGGTATAGATAATGGCGTGTATATTTTCGACATCAAAGTTGTCAGTGATCTTTGGTTGACTTCGAAGCACTTGCCAGCAAGGCAAATTAAGCAGGCACATTATGTTGCCAACTTACTCTTGTGGTTTACATGACGCGTGGCCAAACAGCCTAAGCTATGATGCCAAGCGTCATTAATACCATATGATAATATGAATAACTTATAACTTAGGTCAGCTGTGTTACTTAATTGCATTACGTAAGCCTAGAATTAAGTAATTATAAGGGTTTATATAGTATTTTGAGTTACTTAATAGTATTACGAGTACGTAAGCCCAAAATTAAGTAATTATAAGGTTTATGTATTTTGGATTACTAAAATATTATCAATTTACCGTATTTCCCTTTTGTCTTCTTTTATAGATCCAAAGGATACTCATTTATCCTGTACATTATATTTGGTTGTTTGTATATGTTTTGAACACAATTCTTGAATACCTATAAAGGATTGTTTTTTAAAAAAAAATTTGTGGCCGCAGAGCGTAAACTCCTTCATTTCTATATAAATGTCATATCATTTTTCAAGAGTGACTGTTGTAGACAAAGGTAATATAACGTTAAAGGGAAAACATCATGAAGGAACCTGAATACCATAGTGAATTAGTAAGAATGTCTATCGTATGTAAAGTCCGACAGCCCGCACTAGGCCAGCGTGGTAGACTATATGCCTTACCAATCTGAATCGTACTACTGATTGTAGGGGAGGCCCGTGACCTGCAGTGGGATGTATATGACCTGATACAATACAGTAAAGGTTGTTGTAGAACATTCTAAATTGAATCATACTGATCTTGCAACTAATTATCTGGAGTATTCCTATTTCTCATAATATACACCTCATATAATTACAAGCATGGGCGTAGAACATTCTAGATTGAATCGTGATACCGATAATTCAACTAATCCTATACAAGCAGCGGCGCAGACTGTGTGGCGGCGGTTCCGCGAGCATGCGGAAGACACGAGGCGACCACGTGTACACACTGTAAGGCATTCTAGGAAACGTGCATGTTCTAGTTACTACGTAAACCTATTGTTATTTTATAATAGAATCTTTAAAATAATTAATTTCCTTTCAACCAATTTTATGAAAAAGACTAAACGGACTTTTTTCAGTAACAAAGTTTATTTGGTAAAGATGAATTTCGTGTGGAAACATGCCGGGTAGTTCTTTACAAAAACGTTAAAGTCCAAAGTTATGTCAAGTTTTCCATTTCGCCTGCGCTATTGAGTGAAAAAGATGGAAGCCTATTTCACGGAATAAGATAACCTCTCTATTCTAGATAGAAGAGCTTACTGTCAGAAGTTGATTAAACATAACGGTGACGGCTATCTGGGCATAGGTGAGGACTAATAATTATATTGTGATTAAAACAGTTAGTTTAGACTCCACGAATTATAGAAATGTTCTTACTACATTTTAACATGTACACAGCTAAATCTTGCGCAAAGCAAATCAATCTCTTGCATATATGTAAATTATTCCCTATTCCAAAAAAAGTTACCCCACTGGAATCGAACCTGTACTTCATTTCTACATTCAATCACAATTTAGATAATCCGACAATTGTTCAGACAGTGTGACAACATAAAGTTTCCATTATAATCATGCGAGCATCACGACGCGATCACGCACCGCATACTCGTTACTCACTAAATATATGACAAATGAGCCACCAATTGGCTCATTGCGGTCACAGGAAATATTTAGCCTTATAAATGTTTAATGGATAAAATAAATCAATTTATAGGTAATTTTGGCTGTGTCGATTAAGGCAATTTGAATCATTTTGGTTAGGTTGAGGTAATACAATAAAATAGTTATAAATGATTTTTAATGTACAAAATTAATTAAAAGTGTATGTAGTGTGCATTGAGGTCCTAGATTTATGGTTGGGAAATTAATGTTTACTCCCTTTTTCGATCGCAAAAGGGCAATGTAAAATCAATTATAAAATCGTAATTTGACTACGTAACATAAAAAAATATAGTGAAATATATTATTTCATCCATCCATCCATCAGCCAAAGGAAGTCCACTGCTGAACATAGGCCTCCCCCAATGATTTCCACAGAGACCTGTTGGAGGCAGCCTGCATCCAGCGACGTCCCGCGACCTTTACCAGGTCGTCTGACCACCTTGTGGGTGGACGTCCTACGCTGCGCTTTCCGCTACGTGGCCTCCATTCGAGCACTTTCCGACCCCATCAATCATCAGTTCTCCGCGCTATGTGCCCTGCCCATTGCCACTTCAACTTGCTAATCCGCTGGGCTATGTCGGTTATTTTAGTTCTCCTACGGATCTCCTCATTTCTGATTCGATCTCGTAGTGATGACTTACGGCACCGAGACGTGGCCTCTCACTATGGGCCTTATTAGGAAGCTCAAAGTCACTCAACGAGCTATGGAGAGGGCTATGCTCAGGGTTTCTCTACGAAATATATTATTTTATTGAAAAGAAATTTCTCATTGGTAAATCGTTTGCTCACATGATAATTGAACCTACATCCTCAGAGCTCACAGCCCAGACCCCTGTTATATAACTATTATAGCTTTCAACAACCGCGAACTTAATATGTACAAATATTTACCCAAATGATATCGTTTGAACTCTAGATAGCAATTAAATGTGATGTTTGTGAATACATAAAATTTGAGATGAATTTTATTGATCCTATTGAAGTCTTTAAAATAGACGTTTGGAGATAAGAAGAGAAATATTGGTATATCTAATACGAGTATGAAGTTTGAATATTTAAAATATATTTTAATGGTATTAGATAAAGTAATATAATCACATTTTTCTTACACTGGACAGCCTCCATGGCGCAATTACACACCTGTGTACCGCTGTGAACCGTAAAGCCGCGGGTTCGATCCCCACACCGAGGGAAATATTTGTGTGATCCCTTAATATTTGTTACGGGTTTGGGTGTTTATGAGATTAAAAAATCTCTCTTAGCTTTAGATTTAAGTACTTATGGAGAAACCATACTAAGTGCCTTCGGTTACTCAATAATCTCCTGCAGTGTCCGTCACACACCTCTAACTCCACTTGTTCTTTCTTCTTTATACAGTCTACACTTCTGTGGAACGGAGTGCGTTCCTCGAAATTAGGTCGTCTGGTACTCGTTTGGCATTTTAAGCGAAAATTTGACAACTGCTAGTGAATGAATTGGTAGAATAATTTTGGTATTTTCGAAACATATGTTTGTATGATATTTTACATATTATGATAATTATATACATATAAACATATAGCATAAGACAGGACAGGACAGGATATAACGGTATGAGAAAAAAAACAATATGGAGGACGACAGGCACATTGAGTTTATTAATGAAGTTTTAATATAAATAAAACAATTAGTACGGTAAATAAAATTTAGCTGATGTGGATTGTATTCAAAAAGTATCTACACCCAAGCAAACCCGAGCCGGGCTGCTTCTATAAGATAAATACTAAAGCAAAAAATAAACACGTATTTTATAAAATTTTAATTAGCTTTGCATTATTCAATTACACGCCCCGTAATTGATTTCTAACTTTTTATACAAACTTTAAAAAAATGATTTAAACTTAGAGTTTAAATTCATTGTAGAGATAGTTTAAATTTATTGTATTTGATTAACGTCATTTAATATCTAAATGATGTTGAACTATTGTAGTCCAGCTTAAAATTATTATTGCTCATTTTATTGATTGTTTTAACCTATTCTGTCCCACTGCTTGGCAAATGTCTCCCTTAATTCCTTCCACTTATACCTATCAGCTTCAGATACCATCCTGCTATATTGGTCGAGGTCGTCACGCCACCTTTTCCGAGGCCTGTCAATAAGTAAAACCCTTTATTCAACTTTGCGATGATTTGCCCTTTACTAATTTCTTTATAACGATAAAACGAAATATTTAAAGCATATTATTTTTATTTCAAATGCTGCTACAATTAAGACCATACTCATGAGACAATATTGCGTGCTTAATTCTATAGCGGCAGTTAGCGTAAATAGCTCTTACATTACGCCTGGGCTTAAGCATGGCTTAAGAGTTTCCAGCCAAAATAAAATGTATTCTTAAACGCCCACAATACTTTTAAGCAGGGGTTTACAGTCTATGAATTTCAATCAGTATTTATTCTGGTTATTTTGGGTCTCTTGTGGTTTTTTTCAAGCATAAAGCTGACTTAAACTCAGGAGAATGGATTTTCTAATCAGAGAATATATACTTTAATTTCTACAGCCTCCGTTGGGCGGTTGGTTAGATGCCGGCTGTGAAATAAGAGGCCGCGATTTTGATCCCCGCACCAAGAAAAATATTTGTGTCTTCCACAGGTCTAGGTGTGTGAGACCGAAAATCTCTCATATTTGATACCTATGACACAAGACCAGATCTTGGTGTGGGTTCGGGACTATATATGTGACTGTTGAGTGTATTTACTCATACTTTTGAATAATAACTTTTCTTTATTCCGCTCGTAAATAGTGGGTACAATAGTAATAGAAGCTATACTGTTCGTACTACTTTTTTGAATTTGGTCGCCGATTGCCGAGTGACAACTGAGTGTGCGTTTCTCAGTTTGGGGTAACTTTCACATGAGGTACCCGGACTGGATTTATAACCTGCATGACAATAGGCTGTCCTATTGTAGAAATAAATATACCAAATATTGGGCCGTCATACCATTACCCACTTCGCAATACAAACGAATGTGTATTCAACATATTTTTCTTACTTTAACCCGGCGATCGCACAGTTGGGTCTATTTTACCCACGACTTTTAAAAATGCGCGCATTTCTATAAAATATTTTTGCGACGTTGCCACACTTTTCATTAGCTGGAGCTAATGGTCTCCCCTTCCTGTCAAATATCGCCTTACAGTGGTATCGTGTATGCAGCGGTGGATAGACGCGGATAAACACAAAAAAGGTAAATAAGACCCAACTATACACTTGGTGTCGTAATTTCGCGCCATCTTTTTTTAAACATATTATTGTCTTATTGTGTTGTTTTCAGAACCTTTGCAATTATAGATCGCGAAAAACTCGAACTGCAGAGAATTTTAGCTATTCTGCAATAATCCGAATCCGAATATGAAAATTCTACATCAGAAAACGAAGAGGAAGAAGATCATCTGAGTGTTCGCAGCCAGGAACGTGACACCGATCAAGATATATCTGACACGGATAGTGACGATGTGCCCCTTGTTGAACTACGATATCAGCTACATTCTTCATCGTCTGAAATACAGCACAGTTTTGATACTTATTTGACTACCACTACCTCTGAAAGTCAGATATGAACATCTTATTTTTTGGAAAAGACGAGACCAAGTGGCAACAGAGGCCTCCCCGCCAAAGTGTCCGAACTAGGGCGGAAAATATCATAACACAAGTGCCAGGTATTCGACCAGTAGCTCAAAATGTCTGGAATAAATGCATACATAATACATAAAAAGAACAACAATACCACGACAAAGCGTAGCAAAAGCGGCGCAAAAGGATAAGAGATTTTTAGGAGAACCTGATGAGGAACCACCAGTGAAGATGTGTAATGTAAAAAGAAGGTGTCAGGATTGTCCTGCCAAAAAATACAGGAAATCTAGAAATACTTGTCGGTGCTGTAAAAAATACATCTGCAGTGAGCACGCTGTGTTGTACTGCAAGGATTGCGCAGATGAAAGAGAAACTATGACTGAATAATTATAAGACTGTTATAGAACATAGTTGTTATTCCTGCTATAAATGTCATTGATATACTTACTATTACGTTAAAATTGTGAAAAAGTTTGTTTTCTTAATTTTTTTTTAGTTTAAGACAGAGGTTACCTATTTTGTTAAAGTTTTTTCATACTTTTATAAAAATGACATTAAAAACTTATATCTCGTACCAGGTTGTTTTTGTTTATCCAAAAAGTCATAAACAATAGGTTTTTCATCCAATTATTATGATATTTCAGTAAATTTATTTTAATTATTGAAGTTATGGCGTTTTTTTATACGGGTCCCTTAGACCCAACCCTACTACCGTTGTAACATATTTCCACTGTGCTGACGCCGGGTTAAACTGTTCTTCCATTCCATTTGAATTCGGTCGCGGAACAATTTGAAATTGATACGATACCACACTATATTTTTACAACCGGGATGGATCACCCTAGTTCAAAGACATCCAACCGAAACCTATTAAAACAAAGAGCGATCGGCGCGGCGTGATGAATGGAGCCTTTGCGAGCGCCGGCGATCCCTTTGTATAGAGAGAGCTCGGCGGAATGTGTTGTTACGTCACAAGTGCTCTTGACCTATAAATACTGATAGTGATATCCGCTCTTGACATTGTTCACTTTGAATCTAATAGTATGACGTGTGTGATAAGTGATAAGGCAAGTGCAGGCTTATGTCTGGTGGAGGACTGTAATGAGGAAACATAATTATCTCCCGGTTGCATTCGTAGCTTTAAGATAGAATTTTAATTCTAAATAAGTTCTACATTCGTCATCATCAGCCCATTTGCGTCCACTGCTGCACATAGGCCTCTCCTATGGCACGCCACTGGGCTCTTATTCTACATTATAATGGCAATAAAAATGGTTATTTTAAAGAAAGCAACAAAGATGTTGATAAGTTTTTTGACAAGCAATGTAGACCTAAATTAGACTTCTGTATTGAAGCTTAAGGTCTTTCGAACTACATCGAAACGTTTGATTAGGTACTGCGAATCTTAGAATAACTACTGTTACCATAATCACCTAAGCGTAATGAGCCCAATAGATATTACTTTATTGTGATTCTGATGTCTTTAAATGTCAGGATTAGTATTTAAAAAAATACTTTTCTAGACCTTTTAAATACATGTGAAATCTAATGACATACTATTTATTCACCCAGACCAAACCACAAATAAAATCCAATTGGGTAAAAATATTCGAATTTCACAATTACGTGGCATTTAAATAAATCATTATTGGTGTTTATCCGAAACCGCGCACTTTTCACGGATTACAGACGAGCGGGTTTAAACATAATCCACGCGGCAAAAACCTTTCAAATTACAATGTTTTACCTTTTATTCTATCCTTTATTTTATTTTTAGCAGCGATAATGATGCGCCAGCCGTTAAAGTTTTTTACTATCTGAAAGCACAGACAAATTCGGAGTCATTGACATTTCTCAGCGACTCTCACACAAAAACAAACCTGCCCCAAAGACAGCGACCTTTTGGAAGCAGTCTGCAACCAGGGATTTCCCGTAAACTTGGTTACGTTTTCTTTTTTCTTTACCACCAGATACTCATAAAATTCGCGCTTCCCCATAAAATGTGTTAAATAAAAAGGCCTTCTGCATGATAAACATCTTCTTTACTGGTTCTGAAAGATAAATTTTACAGAAAGCCGCTTGATCGGAATACAGACATTTATATTGATATTATCTGTCGCTTTAATCAATCCCTCGACTGCCTCGGTGGCGTAGTTGTACTAAGGTACGTTTACGAAGCTGAGATTTCGGGTGCGAATCCCGCGTTGGGTAAAGTGTTATTGGATTCCCCTTCTGGGAAAAAGGCGTCAGTTTGTGTATTTATGTATGTATCTCAATCAATCCCTGTTGAAATCTTTAAGAACAGTCAATTTTATTGGACTTTTTGTAGGCTATAAAGATGATTAAATATAATAACACCACAGTTTCATTTGTATCAAAATACTCACACAAATTCAAAACACATCGCATTGTATCAGTATTTATTCGACACAATCAAAGCCTATTAAAATTGACACTTGCGCGCGAATCTCGTCGAGACAATCGTCATACAGTTTATTTCCAGAAAGGTTAATTGTGTAAGTCAGACACCGATGCTTCTTAAGTGGCTATTATTGTATGGCGACGGATTTTTTGTGAGATGTAGCTATTGTAATAAAGGAGCCTAGTTGCTAACGAAACTGTCAGTCAACTCGGATATTGAAGGTGGAGCCAAAAACGAATATCTAAAAAAATTTCGGAGCTGGATGTTGTAAAATAAAATATATATCTTTTTTCGGTGAGAATTCCATCACGAATAAAGTTTTAAATACAAAAATAGCAAGATATAAACAACAAGATAATGCTGTGAAGTCGTGTAAAAGTTACAAGAAGTGAGCAATATGTTGTTACAAAGACGACATCAGAAAATACCAATTCTTGCTGTAAAGTTCTTGTTTATGAATCCCCTTATTAATAAGCTGTCAAGCCTAATAAATACAAATAAAAGAACATGAACCAACTATTCTTGTGGATCATGTAGCAATAATAAAAACAATATTTCAATTTTATGTCAAGTGCGTATAATTCAGCAGAACGTCGCGTCGCGCCGTTACAAAAATATGCGCATATTGAAATAGAGAATAATGTTAAAGAGTATACTCTTAATATGATTGACTCTTAAGAAGTATTTTTTAATACAAGGCAGTGACGTCAAATGTTTTATTTTTAATAAAGTATTGAAATTGGAACACCTTATCGTGTGTTATTTTAGTTACACTGACGTCATACAAATAAATTCAATTGAAGAATGGATACAGCTGGTAGATTGAACTGAATTGTAATTATATTCGCGTACTCTTATTGAAAACAAATACTATAAGAATACATTTTTAGCTTTCTTTTTTTTTTTTTTATTGCATTTATTGGTGAGATGAGCAAGCCGTTCGCCTGATGGTAAGCGATACGACCGCTCATGAACAGTAGCAACATTCCACTGCGCTCGCCATCCTGAGACATAAGATGTTAAGTCTCAATATGTCCAGTAGTTGCTCTGGCTACAATGTCCTTCAATCCGAAACACAGCAGTGCATTTAAGCAGTGTTGTTTTACGGGAGAAATAGACATTGCGGTGGTACCTACCCAGATGGCCTCTCACATATGAGAGACCTACCACCAGTAAAGTTTCTTTCTTCTTAGGTACAGTTGCATCAAGTATTTTTAACGAAAATTAGACTTAACCATTTTAACACTACACACTTTAAAATTCCAATATATGGCGTCGATATTATCAAGATTTCATTTCAGTCAATGTTACTTGATTCAAAATATGACCTTAGTCTAATTTATTTGCTATCATCCGTTTCAACACTTTATTCACATCCAATACTGTTATTATCTTTGAATTCAATCTTCTCCGACTTGGAAAACATGAATTTACTATTCCGACCTCACCAGCATTTTTATATAAAGTCGTGGAATTGAAAATTGTATCTAAATGAAATAATAAATAATAATAATAATAATAAATACACCCAACAGTCACATACATAGTCCTGACCCCACACCAAAATCGAGTCTTGTGTCGTGGGTATCAGGAACTACGAAAGACTTTTCGGTCTCACGAACACCCAGACCCGAGACAAATACTTGTGGGCCTCACAAACATTTGTCTCGGTGCGGGGATCGAACCCGCGGCCTCTCGTTTCACAGGCGGCGTCTAACCAACTGCACCACGGAGGCTGTCAAATAAGAAAACAAAGCAAGCATACTTCTTTACTACCAGAATAAAATATTTTATCTTCATCCGTGATGCAGTTGACGCCCGGCTGTGAAACGAGAGGACGCTGGTTCGGTTCCCTTAATCGGACAATATATTTGTGTGATCCACAAGTATTTATTTCGAATCTGGATGTTTGTGGGACCGAAAATTATCTCTTAGTTTCAGATACCTACGACACAAGATTTGATCTTAGTGTATGGTCAGGACCATTTATGTGTGTGTTAAATATAATAGTTCATTTATTGCACTTATTAGTTATTTATTGCACTATTTTTCATTTCATATTATTGAATATTCAATAAAACGTACCATTTAAAATCGTTTACATTGAAATCATACTAAGCTCTACGGATATTAAAGTTGCGTGATAGGCGAAACTAAACGGATTCCGAACCAACCCAGTCAGCGAATTAGCAACACACCCACCTCAATTTCGCCGGAAATTCAAAGAGCAACAAAACTATCAAATTCCATTCGCTTACGAGTGAATAATGTGGGGTGAGTAAAGTCGATGGCATATTTTACATTTTTTAGCAAATATTCATAAACTCTGATTGTAATTTATGCTAACACCTTGGCTTAGTTTCGTGCGGCTTACTTGAAAATGAAGGAAAAATAATAAACATTAACCTTGCTAGCAGATACAGATGTTATGGGTTCAATTTCACCACGCTGCACTGGTTACCAGTCGTGTTGAGATTTTCACTCCTTTTATAGTAACAAGAAAGAGATGGTACAAAATATAGGTACAAGAGACACTAATTTAGAAATATCTTTAAAACATGGACAAAAAAAAATACTTCTCTAAAAATAACTCCCAATCGAAAAACGTGATTAATAGACCGAATATGGATGCAAAAGGTACACCGAATATTTGGTCACACGTATAAAATCCCAAAAAATCCACTGCACGATTGTTTAAGCTGGGATTAGTCTAAACTCTACTTCGTTTTATTGCTGCAAAAGGCTTAGCGAACTAAAAATTGTGAAGAGAATTTGTCGGGCACTGTACGTCGATCCTGACTCCCTATGGAATAAGTACTTACACCAAATTACGTTTTGAATCGTATATACCAGGTTCGTAACCTAATATTTTTTTATAAATCAGCTAAAGAGAAATCACGATCACGGTAGAGCCACGCAGTTGTCAGTTATGACTCAGCATGAATGGACAGGCTCGCCCATGGCGGTGCCGGGACCTTGACGTGAAGTGAGAACCTTGCTCTCATATTTCCATCCGTGAGCGAGATTGCCGTATGCCCAATAGAAAATAGGTTTCAATTCCCATCCTTTTTCCTTCCCCCTTGGGTCCCGATTTGATGGACCAGCAATACATGTACATTTAAATTGACCTTATTATCCTAAGGTGATGTTGTGTACGTTCATGGAAGACAGTGACCAGTTACCATCAGGTCACTGTCTACCTATTTACTCGTTTGCCGGACTGATTAAATAAAAAATATCTTGCAGATATTTATTTATTTATTTAAAACTTTATTGTACACCTAAAATTAACACAGAAAAATATTTTGAAAAAAATGTACAAAAGGCGGTCTTATCGCTCGATGCGATCCGGTATAATTGTTTCCAATTACATGAGGCCACCGTCTGATTCCAGTCGATGCTTTATTTGAACAGAATTTCATTTACCATCATGTGCAAAACAAACTCGTCACCGTGCCCGAAAAATAATCCAATCCTTATTTTATTTACTTGAATTTATAAAATAAATGTTGAATTGATTTATCCCCTTAAAAAATTCAATATATTCTCAATGTATCATCATTCTTACCAGAGCCAGATGTAAACAAAATCGTGCATTAGATGTTTTGAGCAAGCGATAAATCAGCAACATTGAAGTTTAGTGTAACTTTTGAGTGCTAGCTTCGCGGATCATTCGGCTTAAGTTATACTGGATGTTAGTCAGCTTCAGTCAGAGTAACTAAAGGACATAATGAGATTTAACATCGTATGTCTCAGGATGGCAAGCGCAGTGGAATACCAAGCATTGCTTTGTGATTGATGCTGTTTGGTGTAGCTTCTGATTGAGCAGTTATATCGCTTACCAACAGGGGAACGGTATTAATTGCTATAAAAAATGTATATTATATATGCAAAAGGTTCTCTCTCTTCTTCATCCTCAAGAAGTGTAATGCTGAACTAAGGTCTCCCCCATGAATTTTCAAAGAGACATATTGTACTCGTAAGCAGACTGCATACAGCGACTTCCTACAACCTTAATTACAGAGACGTACACGTTTGTAAAATATTTTGTTAGTACAAATACTAGGAAAAAAATTACTGAGATAATTAGTGCGAACTAAGATTCAGCAGAGTGGCAGCTATTAATTATGTTTGATTAAACCATTGTCTGGATAAAGATATGAGACAGCGTTATCAAAGAATAAACGAAGCAAGTAGCAACACGAACTGCACGTTTCTACGATCGATTCAATGCTTTATCTAATGACGTGACTTTCATTATCAGCCAAGTGCAAAACATTACTGATATTAATATTTACGACATAGATGCGACTGACTGCCTCGATGGCGTAGTTGTACTACAACGTTGAGGTATAAGGTTCGAATCCCGGGCCAAGCAAAGATATTTTGAATTTTTCTATTCATTATTATCCCGGAGTCAAAACTTTGTGCACGGTATGGCAATAAGTTCGCCCCCTATCACATTGTGGTAGGAACAAACAAGGCGAAACGTGCGTGTCTTCAAAGAATCTCTGTCTAAGCCACTTGGGATAAAGGCGTGAATTTATGTATGTTTGAATGTATATGTCGGAATGACGGTAATAAAATCCATTGTGTTAATTATTTAACTTTAATTATCACCACACGTTATAATTAACGGATTAACGGTTTATCCGAATATCTGCGACAACTTGTTACTTTTATAGTAAACACGCGTATGTCTATGCTTCACAGCCGACTGCTGGATCTCGAATATGCCTTGTCTACGATCCGGACGCGCTTTATATTGCAAACTGTCATGTTCCCACCCTTACTCTGACTGTGGGTAGTGAAATAGAACCACAATCGGGTTTCCTTTAATAAAATTACTTCTGCAACTACCGGTAGATTCCTTAGGGCCAATTTACAATTATTTATCATATGGGTTTTACACAAGAACACCCCGACACGGCCATACTGACGAGCACGCGTCCTCGTGTGTGTGTCTACTGTCTATACATCATTTAAGGAAATAATTCGTTCGTTCATCCTGACTCAGTTCACATAATATAACAATTCGCAAAATGGTAATAATTATTATACAGTCTGGTCCGGAAAGCATTCCCTTCAGACAATCATTCAAGTGCGCAGATTGTTCCTTCAGTTTAAAAACTGGACCGAACTATGCTAGACCGGGATAGTTCCCCTTTAGCCTAATGGTTGTTGGACCGGTTGAACCCTTCAACAACTTTCCCTTGGACCAGTCTCCGAGACCCTTCAAGTGCGCAGATTTTTCCTTCAGTTTGAAAACTGGACCGAACTATGCTAGACCGGGATAGTTCCCCTTTAGCCCAATGGTTGTTGGACCGGCTATACCCTTCAACAACTTTCCCTTGGACCAGTCACTTAGACCCTTCAAGTGTACAGATTGTTCCTTCAGTTTGAAAACTGGACCGAACTGTGCTAGACCGGGATAGTTCCCCTTTAGCCTAATGGTTGTTGGACCGGCTATACCCTTCAACAACTTTCCCTTGGACCAGTCACTTAGACCCTTCAAGTGCACAGACTGTTCCTTCAGTTTGAAAACTGGACCGAACTGTGCTAGACCGGGATAATTCCCCTTTAGCTTAATGGTTGTTGGACCAGTTAAACCCTTCAACAACTTAACCCTTTTTCTACCTGGACCAGTGTCTTAGACCCTTCAGGGGCTCTCATTGTCCCTTCAGGTTGAAAACTAGACTGGACTACTAGACCGGGATAATCCCCTTTATCTTAATGGTCTCAAGTCCAGCTTAACCCTTCCAAAACTATAAAAACGACAAAGTTATTTCGTGTGAACTTGGTCTATGAAATGTTAACCTTTCAAAACCTTGTTACTAAATTCTATTTCTATTTAAAGACCATACGAGCTCTTGGAATCGATAACGGGTACACCAATACATTACTCTACGGAATGACACACGTAGAATAGATGAACTAAAATCAAACAAATATGGGAAGATCTCACCAATTTGAAACACTCCTGTGAAGATGCCGGTGTCTTGGAACTTCCAGGGCACACAGTCACAGCTCCATGTCACTGCTCCTGATAACAATTAATGGCCTAGGCAGGCAGATGAGTTGGTGTGTCACCTGATGGTAAGCAGTCACCGCAGCACATGGGCTATTTCAATACCAAGGGTGAAGCTGAACAGATGCCCATCAATCTTTCTTGATTGATTCTAGTAGTAGGTTTATTTTTTTTTTCGTATAACTCCTACATGTAGGTAGTTACAATTTGATAGTCATCGATATCAATGTTACACTAGATAAGACATTCTTTGTGAGAAATGTGTCCCACCTAGGTGCAGTACGTGTACCGCACACGAATCTTTCAAAAACGCATAAGGGCCATGAAATTCGCGGCGCTTTCGACCTTTTGTTCGCGAGAAAACTACATCCCGAAAAGGATCTAGCGCTGCATGGTTATACTGTTTGGTTAGACGACTAATTATTTGTTCTACGCTGCAGCGATTTAGTTTCAACTTTTACCAAAATCGAACGAGACATTTTTATGGAATAGCTTCTCTATACGAAGTAATTTTATCTAAATTTTGATAGTTGTGCCACAAATGACAGTCACACATGAAAGACACACGACAGCTACACACGTGAGTCACACATGACAGTCACATACGTGAACCACACATGACAGCCACATACGTGGGCCAAATATGACAATCACACACGTGAGTCACACACGACAGCTACACATAACAGTCACCAGTTATCATAATTTACCTCAAGTTATTAGTTATGGTACTCACGTCAGAATCTGCGCCAGCTGATGTCGATAACCAAGCGGTTGTGACTACAACGTAGGACGATCCCACTTCTGATGTAGGATGGTCGGTAATAAAATCCATTGTGTTAATTATTTAACTTTAATTATCACCACACGTTATAATTAACGGATTAACGGTTTATCCGAATATCTGCGACAACTTGTTACTTTTATAGTAAACACGCGTATGTCTATGCTTCACAGCCGACTGCTGGATCTCGAATATGCCTTGTCTACGATCCGGACGCGCTTTATATTGCAAACTGTCATGTTCCCACCCTTACTCTGACTGTGGGTAGTGAAATAGAACCACAATCGGGTTTCCTTTAATAAAATTACTTCTGCAACTACCGGTAGATTCCTTAGGGCCAATTTACAATTATTTATCATATGGGTTTTACACAAGAACACCCCGACATATATATGTAAAACTGTGAAAATATGAGAAGGTATTGAAGATTGAAGGTATTAGATTGAAATAAAACGGATAAATTTACGGAGTTTATCGCTGATTTGGTTTAATGCTTACATTTTTTGAATTCCCGACGTTTCGATTATTTTACAGCTTTCATTGTCACGGGCGGGCTGATGTACTCGTATTAGTCATCCGCTGTGACTGTCACATTTCAACTATTCTTATTTTAAAATTAGATTAGATTGAGAATTTTAAAGAAGCTTAAAGTTATTGGTAGCACACCGGTAACTTTATTCATCTAATGGGACGGGACAGGAAACTTTACATTGGTTTTCTGTGAGGCTAATAAATCAAGTATGTCCAATCTTGTGGACGTCGTGGTTTGAATATTAAATAAGCTATCTTCTCGCATTAAAAGTGATAGTAGCAGAAATCATTTTAATCCCAGGTATCATATAAGATAATAAAAATCGGACATTACAGTCCTATCTTCATATTAGAAAATGTAAATGATCTCTTCATTTACACAATACTTACTTATATAAAATTAATGTTATCAAATTGAAAGGACTTGCATCGCCACTGGCAATATCAACCCAGCTAAACTAGTTATATTAAACTTCAAATTGGTTACGACAGGCCGTGCCACAAATAGAAGTTATAGTCTAAACCAAAATCCCACTTCGGTAGTTAACAACGCTACCCGAGAATGCAGTTCAATAGATCTAAAGTGGCTTAGCACATCGTCCAAGACATCGAGTCGATGTTAGCGCCAGTCGAACTTAGCGGTGTCACCGATCAAACGATCACATGAAACTTGGAACGCTCAAAGCGCTTTGGTAAGGGGATTTCAAGAAACTACTAACAGTAACTCTAGAAGACAGGCGGGTTAAACTGCGTTTAGTTTACTGATATCGTCCGACACAGATGGGATAAAAATTGCATGGCTAGCTGCATTGTTTCGACTGTGTCGGGAATAAATGTAAATCTGGCTCGAAGGACAAATTTTTTTTGCGTTGCAGTTTTATAATAATTTGGTTGTGCGAAATGATAAATCACAATGAGAAAATTAATAAATGATAAACCCGCAAACGCCATCTGCGTCTTTTTTGAATTTAGTACATTTCTTTATAAAAAAACATGTATAGCTTGATCAAAATACAGAAAACAGATAACTAATTACCGTACTATAATTTCCCCTTTCTTACACACCTTACTTAATAGATAAAAAAGTACCACACAGTCCACTGTATCTATGATCATTATCTTATACAGCATTCAATACGACACTAAAACATTTACGAAACATAAAATAATGCATCAATTTATAATTGAAAAATAAATAATAGTTAAAAAAAACTAAAATACACGCTTTAATAAGATATACAACTAAAAAAGTAAAAATAATTGATACTGAATTTAAGATAAGAAAATGGAGTTAAATACATATATTTTATTGTTACAAAGCGTGGGGTGCAGGAGGATAAGTAATTGTTGTAAACACCCCACGCTTTGTAACAATAAAATATATGTATTTTATCTTAAATTCATTCCATTTTCTTATCTTAAATTCAGTATCAATTATTTTTACTTTTTTAGTTGTATATCTTATTAAAGCGTGTATTTTAGTTTTTTTTAACTATTATTTAATTGTTTTGACTAAAAACATCCGTCTACGGCTGTATTTCCAATCAATAACGCCATCTGTTGGTCAGTAGTTAGACGGCTGTATTTCCAATCAATAACGCCATCTGTTGGTCAGTAGTAACATTTGACACTTGAAGAATACAATGTTAACGCCATCTAGCGAGGAATAGTGCAAAAGAATATCATGAAAATTATATAAATTAACAAAAATCATATTTTGCAAATTGAAAAATGGAATAATTTTATCAAATTAGTGTATTGTCATCGGTCCTCAATAAATCTACAAAGTTTGAACGAAATCTGGCCGTTTAAAGTGGGTCAAAATCGCGCCCAAAGAAGTCGGTTACAAACAAACATACAAACATACAAACATACTAACAAACATACAAACATACAGGTGAAGCTAATAAAAAGCGGGTAATATATAGAACCCGCAAAAGCGATTTAAAAGGAAATGCAGTCTCACATATCTGGAAGTTGCCATGCATTCGATCCACTTGTGCAGAACTGAGGCGGAAATTGGTATAGTGAAGTGTGTTTGTAGGATTCTATTGTCACTACGACGAGGTGCGATGCGGGGAACAAGACACAGCGGGTGGGGATTGTTTTATTTTATGAATTAAGGTATTCTGGTAAAAAGGTATTCTATTTTT
This sequence comes from Hyles euphorbiae, assembly GCA_023078785.2. NCBI lineage: Eukaryota > Metazoa > Arthropoda > Insecta > Lepidoptera > Sphingidae > Hyles > Hyles euphorbiae. The sequence goes on from CM041051.1 coordinate 14,390,745, forward strand.
AAAATTCGAATAAGGAACTTCGGTTGCAGAATGTTTTGATTTCTTGATGATGACGTTATCAAATATTTGAAGCATAGTTATAGTATAGCATATTTTTTATCCTACTGCGTTGAAAATTTACGATCATCATTTTATCCCAATGGTTTTTTAGATTGACACAAATATAACATATTGAAATAAAATTATTTTTTTACGGATTTTATGGCGGATTTGGTTTAATTTTTTTTTAATTCCCGGTTTTTCAATTATTTTACAGCTTTCGTGGTCACGGGGTAGACCAAATCATTATTCTAAGTCGGTATGCCCATCTTATCAACACTGCCAATAGCAAATGTGTTCTTTTATCAAAATGTGCGAACATCTTCGTCCTTTTTACATTGAATGGCGAGACGGGCATGCTATTCTCGTGATATTAAGCGATACGATCGCTTATAGACAGTAACAAAACCAAACAAAATTATGAATTACAAAGCAGTACTTGGCATTCCATTGCGCACGTCATTCTGAGACATAAGATGTTAAGTCTCATTATTTCCAGTATTTACTCTGGCTACAACAAGTTTGGCTGCCAGTAATGTTTTTTTATCAACACTGTATCAATGTTCCATTGAACCTTGTCTTTACAAAGTTTCATACTCCAACATTTTATTCATATCATTGGCAAAGTTGTTTAAACATTGTGCCAACTAGTTCACGCTGATACACGCTCACGAGCAAAACTTGTCCTATCAATTACGCACAAAATACAGCCGAACTAGGCTGTTTATTACTAGACACGTAATTATCTGACTAAACATTTGAGCACGCATTGTGTCGAATAAATTGTGGTGTGCTGTCGCGTCCTCGGAGCGAATTAGCGGGGTAGTTTTATCGATTTCCGATAGATAGCGCTGATTTAGATTGTTAAGGATGTAGAGGGGCAGGAATCATCGCGTAATAAGATTCTTACTTCAAAATCTATTTATCTTAATTAAAAATAAAATATAATTTAAAAATTCTGCAATTAAAATATCAGATTAGTTGGTGACGTCTAGTTCTGGCACACTAACCCAGCAAAAATGTGGGAGACTTTACACTTTACTCGAATTTGTGTCTTCACAAGATTGTAATAATTGATTCGTGTATTTTTAGTAACGCATAACTTTTAAAAATAGCAGGCAATAGCTATCTGCTGGGTTGAGGCTCACGCAGTGCTTCGTACCTAATTAAACCATTAGACACCGAATATCCTAAGACTTAGACCACAAAGTCTCCTCACTAAAAGCCCGCGCATTTCTTACGATATTAAGTAACATTTTTATTGCACTCCACACGGTTGCATTTCTAAGTGAACGGATTATACGGAATAAAATTTATTCTGCGGCAGTATTCGTTATTGTAATTTTATATGAAAGAAAGAAGAAGAAAGAAAAGAAAAATAGTTTTATTTGCCACGAACATTAAAAACGACGTACAAAAACAGATATACAAAGGTCTATTTATAAAAATAAAAAATAAAGAAGAAGTTCGCACGTCGTGGCTGTGACAAATAGGTGATCACTCAGCAATTATGTTGCGCTGCGGTGCAGGCCGTATCACAACGCTGATTTTCGGTGATCACCTTGGATGACGTGCAGACGCAAGCTAACGCAAACTTAAGCCTATTATAAAAAACTAAACATTAACCTTAACCCTAAATAAATATCCTTATATAAATGTACAATAAATATACTACAAAATCTTACCAAAACAATAACCACCGTGAACATGTTGGCAGTCGCGTCTAGTCCGTTTACCAACAGGCCACCACGCACTTAAAACGATAATTATTTACTAACTGCCTAATTGTTCGTCTCTTTCGAACGACTTGTGAATATAGTTTGTACGAAGAAGACAAAACATTCGATACCCAAAATAAATTTATAAATTGTCTATGAATATGACTGTAAATAATTCACCCGACTATGTCACACTATATCATCTCTAATGAATTCATCTTAGAACACCAATATCTTAACATAAAAGGTCATAAAAATTACTAAATTAACTTACAAAACCAATCAGCTCCTTCAGATCGAATTCCAAGTCGCTCCCAACTCAAATTACCAAAGGATTTAATCTCTTCATCCGCCGCGCCATTTCATTATCGAACTTTGGCTCTTGTTCGATTGTTTTTAATTCTATCGAATGTGGAGCTAACAAGCGGTCTATTGTGGAAACTCGGGCAATGTGACAATAGTATTGTCTTCACATCGATGTACTGGCGTTTATTTCAATAGCGCCTGTATTGAGTGGTTAGTTGCTTCATTCAAACTGATAGCACTTGTCGGGTGTGCGTTGACGTGTTTTGTGTAAAGTGTTGTGAACTTTATTTGTTCCTTAGAATCTCAAATATGGCGTCAGACTTGTTTACTTCTTTCTATTGTGTTTCCAGATTTTCTTACATTAGAACAGCAAAATAAGATTTCTAACGACGCATATGAACCAGACTAGCAGACGTTAATTATTTTGAAAAATTCTACTTCACTAACTCAAATAGCATTGTCTTACTAACATTATTTGACAATTACAATCTCAAGGTTGGGCCCAATTTTCGTGAAATTTACGGAAGGGAACAAATTTAGTTCGTCACCAATCCCAAGGGCGTGATTTACAATAACGAAGGGCAACATCTCATCAATTGCGAAATGCTGGTAATCGACAAACTCGGGGACGCAACTAGGAAGTGGAAAGTTAGAATAAGTTTTAACTCATGGGATTTAGAAAGAAAATTGGTAGAAGAAATCAAATCAAATCAAATATTTTTATTGTGGACATAGGTTTACATAGGCTGGTACAAATTGTTTATCCGTACAACTGTGACTCGCCAAATTGGCATACAATAATATTGTTATTATAAACTGTAAGGTATAGAATACTAATAAATATGTCAAGATATGAGAGCCAATCTTACAATCGAGAATGCTTAATCCGTAATATAAACTGTCTCTGACATCGGTAAAGATGAGACCAGGCCCGAGGATAGTAAATACCGCGCGGAATTAATAATGAGAAGTTGAAAAGTCGAGCCTGTACAAGCCGAGACAATATTTAGTACAACAAAGAAAAGAAAAATCTACCAAGTGCAATCACTCGGCTAGCGTGTCCACTAAAGAAAGCTCATGGTCATCAGAGCAGCATATGGATTTAATCCGATATTATTGGTTCCCGTATACCAAAGCGTAGTACATAATAGATTGGCTAATATAGAGGCTTGTAGATTTTCAATATCATCTATCCAGGTCATATAAGAGAACTGCAAGCATTCATTTACCAAGCTGTTATATTACAGCCTCCATGGCGCAGTTGGTTAGATGCCGATGAAACGAGAGGCCGCGGGATCGTTCCCCGCACTCCGTTTGCCATTTGCCGAGTCTGGGTGCTTGTGACACAAGTCTCGATTTTATTGTAAGGTCAGGACTATGTAAGTGACTGTGGAGTGTATTTATTTATTATTACTGTATTGTAGGTTAAAGTGTGGTTAAAACAGTGGCGTCTAATGTTGATAGGTGTGATTCATATTGAATTAAAATAATTTAGCAAAATACTTATGAGATGAAAAATAGAACGGTCTTATAGTAGAACAGTCAACAATTAAGCTGTTTCCGAAATCAGAAATAATAAATAAAGATTAATCAAAATCCTTGTTGAAATACGGAATACGTCTCTGTGCTCCTAATTCTTATTTTTTAATTAAAAAATTGCGACACCCCGGGCGGAAGCCATTATGAAATCAAAAACGTTAGCATAATACAAGGGAACACACTTAACTAGATTAAAACGGTGTAAAAATAAACAAAACAGAATCAACTTTTCGTTCACAATTGGGGAGAGCACTTAGCTTTTTATTATCATAAAAATGTGATATAAAACGACACCCTTGGAAAAATGTGGATCCATCAAAGTTATGTGCGTTCTTCTTATACGGTTCTCACCATTATCACGGTAAAGCTGTGAAGAAGTGTAATAAAATGCTGGATTACTTCCCTAACTATGTTCACACGGGATTCATATGGAATTTTAGGAGGATAAAATATAAAATGGGTAAAAATATATACTTTATTTTCTTTTTAGTCGTTGAACGAGGGTTAAAAAGAAATATTTTAGAATAACAAAGGAGATCGGTCGATTTCCTAAGGAAATTGGGCCTAGTAGTGAAAACTTGACGGACACAAATGAGACCTAGAATTAAGTAATAAACATTCAATATCCTTTAAATATAATATAGTCTTTTTGAGCTACGATATGGGGTATTTAATGTATATCCTCTTAAAGTTTTATAAAAACTACCATATTCTACTATCTTCACATATATCTTATTTGGACAGTATTTTATATTTTCTGTAACTATGTAAATAATATCGTAAAATGTAAATAAATGTTAATAATATTGTAAAATGTATTACATTATTATAAACACGTTAAATACTTTTCGATATAAAGTTGATTAAGAAAGCATTTCTGGGGGTAGAAATATCCGTTTCAAAAGTAGGTAGGTCATTCTAAAAAGGGAAGGATGACGGTAAAAATTGATAATAAGAAACACATTTTTATAATAAAAAGTTCTATTGAACTTATTCCTAAACAATATCTCATGTACCTGGTAGTAACAATATATTGTCGAGGTGCTTTGCAATAGATGTGATATCATTTTGGTACCTAGCCCAACCAAAGTACCACATAATAGTCATTACATGTGCAGAGCATCCCACTGTCCTTTTGATTGCAATAAAATTACAATAATATTGTATTATTGCATTGTGGCCATTTTGAGAGTTGTCGATCTGAATATAAGCAAAACATATTTTTGTTCTGTCCTAATCAATAACGCACTAAGTGGTCTGGCATACTATTTATCTCATTAAAATCGATTGATGTTTTAGAATTCTTTATAATTGTAAACATGTCTTGTACATGTTAGAACTAAAAGGATATAATTAATATTATAGAGCCTTTCCGTCATAAAATCCAATGAGGTATTGCGTAGATGCACTGAACAAGCTCTGCTATTTTTGGGAATATAATAATTATAATCTTTTTAGAGTAGCCAAGAGTTATCGTAAATAATAAACTCAAAATAACCAACATCACAAAAGCACATTCCTTTCGCGACCAAGCACAAAGAATAGAATGTGACAAACACTGAATGAATTTGACAGATGTCAATTCTGATATTATTGCAAACAATGCAAAAAGTGGTAGAATATTTTATGATATCCTTTTTTTTACAAAATCTGATCCCCACGGTGTAGGATAAAAATAAATAGAGAAATGAATCTAAAAAAATACGCATAATTTTTTAGTCATACTTAATTTCTTGTCCGTAGTTGGACCAAATCGACTGATCTCCTTTGTTTCTCTATATTGTATTTTTTGTGTACAATAAAGATTTAAATAAAAAATAAATTAATTAACAATTAATATTTCATCCAAAGTGATTGTAGTGTAATAGGTGTAATCATTATTATTTTGTGTGTTTAAGAGCATCCAACTCCTAAGGATCAAGTTTGAACCTAAAATGTAAAAGGGGACAAAAAAGAGGGGGGTTAAAATAAAATGGAAAAACATCATGAAAATCCGTTTAAAACAAGCTGCAGGTAAACAAAAAATATAATTTTGGGACATGCCCGTAACCAGCAGAATGAAATACACGTGTGGAATGATATTAATAGTTAAGAAAATCATATATCATATACAATATTTTACACAATATAATTCCATAAATAAATGATAAATACTAATGTATTTACCTGACGTCCATATTCATCAATCTTTTCCACAATTTTTGTTCATATTCATTGTATTAAATAACAAAAGTATGCAGTGAAATCATAAATAATGATTGGCAGGCTCGCTTTTCCCGTTTTCATTCGATAAAAGCATTGCTTTTAACTCGTCATAAAAATAATGTCATAACTTTCAGATACTGGCAGTCGAAAAAATCTCCACGGTAGCTTGTTAGGTAGGTACAGAATTAAACCTTGCTTATTTTGAAATAAAATGAAAAATGAAAAAACCTTAATATTAAGATATACAAATTAACGCTTATACAATAAGAGATCATAGAATTAGATTAGGTTTGCACATTATTTCCTTCTTTACTTCTAAACATTATTAATGTGGTTGGTTCCTCATTAGGCATGCCTTTTTCTTTGACAAATTATGTAATTTGGTAGAGTTTAATTGGTAATGAAAGTTGAAAGTATACAATTAATAATAAATAATAAATTTTGATTAGTGTTGTTCCTATTTATAGACAGGCTTAATGCTTACCATTAGGTAAGTGGTAAACTCGTCACGTCATTCTAAAACAAAACTAATATCATACAGTATGAATCATACATCCTGATCTCAAATTGTATATGACAAATAAAAGCAATTCCCTTTATTTCATAGAGAATTGGAAAGCCTCAAATCCGACGAGGATTATAACAAACACACAATACTAAAGTTCATTTTGTATTGAGCACAAAGGAGCTTCGGAAAACTTTCGCGACATCAAAGCTTTTCGTATTCGAATAAGTATTATTTTTGTTGAAATGTTCAGGAAATCATTCCGGATTCCCTTTTTTCTTCATTCTGCTAACTGCGCTGCGTTTGACAGTAATGTATCAAATGGAAATAATTAACAGAATCCGTAAAATTCGAACTTGTTAATAAATAATACATTAAAATCAACTTATTTTGCATTAACACAATCTTTAATCACTTACTGTTTACCTGTATGGGGTGGTGCCGCCAAAACACGCATGTTAGAATTAGAACGCGCACATAGATCAGTTCTCAAAACCATGTTTAAGAAACCGCGACTATACCCAACCACTAAACTCTATGAAGAACAAAAATTGTTAAGTGTACGTAAGCTCTTCATACTGGCCACCACATTAATTGTACATAAGAAAGTCTTGCTCTCCGCTGACTACTCTGACTTGGTCAAACAGAGAGTTTTTAAGGTTCCATTGCCCTATGTTAAAACCACTTTTTCCAAACGCTTTAACCCGTTTATATCCGCATATGTATACAATAACCTCATAAAGTTATGTGACTTTAAACACCTTTCCATGCGAGAGACTAAAAATAAGTTGCAAAGCCTGCTTTTAAGTTTAACATATGATGATGGAGAAAATATCATTAGTAAATTGTCTTGATCTTATTAATCCTTGAAAAGAATAATTTCGTTAAATTGTAACAATCCATGCATATGAAAGTATATTAGTTGAGAGTAAATTCAAATTTAACATTTATTTATTTTTGTTTGTCATTAGTATTTTATTTACGTTATTATTTTTATTTGTCAATGTGTTGATCTCTTTGATTTATAACGCTTGTTATTGTTATGATTGTTTAATTTTTATATTTTATTAAATGTCTAATCTACGTGCTGTGCAACATGATGCTGGTGTTTGTATGTTTGGTGCCCCCGATCCAGGCATGCCTAGTGGGGGACCATGGTTAAAATGTTTAAATGTTAAATTGTAAACCTATTCTAAGATTGTAAAAAAGTAATTGTAATTGTAATAAAGGAAATAAATAATAATAATAATAATAATCGTAAATTAACTGCCTCGGTGGCGTAGTTGTACTATGGTACGGTTACAAAGCTGAGGTCTCGGGTTCTAATCCCGGGTTGGGCAAAGTGATATTGGATTTTTTTATTAACCGACTTCAAAAAAAGGAGGAGGTTCTTAATTCGACTGTATGTTGCTTTTTTCGTTATCAGTCCAGAGTAAGGAATTTGTGCCCGATATGGCGATAGGCTCGCCACCTATCACATTGTGGAACAGAACATACAATGCGAAATGTGGGTGTCCTGGCACCTCTGCCTACCCCTTCTTGGGATATAGGCGTGAGTTTATGTATGTATGTAGGTAAAATTCTATACATCATTTACATTAAGAAAAACGGATAAAAAACTAATGAGTAACTCTGGTTAAAATAACAATAACATCAAATGCGGTTTGATTCAGAGCAGCTTAATAAACATTAACAAACCATAATCTAGTTTGCCTGTAAAAACGTAATATAAAGATATTAATAAATAACACCCAACAGTCACATACATAGTCCTGACCCCACACTAAGATCGAGTCTTGTGTCGCGGGTATCAGGAACTACGAGAGACTTTTCGGTCTCACAAACACCCAGACCCGAAAGAAATATTTGTGGGCCGCACAAACATTTCTCTCGGTGCGGATAAAGATAATACATGTGCTTAAGAGCGTATACACCTTGCGCGCAAAGTCAACTATAGGTATTTCTTCGTTAATTTCACGCACACATAAGCGACCAAAGCTGTGTGCGTAGAGCTGCCGCGTCGGCTCGCTATACAATCGGCTCAAACAACTTTGATCCGTGCGCTTCAAATATTCAATTGAAATGTAACTGTAATATCCTTACTAATATTATAAAGGTGAAAGTTTGTATGTATGGATGTTTGTTACTCTTTCATGAAAAAACGGCTCAACAGATTTTGATGAAATTTGGTATAGTGATAGCTGACACCCTGGATTAACACATAGGCTACTTTTTATCCCGAAAAATGTAGTGTTCCCGTGGGATGAGTCAGGAAACCAAATATACATATTTTCTACTCTTTCAAATTCAAATTGTTGGCACGGGATGTCCTCTCCTACGGAAGGGAAATATAGTCGACGGCACGCGGGAAATATAGTTAGTAGACACGCGAAATAATATGTTCTTGATGTGGATTGGACTCAAAAACTATCTGCACCCGGGCGAAGCCGGGCCCGACAGCTAGTAATATCATAAAAATATTTTATTTGCATTATAAGTAGACAAATATTACTGTGCAAGCAAAGAATAATACAAATTTTGGATACTAATCATATTTTCGTTATTATTACATTGTTAAGTTGCATTCAAATCAGTGTTCAATCAGTAGACACTACGGACGTTTTATTAATCATTTCGTGTTCGAACACATAAATAGTGTAAGAGGCCTTACAACCCCTTACAATTACGAAATATATTTAATTTTATATTACAATACATAACATAATTTAGCCTCGGAATTACATCCCATTATATTATCTGAAACATAATTTATACTCACTACAAAATCATTTTAGGTAATAAAAATAATTAAATATTTTACTACCAAAGTACTAAGATGTGGTAATCGCATTCCGCGCGTGGCTATTTTTACTACGCGCGGCATAATCGACTGCAGCCAGGCCGGAGCGACGAGCGATACGTCCTCCCTCTAGAAGGCCTTGCGGCGGTCTGATTTGATCCATGTCGGACAGCGTGTTTTATAGTGGTTTTTAAAATATTTGTAGAAAACATGAAAACTAATTTTGTTGAAATATAAAAATGGTAATTTATTGATAAGATGTTCTTATATTGTAATATGCAATTGCTATAAAAAATTATGTACGATAAGTTGGTGAAAAAAAATATGTTCTTGACGAGAGTTTCTGAATAATTTCGCATTGTTTAAATTTTTATTTTTCAGGAACTAAACACAAAAAGATTATTTTTCTCAGCAAAATCCCTCCATAAGGGTCTTATTAGTCTGATAATATTTTTATTTTCATCTTATATTTAGTGGTTTCGGATATCTTAAGCTTCTAAATTGCCATTTAAAGCCTAAATAACGAAACTTGTGTTCAGTAATCCGTATAGTACTCACAAATTATTCATCAATCTATAATGTTTTTCACCAAAATCCCTAGATGACAACCTTTTCTAAAATTAGCAATAATTATTTTTCCTTTAAATTGTTTATTGGTGGCTATTAACTCATTTGAAAAGTCCTGTTTTTAAGCCAAAAAGCGCGTGCAGGGTATAAACGCTCTTAACTACTTCCTCATAAACAGTAGCAAATCAAACACCTTGCATTATAAAGCAATGTTTGGCATTCCACTGCGCTCACCATCCTGAAACATAAGATGTTAAGTCTCAATATGTTCAGTAGTTACTCTGGATACGATGTCCTTCAATCCGAAACACAACAGTGCATTTACACTGCTGTTTGATGGGAGAAATAGACATTGCGGTGGTACCTACCCAGATAGCTTGTCACATATGAAAGACCTACCACCAGTTTCATTGCTCAATAGCCCTCTACATATGGGCCATTCTAATTAAACAGTTCTCACAATTCAGCGTTTCGCTCTGTATGAAAGCCCTCGTACTCTATTATTGGCGGGTTACTTTTATTCTTTCCGCGTATAAAGTTTGAAGCCGAGTTTCACGGCTCGGAGTACACTCGAGCTACTCGCTTCACCTTTTACTTTACTGGTGCACTGCAAACACTCACCCTGCCAACTTAACAACTACAATCGAATACAGAGAGAGACAGAGAGAGAATGTAATGTCTTTGCTTTTACAAGAGTTTTGGGAAGCAAAAAAATACTCTTTGGACATGTATGGATTTGGTGTTTTTATGAGTGACATTTTTGAGTACTACTTATTTGCTATTTTCGGGTACTTTAGTGTGATTCAAACCGTTCTGTATCAGCCCATATACGTTTCACTGCAGGGGACAGGCTCCTCTACAATCGAGAGTACGATTGAGAGTAGTTAGGCCATATAGTCCACCACGCTGGCCTAGTGCGGCTTGGTGGACTTACATACCATAGAAATTCTTATAAATCGCTATGGTATGCAGGTTTCCTCACGATGTTTTGGATGAAATGGACTTACATACCACAGAAATTCTTATAAATCGTTACTCTAGGCAGGTGTCCTCACGATGCTTTCCTTCACCATTTGAGTGCGTGGTAACTGACTATCAATACTCACATGACTCCGAAAAATCAGAGGTGTGCCCTAGAATTCGAACCCGTGACCACCGTAAACATGTAAGCAGACGCGTCTAGTCCGTTTACGAGCAGGCCACCACGCACTTATAATGAAGTGTGTATGTGTGTGTATCATTTATAAATGATTCAAAGTACTGTTCTAGTAATTGCGTATTTTATTGGATAAAATGTTGTTGTGCAAATAATAAAATATCAAGTACATTACACTAGCAAGCGAAATTATTTAAAATAAAAATTAACGTTACTTTGTTAGCCGGATAATAATTAATCAACCAAAGAACGGACCACGATGCTGCAAATTAGTTAAATAAATTAGCATATATGCTCTAACGTAAAATCAATAGAACCCCTGATTACATAAAATATTCGTTACCAACCAAAATAAAACAAATTGAAATGTAATTTATATTTACATCCAGAGCAACGGGATCAAAGTATGCAAACATTGCCTCCATTATCCGTTCAAACAAATTAAAACGTATGTAAAACCACAAATACACTTGGATTACAACGATCCCTTCGCAGCGCAAATATGTCTAACAATGTGTTTAGGATCAGCAATGTGTGCCGCGGCTAACCATCGCTTAAGTAATTCTGAAATTGTTCGATAAAAACGTAAAAAAATATTTACTAGTGGTCGTCCATCAACCCGCATTAAGCAGCGTGGTGGACTATATGACCTAACCACTCTCAATCGTACTCTCGATTGTAGAGGAGGCCCGTGCCCTGCAGTGGAACGTATATGGGCTGATAAAGAAGAAGGAGAAGGTCTCTCACATGTGTGAGGTCGCCTGGAGGTACCACCGCAATGTCTATTTCTCCCGCCAAACACAAGTGTAGCACTGTTGTGTTTCGAATTGAAAGACATTTTAGCAAGAGTAACTACTGGACATATTAAGACTTAACATTTTATGTATCAGGATGGCGAGCGCAGGGGAATGCCAAGAATTGCTTTATAATTCAAAGCGTTGTTTGGTTTTGCTACTGTTCATGAGCAGTCATATCGCTTACCATAAGGCAAACGGCAAGCTCGTCTCGCCACGCATTGCAATAATAAAAATATAGTATAGTGTAAATACGCAAAATTTCACAGCATATTTAGTTGCCACGCTAATAGAAGATACTTAGACTTAAATGATTGATTGCAATGACGTGTTGTTTTGTTTTATGGAACAATCGCATGAAAATAGAATTATAGTCGAGTAGTAAATATAAATCGGGCCATTTTATTATTTTTATAGGCAGACGAGATACTGTTCTGCCTGATGGTAAGCGGCTACCACTGCTCACGGACCTCTGCAGTGCCAGCACAATAAAATCCCTACCTACCTTAAGGTGAGTACTCTCTTTAAGCCTCGTTTAGTAATAACATGTTGAGAAATAGGCTATATATGTATATAGTAATAAGCCTAAAGTGCGTGGTGGCCTGTTGGTAAACGGACTAGACGCGACTGCCAACATGTTCACGGTGGTCGCGGGTTCGAATCCCAGGGCACACCTCTGACTTTTCGGAGTCATGTGTGTATTGATAGTCAATCACCACGCACTAAAACGGTGAAGGAAAACATCGTGAGGAAACCTGCATACCATAGCGATTTATAAAATTTCTATGGTATGTAAGTCCGCCAAGCCACACTAGGCCAGTGTGGTGGACTATATGGCCTAACCACTCTCAATCGTACTCTCGATTGTAGAGGAGCCTGTCCCCTGCAGTGAAACGTATATGGGCTGATACAGAATAAGCCACCATGAAGCGAATTTACCACAGAAAAATAATATAATATTTATTTTATAAATAATAATTTATTTTGTACGAAAATACTTGTGACATTTCGCTTGATGCCAATTTTCCTCAGAAAGAGATCTACCTACAAGATAATTAAACCTACATAGAGTTTTAGACCTACCTTAACCAAGTTTAAAAATACTTATAGAAAACAACGTACTCCCACACCGTATTTTGCAATTTTTTGATTTACTTGCGTGGGATTTAACTTACTGTGACCTTTGTAACTCGTTACAGAGTCTCAGAGTTCATAAATCCAGATTAACCTTTGTAAAATTTGAGAAACGATCAAAAGACAAAAATACATCGGTCTTTTTGACAATATATTAAAGATACTTAACACGAAATACCCACACCATAGGCAACGTGGCGCATTTTGTCAGACACCAGCTATGAATCAAAATCCCGTGGGTTTAATTGCCGCACCGATAAAAAAATTTGTGCGGTCCACAAAAAAATTGCTTTGAATTTGGCTGTTTGTGAGCTGTAAAATCTCTTGTAGTTTCTGTCGTGAGTACGCGACATGAGATTTGTTACTTAGTCTGGGGTCAAGTTGGGGTCAGGACTACTTTTGACTACATCATGCTGTCAAATCAAGAAAATGTCTTTCAAATTAAACGAAGTACGAACGATTTCAAATTAATGCTCCCAATAAATGATAAAAATATTCCACAGAATATTATTCAAAATACAATGCAATTTATTAACTTTCTTTGACAAGAATGTCGTTTCATTAAAAGACAATTTTTTCTCGGGCCTCGTTTTGACGGTCGACTTGGCCGAAAACACAAGAGTCGACAGCCCGTGAAATGGTTTTTAATTTATTAGAAAAAGTTCAAAAAGTAGATAAAAAATGCGTCTAGAATTTTTTACAAATTATTTCACGAAATAAAATGAAATACTTTCTTTGTACTTTTTTTGTATATATTTTTTACTTTTATGAATTTTACTTGTTAAGAAGCTATCTCGGTATTGGCGCCCACCGTGGTGTAAAAGTTATAACACCTTTATCAGTATTTTATGTCGGTAGACTTTAGTTTACATACATACATAAACTCACGCCTTTTTCCCAGAAGGGGTAGGCAGAGGTGTCAGGACACCCACATTTCGCCTTGTATGTTCCGTCCCACGATGTGATAGGTGGCGAGCCTATCGCCATATGGGGCACAAATTCCTGACTCTGGGCTGATATTGAATAGAAAAATTCAATATCACTTTGTCCAACCCGGGATTCGAACCCGAGACCTCAGCTTTGTAACCGTACCGTAGTACAACTACGCCACCGAGGCAGTCTTAGTAGGCAGTCCGAGCAGACTTTAGTTTATTTATTGTGAAATATCAACTTTGAGATCAGGTGGATCTATACTCCTGTGTACCATAAACTATTTCCATATATTTTTCAAAAGTAGTGTGGATCTGTACTAGCTTTTAAATTTTAATTTTAATTACAAAACAATTCATTTACTCATCCATACTACATTACGTTAAATCGAATACGAAGTCTTTCACTACAAAATATTCAAAAAATCATATCATACTAATTTCTAATTAAAAGTGATATCTGAAGAATTTCTCAAACTCATCAACAACAAAGGGGGTGTTTTAAGTTTCACAGATTGTTGTGAAAGGTTTCTCTCTGAATTGTTCGCACTTTTAATGGAACGAATTTCATATTGTTCACACGATTATGTGAGGTGAAACAGACCGTCGACTAAAATCATTTTGTTTTATATTTAGTAGAGGGAAATAGGCTGAAGGCCAACCTGGTTATAATTTCGTCACTACCGTCCATGATCTTACAGAGAAAATCTACGTTCTTTTTACTCCGTAGTGACAGAAAATGGAAAAAACTAGAGCTCACAAGAGCAGAAACAATCATGCTTTCGATAATCTCGCAAACTAAACCGTAACGCGTTAGCAATTTTTAAATGTAGCAAAAGCCACCCTGGTAGAATCGATGATCCATTTATTTTCTTTTCCTTTCTTATTTGGGCGAAAACATTATTACAATAAATGTTGAAAATATAAGTTAAGGTAATAACTACGACATTTTCCACGTATTATGTAAGGAGTATTTATGCTGAATTTGATAGCGACCTACACATTAGATAATTATGATATTGGATAATGTTGTAAGAAGCAGCATACATCCATTACCAATTTGATTAAAAATCGATACAATCGTTCGTCTGCTCTACTCAGTAATGTAGTTAAATTACTCACCAAGATCGTAATTACAAATTAATAAATTACAAGACGTCATTGAAATTGACGGGCGGAGATTTTAAATGATTAATAGCATTATGGAGGCAGAATTGTTTTGATATTTCGTTTTATTGTTGTAAATTGTTCGAAATATTTTAATGGAAGGGTTGACGGGAGAGAAATTCCGTCTTTTGTTGTACACCCAAAACACGTTTATTGCAATGATGTTGTAAAATTTCTAGAAAGGGTACAAAGGTATGAAAATAACGGATCCTTCACCTTTGGATCGATCGTTCTGTTGTTGTGAGATTTTGCTTGGATCTTAAGTAGTTAATTGAAAATCCTTTTACAAGAACGTATTAATCCGCCGTAGCGTGAAGAGGCACCTTAGCAGGCCGCCATAACTGTTTCCATTGGCATGGGACCGCCGTCCAATGCCAATGGATACTCTGCCTGGGCGGTATTAGCACTTACCATCAGGTGCAATGCCGCCACTATGCCGGGCCAGTATAAATAAAAACAAAATCAGTCATCATGTAAATTTACTGACATTAAAAATATTCCAAAAGAATTTTATAGGCAAAGATGGCTAAAACAAATACAGCCCTGTTTTGAAAGATTTCCGTATTTTTTCAAGTGACTGTCTGAGGACATACCGAAACCTTATAAGGTTTTATCATATCAGATTAAGAGTATTGGAGGCGCGGATGATCAATAAATAAATTTGCAGTGGACTGTATTTTGCGGTTTGCACGGCACACTCGGAGGGTGGGATGAACTGCCTTCAGGAATAATGGTTCACTAGGCAGTTCTACAAGGAATGGATGCACATACCTTGTAGCGTCAGCGGCGGTGTTGTAGTTGGCGACTCGTCTGCTGCTTGGCGGAAATACACTGAATAGTTACAAGCACCAATAATGTGACGAGACACTGATAATCACTTTATAACACATTAATATGCGGAGCGGTACATTAATTAGCTTCTCACTCCGAAGGCGCGCGCGCAAGAAGAAAAGTATTTATGGCGCCCTCGAGCGGCGGTTTGCGGAAATGTTTTGTTTGATCCAGGTTAGCGCGGGCGGCGATGCGGTCTCGCTCATACCTTGCTGTTGCGGTAGTGCGGGAAAGGGATGCGGGAAGGAAAGCATGCAGTGCAACTTAACATGCATTTCATTTGATTTAGAAAAATGACAGCGGAAGTTGTAACATAAATAAAATTACTTATTTTCGCGGTTAATAATAAAATGGCGCAACCAAGTATTATTATTGTTTATAGGTTTTATACGACCCAGTCGTGTCCCCTTTTGTTTGCTCATAGAAACTACAACGCAACAAATTTTCCTTACAGCTGTTAACAACGTACACAACACGCAAAGAAAATGGGCTCATATTTCAACCAAATATTTGTATTTGGTGTTACCTCATTAACGCAGTAGAACTACGGTATTATTGCAAAGCTGAGGTCTTGGATGGGAAAATGTGATATAATGGGGGTGAGCATATCGACATGTAGGACACAAATTCCTAACTCCGGGCTGATAATTAATTAATAGAGATATCTAATACCACTTTGCCCGATCCCGTATTCGAACCCGAGACCTGAGATTTTATAGTCATACTTTAGCACAACTGCGCACGAGGCTGTCAGATACTTCATTTTCTATTTATGAGAATTCCGACGTTCAGCTGTCTGTGTAACTATCGCTCATTCTCATTACTGCCGACATAGCAGTGACTGCCTTTTTCATGATCAAAAGTAATAAAGTTGAAGAGCTGTCTACATTCAAAGCATTTCCGATGGACGTAATCACTCGGATGGCTCGGCTGCTTTAATTAAGCGTGAATGAATAAATGAAAAGACATTGGAGGAGTTCGATCGTATTAATTGCGATATTTTATTGAGTTTTTTTTATTGGTACGTAAGACTGACTGCAATTCAATTCAAAAAGAGGTCCGTGAGAGATCATTATATCTGATCTAATTGAAACCGCATAAAAAACTTGGCGACAAAGAGTACGATGGGATGACAATTGACATTAATGAAAAACAATTGAAAAAGTCATTATGTTCATTGAATAATTTTATACGTAGGTATTTCTTCACATTTTCGGACGGGTTTGTTTGCTTTGTGAAATAAAATAAACAAAAAACTATTAACAATAATTAATTAATAGAAACAAGAAGTATCTAAAAATTTTCCGTCGTAGTATATCGTGTGCCAACCCGCACTAGGCCAGCGTGGTGAACTATATTGCCTAACCAATCTCCATCGTACTTTCGATTGTAGAGGAGGCCCGTGCCCTGCAGTGGGCTACGTATATGGGCTGATACAGATATCGTGTTGCCATATTAATACTTAATTCGATCTTAGCGTCCTCATTGAAATCAGACTCTTTTTGACAAACTATACATAAGCTAAATAATAAGCGTGATACACGAAAAAGTAAGTATTTTCTAAAGTGATAAAGTTTAGGTGACTCCTTACAGCATGCACCGGCTCGTCCGGAGCGAGACTGCTGTCTCACAGAAGATCAACCTGAAGTGACAGTTTTTCTAATGCGTTTAGATCGATGAGTTGGTTTGCTTATTGTTTTGTTGGATAATACTTCTTGTTTATACAATTTGATATAAAAGAATTAAGTCTTTAGAAGAATGAGCGTAAAACCCTGCTGGATATTGCAAATATCATCTGGAGTTGTATACTACACGGACCTTGTAGAGACTAGGACGAATTTCTGAATTATTACTGGAATCAAGTGTACCAGCTCACAAAATAGGTCCCATTTAAATATAATAATGATTTGATCCGTAATGCTTTACAGCTGGCTTCTCCAGCTGTAAAAGTCTTTTTGCGAGGTTATTTACCTCTTTATTTCATTGTTTTGTCACCCGCATTGTCACCCGCAATGCTCGGTGTCATTACATTGCGTGCCACTGTTGATCCTGACTTACAGGAGTTGCAGTGGTGGGTGTAAGGGCGGGACAGTCTCCTTATTAAATTTGATGGGCCAGTAACAAATATATAGTCCAAGCGTTGTGGATGTTCATAGGTGACGGTACTCACCATCGGCTCCATTATATAAAAAACACATTCGAGGTTTTTTTTACAGAGTTTTAACCCCTGTATACCATATACTGAGACACAAAGTCATTCGTTAATATAGTTTCTAAATATCCCCAAACAACTGAATAGTATATAAATTATAACAAGATACTTTATTACAAAAAATCTCTAATTGCACTATTACAAAACACATACAAATATAGAGCAACATTTAAATATCCTAAGTTGAAAACCGAGCTGTACTTTTCTAAAGCTACAAACGGCAGAGGCAAAGGAAATATTTATTCAATTTAGAATTGTCGATAAGCCATACAGACGCAAGTAAGCCGACTTCTCGTCGGTTAGAAAATGCATCTCGTAAAATACGCTCGCATATGCGCCAGTATTTTATTTTACAATTACATAGTTGATGGAACGGTAGATCAATTCAATTCATATTGTTATTCGTCTTTTTTTGCACTGAATGGCGAGACGAGCATGCCGTTCACCTGATGGTAATCGATACCACTGCTTATGAACAGCAGCAAAACCAAACAACACCTTAAATTACAAAGCAATGCTTGGCATTCCACTGCGCTTGCCATCCTGAGACTAAGATGCTACATCTCAGTTTGTCCATTAGTTACTCTGTCTTCACTATCTTTTAAACCGAAAAACAAGTCAATTTACACTGCTATTTGGCGGGAGAAATAAACATTGCGGTGGTAGCTACCCAGGCGACCTCTCACATATGAGAGACATGCCTGTGTTATATGGTAGTATTAGTTATCGTACCACCATGAAATAAATCGTACAGATACCTTATTTGAATAACTAACGGCGCGACTTAGTATAGAAAATTTTTGATTACACTCCACAACATAATCCTTTTATTTCCATACAAACTCTTTTGTACATCTTAAATCAACCTAACTACACTACTTTACTTTTTCTTACCATCCTGTCCATACTATTCCAACCATATTGTACTCCTGTATAATATATCGTTCTCCTGTCACATATTTCGAAATTTTACCACCTTTCCTACTGCGCTAAATTCAACTACTCACCGAGGTAACTTTGACGCTGATTCAAACGAATCGGCCGATTCTAACGGACTCTGCCTGGCTCTAATTGCACTGCGACAGCCAAGTTTGAAAAGTTGGCTCGTGTGCGTTATAGGCAGCTTTGCTTTTCGAGTGGGTAGAGATGACTTATGGCTGGTTTCCTTTATCGTGAGTCATGGCCTTGTTGGAAATGGATCGGATTGGTAGTACATTCTTTTTTTTTGTATTACATATTCTGTTTAAAAATGTATATGGTATGTACTCGTAAGTCCGTCAACCCGCACTAGGACAGCGTGGTGGACTATATGACCTAAACACTCTCAATCGTACTCTCGATTATAGAAGAGGCCCGTGCCCAGCAGTGGGACGTATATGGCCTACAAATGATGATAATGATGATGACGATTCTGTTTAAGTGCTTGGTGGGCTGTTTGTAATCGGGCCAGACGCGGCTACCGATATGATAACAGTGGTCGCGGGTTCAAATCCTAGGGTACACCACTAACTTTTCGGAGTCATTTGTGTATTTATAGTCAGTCACCACGCACTTTAACGGTGAAAGGAAAATATCGATAGATATCCTGAATACCTTAGCGATTTGTAAGAATATACCTATTTATGGTATGTAAAGTTCGCAAATCCGCATTAGGCCAGCGTGGTGGACTTTGTGGCTTAACCACTCTCAATCGCACTCTCGGTTGTAGAGGAGACTCGTGCCCTGTAGTGGGACCTACATATATGGGCTGATACAATACAGTACAGTATACTTTGTTGTGTACATAAAATACCTATCGGTGACAAATGTTAGTCTCTCGACTTTTTGCAAATTTTTGATGGAGTATCCATAAAGGTCCTTCACTTTTTGAAACTTATCGTACAGAAATACAAGAGTTATTGATAAAGTTAAATATGCTGGCTGTAATGTTGAAAGAAAATAATATTATGATCCATACTTATCTGACTTATTCATAAGACTTTTATACGTACGAGTACATGAAATCTACCAATGATCTGACTTTCCATTTAGATTTTTTTATGGCGAGATGAGCATGCCGTTCCCTTAACAGTAAGCGATACGATGGCTCATAAACAGTTGCAAAACCAAACCTGAATTAGAGTATACATAATTTGAAAGCAATATTATAACGAAAATGTATTGCCGTGTGAACTACTGACCTTCCTGATCTATTTTTAGACAATGCCAAGTAACGTTGTGTTTGCAAAGCCTGTAATGTTTTCACAAGACAAACTGAATCAGTCTGGTATTGTTTTTCCACGACACAAAGGTTATCTCTGTCTAAAATATGATATTTACGTAAACATTTTATATCAAGGTGTTTGTTTATTTAAATTTAATGTTGTTCAATTTTTTTCTTCATTTCGTAATGTTTTGCCATTGATAAAAACAAACGTCATCAGTTGGTCACAAAAATATGATGCTTATATTATAATGAATGCATGTTTACCTATTCAAAATATACAATAATAAATCAATTTACCTACGTTTTTGTTTAAGAATAATCTTGCGTTAATGAACCCCAAACAACAATATTTTTAAATTATACCACATTACACAGATTTCATTAAGATAATCTATACATTATAAATATAGCTTTAAGCGTAATTAGGGACTCCTGATTTGAAATATGGGATCGAAAGCAACCCTTAGCCACCCAAAAAGGGGTTGTAAATTAATTGACCCTAATTTCCTCCACAGCTGACATAGGCAAAACTGTATAATAGCTTTTAGTAATTATCAAGGCAGTAATCGGTAGAATGTTAAGATTATTTTTACATGAAAACTTTTTAAGTGCTTTGTACTTCTATAAAATAAATATTATTAGTAACACACTTTATTAAACAAAAGAAAAAACATACGAAAAACTAAAACTAAAGTACACGCTAAAAAGAATACAAAATGAAGTTAAAGCGCAAGTGTCTGATTGAACTCTTGTGTCCAAATAAAGATTTAACTTGTGTTATGATATGTGCACCTGAGGATCATATCGTACATTTCAGTCATAAATATTCAAATATTCTTATATATCTCTGTACTCAGTAACTAATTACGTTGTTCTCATTTTTATTTTCTTCTTTTGGCCCTTGGTATAAATATGAGAGTATCTTTTTTCGATGCCCGCGCACACAGACTAACTAAAAGTGACATGATGAAGTAAGCCGTTTACTGTTCCTCCCATAAGTCGATAAGGGTACCAAAATGGCCCGAGTCGAGTACGATATCTTGATGATCTTTACAGAGAATGATACCACCGAGGCAGTTGAATATTTTACCAAAATAAATAAATAAATAACACCCAACAGTCACATACATAGTCCTGACCCCACACTAAGATCGAGTCTTGTGTCGTGGGTATCAGGAACTACGAGAGACTTTTCGGTCTCACAAACACCCAGACCCGGAAGAAATATTTGTGCGCCGCACAAACATTTCTCTCGGTGCGGGGATCGAACCCGCGGCCTCTCGTTTTACAGGCGGCGTCTAAATAACTGCGCCACGGAGGCTATCCTAAAATAGTTTATTTTCACTGTATATTCGCTGAATCGTGTACATGTTTCGTGTTGTAAACGTACTATGGTATCTAATAAAATATCGTGTTACGAAGAAACTCGCTTCAGTCTCATGAATATGTTTTAGAACATTTTATTTTAATAAAATAAGTTTTATTTCCAACAACAACAACAGTTTTATTTAAACAAATTATTTCCATAAATAAAAATATAGAATTAAAATACATTTTTTTTAGACATACATACATACATAAACCCACGCCTATATTCCAGAAGGGGTAGGCAGAGGTGCCAGGACACCCACATTTCGCCTTGTATGTTCCGTCCCACGATATGATAGGTGGCATGCCTATCGCCATATCGGGCACAAATTCCTGACTCTGGGCTGATAATGAATAGAAAAATCGTATATCACTTTGCCCAACCCGGGATTCGAACCCGAGACCTCAGCTTTGTAACCGTACCTTAGTACAACTACGCCACCAAGGTATTTTTTTTTTTGAAGAATTATCGTTATTACGTATATAGCCGAATCGCGCGAAGCGGTGGAATTATTTTATTATTGTCCTGTCATGAGGATAATTCTTGTCATTCAGGAAGATTTTTGAAAATTGAAAAATGCAATTACATGTAACACCGAATAAAAAGGCGTTCCAAAATTTAAAACTATACATAATTTTCGAGACAAATATTATTTAATCTGCCAGATAGACTTTAATTGGCACTTAAATCGTCTGATGAGTTACGAACACATATCTATTCAGAACTTGTGAAACCGAATTTTCTATTTTATCTGAGAGATGCCTGATACCCTATTAGGCACTTTATCAGTAACTCGTGAAACCCGCCCTTAGTCAGCTAATCATTTTTAAAGTTATCTTTGAAAAGTTTTCCCTGTGTTATCATCAATATACAAATTCGAACGTCCAAGCACAGAGAGTACAGTGACGTACTCTTAATTTATTTTCCACTTCCGTCTATCTTAGGTCAATTACCCCATATATTTCTAGCCATTAACCAAATATCATTAGCCCATACTACATGTACGAGTACACTCTATTTATTCGACCCAGTATTCATTAACATTAATATTTCTCATACACAATACAAAGCTTTGCCGACTCCATTTACTTCATAAAAAATATTTCCAGTATGAAGTCGGGCTACTAGAAAAACGATATTACATTTTCTAGAAATATATTTTCGTACATTTCAAGTCGTATGGCAGCGTCGCGTGTTTCTCGGATATACAAAGGGCTGGTTCTGATCAATCATCATAAAGGATAATGACTTTGTATTTTCTACTACTTTCGCTGTGTGTCTGCTCCTCTGGTACTCAAATACTGAATGTCTAAAAATATTTAATGTCGTTAGGGGTTATGATTTTTGGATAGTCTCGCTTCATAGATAGCAGAAACTAACGAAGGATTCCACAAAACTCAAATAACTCAATAATTTGTTCCTCACTCTAAAAATCCTCGGTATATTTCTAAACCAGCAATTATCTAGATATAGGATTTAAAATCTGACTTATCACTTCACAGTTGCCTTCCCATTATTCTATCACATTATTACACATGTAAATCATGTTACCACTTGCGTGATAAACACTTTAAATCCTCAGTACGACAATATTATCAACATTTATATTCCAAGCATCTAACTTGACATCCAGGAACTTACCCAATAAAAGCATGAGTAAATTCTTCAGCAGTTCTAGTATTTCACAAACGAATGCCCTCGAATACAATGAATCCGACTGTGAGATACAAAGACCAGTATGGAGTATTGCATTGGAAACATACGGAGTGGTAATTTAGCGAGCATTGTATTAGATAAAGATATACTTATAAGTCGTTATCAAACCATGTGTTAATTATTTGAAACCAGTGGCAACGGCACCGACCTGCATCTCTATCAGCGCAAGTAATAATATATGACGTATGTAAATCTACCGGATTTTTTCTTGATGATTTTATAACGAAATACAATATATAATATGTGACGACTTCATTTAGAACTTAAAATATATATTTTAGTATTCCATCAATGAACTTTTTTCACAAAACGATTAAGATATATAATAAATTATAAATAAAATTTTCATTTTACGTAAAACATAACTTACAATCCAGTTATCCCTAAAATATTTCGTTATCTACAATCTTTGATATATTTTTACCGTGAAAATCTCAGCTATTTTAAAAACCAGGTACAAAGGTTACAGCGATTTGCCATTAGCGTCACAGGGGAGCTAAAGTTTGTATTATCGAAAACATTATCATGGTACGTAAACAAAAAGCAAGTAGATTTCCGTTTTATCGTATAGCTTTTCTTGGTATTATTTAAGAATCTCTTTAACACAGGGAGTTATTCTAAAAATAAAACATATTGGATCGATAGTATTTGAAATTAGGTCTTTATTTTTTCTTCAGCGTGTCATTGTTTCACTTCAGCTTAAGTGTTAAGGGGCCACCCGTCGGCTCATGTCGGCAACTTTTCGTTGGCGACATAGGCCATCGATTTCATATATTGCATGTTGGAAAACTTTGTCGGCATCATTGCAGCGGCTCAACACATTTAGGCATATTTTATAATATTGTTGACGGTACGACGTGCAGAGCGCTTGCGATATCGAAATATTATGTCGGCGGGCAACACGTGCGGGCACTTGTCATTGACGTGATTCTTTTCTTATAGGCCGCCAAGTTGTGACAGCGAGGTCTGGCGCTAGGCGGCTTTTGTGTGTAGTGCGCGTTATATGGTGTAGACGCCACATAACTTTATAACCGATGATGTAAAACAATTTAAATTATAATTTACATCAATAATTACAAAAGTAAACCTGTTAGTTCACCAGTTTGGCCAACTACAACAGAATAATCTTAACTTTAAAAACTGAGAAATGTGCAGCAATTTACCCTGAATTTTCATTTTCAACCACCGATTTGATGATATATCCATTAACAGCCGCTGCCAATAAACAATCCCAATCCAAAATTTGCCGTCTTAGATTGACAGCTCAATCTTTTTTCTGATCCTATATTGCCTATAATCAATCTCAGTAGTGAAAAAACTATGGCAACATGACAAGAGACCAATCGAAAAGAAGAAAACAATCCAGATTGACTTTAATCTAATTTTTTCGATTGATTATTGGCATCGGACGTTAGTTTATTCTGTACTGCACACAAGAAGAACAAAATACGTAAAATACATTACAAATAAAAATATAGAGTACAGGTGGCGGTTTTATCGCTCTAAGCAATTTCTTACAGATAACTTTTGGATGGATATATCATATAAGCAAGGAGAGTCATATACCTTATTTCGTGGTCGATAAAAAAACATGTTGGATGGTAAAAGCGTTCGTACGTCCCCACGATATATTCTTAAGGTGGGAATGTTCTGAGATTGCGTTATTTGTCTCAGCTGGGTGTCAACTGGAACGTCACACTCGCTATTTGCACACTATACAAGTTAATTGTGTTTCCCTTGAACCTCCGTGATGTGACTTTTTCTAAAGGCATTTAATTACGAAGTAAATTAATGCTTTTGTTTGTCTTATTACGTTTTCTGCTGCTGCTCTTATATGAATCCATAGTACGATCAAAACAATTGTTTAGGATATGCTTCAATACCACATTTATGGGTGAAAAATGTGCAGAAAAAATAATTGAGATGTCGCCCACCTTCTAAAAATTAAGAAATACATGACTTCAATAATTTTTGTCCTACAAAATAGAAACAATTCGAGTTAATGTGGAAAATTTACATCAAGTTAATTGCCTTACAAGAAGAAAGAGCCTGAAGCTTCATGTCTTTATAATACTACTACTATACTAAATAATCTCGCAATATTTTAAACATATAATACAAAAGTAAATCTATTTAAGAAAATAACTAGTCGAGACAGCAAATACAAACATGGTAAACAAGACATTTAAAATAACGCGAAAAAGAAATCATATCTCATTCACAATAAATCCGAGGACATTTATGCCAGCAGTAATGTTTCTTTACAGCCATCGCCTCCGCAGGTCAACATTTTTCATTACAACGTACGGAGTCTAAGATTGCATTGTCTGATTGAAAGCAATAAACGGAGCGAACGTCTTCGATGAAGTATCATTGCATGCGGTTCACTGACTTGGATATGGACGTATTCTAAAAGAATTTCTGTTAAAGGTTATAAAAACTGGTATTGCTGTAAGCTGTGCATTATTTTATGCATTTTAGTTAAGAAAATCGCGTATAAAATCTTTGCTTAAATTCGTTTGGTGCACGAAAGTATTTTTGTGTGTTTCAGAAAGATTTTAGATAATATTATGACATGCCATATAATAATCAAAATCAACGCATCTATTTACCAATATTAAACAAAATGTATAAGCACAAAACTATCATAAACTGTACTAGAATATATTAGACCAACCAAGAAGGTACTAAAGGAGACCAGACACCAAATGCTGTTACAAAATTCGCAACAATTTCTAACCCAAAACACTCCCAGGTGTCACTCTACTTTCAACATCAGATACAAACAAACGTCATTTAAAATGCATCTCCTTAGATCACTTGATGAATAACTTGTTGTGTAATCCCAGGAACGCGGCGACGCGAAGCGCGATACATCAAGACCTGCCCAGATAAAGATTGTATAAATGTGCACCATTTTTCACACTAGGGTTGGTCTGAACGCCTGATCAGTACAATCGAAAGACGTTTTAGTAAACCGTAGACTTTCCTTGGCATAACAATGGGACTACATTCGGATGGAGTGTAGATGTATTTATGGTTTTCTGATTGAAAACAGATATAGACAAGCTGATCGCGAAAACTGTTATATGTGGTAATGCTGTATGTGTATTTGAGTGGATTTAAATGTGATTGATTGTATGTGTACTTGTGTGGATTTCTGATGGATTTTACACCAATATTGACAATTATTTGAATGCAAAGGCATATACTAATAGTAAAGTTTATTATTCTATATTATAGGACTTATAGTAAAACAACTCGATTAGCTGACCAATATTGACTGGTGATTATAGTTATGTTTCAGCTTCTTCAGCTCTCATACTCATACTCTTCAGTCCTTATCTAGTATGAAGGCCTAATACGAGGTCGTACAGTAAATTAGCAACCATCACCAACAGGCAACAAGCATCCCATAAAATCCTTTCAATCTTTGTAGCCCAAGATCCAAGGTCGTGCGGATGATTGGTCCGAGATCCTCTGTAGATGTTCAGGTAAATTGCCAACGAAAAAGTTTACGTATTTAATAACAAAAATAACAATCAGTAGTCTCAACCCTAAAGACTGTTCACGTCCCAGGCGACTTTGTTGTCCCAGCTACCAAGCAAGACTGAGTTACGCTAAGATAGATGTAGATCTCGAGCTGTAAACAACACCAGCGCTGTATTACAAGGATCGAATTAAAGGGAAACTCAGCACACCAAGTTAGCAGTTGGAATCAACGGTTTATTTCGTTCAGTAGTTTGTTGATAGTTTTTGGCGGAGATACGTTCTCTGGATTTTATTTTCTTATTAGCAATGTCGTTTGGGAAAGAGAGTTTTTAAATTTGTTGATATAACAATTGTGAATTATTTTATAATTATGTAATTGTAGGTTATTCGTGATATTTTTTTATTATTGATAACTAAAATATTACTATTATATATTATTCCGTATTATCATCATCGTAACATTAATCATCAACCTACATGATTCATATGATATTGTCCTGCACCATTTCTGGTAGTTTTAACATGTCGTCGAAATAAACTCAATAAACGACATTTCCCAAACAAATATCATGTGAATAGAAATATTTATATTCATATTTGAATATGTCAATCCAGAAAAACCATTTCGTATCTACAATTCAAAATCAAGTTTACCGTTAGTCCTAGGCAAACTATTTTAATACATCACAATACTGACTCACGATGTAATGGCGAAATAAAACGTCCATATTTCAGACTAAAAGTTATGTGTAGTGACAATACCCGACGACAATAGAGCTTACAACTCCGGTTTATTTGTACAAATTTAACAATCTGGCACGCAATCAGAACGTTTGTGAATGGCACAAAAGACAAGTTTTAAATAGATTTTATTTTATACCAACATTTAAGTTTTGGATTGTTGTATTTTTTACTTTGTAAATAGTACTAGCATATAATATAAGTTCCATTGCTGGGTACGAGCCTGAATTATGTTTAGTTTGAGATCTTTGTTTATCACGGTTTTGGTATCATTACATACACTTTCGATAGAAATTATTCGGTATATTTTTTTAGAACTCTCAATAATTAAGTTAACTCACACTCATCAGTACATTTCTTCATTGTTTAAATAATCTTTCTCGAGAGGCACTTTAAGAACTGTCAAATAATGTTATAAGTTTTTATCTACGGTTATGAGTGTTGAACTTTGAAGTCAGTTTCATGTCTTAATATTAAAATCTCAACCAGTGATGTAAGTTTGAAAACATTCCTTTTAAAACTAAAATAAAAACAAATATAGATAGCCATTGAAGACGTAATATTGTACAGAAATCCTCAAGACTCTTGAATAATGAACGAAACATTACAATTGCATTTGGTTCAATCACTAATGAATTTTGAATAGTGCGAGATACATTATTTGAACGGCGGGTTTAATGGATGCTCTCCAGATACTGCTTTCAATAGATTGTTTTAGGCGAATACATTAATGTAGCCACTATTGATCTGTGCTTCAGTAGTGTTTTAGGTTGAATGAGCTGTCAACTACAAGTTTCTGGATTTGAATCACAAGATGGAAACTTTTAGTAAGTTTTATCTTCAATGTCTGTGTAATAAGATGAACTTTGTTGATTTTCATTATCAGCTTTGTGACTAATTCATTGGAAATTAGATTCGGCTTTGTAATATTTTAGTTGTCTTGATAATATTGTAAAAAGTTAAGTAGGGAACACATATTACTTTCCATCCCGACAAGCTGGAGATCCGTGGGGGAAGCCTATGTTCAGCAGTGGACTACCTGTGGCTGAGATGATGATGATGATAATATTGAGTCATACGTCACGGGTATTAGTCACCATCAACGAATACCATCTTGGGTCAGATCAGTATTTACCTGCTAGCTGTGCACATTGCTAACTAAAGAAGGAAACTCTGAAGACAGATAGATGACAGATAGATGGGATGAGGCTTGTGACCAGCAGAAAACTTCCAAAGGCTGAAGATCACAACACATTATTAGAAAAGAATCGATTTTATGGAAAACAGTGACATATTCTAAGGCCCTACTATATTCATCCGAAACGAAGTTCGAAACTTCGGACGATCTAAGTTTTTTATACGATACGAATGTCTCTGTAAAAGTCTGTAAAAAACTAAAACTCTGTAAAAGTTCGAATTTATATAACGTACATCGTAACTAAGTTTATGGTTACGACCATAACTCAATAATGACCATAGGTATATGTAGGTACATTCGTATCGTATATGAACTTCAATCACCCGAAGTTTCGAACTTCGTTTCGGATGAATATTGTAGGGCCCCTAAATCAACTGCAATAAGAACTTCGATCAAGCAAACAGCGAAACTCATAGCAACAAAATTAATGATTCCAAACAGCCAACAAACCATCAGTGGTAATTAGCTAACTCATTTAAAACTAGAACCGTCGGATCTAATTGTAAGCGACGGGATAATCTTGTGGGCTCATTTCCATACCCGCTGGCTCAGCCGCGGCATACGTAATTTAATTATACTTAACAGGACTCGTACTCTTCCGGTTCGTGATGTTTTTATTTTATTCTTTATTTCTAGAGTTCTATATTTATAGAAAGAGAACGTAATTGGAATTAGACATAAATGTCGAGACTTGTGAACTCTATGTAGTTACGAGTGTATTCTTAGTAATATATGCATTGATCTGAGGATAAAAGTTTGTCGTAAGTGAACTTGCATGTATGAGAAATCTTCGAATAAATAATAGATGTGAAATATGCAAACTGCTTTAGGCTTTCTTATTAGAAAGCCTGTTCCAGAAGTGCAGGCGATACGAATGCAGGATGATGGCAAGTATGAGGAAAGACAGGTATTTTAGCATCCAGTATTGCTGTTTTGAAAATTGTGCTTTAATCTCATTTCTCTCATCACAAAAAATAAATAAGCTTCATATATGAATCACTATTTCACCTTTACTTGCTTTCTGAAAGACACATCAGCTCTTGTAACTAAGTTATGAAACATAAATTCAAAGCCAGCTTAATCTTCACTAATCTACATATCTTAAAAATGTACCTATCCAACAAAGTGCGCTAGAAACTGCTTTGTGTTTCACCATTATTTTCAAAAACATTTTATTTAATCCAATTGCAGCGAAAAGGCTATTCACAAACAGGCTTAATGATGTCCCATAAAGTCCAATAAATATCATAACAAGTTGAATTTTCTTTGAGAAATCATTTTAGTACATCTGTCACTGTCACTCGGTTTGCATATTGGCTAAGTGGAAAGGGGACAGATATTACTTTCTGTCCCGACAGGAGTGCATGCATTGTATAATAAAAACACGGTAGGGAATGTTTTAAATTTATTTCTGTTAACATTATTTTTGCATTTCATTATTCATTAACAACGAAATAAAAATGTATAGCCTGGCAACTCTGTATTAATATTTACGAACAAAATCACGTTTGTAAATATTAATGTTACAGATTTTTTTGTCATGAAACCTTGTTTAAAGCCGAAAACGATAAAATACTACATCTTAATTTGAAAATAATGATTTGATTTTAATGCTAATATTGCAGCAATTTTATAAAGTGAAATTCATAGTAACCTTACAATTTCAAAGAAACTCATAGTATTTATTAAACCATCAATTTTCAATAACTTATCCACTTGGAATGCATTTATTCCAAAAGCAAAGACGTTCACATCACATTTGTCTTGATTAAATCATCTTAGCGCCAGACCCGCCGGATATTCTTGGAAATCAATCATTTCTAACGCGATGTGGGTCACAGATTCGGTTGATGCCGAATATATTCCGTCGCACGTTGCAAACACCTTGTATAGTTAAACGCAGTGAAGAGAATTGTAGTAAAATATCTGCGGCATGTTGTATTAGTTCTTATTAAAAGTTAGCTCGTGATTTTGACTACATGGAATTTTTAATGAAAAAGTGTAGTAAAACTACATTGGTGTAAGGTAGTGTTGCCAGGTTTGAAAATTCGGGACAGGACATTAAAATAAGCGGGATTTTTAGTTCTTCAGCGGGACAACTATTAGAGAAGAGAGAATTATATTTTTTTTTTTGCTTCCACAAGTTGTTACTTTCCCTCTTTCTAGTAGCATATACTTATCACATCGAAAAATGTCTCGTCTCTGAAGGCTCTCAAAGACAATGGCCGTTTTTGGTCATTATTATAACAATAGAAGCGCAGCTTAACCAGACCAACTACCATATCTCTCGAGGCTTCAATTCATACACCGCCATGGTTTTTTAGCATGTATACATACATAAACTCACGCCTTTTTTCCAGAAGAGATAGACAGAGGTTTCTTAGCTTACTCCAAATATTTTAAAAATTTACATGCAACGATTTTGCATTTTTTCTCTAACGTTTGCTATGAGTGTACATCGAGCTATTCCTTAAATTCTTAGACTATAACTTTTTCGATTTACCAGAGCGATCTGTATTTCTAAGATGAAAATTAATATTTTCCGACACGACTTTGCACATGAATTCTGACAAATTATGCTCGCTATAATGCTCGAAGAGAAGTAAGTGAAGTTAAGATGTATTTTTCTTCTAAATTACATCTTCATGTACATCTCGTAAAGTAAAACTCTAATCGGTATGAAATTTGAAATTGTTACGAAGGAGTTTTTATTGGAGCTAGCCAATATTCACTAAGACATAAGTTCCTTACACATGTGTCACCATCTAAAGTAAGAAAGTCCTTAGTTAGGAATTCGTGAAAAAACCGTGAGAACTTATTCAAAGCCATATGTGTTTTTGGAATCAGCCTATGGAAACAACTTTAGAATCAAATTAGATACTAAGTAGGCAAAATAAAAAGTGCGTGGTGGCCTGTTGGTAAACGGACTAGACGCGGCTGCCAACATCTTCACGGTGGTCGCGGGTTCGAATCCCAGGGCACACCTCTGACTTTTCGGAGTCATGTGTGTATTGATAATCAATCACCACGCACTAAAACGGTGAAGGAAAACATCGTGAGGAAACCTGCATACCATAGCGATTCATAAGAATTTCTATGGTATGTAAGTCCGCCAACCCGCACTAGGCCAGCGTGGTGGACTATATGGCCTAACCACTCTCAATCGTATTCTCGATTGTAGAGCAGGCCTGTGCCCTGCAGTGGAACGTATATGGGTTGATACAGATACAGGCAAAATAATTGTAGGAAAACATGAAATACAGTACGGATTATAAATAAAAGTGTGTAATATTTAGTTTTTTATTCGTACTGAGAGGGTTGGTCAAAAAGCGGGACATTTGGCGTCCCGCCAAACCCCTGAAAAGCGGGACGTCCCGCGTAAAGCGGCACACCTGGCAACATTAGTGTAAGGTGAGAGGCCGCCTGGGTAGGTAACACCGCAATGTTGTCATTTCTCCCGCCAAACAGCAGCTTAAATACTCTGTTAAGTGCCGGTTTGAAGGACATTGTAGCCAGAGTAAACTACTGGATATATTGAGACTTAACATTTTATGTCTCACGATGGCGAGTGCAGTGGAATGCCAAGCATTGTTTTGTAATTCATGATGTGTTTTGTTTTTGATATTTCGATGAGCAGTCGTATCGCTTACCATCAGGCGAAAGGCATTCTCGTCTTGCCTTTTATAGCACAAAAGAAACCCGTGCTTGTCATCTTGCTAATAAACATAGCCGCTCTTTAACCCACAACAAGTTTTCGTGTGCTGTGGTTTGACTAACAACCTAATTCATAGGCAGTTTAACTCCTATTTTAGCTATCGAATGTTTGTCTTCTTCGCTCAATCTGTTTTCCAAAGTTGTTCGAAAGAGACTTTCTATAATTAAATGGGTTTAAAACTGTCTATAAATGATGTTAGTATCTTATCTAATGCTTGAGATCTAAGCATTCTCGTTTGTAAAGTTTTAAGTACCTTCAAAAAACGATGTAGAAAATTCTTATAAGCTAAAGATGAACTAAAGTAACACTTTCTTTATTTAAAGATTTTAAATTTAGCGATTAAGGATTTCATAACACGTGATAAAAAAAAACCTTTATAATTACATGGTTTTACTGAAAATCTTATTGAATTCTTGTCTTTTCATTTGTAAATTATGATAAGTCAAATAGCACCTTTTTGTTTAGTTCTTCTTTAGTAGTAGTACTACACCTGATGGTAAGCGCAAATGCCGTTCAGGCAGAGTATCGACTGGCATCAGACGGCAGTCCCATTCAATTCGATACAATTATGCCGGCCAGCTAAGATGTCACTTCACACTACGGCGTAAGGACCCAGGATTAAAGGAAGGATCCCTCCTTCTCGCATAACGGCAAACAATTGCACAACCTGAAGCTGCGACACAAAAAAAATATTTGGGAACCTATGTTATGTAAGATATAGCTCTAAGATGAAGGTAATATAAAAATCTGTGCTGA
Source organism: Hyles euphorbiae (assembly GCA_023078785.2). Taxonomy (NCBI): domain Eukaryota; kingdom Metazoa; phylum Arthropoda; class Insecta; order Lepidoptera; family Sphingidae; genus Hyles; species Hyles euphorbiae. The sequence continues at coordinate 14,423,840 of CM041051.1, forward strand.
AATAGCTAGTTTAATTATCATAATGGAACTCAATACTCGATTTATTTTGTCCATCTCCGCCCGACTGTTCTTTATAGATCACTCCACCTACTTGGAGGGCTAATATAACAGTTTCATATCCAATATATTTTTAGTATAATGTTGCTTTACTGTCCGTCTTTACACTATCGTGCAGGGTCATATTGCATTCAGCCCTAGTGAGCAATTTACTTTGATGCCCGACCACTAATCTTCCGCTTTGCCCTGTTTACCCGCATGCCGCTATTGTCATAAAATTTTAATCTATTCTCACCCTTATGGCGCATATTATAAGAGTCATATATCTTTTTCACTAGATTAATTCCACTTGGCTTTATTTAATGACATTTCAGTTTCAATTTATTCTTTAAGAAGGTAGTCTTGAAGATACAAATTATTTTAAGTGTTACTTGTGTTTTACTCCAGCCGAAATGATGAAAGATGTTAATGTAAGATAAATGGTAAATAAAAAGGCTGTCAACGCATTTTGAAAGGATATTTATTACGAAAATATTTTTACATTACTGTTTGCTAAGCATTTCCATTAATTAAAATAGTTTGGGTATTAAAATATTGTAATTCTTAAAATACCTAAATTTGCTCAGCGTATTACGATTTTGTCTAAACGTGTGCAGCAATCAGTAAGAGTATTTGTTACAGTATTGGCAGTAAATTCGGCGGCCGAGATAAAAACAAGCTTCAGGTTCAATGCTCGTACCGAGACAGATATTTTTTTGTCTTAAATAATACATGTCTTTCGAGTCTGGTTATTGTGAGACGTTACGTTACATACTTGCAATATTATTTTGACTTTGTGTATTAATCTAAATTAATAAAGAAGAAAGACTAGAATGTTTGTTTGTATTGAATATGCTCTCAAACAACTGGACTGATTTAAAAAATTCTTTAACCATTAGAATCCTATATTTTCCCTGATTAACACAGGCGATAGAATATTAAAAAAAAATGTTTCAGCACCCGGGTGGAGACCTGCCGGGGCGGCTATTCCTTATAAATTGTGCATACTTCATCCTATGATGTGATATACTCTTGTGCATAAACTAATTACAACTTTCTACTAATGAAGATAATTTTCTTCCACTATCTGACACAATTGACTTTGCCAGTCTGGACTGGACTGGACTGGACCAGTATGGACTGGCAGCCACACAATATTGAAAGTTCTACTACGTATTCTTAGAATGAAACCATATACCATGCCTCCATATATCAAGATAAATATTACATAAAAAACAATTATACATATCATTAAAACCTTTACTCAGAAATTTTGAACAAAAGTATAAAGTGAACACGTTACTTCCAGGAAAACTAATGTTGCGAAGAAATTCCAAGCAGGAAATACTTTGAGTATAACAAATAATACCAACGCTGAACAAAAGTTGAAAGTTCCGCTGTAATTGAATAAGACGCTGGATGCTCGTGCTTGGAATATTCTTGGTGTCATGTTGGGCGACTGTGGTATGGTATTGGAAGATTTCAATAGTGTAAATATTGGAACAGCTTTACTAACTGTAAAGACGTTGATTAATTGAACAGCAAATAAATACACATAAAAATATTCAAAATTGATTTACCCTCCAGTAAAATACAGTGTACAGTGAAACTCAACCAAGCCACCAGCAGTTAGGGAGCCAAAGTGAAAAATCTTATCACAATGTCAATCTCGTCCGTGCCGTGTCAATTAATATTGCCATCTATATCTGGCTCTTGACCCAACGGCCAATTCAAAGCCCTTATTATTGGAGACTGTCCCACCCTCACACTCACCACTGTAACTCCTGTGAGCCAGGATCAACAGTAGCACGCAATGTAATGACACCGAGCATTGAAGCTCAGCGAGTCTCCGAGAATATCTAACTTGTCTTTAACCCGCAACGAAATTAATCAGAAAGTGAAATTAATAGGAGGAGTTGGAAATAAATTATTGTCCACTTCCCTCCGTGTAAAGTGGGTGACAAAACAATGAACTAAACAGGTAAATAAGCTCGTAAAAAGACTTTTACAGTCGTAGAAGCCAGCTGTAAACCACCTCGGATCAAATCATTATTACATTTAAATGGGACCTATTATGTGAGTTTTTATACTTACTTGATTCCAATAATAAGTATGGCAAAAACGCCGGAACGATGTTGTGTGGCAGCATCATGTTCGATCGTCTGTTATAGACTTACGATGTCGAGTCGTTTATCATCGGTTAAGTGACTATAATGGCGCGTTCACACAATCGTCGATGTTCGCCGATGATAGGCGATGACACGTTTGCGCATCATTGCCACAAATTTTGCGCACCTCGCCACGTATTCGAGCGAGTTGTCAATAGATAAGTCGTCAAAAATGGACGTCGATCGACGTCGATGCATTAGCGGTTGCCACGACATTTATTTAAAAAGCGCGTATAGATACGAGTTTTATGAATATATATAAAAACCAAATAATACCGAGTGAACAGATAAGTAGAAGATGGTGGATGTTAAGAATTTACCGCAACATAACTAGGTATTTGTAATCGTAAAAACAGCGTTTTTTCTAGGGATATATTTTACACTACATAAGAAAACAATATGTTCTTATTATCGCCCTTGAGTTGTTGTTGTTTTGAATCATCATTAACATTTCTGATTCCTTCCCGTTACATCCCGTCTTATCAAGTTTCATTCGATGCCATACCTCAATCCTGTCCTATTTTATTCGCCTCATACTTTCTAGCATACCATCCACTTACATGCAAATAGAGCGTCGTAGATAGCCAGAACAACCCTTAAAGTAACTTATTATTTGTATTACGATTAATATCATGGTTATAAACACAAAATAGAAAATAATACATTATTTAAATAATTATTCAAACGATTATATAGAATAACAAGAAGATAGACTTATATAAATTACGACGTATATATTTTTTGAAATTTATTAGGATTAAAAATTTTGCCTTATAAACTCCACTCCTCTGCCATTTCATGGACACGCAATACATCTATGATCCGAACGTTATGGATGCTCATGGGCGGTAGTGATTACTTACCATCAGGTGATTTGTTTTCTCATTTTCCATTAATAAAAACAGACAGACGACAGACAAAGAGTTTCGTTTGAATTTATAATATTAAGTAGACATAATAAGATGAACAGAATCAGAGCAGCACGAGCAGAGACATAGAATTAATTGGATTGATAGAATTGGCTGGTCGTAAAATTATAAACCAAATAACTCTGGTGGATGAACCCTTATTCATCACATAGCTCTGAATTATAACAAGTACCACTAATACCTGGTTCAAATCAATGGGTGAATTGGCTATGGTAGAATGCTGGTTTTGAGATGAGATGTCATAAATATAATGAAAATAATAAATAACACCCAACAGTCACGTACATAGTCCTGACCCCACACTAAGATCGAGTCTTGTGTCGTGGGTCTTTTCAGTCTCACAATACCCAGACCCGAAAGGAGTATTTGTGGGTAGAACAAACATTTCTAGCGGGGCGGGGATCGAACCCGCGACCTCTCAGTTCACAGCCGACGTCTAACCAACTTCGCCACGTAGGCTGGCATATGATTCAACGACATTTATTTTTCATTTTGGAAGTCAATCATTTAACTAATCGCAAAGCCCGCAATGCCTAGTGTTTTTTAAAGCAGGTACTCATAAAACTCGTAGTAGAATTTCATAAAAAAACGAAGTTATTAATAACAGACATATTAATTGGATTAAAAACTTGAATTGGTCACCACAGACGTCCACAGATGTCAATTGTGTCATCTTTGTCAAAAATATAAAAATATACGAAAATTATGATTATTTTATTTAGTATGGGGTGTAATTAAATAATAATGTACAAACAGTTTATTTAGAATTATTTCAATTAGTAATTGTGCTTTTTACGTACACTATATTGCATGTAGTGAGAATTGAACAATGGTGTGGAATTTTATAATAAGAAAATGAAACCGAAGAAGTTGCAGCAGGCAACTAGGTGCAGATACAGCTGAAACGCACGCGTGCCCTGTCCTATAATTCGACTTATTTATTTTAAAGTATTTTTTGTATATTCTTGTTTGAAATAAACATTTTCTGTACATCTATAATTTTATTTATTTTCTTTTAGTATATATTGTAGAAATATCAACCCGCAATAGCAAGCTAAAGTGGAAGTAGGCGGACCTTATAACAATAAATGAACAAATATTTTGAGAAGACCGGGTTTCTGTAAACGCAATGCACGTCATCGGCATAAGCGGAGTGATATTCATACAGATATAAATCATAATATTCAAATATATAGTTTAAATCATGTACAAACACTTATAAACTATGATACTTATTTCTGAATAGATTTCGTATTGTGATCAAACTGAACCAATTATTATACGGAAGTAACTGATAGCTCCGGAAAATGCTAGCTGTTGTTACTGAAACTTGTACTTCGATATTTTTTTAATGAAAAATTAAATTTCTATAGCAATACACTGTCACAAACCCGCGGGGCATGTGGCTAGAAATCCATAACTAGCGGATCGTCGACGATGACAGGCAAACATGGGTATTCTCACTTTACTCTCACTCTGATTACCGACAGTTGGCGAAAAACCCCGAACACGAATGTTGTAAAATTTTACCAGGGTTATAAGTTTTGGAACAAATCCCTAAATTGTGGGTGTATATCTTAATAATTTAATTGGTTCATTTTATGATAACGAGTTAAATTATCAGAGTCATTACACTGTAATGTGAGTTATTTAGTATTATAATAATATAAGATTAACAATAAAAATGCATTACAAAAAAAAACACTACACGAGTCAACATTATAAATAATTTGTTACTTATTTTAACACAAGCATAATTTTATTTACTATTCTTCGCGGAACCGCTACATTCTCCAGATTTGGGAATGAAAAATATTTCGTTAGCAACACTGCTTGATGTACACGAATATCGGCAATGAAAGGCAATAAGCCGTACACATTACCGTCATCGCCTATAGTTGCCGATGTTGGGCGATTATGTAAACGGGGCATAAGATACTATTTAGAAAACAAAAGCCTGATCCGAAAAAAATTTATATTTTATTCAAAACATATTTGTCTTAGAGCGAGAAATAGGGAATCCATATGAGGTGAACATGGTGGAACCGAAGGCTTTTTTACAAACTAGGCTCCGAAAGTGAATCCGAGAGAAAAAAAAATAACAGAGAAAGGAGATAGGAGACCTGATCCAAAGTACGGATCCTAAAAAACTGAAGGCCTTTAACAGCGTTTTATCAAATAGACAGGCAACCTATCGTATAATGTCAAACCAAATCATACTGCAGCCGAGAAATATTTGAAACATTATGTTTCCTCAATCCCTAAATAAGTGGAAAAAAACGGACATAATTATACATGAAGCAAATGTTAATACATCACTTTGACAGGCCACGCGTGGACACAGCATTAAACACTAAATTGAACATGCAAAGGTTCCATTACAGGTCGGTCAGGCTCAGCTGCTCTGACGGGAGATATTAGCATTCATAGGAGGTTCACGTTCGGATATTAAAGGGTTGAGTTGATAAACACACTATACACTATACTTATGTAATCCTTGCTTATAATATTAATACTCAAGAAAGTCCAGTTACCTTTTCACGTTTAGATTTCTAAATCGATCCTTAACGTTAATGAGATGAAGCTGAAACTTTTTTACTCAATACTCTTTTCTTCCTCTCGTTTCTTTCGTTTAGAGAACATACTGGTTTCTTAGATTTATGCGAATGTTACACTTGTGAAATAAAACTATTATTTACGAATTTTATCTCGGATTTGGTTTAATTTTTACATTACAGGTCACGATAATAATACATTATTTCAATGAACATAAATCAATTTGAATATTACCTTCAAGGTCTAACAGTATTTTTAAGTTTAGTGAAGGGAATAATATAACAACTACATTGACATATCTTAAAATGTCTCAATCTGTGAAGACATATTTATAAATCAGTATTTAAAACGCAACCGATATAATCACATTTACTAGCAAATGGGATTTAAAAAATACCTTTTTCGATACTATTTAAAAACACTCCAGTACATTCGTATGGGACTGGGTAAAATTGTGCGGTGCGGTAGGCACCTCGCCTCCACCTGCTCTAATTGGACACGGCTCGTGTATTTATACATCTGCAGTCTATTTTTAAATATACATATTATATCCCTTAATTGGGATAACGGGGCTGTACGCGGAACGTTACTTTGGAAGATTTTTTTGAGCGTGGATTTAAAAAATATAAATGCTGGCTTCAATTTTCCCAATCTGTTTATATTCGAAGTCACCTCATTGCTACAGTGGCAGCATAAAATAAACCATCTCTAATTTAATCTGCACACTGAGGGTTCGATTTAAAGTTGGGCAATTAACTTTTGTGAGCTTATCGGTTTGGAAAATTTCACATGAAGTGGCCAAAACTGGTATATTTGTCAACTCAATTAAAAGTTATTACATCGTTTCAGTAACTTAACATATTCTTTATCTTTTATTGAAATAGACTAGCGTTTCTTAATATATTATCACATCAGTATAAAAAAATACTAGGGTCTTCACCACACAGAATAACATCAACTTTCTCTACTATTCTTGAGGGGAAAAACCAGCCTTGGAACATCTGTTATCGAGTAGACAAATGTTTATATTATCAACAAATATGGAATTAAATCCAAAACATTTTAATACCAAAGCATCCTTTTACAAGCATATTTACTAGAAACATGTCATATTTGGAATTCAGGACTATGTTTATAAATGTTGCTTACATTCATATCATTTATAATAAGAGAAGACAACGGCAATAAGACATGAAACTCAAGTAGAAATTCATAAATCACAATTTCCACAAATTCACACTACAGAACATTTATAAACAGTACAAGCTAATAAACTACGTGAACTGTCTGCAAAGTTTTCTATTGAGACTAAATTTGTTTTGGAACCGAAACAAATAGGAGCCAACGCGTTGTGGCAAATTTGTGGATATATAAATATGTGTTTTAAACCGCTCTACTTAATACTTATTAATGTGCGGTGTTTGTTGAATTACGAGTTTTTTATTGAGTACTAATCCTATAATTATTTAAGTCTAACGTAGCGGTGACATTGTTAGTTTATATTTATGTACTGACATTATTTAGTATTATAAACATTTACGTAAATATGTATTTACGCTATTTATTATGTGTGTATGTTGTGTAGGTGTATTTTTATATTTAGTTAGTGTACCAGCAAGGAGGCTGGACACGGTGTTCAGCTGAACTTTTCAGCTGCCGAGGGGGAGGTCCCAACAGAATTTCGACAATAATGTGCGCTGCAGAAAAACGGTTAATTCCAAAACTGAGTGCTTATCGTCTACCACTTACCGAGGCTTCCGGCTTCACCAGCTCTCGCAGACCAGGCAACTCCAGCAGCAATACTCTTCAGTGAGTATGCAGTTTTCATTGCATTTCATTTACTCTGGCTACAATGTCCTTCAAACCAAGACACATCAGTGCATTAACACTGCTGTTTGGATGGAGAAATAGACATTGCAGTGGTACCTATCCTTATTAAATAGTACTTATTGATGCACTAATAAAATATAATTGCCTTGCAAATCAAGTTATTGACTCCCAGTTGTGTTTATTGACAATAAAACGAATTTTACGATCCCCCGTTTACGTTTTTATATTGCGAGCGGTACACCAACATTGCGAGTAAGTGAGGATAGTACCCCAACTCTGACTTGGTTGTAAACTATAAACATTGCGGGACGGGTAATGTGCTTCATTCTGTGGTTGCACGAAAGAACCCGTGTCGCGATGTAATAAGCCATCAGTATAGCGATATGATTTTTATATTATTATTTTTTAAGAAGAAAAAAATAACAAAAGTCCATTTTCACATTTGTCACATATTTGTCGAAAAATAATATCTATTTTCACATTTTTCTCATAAAGACCTATGGATACGCTCTTTATTGTAACTTTGTCTTTACCCTGTTACGGCACTCATATAACTGAGTTTACATTTAGAACAGCAGTTCTTAACCGGTGGTGCTTTGGTAGAATCCCAAGTGATGCGCGGAGCTATCCTGAGGCCATACGTAAAATAATTTTATGCGTTTTTTATTTATAGATAGAAAAACCTTTCAATTATTTACATTTCGGTACTGTTTGACCATAAAATCAAACCAGTTTTTTCAAATGGTTCAATTAGTAAAAGGTTTTACATTAATTACAGGCATTTCCAATCGTAATTTATATAAAAATTTTCAAGCCGAGAAACTCTAACAAAGCGGATTGCCTCATTAAACCTCCAAATTAATAATATAAAATAAATAAAAGAAACCTAATTCAACACATAAAGAGATTGTATAAAAAAAACCATAACTTTATTCCTCTCTAAAGTTCCTGTATAAAATGTTACTATACTGTTCACATCGTACCTAAGCACGGGCCGTTAACTGGGATCTTTACGCGGGAAAACCTCAACCACCTTACTAAATTTTATTTTTTACAGTCACACTCTAGTTAACTTTACGCTCATGGGACTGAGTCTTGTACTATATTTACTGTCTTTATTATATTATGCAGTTCACTGTTTGTATACTGGAGTAAACTGACCTTAAACACCTGGGGGGCTACTCTATAAAAACGATAAGAAATATGATTGTTCGGATGTTCGACGTCCAGAGTAAGATATAAGATTTCCTCTTCTAAAAATCTATTCTTTATTATACTTATCATTTTCTCCGAACTTAGTCTATGGTTGCAACGTACGATAGAGGAATCCAACATTTTGTGGAGTATCTAGGCACATTAGTGAAGTACTGCGTACGGCGTACGAACATGCGAATTTCGAATCGTTTTCAATAGAGTCACCTCTCTGATAGTAAGTGAAGCAACGTCCAAATATGGACTTCATCGGTGAATTCTTATTTGATACTATTACCTGATTCAAATTATTTCTAATCTATGTTTACGTTTGCTTACTGAAGTCTACCAGCGAAATGTAAAGATTATCAATTATTGAATGTAGATTCTTTCTTAAAAATAAACTTCCGTATAAAGTTATTGCATACATACATACATACATAAACTCACGCCTTTTTCCCAGAAGGGGTAGGCAGAGGTGCCAGGGCACCCACATTTCGCCTTGTATGTTCCGTCCCATGATGTGATAGGTGGCGAGCCTATCGCCATATCGGGCACAAATTCCTGACTCTGGGCTGATAATGAATAGAAAAATCCAATATCAAATAAAGTTATTGATAATATATAATATATATAGATAAATAATAAAGTTATTGATGCGTTCATTTTGTCGTGTTGAAAGTAATGTTAAAAACATGATCTTGATACTTTTAAAATCAGTGTGTGTGTGGCGAGGATGCGCTAGAGCCACAGTTTATTTAGCCAGTGAGGTGCTTATTTTCTTCCACATACTTTTTTTTTTAACTGAATCTATCTCTAGTTGAGAAGTTATTAGCTTTATGTTATTTATACTGTATCTCATACTATTACCAGCCGTAAGTTTTCTAGTTTTTTTTATTGACGTGAGTTCTTTTTTAGTTCCACTTCTCCGGAACATGTCAAATATTCATTTTGTTAACCACAAAAACATGAGTCTCTATGTACTAGTTGTAAGTTGTAGTTGTAATTCTAAGTACTAGCTGAAAGTAAAAAAATTTTTTTTTATTGTAACTAATTGTAAGTGCCCTGTATTAAGCAACATTTTCTTTGATATGTTCTTCTTCGGGTAAATAAAAAATATTATTATTCTCATGCTAAAGGTTCCTTTACACAGAAGAAGGTAATATAGGTTATTAAAGGGGTTTAATAAGGTTAATGGCAGCTAAAAGGGCACTTCCGTCGGCAAATCTCGCCGCGGTTAATTCAAGATTTTATCGCGTCATTAACTGGGTAATTTTTAATACAATGTTAATGAGATTTTAAATTGGGTAGCTATTATATTTACCATATTAAAATATATTCAATAAGGATTTAAAAGTTTTTTTCTTTGTCATGTTCTCCTTTATTCCTTGTATTGATTAAAAAAAAGCAATAAAAAAGATTTCTACAATAAGAAAAAAATGTATTTACGTCGCCGACCTTTAGCCGTAAAGAACATAATAAATTATCCTTACTAATATTATAAAGGTGAAAGTTTGTATGTATGTATGGATGTTTGTTACTCTTTCATGAAAAAACGGCTCAACAGATTTTGATGAAATTTGGTATAGTGATAGCTGACACCCTGGATTAACACATAGGCTACTTTTTATCCCGAAAAATGTAGTGTTCCCGTGGGATGAGTCAGGAAACCAAATATACATATTTTCTACTCTTTCAAATTCAAATTGTTGGCACGGGATGTCCTCTCCTACGGAAGGGAAATATAGTCGACGGCACGCGGGCAATATAGTTAGTAGACACGCGAAATAATATGTTCTTGATGTGGATTGGACTCAAAAACTATCTGCACCCGGGCGAAGCCGGGCCCGACAGCTAGTATAAAAATATTAAAGAAATAATAATATTTGTGATATAACTGTAACATTGGAAGCAAAGTGATTAATGAATTAACGCATTGGAATGCCAAGCATTGCTTTGCAATGCAATTCATGGTGTTTGGATTTGCTACTGTCCATCAGACGAATGGCGTACTCACATTCATTGCAAATCAAAGAAAACGGTACAAAGCATGTAATACAATAACCTCGAAAACAACGGAATTAAAAAAATCCACTTATTGCATACTGATAAATAACTTTTAATCGACGACAAAAATTGAACAAAGAGCATTCAACGAGTCCTATTAATTTCGATTCTTGCAAACTACGAGCATTCCATTGTAATGGAATGTATTCCGGCCAGTCATGTGGGTGGTATCGGAAAATCGATTTGTGAAAACGAATCGGGTTTTATATCGATTGATGACACTCCAATAGCTCACGAGCAATTTTGAGGTTTTAAATATAAAACTAGCTTACTGTAAAGCTTAGATATTATTCATACATACATTAACTAACGCCTTTTTCCCAGCAGGGGTAGATAGAGGTGCCAGAACACCTACATTTCGCCTTGTATATTCCGTCCCACAATATGATAGGGGCCTAGCCTATCGCCATATCATACGCAAATTCTTGACTCCGGGCTGATAATGAATAGAAAAGTCGAATACCACTTTGCCTGACCCGGGATTCTAACCCGAGACCTCAACTTTGTAACCTTATCGTTGTACAACTACACCACTGAGGCAGTAGATACACTCCACAGCAAACGACCTTCAAGAATTCCTACAACGAATTGTTGGAGACGACTTTAATGTGACGATTTTCTGTGGGTTTCATTGGTTCGTCTCTCTAAGATAGAAGTGGTCCGTCTTGGTTACTCAGAAAGTACTCAATTGTTTGCTATAGCATAGTTTTAGTATTATTTAAATAAATGGGAATCACATTATTCCAATATTTTTATCCGCTACATCTCTGTCTCTCTCTCTTCAGATTATAAATATTCACTAATAAAAACATATTGATTGTTCTTTTATTTATTCGAGGTTCGAAGTGATAGGCTCGCCCCCTATCACATCGTGGGACAAATAATACAAGGCGAAACGTAAGTATCCCGGTTGCACCTCTGCCTATATCTTCTGGGAAAAGACGTCAGTTTATCTATTTATTCTTCTAAAAGTGGTACGCTGTTGTGAATCATGACCCAGCATGAATGCATGCTTCTCCTGGGGCGCTACCACCGTCTCCCAGGAGATCGATGTATTAGCTTAGCTGTCGCGATTCGTTCGGTGTGTATGATTCTCGTATGTCCAATACCACTTTCTTTTAAACATTATTTTTCCTCCCTTCCCTTGTTGATTGGCCGGCAACACATCGATAATCCCACCATTTTGGATGATAATGGGCGGCAGTGGTCACTTACCATCAGGTGACCCGTTGCTCGTTTGCTGTACATATTGTAAAAAAAAATACAGAATAATAATAATAATACTTAACCATCCCCATTTTCTATTTCATCAATCGATTACAATTTTTTTGTTATTTAAATCGATTCAGTTCTGCACTTATGACATCAGTAATTACAACGCATATAAAATGGCGGTTAATTTATGTCCTTAGATAAGAACCGATTGAATTAATAGCCGTTATTGAGCTCGGCTGAATGTACAATTAAATGAAATCGTTTGGAAATTAACACCACTGCGTCGCGAGATACGCGTTCAGTTTGAATGGAATCTCGACTTTATTTGTTCTCGTTAATGTGATTTTTATTTAAAAGGAAAGTTTGCCCTGCTGACATAAATACTACACAATATTAAGTGACACACACATACTATAGCGGTTGATTTTTAGGCAATCATTTTGCAAAATTGGAGCTTCTCTTAAAAACCTTAAATATAACAATACATGCATTATAATTCATTAATTACACCATGGTGCAGTTTGGGTTTGCTACTGTCCATGAGCGATCATATCGCTTACTATCAGATAAATTACATGCCCCTCTCGCCATTCATTGCAATAATAAAAAAAAAAAACATACTTCAAAAATCACAAAATTCGTCTACAAGCGAGTTACGCAGACTATGCACCTTTATACCGCGAGCCTAATGGGCACTTATGTAAGTTCACTTCAGGTAAGTTGAATGTAGAAAATATGTAAATCATTCCTCAATTTTTCTGAATATATTACGTCCCATAAATCATAAAATAATCATCCATATCTTTCATGACTTGCTTATTACATAAATTTAAAAACTCCGTCTCATCAACCGCTTTCAAATAATCCTGTCTCAATGCAATCCTCCCAATCTACATGGTAAACATTAGTTTTAAGTACATTTGAAGGGTGCATAAACCCTTATCGTTCCCTCGCATTGGGCCTAATATGCTATTTATTTGAAGGGACAACCCTACAATTTTACGGCGTATGACGTCATAAAGCTAGCTTAACACCTTATTATCTTTAGGTAGGTTTATGCGCCTGTTATGAAAGTTTTGTATACGCATAGTTATAATAACTAGTGGTCGCCTAGCGGTCGAAATTCGACCAAATCAAGAAGAGAAAAAGTTTTTACCTGTATGATGATGTTGTTATTCAGATAATTCGTGCACATTTAAATGTACGTATCTCTCAAAATCACTTATTTCCCCTGAAGTATATGCAATTACTAAAATCGCAAACTACAATAATTGCTTTGAACCAGCAATAGTAAATTAAATATATTTTTTGTACCTGAATGTTGTTATTGCAGATTGCTGCTACAGAACTTTCTTTATGCATATAATGAATGATAGCGCTCAGTATTTCACGTAGTATTCGTCAAATAAATCTTTTCTGTTTGATATTCAACAAAACCACAGTAAACAATTTTTTCTGACATTCAACTACATATGTCTATAATAAAGCAAAGAAACAATTTGACCAAAGAGTATGTATACGTGTACCTTAGACGTGTACAAATACTTGTGTATGCGTGTGTCAAATACATGCTGGTTTATTTATTGATTTAATGTACTTTTTATGCATTATTATTAAAATCTTGTTTTATATTACATTTAATATTAGGCTTAATATTAATATTATTGCCTTATTTAAAATTAATATTCTCTTTTAATATTAATATTATTACCTCATTAGGCAAATAAAACTTTTTTTTATATGTCTATGTCAGAAGAACAAAATGAAAAAGAAAAGAAACAATTTGACACCAGAGTATGTATACTTGTGTATGGATGTGTGTGTGAAATGCATGGCAGTGTGTGTAATGTTTTATTTTTTGATTTAATGTACTTTATAAGCATTATTATTAAAAAATATTAGCATTCTCCACTTCTCCTACACATAAACTATAAGTGTGCCAAATTTTATGCTCCTGCGTCCCTGCAATTTTCGTAAAAAGGGATCCAAAGTTTTTGCATCACGTATTAATATATAGATATTACAAGTGACTTGCATAACACAGGCGTAAATATATATTTTCTACCCAACAGAACTATTATCTATACATTACTATTGTGGTTTCCCCGTATTATATTATATTATATTATATTATATTATATTATATTATATTATGATATAATATTAAAATTTATCTTCAGCCACAGAATAAGTAAATAAATAGATACATCCAACAGTCACATATATAGTCATGACCCCACGTTATCGAGTTATATCGAGTCTGGTGTCATGGATATCAGGAACTATGAGAAACTTTTTGGTCTCGCAAAAATCCAAACTCTAAGCAAACACTCGTGGTCCACAAAAATGTTCGTTTCGGAGCCGGAATACAACCCATAGCCGCTCGTTTAACTGCCGGCGCTGAACCAACCATGCCACGAAGGCGGTCAATAATGAAAAGAGAACTGTCAGAAAGTCCACTATTTAGCATAGGCGTCTGGCAAAGATTCTCACGACAACTGCTAAAAATGGATTTCATCCACCGAAAAATTACTATTTCTCACTGAAGATCGCAGACCAGGCTCGGTAGCTTTCCTTAAGCGAGGCCTATGTCCGGCTGTGGACTGCAACGAGCTGATAATGACGATGAATGCGGTCCAGGTGGTATTATCAGGACATTTGACATAGACATAGATATAAGCGGATCAAACTTAATAATTTTACGATATGAATTAAACCTGAAACGCGAAGCTATAAAGAAGAACCAGGACTACACGACTCTCAGACTATACATACATTCCATAATTTAAAACATTATTTATGTCACATTCCACCACTGCTGAACATAAGCCTTCTCAAGGATCCCCACATCGACCTGTTGGAAGCGGCTGTATTTAAAGTAACTATACAAAAATATATTATATTAAAAATATTTACAGATTTTATAACGATTCTTTTTTATTTTTTACATTTTTTAACTTGCCGATGTTTCGATTACTTCACAGCTTTCGTAGTCACGAAATCAAAATTAAACCAAATCCACGATAAAATCCGTAAATAACAGTTTTATATCAATGTGAAATATTCGAGTAAATCTAAGAAACCAATACACAAAAATATACTTTAGTTCAACCAAAACCACGTGACTATCACCCTATGCATAGCGTTATAATAACTTTTTTGAATACTAACTTTACTTTGATACTGAGTTTTAATCATAAGTGCTATAATTAAGGCTCACGTCAATTTAAACCCGAACACCAAGAAGGTTCCTAACGAGTCAACAAACTATTGATACTCGCCCGGTGCTATAAGCGCTAGATTTGAATTGTTAATATTGTTGGTGACATGAAGTATTTAGATTATTGGGTGGGTCCCTAACCCCCCACAATTTAAAAGATTAATATTACGACGGTTACGACCTTATTCATATACACATAGTATATTTATAAACCTTTTTAATTATTGTATGTTTTGTCTCTTTCCTACGACTTTTAAATTCAGTTTAAGCTCAGAAAACGAAACATTCGAGACCTAAAATAGATTTCAAACTTACTATGAAAAAGGCGGTCAGTGTTTATACGCGTAATAATTTATTTAAAACAAATATAATAATAAAATAATTCTTATTTATAGAAAAAGTGCATCTTTCGCAACCTTTCTGATCGACAAAAAGCGATCGAAAAACTGATACTTCCCATTCGTTTTAAATCATACAATGTCTAGGTATATTGTATATCGGTTTCGTTATTATTATTGGCTAATTCGATTATAAGCTTCTACTTCACAATAGAAATTCTAAGTTATTTTTTATTGCAATAATTGGTAGATCGAGCATGCCGTTCGCCTGATGGTAAGCGATACGACCGTTCATGAACAGTAGCAAAACCGAACAACACCTTGAATTACTAAGTAATGCTTGGCATGTTACTGCGCTGGCCATCCTGAGACATAATATATGTAAAGTCCCAATAAGTTCAGTTACTCTGACTATAATGTCGTTCAAACCAAAACACAACAGTGCATTTAAACTGCTATTTCGCGGGAAATATAGACATTGCGATGTTACCCACCCATGCGGTCTCTGACATAATATGAGAGACCTACCACCAGTGAACTTTCAAAATAACTGAAATACATTTTCAATATCTAAGTAGTAAGTTAAATGTTTCTTACATTAATTTTCAATGAGTATTCTTAAACTGAAAAGTGCAGTAAGATAATAATTTATGCCCCCTAAATTATTCCTGAATACGGCCACAATACAGAGTATCGAATAAGCGATGGATTTCCATTGAGTTATAAAGGTCAAGCAATAACAATGTCGGCTAAGTTCTAGCACGACTTATGTTACCAAAACTCTGCTCTTAGCTATCTGTATCTGTATCAGCCCATATACGTCCCACTGCAGGGCACGGGCCTACTCTACAATCGAGAGTACGATTGAGAGTGGTTAGGCCATATAGTCCACCACGCTGGCCTAGTGCGGGTTGGCGGACTTACATACCGTAGAAATTCTTATGAATCGCTATGGTATGCAGGTTTCCTCACTGCTCTTAGCTATATTTAGTTATATTTCGATTGAACTGCTATTGACAAATACACAATTTGAAAGACTCCGTGGCGCAGTTGATTGGACGCCGGCTGTGAAATGTGAGACCGCAGGTTTGATCTCCACACCGCGAGAAATGTTTGTGTGGCCCACAAATATTTCTTCCGAGTCTGGGTATTTGTGAGATCGAAAAGTCTCTTGTTGATACCCAGGACACAAGACTCGATCTTAGTGTGGGTTTGTAGAAAAAACTACATTACCGAATTATCTTAAACACGCGAGGTGAGTCCCTTGCAAAGTCACACCATATTTATTTTTATTATATTTATGCGTCAACGTATGTACATATATGTGTTATGAATGGGCCTATATTGTAAATAGTTTAGCTAAGTCTAAACCTTTATTGGTAGGCCTGTCATATGTCAGAGAATGCCTGGGTAGCTACCACCGCAATGTCTAGTTCTCCTGCCAAACAGCAGGGTAAATGCACTGTTGTTTTTCGGTTTGAAGGAAATTGTAGCCACAGTAACTATTGGACAGCAGTATCAGCCCATATAGGTCCCACTGCAAGGCACGGGCCTACTCTACAATCGAGGGAACGATTGAGAGTAGTTAGGCCATATAGTCCACCACGCTGTCCTAGTGCGGGTCGGCGGACTTACATACCATATAAATTCTTATAAATTGCTATGGTGTGCAGGTTTCATCACGATGTTTTCCTTCACCGTTTTAGTGCGTGGTGATTGACTCATAACATACACACATAACTCCGAAAAGTTAGAGGTGTGCCCTGGAATTCGAACCCGCGACCACCGTTAACATGTTGGCAGCCGCGACTAGTCCGTTTACCAACAGGCCATCACGCACTCCTTATATTTTGGACATATTGAGCCTTAATATCTTATGTCTCAGGCTGGCGAGCGCAGTGGAATCCCAAGATTCGCTTTGCAATTCAAGGTGTTGTTTGGTTTTTATACTATTCATGAGCGGTCGTATCGGTTACCATCAGGTGAACGGCATGCTCGTCTCGCCATTCATGATAATCACAAAACCTATGTAAAAACTTGCATAACTTTTTGTTTATTGCTGAAGACCGATAAACGAGCAAACAGGTCATCTAATGGTAAGTGATCACTGCCGTCCATGAACATCCACAAAGCTTTGATCACGGATGTGTCGAGAGCCCATGAAATCTGAAATGGATCTCTATCACTTTTAATCAAATCGCTTTATTTTCAGAATACACGTTACATTATAACCGATGTTCCGTAGATAATAATAATAAATTAATAATGATAAATAACACCCAACCCATTAATATTATCTACAGAACATCTGTTATAATGTAACCTGTATTCAGGACTATTCCTGACCCCACACTGAGATCAAGTCTTATGTCGTAGGTATCAGGAACTACGAGAGACTTTTCTGTCTCACAAACACCCAGACGGGGATCGAACCCGTGGCCTCTCGTTTCACAGGCGGCGTCTGACCAACTGCGCCTCGGAGGCTGTCAAAAGTTACAAAGTTTATATGTATTTAAACCTGACCAGGTATGCAAATTACAAATATGGTAATTAAGCAATTACAAATATCATATATAGTAAAAAAAATGGAACTTACTTTTTGTATTTAATTTACTAGTACTATTAAACTTTTTATTAATTGAGTGTTTCTCAATATACCACGCTATGTAAGCTTGAGTGACGTCTTCAGCTCACACGAGTGATTTTCTAACTATATGGACAATAATGTACTGAAATAACGTCCAACAACCAGGGATGGATTAAAGTGAAACTTAAATATTAGTAGGGGCGGGACCCACTCATTGGACAAGCCATTTATGTCTAAATAATCAATGTTTATCTTTATTTTATTACCTTAACTGTTCTACTAACTCTGTAATGTATTGTTCCAGTAATAACTATTATTTCTAAATCTTCTGTAATGTAAAGGAGAGATGACTACATTGAGATCACTCTACTGTCCAGTTTTATCTTAATAATTGATCACTGTTTATACATGAAAGGTATGATAAAAAATACAATAGGATATTATTAAGCATTTAAAGCTATGAACTTAAAAAATATGAACGGTATCTTTCAATGACAAATAAATAATAACACAATTCTTACCGGCGTGAGATATTTATGAAGCATTTTAACAATCAGAGTGAGGGTACCTGTGATTTTGTGACTGGTCTTAGGGTATATAAACCCGCGAGTTGTGAAATAATGTTCAGTCGTTGTTGAGACTCCGACGACATCGGTCGTCGTTGAGACTCTCATTGTGTCGGTTACCCGCGATGTTTTATTAGTGCTTTTGTTTTTTCCTGACGTAAATATAATACTAATAATAGTTTATCGATGCCGGTAAAACAAATAAGTGTTAGTGAGTGAAATCAAGAAATAGCTGTCTTCAGTGAAATCGCCCTCAAAACAACTTGATTAGCAGCAGTGCAGTCGTCATCGGGTAAGTGATTTTTATTTTGAGCAACTTATAATCATGTTTATCACTTTAGCTGAATTATGTGTACGTGTACAATTTATAGACAGAGTGCTACTATTTCCGGGATAAAACTTCCATTCCAAATCTAGGCTATACGTATCAAATTAAACAGATTTTTTGAAAATTCATTTATAAGACGGAAAGTGAAAAACTTTTATAAAGTTTTGCAATTTTAGTTTAAAACGACCAAAAACAATAACTAATATTACTTCTTGCAGAAATTTGAAAACTAAAATTGAAATAATTTTCTTCCAATCCAGCCCTGTGAAGGGCAAAGACCGAGTAAGGGTTGGCCTTAATGGTTTTCACAAAATTGTTTTATACGTAACTCTGTGTAGCCAGAGGGATTTCGGTAATTTGTGTGGAGAGCCGATTATGTGGTCTGCTTACAAATCTCGGTACTATCCGCTTTGTGGAACTTTTCTTTTATTGAATTGACTAGAACAGTCTTTATGAGCTGTGGATAAGTATTTACTTACATAAGGATACAAAGGATCATAGATACTTCTGGAAAATATGTATTACATTTTTGTTAGAAATTATTAGTTAGTACGATTAAATATCTTTGAAAAGATTTAAGTCTTAGTCATTATATTTTAATAGAATGATAGAATGACTAGAGTATGTTTTTGTGAGTTAAATTTCCTTTCATTATTAGGAATTTAAAATTATGCATTATCTCAAACACGAACATATTTTTCTATTGTATAAAAAAACAATAACACACAAATCAAAACGGCATCAAAGGAATTGCTGAAGTTCATATTAGACCTGACACGGGTTTTGAACTCTGTAACTCATAGCGTTATCATTGACACAATTACAGAAACCCAGTATTCTGTTGTATTCTAACGCAGTTGTAAAACAGGACGAGAACACTTCAACCATGGAAAAATTTTAAGCGTTGCGTAAAAAAATCTTCTCACGTAATCTAATTGTAAACCTTACCGAACATAAGTACACATAACCAATAACAGCATCTAATATAACTATAGAAACTGTTTGCCATCTCGCTACAAAGTTTCACGATGTAGTATAATATGATGTATTATTATTAATAGGTATTATGTGAGCCGAAGGAAAAATAACCGACTTTTTACTTACCTTCTTAAAAAAGGAAATAATATTTTTGGTTGTGATGTCCTACCCGTAAGTAGTTTAAATAAAACGGAGATCGATTTCCAGTGTCTGAGACCCCGTCCACTCGGTCTAACTTCTATCAGTATAATGACATGTGGTGGGCGTTCGCTATATTTCTCATACTTAATGGACATCTACCTACGAATTTATTTAGTCTGTACGCCAAATACATAATATGAATTATGGACAAATACTTCACAATCTAGACATACACATAAAAATGTAAACACACGAACTAATATTTACATGAAAACTGTCTAGAGATACGGTTTACCATTCAGTATAAGTCAAAACGAGATTGAGTTAGTAGATATTTGCGAGTCCTCATTAAAAACGCTCAGCTGGCTGGAACATGCAAGCAGTACTTCGCTTGGCTTACTTAATTACTGCGCCGCAACTGCAGAATGTACTACGTCCCTCGTAATAGTCAATATGAAAAAGATTTACTGCCTTGTTGGCGTAGTTGTACCACGGTACGTACAAAGATGAGGTCTTGGGTCCGAATCCCAGGTCGGGCAAACTGATATTGGAAAAGGAAAGTGTAGAAAGCTTTTTTCAGTAGGGAAAAACGGGCACGAAACTCTAATGTTACTCTTTTCAAATCACTTTACAATATAATTTCTTAGGTTTACGCGAATGTTACTCATTGAAATAAAACTATTATTTACGGATTTTATCGCGCCCCGTGTTTTTTTTTGAATTTACAACAAATAAGTACATGTATTATATATTTTAAAAGCGAACTTGTTTACGTTTTATTCAATATGGTTGAGTGATGCGAAGTCTCCCAAAACTAATAATTAGTATACTCTATATTATCTGAAATTTGTTTTACGATTCATTTATTTCGGGGAAAGTATTTTGCCATCTTCATTATTTTAACTTTGTATGATACATGATATCATCTTCTGTAGATGAGAATGTTATTTAAATATTACATTAATGAAATGGGAAACCTTTTACCGACATGAAAGGCCCTAAAACTGTAATTTAGCGTAGGACTTCACCATAAATTAATACCTAATAGTACTACAAGACCTCACAACAAATTAATTTTACCTAAGTCAAGTGGCCTGACTCGGCTTCGCTCGAATGCTAGACATTCTGTTAGTCCACTCAACACCAAAAATTCCCCAAGAAAAAATTCTCCGTTTATCCAAATTTTTTATTGATCCTGCGTTCATTTTAATGATAAAGTAATGTCTGGAGGCCGGGCCGTGCCCCCTCCAAGTCGAGCTAAAAAGCGGCACGGTCGTACCATCCTTTTCTCGAAACAATTCAGACTATTCTCTACCCCCCTATAACTTCGTTGTGATTAAAGCAAGAAGCCTAAATTTTCAGTTACTAAGCAGGCATTGTGTAAACACGGTATATTTAAAATTTCATTCAATTTGAACCAGTAGTTCAAGCATTGTAAATTGTCAAACTTTATTAATTTTATCATTCACTGACTGACTGACCGACGACTGACCGTGGGCCGTGCCCTGTTAAGAGCAACCTATTATTTGAATGGCGTTCCATTATTCGGGCGTTACGGTCCCATTTCTATGTACACAGCCCCAAAAATTAATGCCCAACGTCCAGGTGGAAATGCTAACAGGGCTTTTAGGCATTTACGTGTAGTCTGGACTTTATGACGTCACGTCTAAGCGCCATCTGCCGCTAATAGCCAAGCCTACATCTGTTGTATAATTTTATCACGGCCTGTATATTCACATTTTTGTTCTTCATTTTATATATTTATTTTTATCTCAAGCAGTCATTTTTGTATAATAGCAAAGATAAAAATGTGCCATTTGTGAATACCAGCGGTAAACACAAAAAAAACACAAATACAACGAAAACCGAACATAAAAATTACAATTGGTGCTTCATTGCTGAAAAGGTAATGTCTTCAAAAAATCATGGGATGGATTTAATAAAAATATAAAGCAATCTAAATTCCACATTATTTATATACAATGCAAGAAAAAAGCTAAAATAAGTACCCACCTTCTTTTAGCTTCGCACCTTATTGTAACAGAAACAAAAGACGCCAATTCACAACGCTATTCAATTCAGAAAGAAGATGCAACTGTTAAGTTTTTCCAGCTCTTAGTTCCATTCCGTGGCGACATAAAAATGACAAATGGCCCTCATTCTTGGTGTACGGGCACATCCAAAGGCAATGTCTCACTGGCGTCCGTGCAAATTGTAAAATATCTACTTTGTAGACAGCTTCTCTTATTTACAACTCCTGTAGATGTAATCTTGGAAGAAATGACTTTGTAATGCGAGTAATATCTCACTCTTAATATCTTCGATGTCTATTTTCAAATCATTCGTTTCATTTATTCATTAGTCAACGAATAAGTGCGTTTTCTTAGGTTTAGTAATGTCACGGGTATCAAATTCTAAACTGAACTAGAATACACGTCCTTCTTATTACCCCGTAAATGTTGAAGGAAGTTGCTAGTGTTAGACCGCTACAAACATATATTGTTGGGAGGTGTGTCTATAAATAGATTTCCAGTTTTGACGAATACGGTTATGGTTGAGCCACTTGAAGTGACAGCTATAACATCGTGCTTACCTGTTCTTCCCATTCTTTCCTTCCTTCCTTCATCTCACTTCCCTCCCGCTGTAACGGACCAGCGACAGACCCATGTCCTGATGACCCATGATCATCCATGATTTTCAATAGGTCAGTGATCATTTACTATCAGGTAAACTGTTTGCACGTTTGTTGGACCTATGGTACAGAAAAAACCAAGTAAGTGGAATATACACTAAATTAAACGCTTCATAATAATTTTTATTTATAACAATCCGTTCATCACTATTATAATATAACTGTTATAAATTCTTGTCTTAAACGATGTAACTTCCAGACAGCACGCAAGTAGTTTATATAATGCATAAAAATAGATTTACAAGACGGAAATACTATAATTAGGTATAGGATACATAGATATTTCTTTCTCATTCTCTTAATTTCTAGATGGCACTAATAATCTCTTATAAAAAATCTTTTAATTTTATCCCATAATCCAACGGATTCAGGTTTGGCTAGTCATTCTAAGGGAAGTTTTTCGTGAACCCAACTCCTCTTGCCTTCGTTGAACTCGGCGGCGGTGTGGTCTGTCCCTTCTAAAATCCATTTGGTTGTGAGAAGACCTTCGACTCCTACTGGACCTGTAATTTGATTAAATATATTTTTAGATACATAGATTACCTTTCTGTAAAGGTTTCTTTTTCTCTTCTCGACCATTCTTGTTTATCTTCTGCCGTTATCCGAACTTCTCTACATTCTAAGCGATTATGATTTTTTTTAAGAATCTACACTTTTAAAACTGATATTTAAATACAACTCTTTATATTAATACAGATTGTCATTTTAAGTAAACACTTCAAAAACCTCTTAAACTAATCACTTGACTCTTACCTCGCGCATGAATCCTGGCGGTAGAAATCCCCACTTCAGCTCCAAGGCCGAATCTGAATCCATCAGCGAAACGTGAAGATACGTTGTGGAAGACACAAGCACTGTCGACAGAGGTCAGGAAACGCTTTGCTGTACCGTCTGAAATGTAGACAAAGGAAGATAAAGCTTATTATCTTACTCTAACACTCAACTTGATTCCTTTGACGTAGGATCGACGATAACTTTTATTTGAATTGCTCCCAGGTCCTATGCTTGATGTGAATCTTAGGTACTTGTCTTAAAGCGATAAAGCTGGGAGAAAATATGGTGTAAGCAGTTACAATAAATAACTGGAATGTATTGGCCAAAAGTCTAATAAAAGCGATACGTCCAGCAAACTGCGTTAGACTAGCGGGATGCAGTAAATTTATAACCTAAAAGAGGAGAAATTAAATGTCAAGTGTCTTATTTATGGTAGGATGATTTTAACGTCGGAGTAAGATTATTTTACAATCTTTTATACAAATCTTTATAGTCGAAGTGATGCTGCATCCACAAACTTGTCATGCATAAATTATTATAGATCTATGTAAATGCTACAAAGACGCTTACATCATATATGTACATCCACGTTTGACGACCAGAAAAGAAGAAAATCATGTTATCATTATTAAAATTGACAAAAAATTCCTTAATAAAGCATATTATAACTACTGATTAGATAATATCGTACAAATAAGCACTAATATATTGTATGTCAACGGTATCATAACAAATGGTACAATAAAACGTAAGTTTATCACAACCCATGAATGACCTTGTAGGTCATCTTTGTCGAGTTTAAGCCAGAATTTTCCGATTCCTTTTATTTCAGCTCTTAAAAAAACTATGCGATATAAAAATATGTAAGCTCTAAATAGTCCTATACATATTTGTTTTTAAATTAACCATAACCTTTAATACTACATTTAATCTTATTACGACAAAAACACAAATGAAGAGAATTTACGTGGCCTGCGAGTCGAACTCGTCACCTACGAAATTAGGTATTACGAACAATACGTGATTTTAGACATACAAAAAATATTAATTTATGAGAAAAAAAATGTCATATAATAATTGTGGTACTAAATGGATGGCTAACCAACATTCTATGGAAGTTACAAAGGATATAATATATATGCGCTTACCATTTTCGGTAACAATAACATCAGTATGCGAGCTTCCAAACTGGTGGATATGGTCAACAGCATCGTCCATATCTTTCACTATTTCGATACAGCACTCCAGGGCACCATACTCATGACGCATGCTTCTTGCGGCTGGAGGGCCAAACGTCAATTGACTAGCCAACCTTGGACCGGCATGTATCTTCACTCCTTCTTGTTTGAGCATATTGCAAATATCGTTGAACAGAGATCCAGTCATATGGTCTTCATGGATTAGCAAAGTTTCCATAGCATTGCATGCAGCTGGGTAATCGCATTTTGCGTCACGAACAATCTTTAGCGCCTTAGCTGGGTCGGCATCTTTATCTAAATATACGTGGCAAATACCTTCAGCGTGTCCAAGTACTGGTATGTGCTGAGATTGTTTCTGAATGCTTCTGACCAGCTCTGACGATCCTCTGGGAATGATTAAATCTATATGTTTCTCCATTGCTAGTAAGTCGCTGATTTCGTCACGGGTTGAAACTAATGAAATAGCATCTTCAGCTCCTACTGTTTGCAATGACTCCTTGACTAATCCCATCAATGCTTTGTTGGAGTAGGCAGCTTCTTTACCACCCTTGAGAAGAAGTCCATTTGCTGACGCCATGGCTAAAGCAGCTACTTGAGGAAGTGAATCTGGTCTAGATTCGAATATAACTAAGAGTACTCCAATAGGAACTGTTACTTGGCGAAGCATTAAATTTTCAGCTAATTTAGTTTTCCTTAATACCCTTCCAACATTCTCGTAACTAGAATCAGCAATTTGTTTCAAACCTATAGACAAAGTTTTCAGTTTTCCTTGGCTCAATGAAAGCCTGTTCAAGAGCGGTTTGGCAAGACCGTTCTTGGTCGCTTCTTCTAAATCTTTATTGTTTGCTTCTAAGATTACTTCGTGTTTGTTCAGTAATAAGTCGGCTAAAGAGTGTATAGCTGATGCCCTATCTGATGGCGTTAATTTCTGAAGCACACGGCTGCCAGTTCGCGCTGTGAACAAACATACGAAATAAGCCTCCATTCGAAATTGCGTGACGGTTATTAGAGAGAATCCAATTAAAATGAACGTATAGCTCAAACTATTTTTAATTAATCCAATAAAACTAGGCTGGATTATGCTATACATGATAGTTTTAGGTTAACCCAATTACACTCTCATTTAAAACGGTAATACTACTATTCTAATTATGAATTATAATTACTGATACAGAGATTAAATATTTAAATATTTACATGCTGATTTTAATTATTAATTGGTGGCATTCAGTGAATGTGAATTGTATGTCCACAATTTTGTTATTATATGTATATGACTACTGACCAAAATAAGATAAATCTAAAATAATTGTGTGATCAATCTCTAAAACACCGCTACATAAACGATGAACAGCAAATAGCGGGGCTGTATAAATATGTTTAAGTTCAAAACTCTTACCATTTTCAGCTAAAACATCGACGGACGTTGAAGAATTAGTAGCATAGTCGGTGAAGAATGTGCCAACTTTTCTTCCACTGATGATTGTCTTGATTGCTTTCTCTTGCATACCATTGCAGATGACAACGCTCACACCTCTAGCCATGGCCCAAGTAGCTGCGTTGACTTTAGAGTCCATACCGCCTGTGCCAACCTGGGAAATAGAAATGTTAAGTGTAACGAGTTCATGAGTAGATAACATGTACATATGGGTATTTTTGAATTCGCTGGTCAGCCTTATTACCTTATTTTAGTATAGAAATTGCGACAGAAACTACAAAGCGCCATGAGTTTTTACTGACATATTTGCATCTACCGATTTCCTGCATGCTTTATTAAGTTTTCGTAGCCAATGCGTTTGAGAATTATATAATTTTTAAAACTTCTTTTTTGGAAAAATGTTATGTTATTCGTTTTTTGCATTTCATTTCATTGCATAAGCATATAAATGAGGGTAATAAATTTGCACCTCTTTTCGAGTTGGCCGGCTGAACAATAAATAAAAAGCTAATCTTTTATTTAAGCCATTTTCGTATTTAGATAAAGTTGATAGAGTAGTTTCAACTGCTCGTATATATTGCTGTACCCAGGTGGATATTTTATCTTTTACAATACATTTGTACGATTTCATTAATAGATACAGTGATAAATACTTGCATAACAAACAAGAGATTTTTTTATTTGTTTTTAAAAGTTTTAGTAAAGTAAGCTTAGGTTAGGATATGTTTTTCTTTCTTTCTTTCTTTTGTTAGTGTCCCTTACTCTCTGCCCAAAAATCACATATGAAAGTATATCGTGTTTCTAGAACCGATTCACTACTAACATAATATGTAAGGAACAAAAGGATATTTTCAAAATGCATACACAAAAACATAACATGAATGTATTAACAATAATTTCTGGCCGCGAAGTTAAACACGGCGCCGTAGTTGTTTTATTGTAGTGTCGTTTATTAATTTACAAAATAATTACAATATAAAGTTACGTATGCATGCATGCCTAAAAGTAATTTAACTTACACATTTGTTTTACTCATCTATTTAAAACTAATGATGGGCCCTTCCGTATTTTGGCAATATTAAATAGATGGCCGTAAAAATCGCGCCATCTATTAGATTTTTTCGAAACAACTTGTTGTAATAGATTTTTTCATAACGGTGATAAAGATAGTTATTATTTTATTGGTTTTTATCCTAATCTTATATAGATCGTGTGGTAGGTCTAGGACTGCCTCGATGGCGCAAAGTTGAGGTCTCGGATTCGAATCTGGGGTCGTTTTCTACATATTTTTTTATTTAATTACATCGTATAGGTAAGCCCCCTATCGTATGACGAACACGTTCTTCTTTCTTAATACCATTTTGCTCCTGTACCAATACATATTCTTACTAAAAAAATATTGGGCTTGCCCTAGTCCACGACCCTAGGCACGCCACTGTACATAAGGTTTATGGCCTAAACCCTTACCATCGTACTTACGGTTATAGTGAAGGTCTGGCCTCTGCAATGGGACGTATATGGGCTTATACAGAAGAAGTTTTGACACCGCCTTTTAAATTAAACTGATAACAAAATAAACCATACCTTAGACTTTTTTCCGAACTGCACCTGGTCTCTTTCCTTGGACGTGTATGTATGCATCATTCTCGCCCCGTCTTCCCATGGTGGCTTGTTGTAAATGCCGTCCACGTCCGACATCATGATGAGCAGGTCCGACTGGATCTCCGCAGCCAACAAGGCTGAGAGACTGTCGTTGTCTTTTATGCCGATGCCCTGATTGCAAATGATTTGATTGTAGAATATTTGCATTTTGATGCCATAATTATTTATTTATTTACAAGCATATTGTACACCAGCGTCAAAAAAAAAAATAACATAAACATAATTACACAAAAAAGATAATTGTAATTATTTGAGTGAGTGTCAAGACCTTGGTCAAGACACATCTAAAAACACTTTGAATGTGAAAGAACCCGTGAGAATAAATAATGAGATCATTTAAACTTTAAATTTTAAAGCGTTAATTAATCTAATCCCATTTTTTACTTACTAGACAAAACTTTTTAACAATCATTGAAATTAGATTAGTTGCATCTATCGCATGGAATAACGTCTATGATAACAAAAAAACGAGACAAAACAACCTATTGACAATAACAAGAAAAGTGCTCTTTACTAATTTGATCTTTATGTAGCACTAAAGGTATTATTTAATTAATAAAAAAATACCTTCTTCCCTGAGTGATATTGGATTTTTCTATTCATTATCAGCCCAGAGTCAGGAATTTGTGCCCGATATGGCGATAGGCTCGCCACCTATCACATCGTGGGACGGAACATACAAAGTGAAATGTGGGTGTCCTGGCACCTCTTCCTACCCCTTCTGGGAAAAAGACGTGAGTTTATGTATGTATGTATGTACCTTCTTCCCTGTACCAGGTACCACTGTATCATCATGGATGTACATCGGAGGGCTGACAGCATCATTAGTGTTGACTATAGGCACTATGTTCAATGAGATCAGCTCAGACAATGTGCAGAATAAGTTCTTTCTCGTCTCTTCATTGTAGAAGTCTGGTTTTGTTACTAGAACCTGCAACAAAGAAAATATTCTTTAATATTTACATTTCTATATCTACCATTCGTATCTGAAACTGTGAACATGTTTGGAGTGATTAAAGCATGTTTCGTCTCTAAAGGACTTATAATTATTGTATGATTTCTATCTAACCAATCTTCAATACATTGCTTACACAATTCTTCTTCAAAGGACGCTAATACCTTCATAACCCAATATTCTATTTCGGTAAAATTAAAGTTTCCGTGAAAACCTAAGATCGTAATATTATACATTCAATATTAAGCAAAAACGTCACAATCTTCTCCAACTGTGCAAAAATAATTTGATCGTTCAATTTGGTTTCAAAGGCGAAATTTCTTCCAGCTTGGAAACCCGGGTGGATTTATGAATTTTTCATTGAGTTATTTTTGACATTGCGCGCGGCGAATTATTAGAATGGACGTGTTTGATAGACAGATGATTAAGATCACCTTCCTCTAAGGCAGGATTACGGGCATGCGTTCGGGAATATAAAATAACCTCATTTTGTGACCATTGCTTTTTGTGGAGGAATTTTGGTATTGCAAAGTCCAACAAACTGGCTTGGGATGCTATGCAATGCAAAGCTATTAAGCCTGCCTATTCTTACCGTGTCTTATCAATTAACTTGAATAAGCGAGGGACTAAGTTATGGTAATGCACTGATTTTAAAAGTAAAAAGAATGAACACAATTTTCGAGTTGATCCTTGGGCTAAACTTAATCCCTCGCTCATCCCAGTTTATTAATAAGAACTACTGTATGTTCCCAGGTGAATGAAGTGACTACTAATACATAAACATGTGGACTTTAGTACACAGTGTAATTTTGATTTTATCCCAATCCATGGCACCTTTGTGTTCCGAATTGATGCATGTTACTAAAACTTTAAAATATCTACTGCTTTCTACAGTAATTTAACAAGTTGTTCCCTAAATAAAAATAAATCTTTGTATGGAACTCTATCCTTATTAAAGCATGGAGCTGTGTCGCCGTGAGCATCACTCTGATTTACATAGTATAACACTGTCGGATAAGAAGAACTAGGCCTGTTAGACTAATGAAATATACATTAAATAACTTAAGAGTAACACCTTTTGAAGGCGGCCACAACTTGCACCGTTTGTGATATAACAATATACCTTGTAACAAACAAACGAATGTATTTCACATCTCTTTCTAAATTTCAAATCAAAACGACGTTTTGATGTGCTCGAAAATCGACTTCAAAGATATATAAACGTATATACAAACATACAGGGGAACCTAAAAAAGCGTGTATAAAAAATGAAGAATGCATGTAGGACAAAATTACAATTTTTCATTATATTCACATTTTCTTAAACGAATACGAATAGCTAAATCTCACAAAACCGCTGTCGCTGTTCCCTTTTTGTGTTATTAATGATGGACAAAACTAAACGAGGTTGTAGTCGTGGTCCCCAGCACTAATTTTGGATAGTTTCGTGGTCTGAATA
This sequence comes from Hyles euphorbiae, assembly GCA_023078785.2. NCBI lineage: Eukaryota > Metazoa > Arthropoda > Insecta > Lepidoptera > Sphingidae > Hyles > Hyles euphorbiae. The sequence continues at coordinate 14,454,169 of CM041051.1, forward strand.
TGTTTTTTTTTATTTAATTTAACTTTGATGTAGGTAAGGCTTACGCGTTCTGTTGTTTCTATCAAAACTTGCGTAGTTGAGGTCTGTTCACATGGTACGACAAAACTAAATACACGTTTGAATAGTGACAACATTTATAATGAGAAAAACCTTTAATTTATTTCAAATTACTAATGATCTTATAGTTTATTTGTATGATAGTGATGGAAAAACTAGGCTAACTACGAATGACTTTAAAAGTACCCTTGCCTATCTCTTCGAGGATAAAAAATTATTTTTCTTAATGACGATTGTCTGAAAAGCCTTAAAACATTTATTTTATTTATTGAATAGAACAGTTATATAGACACTATTCACTGCTCAACACTAATTTAATGTGGTCACTTAACATTCAATGTATAATTTATTTAAATAAATATGCTTATTATAATAACTTTTCATTCACGCTCGTATAACCTCAGACACTCTTCTCCTCTCACTCGTAAATAAGTCAAATTGTGGTTTTTGGTACAGGAATCTCTTTAACAATTTGAGAGCACTATATACTTACACAATCCGCCAACCCGCACTAGGCCAGCGTGGTGGACTATATGACCTAACCACTCTCAATCGCACTCTCGATTGTAGAGTAGGCCCGTGCCCTGCAGTGGGACGTATATGGGCTGATACAGATACAGATATACTTACACAATTATTCCAAATCTACGCTAAGTGATAACAATTTAGCATATATGCACTAAATTACTATAAGCTCGCCCCCTATCATATCGTGAGACGAAACAGACAAGGCGAAACGTGGGTGTACTGGTTATTACTAAGAGAACCTCGGCCTACCCCTGCTGGGAAAAATTCATGAGTTTTTGCATGTATTCATGAACTTAAAATACCCTATGGATAAATCCTCATTTGTCTATAGACCAGTCTGACCTAATATTAATATCGTGACGTGTGAACAGTGCACCGAGACACATTGTTTGTATAACGACATGTTTGCGTCTAGAGCAAACGAACACCACACGCGCGGCTATTTAAACACATTCACAACTCATTAGGCCCGCCTCTAATAGTCTGTTATTGTTACATTACTTGGGCCTAAACTTAGACTATGTTGTACTTACGCTTTAGAAATAAGTTCATATTAGCATTTAATCTAAATAACACTTAGTACATATTAGTACAATGCCGCAACACATCATTGTTTTATTTTTTCAGTTTATTTAAAATTAACTATGTATTTAGACACAGATGTGATACGAAACCAGCGGCACGTGTCAAAATAACTAGAATAATATGTTAGATGTACCCACAATGCAAAATCGTAAATTTCTTTACAGGTCTTTAAGTATATATAAAAAACGAAGAAAAAGTTTTATTTAACTAGCTATCGGCAGTTTGTCCAGTGGGACAGAAGTTAGTAGACGAATGAAGAAAAAATACTTGCATGTTTTTGATTTTTACTACGGATACATTCTTCTTCTTTTCAGAACGTATCAACCCACTGCTGGGTATAGTCCTGCTCTCGATCACATCATTATTTTCGATTCTATGGGACTCTTAGCCACTGTTTTTTAACATATAAGCATCGTTGATCTTATTTGTAAATTGTATTATCATTGCATATCTAGCGGAGTATGTACATAGTATTTTCTAAGATGTTATACTACAATGGCATACAACTATTTCTTCCGACTGATCTGTAGTCTACAGAAAACATAACTAAAGAATACTGATCAGAAGCAAAAGCAAATAAATAAAGCAAAATACTTGAACCGATATAAAATTACAAGCTAGTAATAACATAAAAAAGTTCGTACCACTTGGAAACTAAAACTCTAAAAGCACCATAAATTAAAATACAGTGCACAGTTTATCACTTTTGCTCAAACAGAAACTATTGAACCTTCTTTATTTTCTCGAACGGATAATCAACGAAAATCTCTTTTCTTTAATTATTGGATTCCATTACTAACGAAAAAAGGATTGCAAAAATCCTGAAAAAGGTCCGAAAAAGGGCATAGGATTTAATTCTTATAGAGTTGAGAACACTTACTTGTAAAAACACTTCGTTAACCCAAAAAAAAAATAAGCAAAGATTATATATATATATCCAACCCGCACTAGGCCAGCGTGGTGGACTATATGGCCTAACCACTCTCAATCGTATTCTCGATTGTAGAGTAGGCCCGTGCCCTGCAGTGCGACGTATATGGGCTGATACAGATATATATATATATAATCTTTACTTAAAGATATGGCTGTTTATGACTATGGAAAAAGATCTTTATTGAGTATCTCATTTTATTAATATTCATATTATTTGGTTCTTATCCTAACATATAAATAATATTATATTTAATCCACGTAAAATTACTCTTGTACAGAATGTAGTTTGGTTGTATGTCTGAAAACCGTTAGTCAAAAAATATGTTGTTTAAAAGTATTTTTTATCAAACCTCTGATCCAAACGCAATGTTCGGCCCACACATAACATGGGCTCTGGAAAAGGATAAAGACGACTTGATTTTACTAAACAAATGTTTGCTGAATATACAAAAAAATAAGACACTTGCGTTGTTCTTAGACACACGTATTTTATTATCGCACGTAACTCTGTTTTTTTCCACATTGAATATTTGGACCACTCTATGCACTAATAATTTAATACTTGCAAGTGTTAAGATCAAATTAAGTGAAGTGCTGCATAAATATTATGCGATTGCCAGTCTTATAAATGAATATAAAATTGCCTACAAAATACTTATATTTGTTTTCACTTCCAATAACTTTTTAATTCACCCTGGTAATATAAATCGGCTACGGGATGGATATTCATAGAAGGATATCCATGGAAGGATATTTCTTTCGCTCATATCGAAGGAATTGTGAAATGAGAGTTAAGCAGCTATTACTACAAGGTGAACTTAGGAGAAGCAAAAGTGACAAAGTTTGGATGTATAATTATAATATGTTTATAATTAAATCTGTCTACTATTCATTGTTAATGTAAGCTTAAAGAGTACGATTTTACAATAACAATCATTACTCAAAAGCTATGTTAGTATAATGATATTTGGTATGTAATAAGTCAATGCGATATTAATAAAATATATCCTTGTATAAATATTAACATATTATAAAATACAAATACCTAGACAAGTCGATCGCATACTGTGATAAAAACATATTAAAACACTAGAAAAATGAAAAAATGCCCTACAGATACATACACAGATACATATATCTAAATAAATTATGTACAATACGGTCATAATTTCCAAAGTAACATTTTGCGGACAAATGGAAAATATTTTGTTATAACAGCGCTATGGTAATCCGCTTGCATATTTGAATTATTAATTATTTTTATGTACTAACCATCCCTCGCAGCCATATGTTCAGCTGAATATAATACTTATACTTTATATTTTAATTTTACTCACTGGAATGTAAAAACAAAAGTCACCGCTTTGATTTAACACAGCTGTACGATAAAACTTAATTTTGTCAAGGTTTATTTTATGAAAATATCGGTCGTCGGACCATCTTGTGGGTGGACGTCCTACGCTGCGCTTTCCGCTACGTGGCCTCCATTATAACTGTATATCCCTAATCTATATATATAAAAGAGGAACCTGACTGACTGACTGACTGACTAATTGACTGACTGACGTATCAACGCACAGCCGAAACTACTGGAGCTAGGAACCTGAAATTTCACACAGGGGTTCCTATTGTGACGTAGGGTAGCACTAAGAAGGGATTTTTGGAAATTCAACCCCTAAGGGGGTGAAAAGGGTTAAAAACTGTTGTATGGAAAATCGAAACCGTTAGAGTTACAATTATCAAACTCGGCAGTTTAGTTAATCATTTAAAAAGAAAACGATCTGCATACTTTATTTGTCTAAAATCAACCCTAAAGGGGTTAAAATAAGGGATGAAGTGTTGCGAGACTAGAGTGATTTAATGACTGTCTAATCAACGCACAGCCGAAACTACTGGGGCTAGAAACGTGAAACTTTACACAATGATTTCTATTGTGACGTAGGGTAGCACTAAGAAGGGATTTTTGGAAATTCAACCCCTAAGGGGGTGAAAAGGGTAAAAAACTGTTGTATGGAAAATCGAGACCATTAGAGTCACAATTCTCAAACTTTGCAGTTTAGTTAGCCAATCAAAGACAAATATAACTGCATACTTAGTTTTTCTAAAATTAACCCTAAAGGAGTAAAAAATAAGGGTTGAAATTTTGCAGAACCGATCTATCGGATCAACGCACAGCCGGAACTACTGGAGCTAGAATCGTGAAATTTTACACAACGGTTCTTATTATGACGTAAGGTAGCACTAAGGAAGGATTTTTGGATATCCATCCCCTAAGGGGGTGAAAAGGGAAAAAACGGTTGTATGGAAAATCTAAACCAGTAAAGCTAGAATTCTCAAACTTTGCAAGTTAGTTAGCCTATCAAAAACAAATATAACTGCATACTTAATTATTCTAAAATTACCCCTAAATGCGTATAAATAAGGGTTGAATTTTTGTAGTACCGAACTATCTGATCAACACACAGCCGGAACTACTGGAGTTAAAAAGGTGAAATTTTGCACAGGGGTTCCTATTATTATGTAGAGTAGCATTAAGAAATTTTTTTTGGAAATTCAACCCCTAAGGGAGTGAAAAGGGTTAAAAACTGTTATATGGAAAATTGTAACCGTTGAAATTGCAAATATTAAACTTGACACTTAGGTTACTCATCTAGGAACAAGAGTAACTGCACATTTTTTTTCCTATAATTAACCCTAAATGGTTAAAATAGGGGTTGAAGTGTTGTATGCAAAATCGAAACACGAAGTTATTGATATCAAAATTCGTATTTCACGACTTATTTTAAAAGAAAAATAATGGCGTGAACTACTATTAGAAAAATAACACTAAGGGGGTGAAATAAGGGATGACATTTTCATATAATGTATTGATTTTACGTCCGTATTATGATAACATAAGCACGTAGACGAAGTCGCGGGAAAAAGCTAGTAAATCTATATGTCAGCAACTTACTCTGTTCTGTTAAAAAACTACGTTTTTTTTCAGAACCCTTTTCAATAAGAAACTAAAAGCACTATGAGACGCCGCCTGGGTAGGTACATACACAGTACGCCAAACAGAAGTGTATATACACTGTTGTGTCTCGATTAGAGGGACTTTGTAGCCAGAGTGACTACAGAACATATTGAGACTTAACATCTTATGTCTCAGGATCGCGAGCGCAGTGGAATGCCAAACATTACTTTGTAATTAATGTTGTTTGGTTTTGCTATCCTTGAGCGGTCATGTCGCTTACCAGGCTAATGGCATGCTCGTTTCGCCAATCATTGATTGATATTCAATAATAAAAAAAGTTTTTCTAACTCACCTGCGCAATCTTGACGTTGTATTGTGAGAACATTGCGTCATACATGGACATGAGCTCTGACTGTCCCACCGCTGCAGCCGCTCTGGGGTCAAGGATACTGCCGGCATCCTACACAGAAAATAATACTTAATGTGGATGTATTAGAGAGAAAAACCTCTGATCAATGACCAATGATAGCTTTGAGATGTAAGATTCTAGACAGTCTAATTGATCCGCATCACATAATGCAACATTATGTGATGCGGACCAATTAGACTGTCGTTACAATTCAGGGCATTAATTTTGTTAATCAAAATAAATATAATATAACAGTCAACACTTTGCTAGATTTGCTTTTATTTAAACTCTACTTGAACGTTATTATATAAAATGTTATCATCACCCAGCACCGGTAGGTTAAAATGTAACGCCTTTACCATGCCTACGAAATGGAAGAAAAGAGAATGTCCATTCATAGTATTGGTAGAACCTAAGACGGAAATTTAATTTTTATTGGTTTTCAAATTCATTTCTGCTAGAACTCGGGGTCTGGTACTCAATTACGTTTACACAAAAAAAAGGTTTCATCGAGGCACAAAACCTTCGTACCGATGCTAAGTTTCGTATTAAAATGGACATTCTTCTTTATTTCTATATCAAAAATACGAACCATTAACACGATGAACAACATGTGAGAACTGCACACTACCAAAAATTAAAAACACCCATACATTATATACCTCTCTGGTATGGTCACTTGGCGACAGAGTTTCTCTCATCGACAGTGACATTAACAATTCCTGGGTAAGCTTCTGTCTTCCGAAGGCCACAGCTCCACTGGTCACCATGATGCACTCCCGACCTTCGTGGTGACATTCCGCTACCTGCAGAAATAGATGAATTATAATACATAATTGTATGTATACATGTGTACATAAATATGGATGTACATAAACTCAGCTTGGTGGATAAGTTCACTCCTGATTATCGCTGTTGTCATGATTGAAGCATGCCTTTAATAATAATACGTATGTATAGTATTCAAGTTACATAACAAATCATACATACTTAATATCACGCCTTTTTCCCAAAAGGGATAGACGAGGTAATCCTAGTGCCAGAACACCCACGCTTCGCTTTGTGTGTTTCGTCTCACAATGTGATAGGGGGCGAACCTATCGCCATACCGGGCACATATCCCTGCTTCCAGGATGATAATGAATATAATGAATAATATGAAAATCCAATATCCCTTTGCTCAACCCGGGATTCGAACCCAAGAACTAAGCTTTGCAATCATTCTGTAGTAAAACTGCGCCATCGAGGCAAATTATAATTATTTTTTATCATGATAATCTTCTCTAAAATTAAACCTTAGTCTGAGAATGAAGCCATGACCTTAAACTAAAAAACTCTATAAAAACCATACAAACTTCGAATATTCGAATGTTCGGAGTACGGAGTAATAAATAAGATTTCCACTTCTAAAAATCAATAATTATCTATTATACTTTTCATTTTCTCTGCCCACTCTTAGATTCTTCTTGGTAGATACTGATCTAAAAGTATAAGTAATATCTCAGTAGATTTTAACAAGACCACAATTATAACTAGTACTTTAATCATTTTTTTAAGTATATAGGTCTGTTTATTAACCAGTGACAAAAACTAATAAAAACAAAATATTACAAGTACAACAGTACTTTACGTGGAGGATTTCATTGCAAATGACATTTATTACTAAAATTTAAAATATTTCAATAACCATAAACATAATTTTATATAAACTGCCTCGGTGGCGTAGTTGTACTAAGGTACGGTTACAAAGCTGAGGTCTCGGGTTCGAATCCCGGGTTGGGCAAAGTGATATTGGATTTTTCTATTCATTATCAGCCCAGAGTCAGGAATTTGTGCCCGATATGGCGATAGACTCGCCACCTATCACATTGTGGGACGGAACATACAAGGCGAAATGTGGGTGTCCTGGCACCTCTGCCTACCCCTTCTGGGATATAGGCGTGAGTTTATGTATGTATGTATATAAATAACAGTAAACAAAAGTTTTAGCCTTCTAAAATATAAGGGTAAAGAACTTTCCAAACACTGCAAGGTCAAATTTTGTGCAATAAGCCCTGTGGAGGCAATATTTTAAAGTCACCCAACACGATTAGAGAATAACAAGAATAATAATGAAATTGTCAACAAGCTATGGATCAAAAGAGAAACACACCTAACTTGTTTCACGATACAATTTATATTTGTAATCATTTTCCCTCTTGAGGCAAATAAAATTAACATTTATACATCTACAAATATAATTCACATCTAAATCGTTTGTAATTGAGGACACATACATATGTATTTTTATGAAATTATCGAATATTATCTTTCACAATACAAACACTGCTTTGTGCTTTTTTTTTATTGCAGTGAATGACGAGACGAGCAAGCCGTTCGCCTGATGGTAAGCGATACGACTGCTCATAAACAGTAGCAACATTCCTCTGCGCTGGCCATCCTGAGACATAAGATGTTAAGTCTCAATATGTCCAGTAGTTGCTCTGGCTACAATATCTAATATAATAAAGTGAACAGCAATTCCCTCTCATTTTATTACTTCGAGTTTTATGCTTGTATTGTAACAAAAATCTTAATACAAATTAATATAGTAGTTATTATCACTGTTTAGACGAAGTCTATTAAATTAATTCATTTAATATTTATTTTAGCGCGATTTTGACAGTCATCTTTTTGTAATTATAAATGTACTCCAGGGCCTATACTTAGTTTTATATCAATGGATACTTGGCAAAATGTTCATGACGGTAATTACTTTCCATCGATTGAGCCGCTTCATTTGTCAATAGCAACTGTAGGTAAAATAAAATCTGATCTCTGTATTTCCACTACAACTCTAGAATTAAACGTAAACCTTCCTTACAAAAGTATATCTAATCTTTTCTGAGTTTAGAAGTCGCAAGAAGGTTTTCGAAGGAAATTCAAACCATCTAGATTGACTCAACGACCAAATAAATTATGCCGAGTCGATGCAAGAAAACGCAATGAACGGGTTGACCTATTTACAGTCGAACAAGTATTAACAACGGAACTTGTGAACAGTGAGGAACTAGCCGTATAACTTCGGTATTAAATCTAACGAAATTGAGGAATACCTTCTTAACTTCTAACTTAACTTCCACCTGCTTAGTGCTTTGTTACTTTCGTAAGCTGAGTAGTGTCGAGTCTTAAATTATGCATCACTGGCTTTCAAAAAGCGTCCCGCTTTCTTTGTTACTTATCTACGTAGAATTGGGTTTCACTATGCATGTTGTTGAAAGGATTTGGGATTTTTTTTGGAACTTATTACGACATATTTAACATTGTCTTTCTATACTTAATGATTATTTTAATCGACATCATCGAATTCATTGTCTTACTGCGTCATAGCTTAGCATCGTTTTCTTGCTATAATATCACAAAATATGAGAGACTACCACCACCAGTAACAAGTAGTAAAAGCAGCTTCAATTTAGCTTCCGATGTTATCATTATTATTCAAGCTGCATTTTCCTGCTCCTATATGACACAGGTGCATCTAAATGTCCACAAATATTTTACTAAAATATTCACTTATAGTACCACAAGAGCTTCAAAATTATCGGGTATTTCCCGATAGGTTCGTTGCAAACAAATGAAGGAGTCAAAACTTGACGACTTTATTTGTTTGCAGGGAACCTTGAGGGAAATGCCAGATAATTTTGAAGCTCGTGTGGTATTCCGGGGATTATTTTTCCGTCCCAAATTTTAATTTCAAACTCATTTTCATGCAAAATCTCCAATTTTCACAATTGAATTCAACCTGTCAGTTTGACGTGTGGTTAATTTGACTGGATCATGTTTTGTTTTTTATATATAGCAACTACCAGAGAAAATTTTCAAAAAATTATCAGTATAATACCATGTAGGTTGTACCACGTGACGTCGAATGGTGCAATTCTATTGGTCGATATTTGGGTCGGAAAAATAATCCATTTAATTTTTGATACCAACTGCGGTTGATGTAAGCGGGTTAAATGTTTTCCTCGTCGGAAATTCTCGCAGTTTTAAATTTAGTGTTACTTTTAAAGTATTAAATGGGTTTACTTTAATACTACGTTCTACTTTTAGGGGTACTGTTACTGAAAACCCTAAAACACAAGTTGATTTACATTAACTAATTCACAATTAAGAAGATGATATTTGGTTGAAGATTGTATAAAGTTCATATTCCTAAGCATTTTACAAAGCATTGATCTAATCAAAGTAGAAGGAAGGTCAGTTAGACATTTTTTTATTGAATTTCAGTTAAATATCCCACACTAAAATATTTTATGATATACAATATTTAAAAACTAAGAAATTTAAAGTACCAAAAATGCTTCCAGTTAGGCTACTTTTTACGTATTCGAAACACTAACTTTATATACATATTTTATGCAGATGATGCAAAGAACTTGGAACTTCTGTGTCACTGTTCAGATTAAATTGGCCTTTCGCCAGAACCTGATCATTATTTCATTAAGACTACTTTTTAGTTCCCTGGAAGACTTTAAACCCAGTTATATTGTTAAAATATCTTCCGTATGACTAATTAATTTGAGATAGCGTAGCCAACTCGTAATCTTTGCCTTCAATGTAAAAGCGTTTAATTTAGTCTTTCTCATGCTCGTCTACCGATTAGGATTCAAAGAAATTTCTTTCAATTTTAACTTTCCTGCGGATTTTTACAGCATAATCATTAATATCATCTGTATCCAAAGAAAGAACATAGCTGAACCCATGTCTTCTCATCAATGTGAACGAGAATATATTCAATAAATGCTATAAACGAAATCTAATAGACATTACCTTATCGTTCCTTTTCGCTACATGTACACTCCATATTCAAGCATTAATGACTTTTAGAATAAGAATAATTTCCAACAGCTGAACAGTAGCAATCAATATATCAATCAAATGTATCCCCAACAAAACATCCCATACCGCCGCCCTACTTTCAACATATTAAAATAGGCTGTATAGCTTAGACCTTTGCCTTTCCGTCAAGATAAATAGAAAAAACAACCTACTGTTAACATGACGGCCTTTGTGATGCAGTTGGTTAGACGCCGACTGTGAAACGAGAGGCCGTGAGTTCGAACCCCGTACCGAAACCAATATTTGATTGATCCATTGGGTTTTTTCAGGTTTTTGTGAGACCGAAAAGTACCTTGTAATTTCTAATACCCTCGACACAATATTAATATTAAAATAGACTATAACCCATACCTGTTCTATAATAGACGCAAGTCTTCCCAGAGCGAGTCCATTACCATCTTCTCTGGTGATGACAGCGCTGCCAAGCTTCACCACCAGTCTTCTAGCATACTTCAGTTGGGATCTGTCGGTGAATGTCCTCTGCTTGCGCTCTGCACTGCCCAGGTTTCTCTTGTCCACGTTCAAACCCTGAGAAATAAGGATTGATATTACTTTGGATTTTTAATTTAGATAGTAAGAATTTTTCTATTAAAAAAATCTTATACATAAATATTAGATTTCGTTTGTGAATCCATTTTCTCGTTTGGCCAATTTTATTGATTCAAAATTAGCGTGAAGACAAAGCTACAATTTTACGAGTATATAGTGGTTAAGTGCTTTGTGTTTTGTTCGTGTAATGTTTTCACTGACATTGAGTTATTGGCTGAATAACAGAGTGAAAAATGCTGAATCTGCCATACCGAAAACGTATTTATTTGAATAGCAGAAACCATATTACGGGCTGTATAGGTTGCTTGTTCGAATCCGGCTCGTAGGGCCATGTAACGAGAGATTGTTTCCGTGGATTATAATTCCTAATGAGGGCTGGATTTGTCACCATTCAAATAAAACAGCTTGAGCTTGCAAAACTTGTGATCCCTTGATCCAACGTGGTGTGGAAGAGCATGAGTTGCCATAAAAAATATACATTTATTTATTTAGTCTTGCAATGGATTAATTATAACAGATAGACATATATCTGCCCACAACTTAAAATAAAATAGTGGCATTAAATTAAAATGAGGTTCTGCCAAAAATAACTGAATACAAACAGTTACAAGATAAACAAACTAGAAGCAAATAACACACAAAATAAACGTATGTTTTCTAATTTGTCATTCGTAAGCGAGGTAAACCGAAATGCCACCAATTTAGAGCACCCGCGTCTCTCGCAGCGTCCTGTACACGATAAGTTTAATTTTTGACCCGAAACATAGCTCGCTGCACTTTGTGGACGCAAAACTCGTTATTACCTCCACGTACGAAGTGAATTCTGGTTTTTACCCTCCAATTGCTGCGTTTAAAATTCTCTCTATGATATGGTCTGAATAGTTTATGAAGAACGTTTGCTGGTCATATTGCTCTCTAGTTTTATATTTGGTATTTTACTTACAAGTTGAATTTTGAAAATGGCACTATTTGAGGTTATGACTATGTGCGAGACATAGCTGACGTAGAGAATATGGCCAAAATGGTTATCACAAAAATAACTGGTTGTGTGGTTGTGGATTTTCTTAAGAATTTAGTCTCACAAAATTTACTGTGAATTTTGTTAGACCAAATTCAATTTCTATAGAAAACTGAACCTCCAAGCAAAACCTGTTTTAAAGATTTTATCACGGATTTAGTTTAATTTTTACATTTTTTGACTTCACGACGGGAAGTTTCCTAATCCGCGATAATATTGTTCATTCCGGTACATACTATTAAAATATTTCACTTCTTAAAGTAGTTCATTCACAAAAATACACTCAAATGTTATTACCAACGTTTCAGACACAAATGAAACAACTTTGTAAGTGAGCGGGGCTTCAAAAAGAGCATTTTTATTACATTCCGGCGTCCTCGTGACATACAATGCCGTTTATACGACGGGAGAGATTAAATGTCAGGACAAATTAATATCTGTATAGTGACCCGATAGTTCCTTCAACGAAATTCTTCCTGTTTTGTTGAAGACTTCGCGATTTTTGTATGTACGAGTGGAAATTGTATTAACTAGGTGTATTTGTGTTTGTAATACTGAAGGAAACATGGAGAAATAAATGAGTAGGAGACGGTGGATTGACGCAGTGGTTAAAAAGCTTTTTACCCTATTCATTACAGATTAAATCCTCATAATCATTGCTTGGTTATAAATATTTAACAAGAGCTAAGTTTACACACGTAATATAGAATTTATATTTAATAAACATTTAATATTTTTTGTATAGTATAGGAGGCAAATGAGCATAGGGTTCACCTGATGGTAAGTAATCACTGCCGCCCATAAGCTAATATCAATTTATATTTTAATTAATATTTAATCTAAAAAAAGGATGAAGGCTCTCATTCCGTCTATATGTATACTTATATTTTTTAAGTTTCATAGTAACTTTTCACGATAAAAAGTAATATTATAAAGCTTGGTATACATGGTTAAAAATCACAACTAGAATTAACTTGCTTAAAAATAAAACTAATCTGAATCAGAAATTAGCTTAACATTTCTAGCGCAGAACTACTAATGAATGAAAATAAAAAATATTATTTGCGCCACAGTCCGCAGTTCATATCGGTGGTTAATTAAACCGCAATAGTACACGAACCTTTATTTAACGAAGAGTAGGAAACCTGTATAATTTTCTAATTAGTGCTCAGAAGTATATAATAGGAATCGTAATGATAATACCGAACGTAAGAATTGTATCTGTATCAGCCCATATACATCCCACTGCAGGGCACAGGCCTCCTCTACAATCGAGAGTACGATTGAGAGTGGTTAGGCCATATAGTCCACCACGCTGGCCTAATGCGGGTTGGCCGACTTTACATACCATAGAAATTATTTTAAATGCGATTGTATACACGTTTCCTCAGGATGCTTTCGTTCACTGTTTTAGTTCGTGGTGTTTAATACAATTAATACATAAAAAATAGAATTGAGACTATATTATTTATAGGAAGGTGCTGGTTTAAACGGTATTAATAATATGAACGAATTAATGCGACTGCCCACATCCTTACAATTTCAAGAAGTCTCATACCTGGATTTCTTATGTAAGATTATTAAGAACTATTTGAATAAACTTAAGGTACAAAGATGTTTTGATACGTCGAAATATAATACAGAGGAGGCCCGTACCCTGCAGTGGGACGTTTATGGGCTGATACAGATACAAGCACCACGCACCTAGTTCGTTATTTATTGATTATTTAATACACCTTGCTTTTCTTCTACTTGTATGGTATAATTGTGTAATTACATTATAGGTTGGTATCCCAAGACACAGGCTGTGGCTAGTTTGGGAACCCCTGGTAATGGATTTTAAGTAAGTAATTATGTTTTATTTTAAATAAAGTTTTATTATTATTACCTCACCATAGCATTGCATGTTACCTTTAGTACAACTAAACAGTGATATGAAAATATACCGAAAATCTCAAAGCACTTACCATTGGCAGTATAATAATATTAGATTTCAAGTTATAGGAATCCTTATCTACATTACCTATCTATCGATACCTGTTCATCCCATATCCAATTTTCATGATGATATCTAGATAGCTGTTAGTGGTTAAATGGTTCATACAAATAATTTATTTTATTTTTTTTTTTTTATTTAATCTTTATTGTACACTGATTTATTATAACTACATAAGGGATACTATAAAATACAAAAGTACAAAAGGCGGTCTTATCTATGTTTATAGGATCTAATTTATGTTTATAGGATTGAATATGGTTTTGACGAGATGTCATTCGAGATAGTGAATACCATTTTCTTTATTATAACGTTTACATCCTTTTATATAGATAATATAGTATAGGGGGCAAACGAGCATACGGTTCGCTTAATGGTAAGTGATCGCTCATTAATATTTAATTTTTATACAACCATAGGGCATAGAATATGAAGTGTGTGGTGGCCTGTTGATAAACGGACTAGACGCGACTGCCAACATGTTCACGGTGGTCGCGGGTTCGAATCCCAGGGCACACCTCTGACTTTTCGGAGTCATGTGTGTATTGATAGTCAATCGCCACGCACTAAAACGGTGAAGGAAAACATCGTGAGGAAACCTGCATACCATAGCGATTTATAAAATTTCTATGGTATGTAAGTCCGCCAACCCGCACTAGGCCAGCGTGGTGGACTATATGGCCTAACCACTCTCAATCGTACTCTCGATTGTAGAGGAGGCCCGTGCCCTGCAGTGGGACGTATATGGGCTGATACAGGATAGGGCATAGAGATGCATAACAGAAAAAAAATTAAAAGTATCCAACGGAAGTATGTACTATACACTTCTCTCTAAACAAGAAGTTGCGATTCTTTTATACACACATACAAAAACTCGCGCCTTTTCCCAAGAAGCAGTAGGCAGAGGTGCTACCAGCACACCCATATACCACCTTGTACATTCCGTTTTACGATGAGATAGGGAGCGAGCCTATCGCCATATCGGGTACAAATTCCTGAATCTAGGCTAATAATAAATAATAAAAAAAACACTGCCCAACCTGGGATTCCAACCCGAGACCTCAGCTTTGTAATCGTACCGTAGAACAACTACGGCATCAATTTATTATATTGGCAAAATATTATCTTACGTAGGTTATTATATACAAGGACTTCATGGGCAGTAACATAGAAACTCAATACCCGGATTCTACGTCAATTAAAGAATTACAATACTCCCTAAAACCATAATAGGGAATTACAGTCAGCAATATAAGTCGTTGAACACTTCACATTTTTGATAACCATTTTATGAATTAAATTTTGTACGTACTACTCTGTAGTCGTAAAATATAACCAAGTAAAGTTATCTATGCCGAGAATTGCCATACGATATTGAAAATAATTACACATATTATTTTGGATGATAAGACAATTCCAAATCTCTTGACTGTGTAGCGACTTATGTTGCTGACTGTAACATCTATGTTGACAGCCACTGACTGCAGAAATATTAATGCCAACGATGTGACCCATGTCATGTGAAAAAGTTTGCAAAAAACGACATAATCTACGATAAATGGCTGATATCCGGATCTCCTTAACTATTTAAATGGGATTTCATAGCTTTTGGATGACATTAATTCGTATTTAACGTCTTCAGATAAATATATCGTGATTGAAGTATATTTTAAATGATTATTTTGGTGCTAACTGCTTGGGTATGGGTTAATCCTAGGTAGATCATTAAATTATAAGCTAAGTCATTCTTCAACATAAATGGAAACTTATAATGTGTTGACTCCATGTAAGCGAAGAACAAACAGCAGACTAAAGAAAAAAAATACTTGCAATGTTAAATCTGGACAGTAATAAGTATTTTGTAAAATAATATAAACGTCTTAGATATGCTGTTCTTTAACTTATTGTTACAATTTGATAAAGGACTTTCATACATTTCATACACACAAACATTATTATCGAAAATATACGGCAAAATATCCTGTAAAAAGTCCCAGACACTCCAATTGGGAGTTAAGTCGTAGTTGACCTTATTTTTCAATATCTGTACTGAATGGTAATTGAATACGGAGGTCTCGCGTCCTTTGTCGATGGCTGGTAAACAAGGTCGCCCGTAGAAGCTTTCCTTACCCGAAAGCAAGGACAGGATTGGATTAAGATAGTAAGATTTTAGACTTAAGAAGGATTCTATGCTGAGAAAATTGCCAATAAAGTATTTGTGTCATTATGATTTAAACATTTATGAAAAGCTTAAATTAAAATAATGCAACCAGGTTATTTATTCTTTAACAATTTGTAAGAATTTCTATGACATAAGCCCGTCAACGGCATTAGCCCAGCATTGTGGACTTTATGGCCTAACTACTCTCAATCGTACTCTCGATTGTAGAAGAGGCGCGTGCCCTCCTATGAGACGTAAATGGGCTGATATATGCAGTATTTGAATTTAATAGTAACGATAGCAACAAAAAACTTTAAATAGGCAGACCCAGTATGTTCCTATTCGTAATGACTGTCAATTACTATAAACGTTGTATTATAAAAATGTTGTATATTTATTACCAGCAAATTATCTATTACAACAGCAAAAATATCGAATACAGTACAAAGTAAGTCTGATTCCATGTCAAGTTAAGGATTAAATTCTTAATTCCTTCTAACGGTCCTGACAGTGACGACAAAAGGTAAAAAAAACTTAGCTCTCGTCTCGCACATAATGCGATCTTACGATTATATTGTCGTCTTCTTCAAAATTTCAACGTTTCATAAATTCAGTTTTGTTTTACAAAAAATGTTTTATGATAAACAGTGGTCGACAGCTGGTCCTAAAGGAGACAATTTGGGAAATTCTTAAGGAACTCTTGATATTGTTTTGTCATTTGTGATCATTTTCTTCGTGCTAATTCATAAAATAAATTAAGTATTATGTACCGAAAAGGAGGATAAGTAAGTAAATATTGACAGCCTCGTCCTTGGAACGACGAGAGTCAACAAATAAGTTGGTTTGAACTCAAAAGTCCTAGTCAATTTGGAAATATTGTAAAAGAAAATGTATTTTTATGTTCGAATCACAAGTAGTAGAAGTCTGATACACCTAAATAAATATTTTCACGAATGATTAATGTGAGCAAAATTAAGTGTAGATAGTAATAGGTAGAACCACGCTGTGACTTGTCATCATTATGATACGAATTGCGTTAAAGTACGCAGCACATGGCTTTGGTGATGTAGAAAGTCTAATAAAAGGAAAACTTTGTCTGTTTTAATACCCTGCCCGTCTACAAAGCCTTATCTCTACCAAACATGGTAACATGACTGCTCAAGAGTTTTGGGGATTCCTAGCCAATTAGAACAATATACGATCAAGCAAGAATCGACGCCATTTGGTGTGCCTATGTTTTAAAAATGAATGTAAAGAAATCGATGGCACCCTCCGTACGAAGGGTCTGGTTAAAAGTACTCTGAACCGTCGTGAATGCATTTAGAGATTAATGAAAGTGGACGAAGCAAAACTAGTACGTTATATCTGTATATAATCTGTATCTACTCTTATGATCTAGTCGTGAAGTTTAATTATATATGTATGAAAAATGTTGTTGCTAATTAAACTATTCGTAAATTTTAAGTAATTAAAATATTCTTTAAATTTTACTAGATTACTTAATTAAATATCTAATATATAAATTAATTTTTACTTTGTTAAACAGAAACTAATTAGAAATCAAGTTTCTTTTCGGTAACACTAATAATATTTCTTTACTTTAATATTTTAACTATTAGATTTATGAACTGCCACTTTATAAAGCAGTTAATAACTAAGTTTAAAAATAGAATATATGAGTAGCTCAGGGCCATAACTTTATTGAATGGCGAGAGATTATCAATTGTTGCTAGCATGAAGTGCAATGCAGGCACTTTGCGAAATTGGTATGAAAACATTATATTGTGATATTGTGATGAATAAAGAATTAATCCCTCAACCCAAATCTGTAATTAAAATTCCATTTAAAAAACATTTTCTAAGAAAACTATGTACCAACATTAATTACGTTTTAAAAATTAATCCACAGACGATAGGTGCGGAAAATTATGTAACTTCGGATTTTCGGCTAATACATGGGCTCAACTTAAATTGGAATTGTGAATATTAGTCTTAACAGACTATATTTCATTCTATCTTTTTAATAAAATAAGTTTCAAGCTCGTTTACGTCTATACCTAACGGTGATTTTATAGTTAGTTTTTTTTTTTTATAACAGAACCAAATTATATACCGCGCTAGGTGTATACCAACATATCTAATAATCACTTAAATACAAAATATAATTATACATATATACGACTGCCTCGGTTTTGTAGTTGTACTACACAACGATTACAACGCCTGAGGTCTTGAATTCGAATCCCGGGTCGGACAAAGTTATATTGGATTTTATTAGTCATAAAAATCAGCCCGTAGTCAGGAATTGTGATATGGCAATAGGCTCGCTCAATATATTATCGTGAGATGGAACAAATTAGGCGAAACGTGGGTAGTCTGGGAAAAATGCAACATTTTAATGATGTACAAAATATACACTTTAGTACGCCTCTCATTGCCCTATACAAATATTTTCCACGCGCTTGTACGCACCAGTTGTTAGTAATTGATATAAATGAACCTTGCCCGCGACCACAGAGTGTCACATGCACTGACGTACATGCCGACGTACTCTGTGCTAATCAAGAAATATTTACTGTTTAAAAACAGTTTTTTATTTTAGCTATAATTTTTTTTTTCTTCTTCACCCAAATTTTACATTTCACATTCCACATTCTAAAGTCGTTAGAATCGGACAACATATTCTAAATAAAATAGGTTTTAAAAGTGTCTGTGAATATTGATTATTTTTAGTCGCGCCGGACATAATTTACTAATCCATACTGTTTTAGGGTATTACTGTACATCTGGTACAAAAATAAATATCTACTTCTGAAATAATTTAGATATACTAGGTCTCATACCAGGCCAAATATAGGTGTAATGGTGTACCCCTGCCTACCCCTTATAGGAAAAAGGCGTGAGTTTATGTATATACTAGGTCTCAATGCTGGGCACACAGTTTCAAACTGCAGTATCATAGAAGACTTAAGAATTAATCTACTATTTAATTTCCGGCCACTCAATATAAAGGAACAGAGAGAAAATATAACGGATGGAAGAAATATGTAACAAAACACTGAACTAGGCCTCACAACTCATCGGTTTTTAAAAACAGTAGTACAACGAAATGTTTACACATTATATTGACAGCCTCACTGGCGCAGTTGCATAGACGCCGACTATGAAACGAGAGGCTGCATGTTCGATCCCCGCAGCGAGACAAATGTTTGTATAACCCACAGGTATTTGTCTCAAGCCTAGGTTTTTGTAAGACCGAAAACTCTCTCGTAATTCCTGATACCTACGACACAAGACTTGATCTTAATGTAGAATCAAGACTGTGTATGTGACTGTTGGTATATTAAATATTTATTTATTAACCATCGTGAATCTACCAAATGTCTTTTCCTAAGCAATCAAAATATTCATATTCGGACTGCTTTACTATAAATACTCACAAAAATAACAAATTCCATCAAGCAAAACAATAAAATTGATATATTTATTAAGGCCGTCTCAATTATAATTGACAGCGCAACGGCTGTATATTAACAGCAATGGAATCAATGTTCCAAGCGTGCCTAAATAGATATGATCTTCAGACAATTGATTCATTGTTAGTACATCGTACATTTGTAAAGAACTCAATACATTCACATCAATATTATTGGAGAATTCTTGTTGAAGACTGTATATAGATCACTACATTTGAACATAACCTGTAAGTGTTCTGTATTAGCCCATATATGTTCCACGGGCATCTATGTTGCATGAGCCTCCTCTACAATCGAGAATACAATCGGAGGGGTTAGGCTATATAATCCACCACAATAGTCTAGGTCTAGGTCGAATACAGGTCTAGGTTTATTCTAAGTAGTTCCTTTCACTTCTTTAAAGGAACTAATCAGACTTTTCAATTTCAGTAGTTCCTTTAATTAATGTGAAAAAATACTGAGACTGAAAAGTCTTGGTGGTTTCTTTGAGAATAAAAATATGGATTTAGTATTACTACATATTGCTATTTTGAACCACACCAAAGTGTTCATAACACATAATAGTAAGGTCAGGTCGACACGATAGTCTAAATACTGGCGAGAATACTAGCATCAGATGCGTCATTCGGTTTAGTTAGTTCTTCAGGCTTAGTTTAATCTAAGCATAAACATGAAATATAGCGAAAATGATTATTTCAATTCTAGCGCCACGCTCTGGTGAGAACGAACGCATCGAAGTGAGTTTAATTTGTTATTTTTTTACTTTCGTTATATTCTCCCGAGCTCTCTAGTTTCTGATATTGTTTTGTTTTCATTCCAAATAATAAGGTCATTTTTCGCTCTTCCAATATTGCACCCATCTCATCTCGCCGTTTACTTCGAACACCTTCGATAGTCTGACTCAGCGTGTTCAGAGTTCTACTTATATATTCAATAGCAGTTTCAGTTTTATTATGTCTAGCCCAGTGGTTCTTAAGTGTTGGTCCGTAAAGCCATAATAAGGCTATATTTATTTGATATGAATATAATATATACTGCCTTCACTATGCATTATCGAAGTTGAAGTGGCAGTGGGCTGGGCACATAGCGCGTAGAACTGATGGCCGTTGGGGATGAAATGTTCTAGAGTGGAGGCCACGTACAGGCAAGCGAAATGTCGTACGCCCGCCTACAAGGTGAACGGACGACTTGGCTAAAGTTGCAGAAGATCGCTTCCAACAGAGCGATGTGGAGATCCTTGGGGGAGGCCTACGTTCAGCAGTGGAATTCCTGTGGCTGAGATGATGATGACAACGTTTTTTTTTATTGCAATGAATGAATGACGAGACAAGCAAGCCGTTCGCCTGATGGTAAGCGATACGACCGTTCATAAACAGTAGCAACATTCCACTGCGCTCGTCAACCTGAGACATAAGATACATAAGGTATTACCATCCCATACAGCGATGTTGTGAAAAATTTGGGTCTTCACATAGATAAATGCCTCACATGGGGTCCACAGATTCGAGAAGTCAGTCGGAAACTCTTTACCTCGGCTAAGTCCTTGCGAAGGTTACACAACTTTCTACCCGTTGCCACGAAGATTTCGCTTGCGCAAACGCTACTACTCCCCATCCTTGATTATGCCGATGTTAGCTATCTAGATCTCACCGAGGACCAACTAAATAAACTTGAGCGCCTTCAAAATTTCTGCATAAGATTCATATTTGGTTTACGCAAATATGATCATGTTTCTGAGTTTCGTGCTAAGCTCAAGTGGTTACCTATACGACTTCGTCGGAATACCCATATACTGTCACTTCTATACAATATTTTATTCAATCCTATCACTCCTTCTTATCTGAAACAAAGATTTCTTTTTCTTCATGAGTCACATACGAGGTCCTTGAGGTCGTCTGAGAACCTAAAGCTGAGAATGCCCGTCCACACCACGACATTTATGGATAAATCATTTAGTGTTCAAGCAGTTCGTTTGTGGAATGCACTTCCTGTTGTGGTGAGGCAGGCTCAAACATTGTCATCATTCAAAAAGCTATTAAAAGAACACTACCTATCTCTATAAACTGATTAGGATTATTTCCTCTTATTGATTATATTGGTAATATATATATATATATATATATATATATATATATATGTATGTTTATTCGTCTATAAATGTATATAAGTATGTATATGTACAATATTTATGTGTGTATGTATATATAATATGTATTTATATGTTTTCATTTCATTTGTCTTTATTTTACACTGCCCTTTCTTTTTTTCCTACTCATATATCCATCCTATGGTTGTCTGGTAGAAATTGCCTTAGAGCGATAAGACCGCCATTTGTACTTTGTTATTTTATACTGTCTCTAAACTGTTATTTCTTTTTACTGTGTACAATAAAGAATTAAATAAATAAATAAATAAATAAATAAGATGTTAAGTCTCAATATGTCCAATAGTTACTCTGGCTACAATGTCCTTCAATCCGAAACACAACAGTGCATTTACGCAGTGTTGTTTCACGGGAGAAATAGACATTGCGGTGGTACCTATCCTGATGGCCTCTCACATATGAGAGACCTACCACCAGTTATGTACTACCACCACGTATGTTTTGTTACTTGCTACACAGAAAAACCCTTTATATATTCACATTTCGGTACTGTATTAACATACAACCAACTAATCAACCAACTGAGTGGTCGATGGTCAGACAGAAGTTCAAATGGTCCCTGACTAAAGGTTAAGAACCACTAGTCTAGTTGTTGAAATAATAGGATATGAATTTTGCAGACAACGCCACGGGGTACAAACCTATTTAGAAAGAAATTGAAAAATCCCCCTCACAGGAAACCGTATTAAAAGAATATGATGAAAGGTTCTACATCACGAACATTGTTATACACTCTGTTGTTTTAGCATTTCGTCCTCTGGTTATTTTAAGTTTATTTAAATGTAATATTTTTTACGAAGGAATCTCCGCTCATATTTTTAGGGCGGACATAAAATTACAATGCTTTTCTTAGAATATTTTCGTGGAAAATATTACATTTATAATAATGACTTTTTTTGTTATCTTTTTTTGTACTCAACTTTGCTAAGATTAAACTATATCGGGCTGGCTTAAGTCGTGTTTATGTTCTGATAAATTTGATGTAATCTAGAACTTTGGTAACTTCTATAGAATCATATTTGAAACTAATAGATTGTGTAAAGTTTAAAGTTAAATGTGCAATATGAACAATAAATATTTGAAATGTATTATATTAAAGTAATTCATGAATTTTACTTATTTTTCTATACTAATAACTTTATTATTAAAACTGACTACTGTTTTCTGCATACAGACGTCTCAGACTGTACATTTACATTAAAATATTAATTTGACGTCAATATTCGCTGACGGTCACTGCACTTTTATCTCTGTTATATTCTGTTTTGAACTGGCATGTGTTATTATCTTTATAACGAACACAAGTAACTATTAATTACAGCTACATAATTATTCTTCTTAAAATTTTCATAATTTAATATTAAATAAATTAATATTAAAAGAAACATCCGCCAAATTAATAGTTCAATTGGTCCTAATAATCTACACAATCATTTCTGAACAAACGGCCTTCATCTTAATGAAATGTATACTTGTTGTTTACTAGAAACCAAGTATCTGTGCATAACAAACCATTAGCTTATCTATCAGGAAAATACTATTTGCTATAATTAGCAAAGTGCGTGGTGGCCTGTTGGTAAACGGATCAGACGCGGCTGCCAACATGTTCACGGTGGTCGCGCGTTCAAATCCCAGGGCACACGTCTGACTTTTCGGAGTCATGTGTGTATTGATAGTCAATCACCACGCACTAAAACGGTGAAGGAAAACATCGTGAGGAAACCTGCATACCATAGCGATTCATAAAAATTTATATGGTATGTAAGTCTGCCAACCCGCACTAGGCCAGCGTGGTGGACTATATGGCCTAACCACTCTCAATCGTACTCTCGATTGTAGAGTAGGCCCGTGCCCTGCAGTGGGACGTATATGGGCTGATCCGTTAGCAATGCGAATCAATAGTTCTATAACTTTCGCTTCATATTTAATTCATTTTACAAATAAAAACTGTCGAACATATTCCACACATATATTTTTAATCATCATAATTTGATTATTACTGTTGAAGGTCTGCCTCAGATCATATCCCTCCATAAAATATTTCTAGATGAATCTATCGGTAACAATTTAGATCCAGCGACCTCATTCAAGCTTAACAGCTTACCTAGTTGTATTATAATAATTTTACTTCATTGAAAATGCACATATAATCTTTTATAGTGTATGGTAATGTAATGTAAATTCCGCTAACCCCTACTAGGCCAGTGTGGTGGACTATATAGCCTAACCACTCCCAATACTAAATCGTACTCACGATTGTGAGGAGGCTCGTGCCCTGCAGTGGGATAAATATAGGCTGATTAAATTGATATACTTCAACAAGGGTAAGGTCCAAAAGTACTCTGAATCGACGAGATTGCATAAAGAGGTTGATGAAAGTGATGAAGCGAAAGCATCCAGCAAAGTGGCGATATATAATGTCTGCCTACCTCTATGGGATACAGACGTGACAATTACGTACGTATGAATGTCTTAGTAATAAAAATTATACGGTATACATTGTTATCATCATCATCATCATCTCAGCCACAGGAAGTCCACTGCTAAACATAGGCCTCCCCAAAGATCTCCACATAGACCTGTTGAAAGCGGCCATTATCCAGCGACTAAATTAATAAATTGTTATACTGAGAATAAAATATCTACTTACATCTGATGGAGTAACTCCAGCGACCAAAGGAGGTTTATCCCACCCCACAACAGTATACCATCTCTTCCCACCTACATTATTAAAAGTACGACCGCACAATCGCAACATTTTGCACTATAGCACTTAAATATTTATTCTAAATAAATTATTCGATAGATAATATTTGAATTAATTATTCCTTAAATATTATTTATTATAAATTCATTGTAACATGCGCCGGCACATGTCACGCGCGCCACTGATTACGAAGTTCTGATAAATGGCATGTAACAATTTATTCAATGGTTATGAACTTTAATAATTACTACGAGGGACTGTTAGCTTCAATATCTCGACAATTTGTTGTTATCCAAGGAGACGTATGTAGTTTATTTTGTAAATTATCGATTTGTTTTATTGCGTATTTTATAAAAAGGCTAATGAAAAATATTTGTTTAGCTTGTTCCTAATTTTTAATATGAACTTATAATAAATTACAATATCTAATAATAAAACATGCTGTGGCAATATCTAGCTGGCACATTTATCCCTGGCATATTTATTTGTTTTAGGTTCCGGACCTTTGTATTTATTTATTTACTTATGACACTAAACCCAACAAAATGTCATCGAATCATAATATTGTGCGATAATTTCAGCATAAATTACTCAATAATCAATTTTATTTAGAAAATTATTAGTTTACTTTAACGCATTCTGTAACAAGTAACTTTCTCCTACAAAAAACTAACATACGTATATCGTTAGTCGAAAATATGTCAAACAACACACAATATTATGATTGGCCAATTCAAAAGGTCACAATTAAGTTTTACAACATTATCACACGGTTCATTGCTCTATTGAACTTTCATACTACAATGTTTATAACTTATATCGTGCCCAGTAATTAGTATGTTTAATGAACTAACTTAAAAATATTCCATATTAAAACCATAGTTTTTAAAGAATAAAACATTTAAATCATGTTTGACGAGTCTTATCATGAAATATGAATTCTATATTTTGACAATACAGGGCATTGTTCAAAGAGCAATGATAAAATTAGACTTCTAAATTAAATTATAATAGAAAAATATAATATCTACTACATAGATTTTAAGTAACATTATATAGCGTACCTAATGGCGCGTTAGTTATGACTAATGTACCACGAGGTTCTGGATTCAATTCTCAGATCGTGTCTTTATGCGTAGTGTTTGATTAGAAAAACACAATAGATCAATACGATTCTCGAAAATGGTTATGTCAGGTACAATACTTTTCTCACGGTTTTCTCACGCCAAATTGATTGTGATATGCGTAATATGATTGC
Organism: Hyles euphorbiae; assembly: GCA_023078785.2. Classification (NCBI taxonomy): domain Eukaryota; kingdom Metazoa; phylum Arthropoda; class Insecta; order Lepidoptera; family Sphingidae; genus Hyles; species Hyles euphorbiae. The sequence goes on from CM041051.1 coordinate 14,479,844, forward strand.
ATGGTAGACTGTGGCCTAACACCACTGAATTAAACTCTCACTTGTAGAAAAGTCTTGTACTTAGCCGTAGGAAATTTTATGTTTCATGAATCGCCAAAAACCGAGCCTTAATAATTCTTCCCTGGACTTTAATATCAAAGGCTTCTTATAGTAAATAACAAGTGAAATACTATATGTTCAGTTCATGTCATACATTAGTACCTGCTTGTGGCTACGTCACCTGTCACTTCCCTGTAACATGTTTGAGGAAACTGATGGCACACGCGCTTAGCTCGTGAACGAATGGTGCATAAACTGATTCATTCGGGCTGATATGTGGTTTGAATATTATGAATGCTTATAGGTTTATTAGATATGTACATCCTTATATTATAAAGATGAACGTTTGCGTTTGTTACTTAACGTTCAAACGGTTGGACCAATTTCGATGAAAGGTATTGAGCTAGCTGGATAAAACATGGCTACTTTTTATTATTTACTTTTTATATGTTAAGGAATTCAAATATCAATGTTTGCTACTTTTTCTAACTCTATGGGGTGAGATAGAATATAGATAATGATAAGGCATGTAGAGTACATTATGTGTAAATATAAAATAGTTCGCGAAATAATATGAGTCTGATGTGAACTGGGCTCAAAAATTATACACATCCGGGTTGAGCCAGGTCGGATGGCTAGTAAATATAAAAGCTTTACTTGGTACAAACAGTTATTTAAAATCTTGCATACATTTTCCAGTACTTGATTCCCAAAACAGAGGTAAGTAATCGTAATAAATGTTATTACTAGCGCCATCTACACTTCGTAGAAGATATTTCAAATATTTATCAGGAGGTGAGTCTATCAGTACTAGGTATAAATAAATAAATACACCCTACGATCACATGTATAGACTAAGATTAAAACTTGTGTCAAATACCAGTCACATGCATATTATAACTCTTATGAGATTATAATATGGTAAAGATAATACAAGGTCGACGTAGAAATCCTTATGTTAGGTCTAGGGTATATCTTTAATCAAAATCAATAATATATCCATGCCAATCTGTTCCCCCATAAGTCTATCAATCACTTTGATAGTATTAATAGACTCAACTCAATTAATCGTACAAACATTGTCTATAACAGTCAAAATACACAAAGATAAGTTTGTTTACTTGAGTTTTTGTGCCCGATATCAATGAAGTAATCCTAAATGGATCAAATATTTATTATTAATCTGCAGATAAACGGTAGACTCGTAGTTACAAAGCTCATTGACAGTTGTCTTATATTCAAAGAGATTTACAGTATTATATAATATAATGTATTGTTTTATTTTTGGTGGTTCCGTGTTATTGACCGCTTTGCAAAGTATCTAAAAGGGATTGCCTATAGTAATAATGCCTTTCTAGACAGGAACGGACAGGGGATATTCTATAAATGAAATAATGATTTAAATAATAATCGACTAGAGTTTTTCTCTACTAAAATGCCATGCCAACCCACGTCCCACTCAAAACGCAATATTTTTTATTAGGGATTCGAAAAATATGCAAAATAAAAAAACTAATTCGACTTATTAGAATTTAAAATAACTCCCAGATGCTCGTTGCTATAGCGATTTTGAAAGTCTAGATTGGAGTCTGTCTGTGATATAATTATATCATTGCGGAATAAAGTTACATTTTCAAATTTACATTTGTCATGATATTTTTAAAATTAATTCAAACTAACAGGAATCCATGTTTCTTTTGTAATTCACACCTACATACATTCCTGAAGGACTAAGTAGTAGGTAGAGGTAAGAGACACAAGAGTCATGGACAGTTCGCCAAACGAATATAGGGTCTATAATGTGATGGGTACGAGCCTATTCCCATGGGGATGTATTTACAATTTCAACGAAGGTGTAATGGTTGCATCTCTACCTACCTCTTCCGGGAAAAAGCGTCAGTTTATGTATGTATGTCAACCTTACGAAGTACACGACAGCTATGAAAATTCAAATAGCAAAATTCCTTTTTCGCTGTAATGTCTATAAATAACATCGAACAAGAAAATCCAACATGAAATAAACCATACGAAAAATGAAGCGCATAAATTGAGATATTCCATCCACACGAAATGGCGGCAAAGTCAACCTTTCATTTTAAAGTTTCGGTATTGAGTATCAATATAAATTCAGAAAAATCTCGTCCCAGCTTATTTAAACTAAGCTAAGCGTCCACAGAACAACCGGTGACAGCTGGGCTGGTACATGGTATAATTATCCCAACCAACGAGATAACTATCTCCCATCAGTCTACTCTACTATAATTATTCGTCTTTCGAATTGAAATCTCTACGAATTTTAGTAGTTTTGGAATTCACTACAGGTACCATCAAATGCAATCAATTTAGTCGAGGCATCATATGTAACCATAGTATCCCTAGCCCATAAAGTTAAATCCTTATTTCGGCACCAGAGTTCAATCTAACACTTGCGTTTGAACTTTGTTTTGTATTCTTTTTTGCGGGTACCTTAGTTTTAGTGTTTTGTATGTCTTATGATTGGCTATCTGGAAGATGGCTATATGGCTTATGATTGGCTGTCTGGAAGAGATCGCTAAAAACGATAAAATCACCAGATGTTCCACTATTTCGAAATCCATATTATTAACTATATTCTTGTATGTGATATGAGGTGAAGTATAAAGTGTTATACATCTTAAGATCTATTTCCAGAACCAGTGTAGTAGACGCTTACCTTTGCAATGCACTTTCTAGAAAAGTTATGCAAGTTGATTTAGCGCACTTCAGAAAATGGTTCACTTACATATTTCAATATCGATAAGAGTTTCAAAACGAAGATTTATTATTCTTGGATGGCAGTTTTTTTTAATCTCTTTGTTTTAGGTTGTCTGTGTTTTCAATTATTATTGTCATTTATCAAAGTAACTGTCCATGTGAATATTACAGTGATGAAGAATAATTATTTAAAAGAAACTCGAGATATTGTGAAATATTACTTTTCTTGTAATATTACGTATTTTGATTGAAAGTAAATCATTATCTCAATTTCTCTACGTGTTATTTTTATTTACAATATTAAACTTTAGGTCTTATGATTTATTTTTAAATAATGCGATAGATATTTGCTTTTATTTAAAATACCTTATTTTTTTTTGTCAAAACCACACTTCATATTATATTTATTTATTTTATTTATTTATTTATATGCTTTATTGTACACCAAGAAGAAATACAAAATACTTAAAATACTAGACATGGTTACAATAGGCGGCCTTATCGCTAGCTGCGATCTCTTCCAGGCAACCTTTGGATGGACTGGATTATTGCGATTTTCTAATATAGGGTAGTGAAAATAGTGAGCGAGAAAAAATAAATAAATAATTATTGATGTACATGCTATAGTATATCAATTTACATACATAATAATATGCATCTATAATATAAATACATACCAACATACATACATACATATATACATACATACTAATATACATATACTGAGGTAACTTTAATGAATATATAAGTAAAGAGGAGCAAAAACATTAAAATATAACAGGATAACATGTTACTGCAGTGACAAATAATGTATCTTAACAAGTCTCTTAAAACTTGGCAGTGACTTAGCTTGCCTGATAGACAGTGGTAATTCGTTCCACAAGCGAGCAGCATGAACAGTAAAAGACTTGTCGAGAAATGATGTGCTGTGCTTGGGAATCTCTAGTATCAAATTCTCTGTTGATCTAAGAGTTCGTGCATGAGTTTGACCTAGGAAATTAAAACGGTTTTTAAGATAGTGGGGGCTGGAGGGATTGAACAAGATACCGTATAAAAGGGAAAGAACTCGAGTATAACGGCGAAAACGTATTGATAGCCACTTGAGTTTGACACGAAATTCGGAAACATGGTCATATTTGCGAAGACCAAATATGAATCTAATGCAGAAATTCTGAAGTCTTTCAAGTTTTTCCATTTGGGCTTCGGTGATGTCGAGGTAGCTAGCATCAGCATAATCAAGGAGGGGAAAAAGAAGAGATTGAACCAGTGCGATTTTCGTGGAAATCGGTAGAAAATTCCGCAATCTCCGCAAGGACCCCGCAGCAGCAAACAATTTGCGACTTACTTGTTGCAGCTGGGGACCCCAGGATAGGTTTTGGTCGATGATTACACCCAAATTCTTAACAGTATCACTAATTTGAATAGCACAACCATCAAACAGAAATTGGGGTAATTGATCCGTATCTAATTTAGATATCAACCTGGAGCTGCCGACAACAATGACTTGGGACTTAGCAGGGTTGACTAATAGTCCGTGAGACTTACTCCATGTGCTGATACTCTCAAGATCCTTGTTGATGGAATTAATAGCCTCCGTCACCCTGCCCATAGGAGCATGATATTTTACTCGAATATAATTTAAAGCATAGAAAAACATCGTAATGCTCCATATTTAACAACTCTTAATTAATATTGATCCAGCAGTTTAAAAATGTTATAATTATTGATTTTCTTTATAATCACAGTAAAAAACAAACATACTTACATTCAAATTGAGTCCTTGAACAGAGAAACATCTCATCTGATTTCCTTTGACTGTGCTGCTAAAAAGTTTTCGTTTTACACCAGCACTTTTCAAACACAATAACAATTTGTTGTAACACATTTTGATTTAATAAATTATTTTCTATAAATTTATAATTTATTTATAACTTTACAGATTATTATTTATCAATTTATTTGTTATATTATTCCATTATAAAACAATAACACCAGTATCTGCGGTATAAGTGGTGTTTACGAAGCTGTCGTCCGCTCTTATGTTCCAATAAATGGTCGTATATGACGTGTTTTGATATGAATATTGTATCGCGATATCATAAGACACAGTATGATTATTTTACATACGCCGGGACATCGGGAAATATATTTCTAAAAGAACTTATACCAAATGGAGTAGCAATGGGAGATTTATTAAGAATCTATTCCACTCCGTTCCTCTTGTCACAAAACTTACTTAAGTATTCCCAACAGTGTAAACATATTATGTACCATCAGAGTTTTATACAGTCCACTTAGGGAGTTTAAATCCCAACATGTTAAAATAAGGTAGGTTATCGTCATACCCCCCAAACAGCAGTGTTGAAAATGCACTGTTGTAATCTGGTTGGAAGGACATTGTAGCCACAGTAACTACTGGAAATATTGAGATGTCTTATGTCTCAGGATGGCAAACGCAGTAAAATGGAAAACATTGCTTTGTAATTCGTAGTGTTGTTTGATTTTACTACTGTCCATGAGCGGTCGTATCGCTTATCATCAGGCGGACGGAATGCTAGTCTCGCCATTCATAGTAATAAAAAAGTACCAAGCATATCCTGGCAACTCATACGATATTTTTAACAAAAGAAATGCGTATAATTAGCCGACCAAGGATTCCAACCTGGGGCAAAACTGTTCGCAGCCCAAAAAGATGAAATAACAATAAAATTGTTATGATTATTACTAAAACACACTGTGTATAAACAAGTTGATTCACTGCACTTTATTATGTTCTTATCAACATGTACATAAACTATACATCGTTACTATATTTACATAATACTGAGCTTGTTTGCAATACATTAGAAGCAATTTAATCACTTCCCGCTTAACAATCCTGGATAAATTCGTTTTACTCGGGAATGGGACAAATACCGAAGGACAAGATCCCAGCCAATCTCAAACCTAATGACATAAATATAAGGACAAGGCGGAAAGCGGGTAAAATGTTCTGATGCGCGCTTCAGTACCTCTCTAGTGGAGCGTCACTGAAATAAGTCGTCATTTTTAACAATTTTAAAAATGCTTGCCTGTGTATGAAATTTTTAATAATAAGGAACATAATTATTGCACATTATTGTTTATTTATTTATTTATTTATTTATTCATTCTTTACTGCACACAAAAAATGAAAAAGTATACAATATTTTACATATAAGATTAAAGAGTACAGTTGGCGGTCTTATCGCCCTAGGCGATTTCTTACAGACAACCTTTGGATGGATATAAGAAAAGGATAAGAAGAGAGGGCAGTATAGAATTTAAAGAAAACTAAAAACATGCTCTTATAAGGAATAGGTAAACAAATTTTTTTTTTTTTTTTTTTTTATTGCAGTGAATGGCGAGACGAGCAAGTCGTTCGCCTGATGGTAAGCGATACGACCGCTCATAAACAGTAGCAACATTCCACTGCGCTCGCCATCCTGAGACATAAGATGTTAAGTCTCAATATGTCCAGTAGTTGCTCTGGCTACAATGTCCTTCAATCCGAAACACAACAGTGCATTTAAGCAGTGTTGTTTCACGGGAGAAATAGACATTGCGGTGGTACCTACCCAGATGGCCTCTCACATATGAGAGACCTACCACCAGTAATTAAATTAAAATTAAAAAATTTAAATATTAATTAAAAATTTAAATTATTTATAGCGAATATATACATGATATATAATACATAATTATATAATACACTTATGTTGTTTAATACACTTACGTTTATGTTGTTATAATTTAAGTTTAATTCTGTTTTTAGTAATCTAACAATAAAAATTATGTGCATGTTGTGTTCATCGTCGGTTAGAAACCTTTCCATTACTTTACAGCTACTAGCGACCTTCTACCTTGTACCTTCTGTATGCCCAAGTTAAGATTAATAGGAATCATAATCTTAAAATGTATTTAAGATTATTGATATTTAAATATATAACTATGTGTGTTTTAAAAAAGATAGCCTCGTGCCACAATTTCTGCTGTGTCATATTCATATAAATTACAAAAAAAAAACATACATGAAGTTCGTATCAGAAACTACGGACACTTTTCTGATCCACAATTTTGATAGCAAATATTTGTTATTTAAATTTTTTTCGGCAAGCATCGAACCTCCGGTTTCTTGTTGAGTAACCGGCTTATCGCTTACAACGCCACGGAGGCTGACAATATAATACGCAAGCACTATGAACGCGTCAATTGATCTCGCACGTACACACACAAGTCGCGTGTAAACGCACTTTTATTAACACTATGCAATGGGCACAGAATAAGAGGTCGAAGAGGTGGCAGTAATTTTGTTTCTCTTGTTACAAATTAAACAAGACAAGGTTTCCGATGTGAGCTCGAAACTTATTACTTAGGTGTAAATTTATCGGGATGCCAGCGGAATGATACCGCATGCATTAAAACTACTAATTTCCATTATTGAAATACAAGCTGTATTTTTCAGCATTTAGTTTGATAATATATATTAAATGCATTTTGTAATTTAAACAGCAAATTTTCTGATATCAAATTTAGGATATCAAATTCCTAGAAAGATATCCAGTCTGTGTTGAAAAACACTCATAATGGATTTCCCCACTTTGGTAATAAATTACTGAACAGCTCAAAGTTTTCGCACACATTGATCACTGCATCCTAGATAAATCATTTATTCGCTATAAAAATATCTAAATAGTGCGTCAATATAAGTATATAATGTCGCATCTGTGTCATTTATCTTTGATATGTCGCGCTCGCTTCTATTAGCTGCATAAACAATAAACACCACATTATCTAGTCGAGTACCTGCTTTGTTTTTCTATATTGCAATGTTTTGTATTAACCTACAGTACTTTGCATTCTTGTTTATTGCGCTATAGTAGAAGATATACCGATGTAAGGACTTACTCGGTAACGAGCCGAAATATTCATTGACAATATGAGAGTTGCTAGATCGAGCTCATGCACACATTTTTGGAAATGTATTGTTTTTTAATTCAATAAATGGCGATCCGAGACTGCCATTCGCCTAATGGCAAGCTTATGCATAGTAGCCAAACTAAACACACCACCACACTATATTTTACAAAGTAATGCTTGGCATTCTACTGCGCTCACCATCCTAAGACAAGATGTAAAGTCTCAAAATGTCCATTCATGACACCATGGCCATGTCAATATGTTACTCTGGCTACAATGTCCTTTAAATCAGAACAGAACAGGTTCCGTTTACACTGCTGTTTTTCGGGAGAGACATCGCGGTGGTGGTACCAGGCGGCCTCTTACATATCAGAGACCGCCAGTAAAATTTAATATTTATAATGAATGCAAAAAATTAAGTAAAAGTTAGTGCAGTGCAGTGCAATGCTTAGTAATTTCAAATTCTAAGTAGAATTATTGGTATTTCTGAAGCCTTTATGTTATCATTAGATGAGTGACTTGCTCGTCTTTCATAACCGTTAAAATATCTCTATCAATTCTGATATTTAACACTTCAAATCAGAAGACTTCAAACTACAAAATATAAACAGTGATTGATTTGTACCGACAAATCAATCACCTAATCTATACTAAATTATGATGTATTTACTTGGCGTATTTTAATAAACATAATTATAATCTGTTACATCTAAATTACCGCATGGACCATTGCTGCTAATCACGTTTCATTCACGAGCATCTGATAATGCTTTTTTATCTCAAACTGTTAAGAAATCACGTATCGTGGATCTACGAGAGAATTTTCGGTCTCACAAACACTTACAGCCGAAACAAATACCTGTTGATCACACAAATATTTGTCTCGGTGCGGGGGTCGAACCTGCGGCCTCTCGTTTTACAGGCGGCGTCTAACTGATTGCGCCACGGATCCTGTCAAACATAATTTTTTTATTTCTTTTTTATTCGATTGCAATGTGATTATCAGGGTCATCAAATAGTCGAACCATACCTTAATCTGTTGGGTGCAAACATAGAATGTCGTCACTAAGTCCAAAATTGTAATGACAGAATATATTTTTATAGCAAAATCTGACACTACATTTGAAGGAAAGTCTGTGTTCCACTAACTATTGATACCGATGTTTTCTCAATACCTTCTAAAAACAATACAACTTTATACAAAATTAAAACTTTACTCTTTAAGCCTATTACAAATAGCAAGTATTTAATTTTGGAAAGTTGTTTGTACACCAATTTATATTTTCTGATGACATAGCTTTGTTGGATCTAATTTCGTCCCCCTGGACCTAAAATTCCTTCCTTCGTCGCCGGGAATTCTCGAAGCATACGTCAACTAAAATTCCGACATTGCTAAATAGGAATTCGGACGCTCCGTCTAACTATTTACTAAGATTCTTAAAGTAGTTTAGGTAAAGCAAAATTAGAAAATATTAAGAAGTTACAGTAAATAGTTGATCGTCAAATAAAGCCAAATATACATGCAACATGAATAACCATTGAGTTTTCTGATACCACTGGTGGTGGCAGGTCTCTTATATACGAGAGGCCGCCTGGGTACCACCGTAATGTCTTTTTCTCCCGCCAAACAGCAGTGAAAACGCACCATTGCTTTACTGTTTGAAGGGCATTGTAGCCAGGGTAACTAGTGGACATATTGAGGCTTACCTCAGGATGGCGAGCGCAGTGGAATGCCAAGCTTCGCTTTATAATTCATGATGTTGTTTGATTTCGCTACTATCCATGAGCGGTCGTACCACTTGTCATCGGGCGAATAGCATACTCGTCTGGCCATGCATAGTTATAAAACATGTAACAACAAGGGCACAAAGCTCAGCTTTTAAATCACTAGTGTTAGATGCTTCTGACCGCTAAAAATAGTTCCAATCTAGATTACAAATTTACAACATCCTGTCTACAACGAAATTTAGTTTTACTCATACTCGTATATGCGTAATATAAATAGAATCAAATTGATGAAACAAACCTACGAAAAACTCACTGGGAAAATCCAGGCCACGTAATATTTCTTATTCTTTCTGACTGTTATTTTTTCCAATAAATCATAAATTAAACAAAAGAAGATAACAAAATCGTCACGACCTGGTCATTCGAAAAACGATAAGTTATCAAAACATGATTCTCACAAAATCGTGAAATGTATTCAATTTATTGTTGATTGATAAACAACTTCCTCATAATGAACAGCTGTTTAAGAGATAAGTTATTTACTCATAAAACAATTGAGGTCAAAGCGCCATTCAACAAGCTTTTCGCTAGGTATACCTATATATTCATTATTTTAGTTAATTATTATTCTTAGAAACAACATATGACTCTACCGCATGACCGCTTTTCTCGGGTGGTTGATTAATTTGGGATCGCCTTTCACTTATCGACGGCTATTTAAAATTTATTATATTGTGCCAATATAAACAAAATACAAAGTATTCCAACAATATGAGCAACATCGTAGAATATCCTATGAAATGTTTGTGCCATCCAAATCACATATTTCTTAATTAAGTTAACTTCAAGATTTTCATTAAAGATGTTGCTGAGAATGCTGAGACCCAATGCCAAACGTAAGACAAAGTCCTAATTTATTTGAAGCTACATCTCGGAAAGAAAGAGATCCAACGCAATTGTAGTGGATTAGTAAATCCTCAATCGCTTCTTGCAAACCTCCAGATAATTTAGAAGGACAATTTATTTTCTAATCATCCGAATGTCGTAGATACTTTTATTTCAGCGTATCAGTTAACAACCTTGATTAAAGTCACTTCAGTGGTGAATGAATGATATAATGTGAACAACAATAACCTCATCAGCAATATAGAGCAATATATAATAGAGCAATATAGCGCTCATGTGCGTTTATCTACACGCACATGAGTTTCTTAATTATAACTTGTTTAAATGTACCTACCGAACATATATATGAAAAACGAAGAACTGTTCATAATTACTAAAGAATTTCCCGAGTGCTACATTAGCAACAAAAGCCGGACAACCGGCCGAGTAACTACTGGACATATTGTGATTGTACATTATATGTCTCAGTATGGCGAGCGCAATGGAATGCCAAGCATTGTTTTGTAGTTCAAGGTGTTGTTTGGTTTAGCTACTGTTCATGAACGTTCGTGCCACTTACCATCAAGCGTACGGCATGCTCGTGTTGCCATTCACTGCAATAAAAAAAAGCCGAATGCAGCAGAGCAGTAATATTACATCATTCTTTACTAAGATGTAGCTTATATAACCCGAAATCGGATAGCATCTACATAATATCAGAAATGATATTAGTATTACAGCGCGACCATAATAAACAGACGCCTCTAATGGGTGGAGAGGTGTGGTTTCGATTGCTCCGGGACAGACCGCAACATTCCGCTGTGAGCTTGCATTCAAATGTCCACAATACGACAACTGCCCTGCTTCTGAAACGGTAATGAAATTGGATTTAATAATATCCACTCTGTGGATGAGGCAGTTTTTACCAAGGATTGTAAGGCTCTATCACTAACTGATTATGGTAAATTTACAAATGTTAATGCAGCATATAAGTTTCATATTTGCGGACATATCATACTTTTGGATGAAGCATTTATCTTACACGTGATTACGTTTGATATTAATTATTAAGTAATTGGTATATATCTATTTCCCGAAAAATCAATGTCGTTTCAAATTGTTGTGAAATGTCTTACACAATTTGTTAACGTATTACATAATGTTTAATTCGTTAAAATATGAGCGCTATTAAATCTTCGAATCTTAACTAGAAAAAAAGTACCTATCCTTGTATACGAGATTCGTCACCGTAAAATGCAGCAATCCTCAATATACCAACCAAATCATCTTGGAGGTTAGACATCCAACACAATAAGTCTTTCCCAATTTTTTTTTAAAGTTTACTTTGAATCTCTGAAACCAATAGCCAACAGCAGCATTTGCGGACAAATACGACTTGGCAACCTTCCATAAAGGGCGGGACTACGCTCTTTTTACCTATAAAGCTGGAAACTCATTTACATGCCCTACGATGTGGCAGATGATCATATGCAGCGGTGATTACATGCAATCATGTGAACCGTGTGCTCGCTTGCCCCTTATAATATGTAAAAAAATAACTTAAGAGTTATTCAAAGGATTAGGAGTTTGCTGTTGGATGTTTTTATTTAGCAATGACCCATTACTATACTTGTGAATAGTGTGGACTTTATAACCCAACTCAATGAGTAATGGTTGTTGAAATTAGTTGAAGAGTCAAACATTAGCGAACCACATCATTGTGGTTCACGTGTGGACTAACTAAATACGTTAATATTAATTATTAGCTGTTCAACAATTTATTACTCGTATTTAATGAAATTGTATGGAAAAAGTAACAAAATTATAGTTTTGAATTTGTTAATGTATTCAAGTTATTAATCACGAACCCACCGAAAGAAATTATTGATATACCAAATCGATAATTAGTAAGAGATGCTTCTGTTGTGATGGGAGACCTAATGGCACCGGAAAGAAATTGCATTGCCATTCAATTTATCTACTTATATACTGGTCTGTTCCATACTGGGTATACAAAAGTTGAACCCGAATCGCGCATCTTTGCGTGGATTAATATGAAGTATTTTTCATTCTAAAATCCCATCATCATCATCAATCAGATTTTACTACGTATCAATGTTGTCGCATTACACATACCACATCCTGATATTCGCTTTCTCAGCCAGAACAGGCACTTGAATATCCAGGCTTACAACGTCGCTGTTGCAAATTAAATCGGCTCTGCAACAACAGTTTGCTCTCTCGATGTCGCCACTACAAACCGACTAACTTGTTAGCATATCCGAGCGGACCTTAGATGTTCGCTTTATACCAATTTTAAAGCAATTCCAATTCAACGTTTTAGTTCAATTTCTGATTGGTTTTGTATTTGTGCGGGAAAGTTTACTGTGATATCAGTTTTTATTTTCTTTTGTTTTGTATACAAATATTTAGCTTCGTCTGTTTGTTCTATATGTGGAAAATTTGAAATACTTAGATTGTTATTAATATCTACTAAATAATATTTGGGATTTAATGATTGCGTAATATTGTATCTCTTTATAAATTAATATTATAGGTAATAAATCATCCGTATCATTTATCGTTGTTACAGTTTCATCCGATAATGCGTACGTTTTATAGCTTTTATCTAAACCAGCTGAATTAAATCTATCACAATTAAGATATTATCTGTTTTAGCATATGAAATGTATTGATTCATAAAACGCTGATAATGATGTCTGATCGCCTTTATTCCGTTTCTCCTATAATATACTTTCTGATTTTCTGTACCTAGAGAATAATAAATGCAACTTAATTGATCGACTTTCAGTTTAGTTTCTACACCAGGTGCATAACATTTTCTACTTTTACTTTCAAATTATCGTGTGATGTGATTTCGCAATTGAGTTTATCAAATCTTTTTTTATGATTAACCCTGCAGAAGTAACCATTGAAATTACTGCCATAGGTACTCTTATAAATGATGCTTTAAAATTACTCGCATCATTATTTTAAAAAAGAAACTTCGATCGTAGATAGTACCAAGTTCGACTCAAACCATATAAGATTAAAAACATCAATGTATTTTTGCCGTCATGAGTCAAACCAGATTTTTTTGAATACCTACGTTGAATACAGATGGAATACAGTATTTTTTCTCGAAACGAGAACAAATCCGAAGGCTCTAAAAAGTCTCTTGTTTCAAAAAGAACGCTATCAAAATTACGCATTTAGTCAAAATTAACCGGTACACGTCACGAATCGTCTATTTCACCCCATTCTCTATCCGCTAACGAACCACGTCGATGTTAATTTATTCATAATATTCTGGGCCTTAATTTAATAGGTGCTAAGCCGGACCACCAAACTAGTCCAGGAGTTATTAACTGCATTCATTACTCGGCCGGGTTATTGTTAAAACATAAATCTCCATAACCAATATCTTATGCATTAAATTGTAGTATAAATTATGGTAATAATTCTCCTGGTTGTCAATTGGAACAGCTATCTGCGTGGAACTTAATTTATGGTGGTAAATGAAATTCCATCCAATGATAACGTACATGCTTGTTTTCTCTATCAATGCAACATGATAAGAAATTATTTGGATTACAACTGGTTTGAAGCCTCCTATTGTCGGGTAAGTAGTAACACCTCAAATGTCGCGGTGAGCTTCGTAGTGCTGCTCATTGCCACGGAGTGTTTTTCATTCAAAAAAATGTTAGATGTGGCGTGCCGCAGGGCTCCGGGTGTGGCCCGGTATGTTATCTTATGCACGTTAACAGTATATGTGGAGTTTTGCGCCATTGCTCGGCACACATGTTTGCAGATGATCTCTGCATACTGCTCGCTGGCACAGACCTAGCCGAAACATGTCGCCTAGTTCAACAGGATGTGGATTCCATAGTCAAGTGGTCGCATGACAATGGCATAGTATTGAATCCTGATAAAACTAAATTGTTAATGATACATTCACCCTACATACCCATAAACGATTTTTGCATACCAGTATATACACATAGTTATAAATGTTTTCATAATAATCGTGTCGATTGTAGTTGTAAGCCAATTGAGAGAGTAAAGTGTGTAACTTATTTAGGAGTCATAGTTGACGAGCATTTTTTTTGGGTTGAACATGTTAATTTTATTTGTAAAAAGCTTAAAGTAATATTATGTCAATTTTATCACCTTAGTTATAGGATTCCTAAAGGAACCCTGAAATTATTATATTCGGCTTTAGTAGAATTTATATTGGACTATGCTCTTGACTGTTACGGACTTACATATAAAACGCATATTAATAAATTAGAGAACGTTCAAATGAGATTTATAAAATTACTTGTAGATAATAAAATTAGAAATAAATATAAAAATGATCCATATAAACTTTTTAAAATTTGTAAGTTGTTACCAATCAGGCTGAAACATAAATTGATACTTCTTGTTAACAGCCATGGCAAACAGGAGCATAGTTCTCTAGTATCTGTGTGTAATAATTATAATACGAGGTCTATGACCTCGGGCAAATATGTTGTACCTAGAGTCAACAATATTTATGGAGATAGAACTTTAAAAAAACGCATACCCTACACTCTCAACAGTCTGCCCGAGGACATAAGGCAGGAGTCCGTTAAAACCATATTTAAATATAAACTCAAAAGGCATTATTTAGCCAACTTGCCCTAATGTTTGAGTTTAAGTATGTAATTAGATATGTAAACACCGATCCTGCAGTCAAACTGTATGTACAGTTTTGCAGGACACTATAATAGTTCCTATGTATATAACATTTTTGTTAAATAAATAAATAAAAAAAAAAAAATCTTATAGTTGCCATTTTGCGTGTATGTACCTATGGATGTTTGTTACTCTCACACAAAAACAGCCTGACCGATTTTGATGAAATTTGGTATAAGGATAGCCGACACCCAGGATAGCACATAGGCTACTTTTTATCCCGAAATATGTTGTGTACCTGTGGGATGAGTAAGGAACCCGGTGGTAGATAAAAAAATGACTGAATCTTACGGCCGTTCTCTATATCCTATCTATCTTTAACTAGAGGTTAAAATGGATATCGTTACTATGTCGATACCACTGTATGCTTCAATAAACAAAGATAGACATATAATATTATCTTGCCTAGATATGTATAAATATATGCACCTTATCTAAATATCTCTGTCTTTCTTTACTGAAGCAAAAAATGTATCGAAATTTTGAGAGAAATCTCTTGTTAAAGATAAATATATTATAGAAACCGGCCGTAAATGATGTTGAACATTTTAATGGATTCAATAAATTATTTTCATTTCATTTTCATTTCATTTCAATACAAATATTCATATTTGCTACTTTTTCAGTAGAGGGCAGGATTGCATGCTTTTCATCATGGGTTAGAACAGGTTTTAACAGGACGAGATGGGAAAAGCAACAATATAGTTGACGGCGACATTGAGTTTAAAGTTTGAACAAGTATAACAATTAGTACGCGAAATAATATAACTTGTATAAAAGGAGAGACTTCGCCTCGCTGTGTGATGCCGCCTGCCTTCTGCTGCCTGTATAATGGACTGTGTTCTGAGGAATTGTTCCATTTAGTATTCACGGCCACATTTCTTCATCACACCACTCGGTTTCGGAAGCAATTTCATCCACATTCCTTAGAACCCGTGTCGCACAGTCCGGTTCCAAAAGAACTTCTTTCCACGGACAATCAAGCTGTGGAAGAAGCTACTTGACGAGGTTTTCTCAAAAGATTAGAGCATGTGGCTCTTCAAAAGAGGAGTCAAGAGTTTTTTGAGAGTCGGCAACGCGCGTGTGACATCTCTGGTGTTGCAAACGTCTATAGGCTACGGTAACTGTTCACCATCAGGCTGCCGTAAGCTTGTATGCACACTTAGACGTATAAAAAAAATGGTTGATTTTGACTGGGCTCAAATAGGTATTATCTACTATCTACAACTATAATCCATCGGGCGAAGCCGGGCCGGGCCGCTAGTATAATAATTAATTCTGAGTGTTCTTGTTCTTGTCTATGGTCAACCGTGATAGTTAAGCCCGCTGCCCACGACGCTTGTTTTGCTGCTGAATTGCTTGCGGGGTTCGCCGATGGCTGCTCTGCTGGCAGCACTGCGAGAAAGTGACGTCACTGCTGTCTCTGAAGCGTGGTCGCGAGCTGGATTTCGGTGATCGAACGCGTGCTATTTAGATTTAGATTGCTTGCGTGTTTCGGGTTTTTTATATATATTTTTTGTTTTTTTTTTCGTATAATTAATGAGACTGGAAGGATCTTTAGGGCTTAAACAAAAATGTAATATAAATATAGGTATAAAAAATTGAAGTATGAAATTAAAAATCAAAAAAATGTAGTAACAAATAAAGTTGAAATGTTATAGATACATACCCGAGCTCACTACACTCACAATCGACGTTTTCGTTGTTCAAGCTCTCGTTTCCGTTTAAAAGCAATAACTGCAGCTGCCACAATAATTGTTTTTCAACGTCGAATTATCTCAGCTGCAATAGTTTTTGTACTCGAGCGTTCATGGTACTGCAGAAGTTATGAATACTCGTGTCTTTAATGGTGAAGTCGCTTCGCATGCACGCCTAGCGGCGTGTAGTGGCAAGCACCGTGTGAAGCCAACATATCGAGTGAGCCATCATTGCACCCAGCGCCACAGCCAACTTTGAACCCAGCAGCAAATTATAGCAAGCTATCCAGCAGCGAAACAAGCCTCGTGGGCAGCGGGCTTAATGCGACTACGAAATCTCATTATATTATAGAAAACATGTTACCTCTTTAATAAAAGAAATCTTTCAAAATGACATAAACTGGACCATAAATAGTTGATGTTATATGAAGACGTTTTAGTGGAAAGAATATTTACAAATGTAAAATAAATTATTTATTCGTTTGAATACATAAATCGTGGCAAATTGAAATGAATAATGATATAGTTGGTGATGATTAACAGAAAAACCAAGAACAAGAAATGTCAGGACAGCAAGAGATACAAGGATTGCAAAAAGAAGAAGGTCATAAAGTAATTCCTACGATTATTTATTAAACATGCCGATTAATTTATTTATTGTACCCAAATATAAAAGGTCAGTTTAGAAGCTTATTAGATCTAACTTTCCAGAAAATTACGAGGAATGCAACCTCACTATTGGATTTGTTGGCAGACCGCAAATATACATCGAAGAACCTCGAAAAGTTCCCGTTCCGATAGTAGTAAAGCCCGTAAAGAGAATACCAACAACAGTTCAATTACTCCATAAACAATCACCATGGTATTCGATAAAGAAAAGACATCTAGAGGAGCCACCATTGAAGAAACAATGGAATTTTTCTCAATGGTACAAACGACGGACGAGTAAACCTACGAAAATTAATGAGAGTATTCCGAAATTTGGGAGATCCCGTAGCGAGAAGTTACTAAGAACTGAAGTCAAGCCACGATCGGAGTCATTGCCACCACTTACTTTGACGAAACATAAAACACATGTCAAGAAAAGATCAGCCAGCGTTAAACCAATGACTGCCACACGATATGTGTGTGTCCAGAAGTAGTAAGTTTGTTTTGTTCTTCTTCTTCTCTTCTCTTCTGCAAGCTTCCTGCAAGCTTAGCCAGGTCGTCCGTCCTCCTTGTAGGCAGACATTCGACATTGCGCTTGCTTTAGACATATAAATTAAATGATAATGATTTATTGTTTGACTGCCTCGGGGCCGTTGTACTACTGAATGATTGCAAAGCCGAGGTCTCGGGTTAGAATCCCGGGTCGAGCAAAGTGATATTAAATTTTTCTATTCAATATCAGCCTGCAGTTTGGAATTCGTGCTCAATATGCCGATAGCGAACCTATCATATCGTGGGAAGTGGTAACACACAAAGCGAAACGTGGTAGCACCTCTGCTTACCCCTTCTGGGAAAAAGGCGTGAGTTTATGAATGTATGTATGATTTGTTGCAGTAACCATAGATTGACAATGGGTGATCGGTTCGTGAACTGCATGTATCGCGTCTGCTGCCAGTTCTACTGCTACCTTACGTGCGCTATTGTGATATTTTGTGTCGTGGTATTCATTTTGTAAATTGACATTATATTTTTTACTAGACAGTGTTTAGTTTGGAAGTCATTTTTTTCTGTTTTCATCCTGACTTGGTAAAGCGCATAGTAGCTGATGATATGCGGATTGATGATTAGAGTATCGATTGCCAACAAAAATTATCTTCTAACATTGGTTAAATTATGCCAGGCCACAACACTGCTTCTTTAGGTGTAGATAGAGCAATAAAAGTAAGCATAAGACTTTAAAATATAATTGTAATTTTACAAAATAGGTAACTAAAATTTACACATTTGCCAATCGTGACAAATCACACGAATTAATTTTAATCGTATTAACAATCACGATACCTTAATGTAACATAATTAAAATATCTTAATCTATAAAAAAATATAGAATCAATTATACACAAATTTTCAGGCACTTGTGAAACTAAAGACTAAAGTTCAGTCTCGCGTAATCCATACACTTCTTTGAAATTCTCTTTCTCGACCATTGCTTTTTTCGTACCATCGCTTCCACCTTCCTCCGTATCTAAACACGCAATGGAACTTGCACAGCGTTTTCTATTCGGGCTTTTTTCCACATTCACATCAATGCTCTTTAGAGGCGATCTTAAATGCTCATCTTTATCGACAGCTAGGTTACTTATCGATAAAGTCAAGTCACTAGGGACGTTACCATCTAAACAATACATTAGCGAATCGGAGAGTTTATCTTCGGTATCAGTCGATTTATTTAATATCGATAAGTCGATAGGTGTTGCTGTTAATACCGATCTACTGAGTAAATACTCTCGAAAAGGATCAGTTAGAGATCTTGTCTTTTGATCGAAGTTCGTCATCTCATGTGACAGTTTAAATTTCGGTAATAAGACATCGTCTTCACCGCATAACGTTGTGTTTAGATCTTCCACAAACTTTGGCCTCTCCTGGCTTATTACAAACCGGGTATTCCCTGAACGTAAGGGACTGATATCGCCAATTGAAATGGATCTACCATCATAAGGCACTTTTGGTCTTGGCATCAAAGCACTGGCTGAGTTACTCGACCTGAAACAAATAAATAAATATCCAATTAAAAAGGTAGTAAATATGTGTTTTAAGTATTATTTATACTGAGGTGTTATCGGAACCAAAACATGGGCGCGCGTATACGGCATGCGGAAAACCAGAGGTGCGAAAAAAATATAGTGATTATGTAAGAGTGAAAGGGATAAAAACAAATTGCAGTACAGTGGTGTTTTTTTGTCCGTTGTGTCCCCTCTGTACTAGTAGAGGTGTAACAATACAAAGATTAAAAATTATAAGCATATAAAGATGGGAGTACTTAAAATAAGCTGCATGTTCACATTTCTGTTTTCATTACTTTTATTCGGTCTGTATCAATCTGCCGGCTTGTAAGTTGCTCAGTGGAGCTGTGATGGCCGATTGAGGCCAACAGCTGATGTCCAGACCAAAAACAGAAACAGGGGTATTCATTATTGTAGTAATTCAACAATATTTTAAGTACGTTGGCACACTAGTTTGCTATGTACCATGCTGCAGCTTAGAGTATTATATAAAAGACATAATGTTATAATTTCATGATATTCCTTTATTGTTCTATCCATATACTCCGATGGATAGATCCGAAGAAGTTTTATCCATTACAGGCCATTAATAAAAACGGATAATGAAATCTACACATGAAAATAATATGAAACTCATCACATAAGCTTACCTTTCGCAAGAGAACGTCGACCTCGACATTTCATTATCATCATCAGACGATACAAAGTCGCTGTCGTTCTTTGGCGACATCGACGGGTACAAATCTTCCGGTTTATTCACCTTCTGCGGTTTGTTCTCGTTCGTCTCTGGTAAGCTGACGCGTTGCTCAGACGTTATAATTAGGGGCTTTCGTGACCTTGGCGTCATTATCGATTCCTGAAAACGCACTTAACATTATCGATAATACAAAATATCGGTATTTATTTTATTTTAAGGTAAATTTCATTTATTGTATTTTTGAATTAATAAACCAATTGATCGCAAGGTTTAATCGCTATCATTTTATATTAATATCATGAATAAATGTAGCATTTGAATGTTGTAAATTTCGATTAAATATTATCTGTGTAAAACTCTACTCTTTTGGCCTACATAAAACATATTTTCTAGTTAAACACAGCATTATTAAACAAAGTTAGAATTTCCATAACGATTAGACAGACAAAAGCAACACAGACATGAGACATGCATGACCCGTGCACATGACAAACAAACCTGCATAGCTTTCGACAGCTTCTGAGTAGATTTCGTAATTGGCGACATCGATGCTCTTCTGAAATTTATCGTATACGGAGTGGCGCATTCTTCATCAAAAACAACCGCTTCGGACATCCCAGGTGTACTAGTCAAATAATGCTTTATTTCTTCGTCTTCTAAACGAGATTTCTTCGGCGTATCTTCTATAGGATTTGGGCTATCACTTTCGGCACACGAAATATCTGAACCGGTGTCTTGATCGTCGAAACACGAGACGCACGACGTCGGCGTTCCACGTATCACACCGTGCCTCTTCTGATACTTCTTGTTCTGTGATGTCACCACTTTCGATCGAAACAATCTCTTTTTCACGTTCTTTGGTGTTTCCTCAACGTCTAGTATGCTCAAATTGGGTTCGGAAACGAATTTCGGGCTTAATTTCTTGGATTTATTCAACGCACCGTCTGATAACGTGCTTTCATTGCTCGCGTCTGATTCATAATCGTCATCCAGAGATTCAGAACTCGCGATTTTATTGGCCAAGTTCTTTAATACGATATTTTTGTGTGATACGTCATTTTTCTCGTCGGTAAATCTGAGTTTTCCTTTGGCTGATTTCTGCAATGCATGCGATTACGCGGTAAGAAAGTTAAGGACAGATAGAGACACAGAAGAACACATACAATGCAGTCATGACACAAAGCATGATGACGTTAGTATGGAATAAGCGGTGTTAAGATTAGTGCCATACTATAATTTAAAATATTCTTCATACAAGATACCACTAATATTGCGGGGAATGATTTTGTTGATTATGGGATAACACAGTAACAGTACGGCAGTAATCTTAAAGCAGACGAAAAAGATAAATTGTTCGTACAATTAAAGCTATTGCAAATTGCACTTGCGATACACAAAATTGGAAATATCACTGGAACAGCATTCGCCAATAACTCATACACAGAATAACTTCGTGTTTTTTTTTCGCATTTATTTGTAATGCACAGAGACCTTAAAAATAAGAAAGAGTTTTTTCTTGTAAATCTATAATATTGGAATATATTTTGTATTCACTAACCTCTTCTATAGTATTAATATTGGATCCGGATCCTTTCTTTGGTGTTTTGTTAAGCAGTCCTTTGTTAAATATATGCCTTTTAATAGAATCGCCGAAACTTCGCGAGCCGGCCACTTTACCTGTCCTTTGTATTTGAATCGGCGTGCCTGTGAAGAATATTACATAATATGAAATCCTTGAAGAAATATTTTAAAGTATTTTGAAGGAAGGAAACACGATTCAGTCGCCTGACCGCATTTACTAGTACACAATTTAATGGAGTTTCCCATCAGAAACACTGCCATACATCTGCCTATCTGGTCAGGACTGAGGGCTTACGCACACTGGTGTAGAATGGCAGATTTTTTTTTTTAATACAAATACCCAAAAAAAAAAGATCGGATGTTTCAAATTGATTCAGTCGCGTGGATGTTTGACACGGTATTGGAACGCGGTAGCCGAAATGCTTCAGAATCTCTGCCAATCCGACTGGTACTGGTGGCAACATACACGGTTATTTTTCAAATCCTGCATGTTTTTATATTAAACTCAAGAGAATAATACTGATTAACACGTAGTGAAAAATATTCAAATTAAGACATAATAAGTGATTTATTTATATTCCTTAAGATTTTAATCGGTGTTCAAATCAACATCTGCTAGAAGCACGGTCGCCTGTCATTTTTATACACAGACGAGCGCACGCGTGTTTGTACGTGTGTGTATTTTAAGAATGGGTTTATGTGGCATCGTATTGCCTAAGTATTTTATTTGCGACGTCAAAAATTATGGAACCTTTATAAAACCATTTTATTTATCTAATGGAGTATATTCATGATTCTGACATTGATATTTCTAAATATATATTTGTATTAAATAAGAAAACTATTTTGTTATTTAATTTTTCAGTTTATTCCTGTGTGCTTAGTCCAAAAATGGGCATTCCGCTTTGTGTACTCGAATAAAAATAACCACGATGAATATACCGACCGTATCCATTCTGCCTGTTGAAGTGTTTGACGAGCCGTCGCTTGTGCGCGGAGTCGGGCAGCGCCTGTATGTGCGCGTAGAGCTGCGCGAGCGCCGCGTCCGTGGGGTTGGACGCGTTCTCGGCGCGCGTGCGGTGACGGTCCACGAACGTGTACACTGTGTTCGCTGCCGTTCTGGAATGATATATCGACATACTAAATTAAAAATTATTTAACACAAATATTTTACTGTATTACACACAACAATTCAATTCTATATTAATCAATGCATTGAAATGCCGTTCCCCGCGCTTGGCTTCGTACTTGTTGACTTAATTTTCGCGGTCTAAGCTAGAATCGATAATGACACGTCTTTCAATGGCATTGAAGCTCAGCGAGTCTCTGCGAGAAATTATAGTTTCTATGAGGTTTCATTTTTATTTCCACACTTCCCCCTATTTAGTAATGAGAATTATTGATATGTATTTCAAATTAACATAGCCACCTTGTTATTTTTAAAGCTTACCTACATTACAAAGCAATACTTGGCATTCTACTGCGCTCGCCATCCTGAGACATAAGATGTTAAGTCTCAATATGTCCAATAGTTACTCTGGCTACAACATCCTTTACACTGTAACACGACATTGCATTTACACTGCTGTTTCGCGGGAGAAATAGACATTGCGGTCGTACCCACCCAGGCAGCTTCTCACATATGAGAGACCTACCATCAATATAGGAATAGACTTCCTTTACAATCAAAAATTCTATCAGAAAGGCTCAGGTCGCTCCCGCAATGAAAAATACTTACACCTTGTTCAAGAAGTTCATGGAGGGAAGTGGCCAATCATTTATTTCCAACTCCTACATTAATTTAAGTTTCGGATTGATTTCAGTGCGGGTTAAAGACAAGTTAGACATTCCCGGAGGCCTGCCGAGATTCAATGATTGGTGTCATTATATTGCGTGCCACTGTTGATTCTGACTTACATGAGTTACAGTGGTGGATGTAGGAGCCATGAGGATTACTCTATAAAAACGATACGATCTTTGAATGTTCGGAAGTTCGACGTCCGGTGTAAGATATAAGAATTCCACTTTTAAAAATCAATAGTATTCTCTATTATACTTATCATTTTCTCCGAACTTAATCTATGGTTGCTACGTACGATAAAGGTATCCAACATGTTGTGGAATATCTGGGCACATTTGTGAAGTTTCACAATCATCAGTTGAACATTCGAAGTTCGTATAGTTTTTATAGAGTTACCCCCCAGTCACCAGGCACGTTCTTGTCAGTAATACTCTCGTCAAGGTCCACGTCAGATATGGCCTTTCGTTGTTCCCAGTGAGAACTACTAACATATTGTTTAAGAAAGTTTAAAGCGAAAGTTCATCAACTGTTCTTAAAAAATTGACAGAATATTACTTAAATATTTATTTTTGCACCTGCCTTACCCCTATACCACCCAAAGTCAACATCGACTGTGAGAGAATGCCTCAGGCATTATTATTAAGTCCACCTGTATACTTTGTATATAACGCGTTAAGAAAATAAATAAATAATACTAGCAAATAAGCACGTACTTGTCAGTAATACTCTCGTCGAGGTCCACATCAGGCGACATGGCTCTCCGTCGCTCCCGCAGCGAGAAGTACGCGGCCGCGTCCGTGGCGAGCCGCGCAGGCGCACTGAACAAGCGCGACGAATGGCGGATCATGAAGCTGATCACCGGTGATAGAGCTATTGAGTCCGTGTGGAACGTCTCTGGGGATAGCTGCAAGGAAATATTCACGTTAGGGAATACGAAAAGAAAGAAAGAAATACGATTTATTTGTCACAGTCGCAACATACACAGGCATTGTTAATAAAAAACACTGTATCTGTATCTGTATCAGCCCATATACGTCCCACTGCAGGGCACGGGCCTACTCTACAATCGAGAATACGATTGAGAGTGGTTAGGCCATATAGTCCACCACGTTGGCCTAGTGCGGGTTGGCGGACTTACATACCATAGAAATTCTTATGAATCGCTATGGTATGCAGGTTTCCTCACGATGTTTTCCTTTACCGTTTTAGTGCGTGGTGATTGACTGTCAATACACACATGACTCCGAAAAGTCAGAGGTGTGCCCTGGGATTCGAACCCGCGACCACCCTGAACATGTGGGCAGCCGTGTCTAGTCCGTTTACCAACAGGCCACCACGCACGCAATAAAAAACACAGAATAAAAAATACAATAAAGACTGGTCGCGGCTGTGACTGGTGTCCCACTCAGCTAATGCTATAATGTGGTGCAAACCACAACAAAGAATAGGTTTCTGCTCCCACATAATAATACCTACAGGTTTTATTTGTTATGTATGTATGAATAGTAGCAAAGCCAAATAACACCATTGAATTACAGAACAATGCTTGACATGCTACGGCGCTCTCCATCCTGAGACATATGATGTTGAGTCTCAATATATCCAGTAGTTACTCTGGCTGCAATATCCTTCAAACCGAAACACAACAGTGTGTTTATACTGCTGTTTGACGGGAGAAATAGACATTGCGGTGGTAACTACCCAGGCCGCCTCTCACATATGAGACTTACCACTATTTAGTTTAAACTACGTAAGTAATAATAAATAGACCCAACATTCACATTACATAGTCTTGACCCTAAGATCGAGTCTTGTGTCGTGGGTATCAGAAACAACAAGAGAATTTTCGGTCTCACAAACGAACCCAGAACGGAAACAAATACCTGAGGATCACACAAACATTTGTTTCGGTGCGGAGATCGAACCCGCAGCCTCTTATTTCACAGGCGGCGTCTAACCACCTGCGTAACGGATGTTGTCGTGAGTGTCAGTAACACTTATAGCTCAGAATTTTCACTGGTGGTAGGTCTCTCATATGTGAGTGACCACCTGAGTAGATACCACCGCAATGTCTATTTATCTCGCCAAACCTCATTGGTAAGGCACTGTTACTGGTAATACACTTGTTGTGTTACGATGTGAAGGATTCTAGCCATAACATACATAATTCTAGTAACTACTGCATATATAGAGAAATAACATCTTATGTCTCAGGATGGCTAGCGGATTTGAATGCCAAGCATTGCCTTGTAATTCAGGGTGTTGTTTGGTTTTGCCACTATTCATGGGCGGTCATATCGCTTACCATCAGGTGAACGGCACGCACGCTTCGCCATTCATTACAATAAAAAAAAACAGATATTAAACAATTAATACTTTTACAAAAACCTCACAAATATTTATTTTAGTGCAGCGTTCTAACAAGCATCCCATATTTTCACAGCTGGCTTACTACTATCCTTGGACCCTGTCGAAGTCAATGTTATGCCTCCACTGTGATGTTGTTTTTTATTACCATTTAATGATATTTGATTACCACTAATTATACAGCCTCTCTTTCGTTTCACATGTGTTAGCCAAAGACACTTGATCAACAAAGCTGTGTTCTTAACACACTGAATACTTTTAAAAATGTATTTTTTTACCTTCCTTGGACACAATAAATGCGGCGTGAACATAGTTGCTAGTGTATCCGGGGACATTCTATTAGAAGCTTCATTATCGGCAACCAATCTAAGTAATCTTAGCAACCTTTCCAAGAAGTTTCTATGTGATGGTGTTAGAAGAAGCAGTAGCAGTTGTAGTGCTGTTAATAGCTTTGTCTCTGAAGTATCGACATTTGGTGGGTATTGGCCTGTAAATAAAAATCACAAATTATTATCATCATCATTTCAGCCATAGGAAGTCCACTACTGAACATAGGCCTCCCCCCATGTATTATGTTGCAATGAAGTTCATATTTATAGAAAATACAAATTTCTCCCTACAAAAAAAAGTTAGTTTCGCCAAGGCACAATAATTTTCACTCTGATACAAAATTTTGTAGTTAGTCTAGTTATTATCCTTTTGATACTTGAACTTACCAGCTAAAGTAGAGTAAGTCTGATAATACTGATCCATCAATAAAGGCTGAGGTAATTCTGCCAAAAATCCTTTCAATACTGAAGCACAATCATGAACTGAAAATCTGCCTTCGTCCAGACCAAGGTTTGATCCAGTGAGAAGCAATTGTTTGAGCTCTTGTTGGCGACTGAAAGACCCAGTTCTACGGAATATACCCTCTTGTGTGACATCTGAAAGAATAAATGGAAATGTCACTATAATTTTTATTGTGTACCTGTTTCATTTGCATATGAGCCTATGAATACTTTTTATTCATCATTGTATCATACGGTATGGCATATATATTTTTAACTCGTTACCAGCCTAAAGGACTTTTTTAGAAATATCGAAAATGACAAATAGTTATGCTAAGAAAATATAATACAATGTACAAAAAAAACTAATGGAATATGCAACCTAATCCTGTAAAAGTTACTCAATCATTATTATTTAAATTTTCAATAACAATGGGCTTGATGTAAATTTGACATCAATATTATCATTTAAGCAAGATCAAGTGAAACTTGGTGGGCAAGTAATTAAGAAAAATAGTACAAAAAAGAAACATGAAAAGAACTCCTTTAGACATCACAAAAGGGAACTAAAAGCAAAAAATTAAATAGGTATAATGTAACTTGTTTCTATAAATGAGTAATAAGATTACAAATGTAAAAATAGAAAGTAAGTAAATGGAACAATAATGTTAATTACTTACAATTGAGATCCCTAATCACTTGTAGGAAGAATTCATTAATGAAGCATAAAACGGTAACCAAAACTATTAATTGAAAACCTAATCTTAAATATGCTAGGGTTTCCAGAGAAATTGACTCTAATGTTTATATGCACTGGATTTAACATATAAAAGGTGAATAAGGTAATATTTGGACAAATTATTCAAAATATATTTCTTGAAATCAAATACCTATATTATTATTATTATTATTATTATTTAATTCTTTTTTGCACTGTACATAAATACTATGAAGATATTATACAATAAGAATAATAGTACAAGTGGCGGCCTTATCACACTAGGTAATCTCTTACAGGCAACCATGGGATGGATATACTAACAGGAGATAGAAAGGGCAGTCTAAGGCGTAAAAGAAATAATAATAATCTACAATTAATAACTAAAAATATAACATAAACACACAAAATATAAATAAATATCCATATACATACACATATACAAACATACCTATAATACATACATATACATAAACATATTATATACCTATCCTAAAATATACCAGGAAGAGAATGGACAAATTATTTCAGCTACACTCTTGTTGTTATTATGTTAATTTATGTCCATTAGCTATATATCTTCTATGGGAATATTGTTCAATTTTATGCAATTAATAAAATTACACCATGTTTCATATAAAATAGTAGTCATCATAAACCAACTGCATATAGTTGATGCTCATGTGACATATTGGGTATCCTTACAATAGTTTCTACTAAATGCCTTGGGTTGAATACTACCTGAAGTCTATCACAAATATCTCATATCATCAAATATAATATTGATATATAGGGTGAAATTATAGTGATCTGTAGGAATATCACATGAAATTCAATTACAGCTCACAACTCACATGTGTATAAAAATATATACAACTGACATAACATTTTGCAACTTTTATTTTTCAAGTATTTCTTCCGTATCTTTAGTTACCAGAATATGACACTAGTTAGTTTATTTTGGCCAATTAACAAAATAAAAATATATGTTTACTCACTTTCAGGTTTAGACAAGAAGTCGATGAGTTCGTTAAGCCTCAATATCCCTTCTTCAGTTATCGAATTTACTTCTAAATTATTCTTTGTGTTACTAGCACTGCTAAGACTAGAATTAGAGTTAGAATTCTTCGTTTTCTTGTGGAAATTCCATCTAAATTGCTTTGGTTTGTCTGTTGAACAATCAACACTGAAAATAAAATTATTATTAACTTGAATCGAGAACAATTTCCTGACCGGATGCGAGTCACGAAAATATTAGTATTTTACTCACTCGTCAGTATTTATATCTACAACAAAGGATAAATGCATGCGTACTAATGTGAAGAATTGTTCCAAATTCTCATTTCGCAGCCTTTCTATCAAACAAATATCAGAGGAAGTCATTTTATTCAAGCGCACAATAGGATCACGAAAATTGCTATTTACACTATGATAAACACCGAATGGAGCACATATTTTTAATTAATAAGAACTGTGAATGATTTTATCGTTATAAACCAGCTAATACAGTTAGTAGTTTACTCAAAATTAATTAATAACGAAGATTTAATCACTTTATGCATGCTTTGTTTTCGAACGTCATTTTGTACAACGGTCAAACGAGATTCGTTCAAAAACGTTTTGACGTTCCGTGCGGAAACTATTTTATTAATTATTTTTTACCGAAGACCTAATATATTTGATATTTTTTCTAAGCAATTACGACAGTCTCGTTCAAATATTTTTAAATTGTGCCTAGGTTACAGAAATATTAAAATTAATAATTCTTATTTATTGAGGCTTTATGACCTTCAACTGTTCAGATCAACAAACCTTTCACTTTTCACCATTTCATGAAAATGTTCTATAAAATCACCACTTTTGGCTGATGATTTTTCAATGTATATAATAAAGTATCTTATAGAAATTATTTTTTTAGCAGGGTCCTCCTGGCACCAAACAGGATAACGTCAGGTGAAAGATAAATTAAACAAAAAAAAAAGATAAATTAGCCAAATGTTGTATTATTTTCGTTTATACAGAATTAAACACTTAACATACAAGTTTATATATTTTGAGACCAATTAAAACATATCATCATGTCCCAAGTCAGCTAAGAGGTTGAGGCCTCGCTCCTTCAAAGCCTTTGACAGCAACTTTTGCTGCTCAATCTTGGCATCTTGTTCCCGTCTTTGAGCATCTAGTATATCATCCACAGATACTTCTGTTAGAGGCAGATTGTCTTCTTTTTCTTTATCCTGAAAAGTATTATATTTCCGATATATTAGTAGTAGAATAATGCAGTAATAAGTTATACAAAAATACTTAAAATATTCAATTACAAATACATCTTACTCTTAACCAAGTTATTAATTAGAGAAGGAAATTTAAAAATATGCACTTCCCTTACTATTTGTTTTTATAGTATTAATTATTTATGCTACAATCAGAATATTGTGTAGTTTGAATGGGATGTACTACTTGTTCACATTACATTTTTATTTCAGTTTAATAGTTGGGTAAATATATACCTGCCAAAGAAATAAGGAAGTAGTTCAAATTGATATCGGGTTGATATAGGTATTCAAAGTGGAAAATATTCCAAAATCTTATCATAATTTATCTTTTTTTTTCTTTGTATGGACAATTATAATCAGTAGATATAACAGTAAATAATGGGTAATCTTTATAGTGTTTAGCCTATCAATAGTGTGTAGTATGCTGCCTTTCAACTCAACTTACGATTTCTCCAAGAAGCACGACATTCTCGCCTCTAACTATGAAGATTCCCCTAGGTATGTCCCCATACTCTTTTCCGACATGTATTCTCTCTATTGTCTTATGCAGGACTAAATTCGCAAACTGATCCACGCAGCGCAAATAACCAATCAGGGTCCTTCCATCTCGCAGCAACACCATCAATTTCTCTTCATGAAACAAGAACCGCTTTGATAAAAATAAATAAACAGTTATATTGTATATGAAAATTATGCGGGAAACGTACTGTCCAGTTCATCGAGCAAGTGTGCCGTGCCAGCTAAAGGGTTTATGTTACTACTTGACATATCTGAAGATTTTTGTTGGAATAATAAGAAGTTTTAATCCAAACTCAAGTATGAATTCTTATCAAAACGCAGATTTGACAGTCGCTAAACAGAACATTTGACAAGTGACAGCTGATTAGTGTTGATAGTTTAATAAATTAGGCAATGTAACATCTGTGTTAAGCTTTTATATAGTTTTTGTAATCATTTAAATATCTATATAGTGATAAAGATACAGTATTGAAATCAATTTGGTATCCTTTTTCCAAATCAATCATTTTCAAGTAAAAGTTAAATTGGTATTAAAAACTTCAACGCTCACAAAACGTTTTTAAATTGCGGCAACACGTAATGTTACCTATCATTAATGTCAATGCATCAACACCAAGCAAAAGCGTTTTGCGTTCACATTTTTGAGAAAATATTTGATTTAACAAACGTGAATCGAAATTAAAATGTGCCGAATGTAATAAATAGAGAGTTCCTTCAGTATTGCTATGTTTAATAGTGATATATTGTTCAAGTACAGTTGAATACATTGAACGTGTAAAATGGAACAAGACGACGAGATAAAATCCGGTTGTTTACTATTTCCACCAGCAGGAGGGAATGTATTCAGTAAATTCCCTAAGAAGGTACGTTATGTATAATTTTTAATGTTATATCACAGGGAAATTGTAAATGCAGAGTGGTAACTGCGTAAAAGCATGCAACGTTGCCGTTATGACATTATTGCGTTTATGACTCAGAGAAAAAGTAACCAGTGATTCTCGTTTCTGGCTGTCGATAAAGCCAGTTTACGCACGAGTCCTCACCGTAACTTCACAATGAAGTAATTAAAGGTGTTTTATAATTTTGTACTAATTACCTGTTTCTTTTCTTGTTTCCAGAAAAACTGGCAACAGAAATATTGTATACTATTCAGTTCAAGTAAGCAAGGAATAGAAAGGCTTGAAATTTACGACAACAAGGACGATGTGACTTCTGGTGCTATTCCCAAAATTATAACTCTTGAAAATTGTATAAAAATAACTCATTCTAGTCCAAATACTATAACAATACTTACTAAGTCATGCACACAACAAGTTTGTGCTCCATCAGAACCAGAAACACTGGAGTGGGTTACAGCACTGCAATCAATAGCTTTTAGAGGCAGAGACTCCAGTCCAATCAGTTGTGATGAGGACAATGACTTGTATTGCTCATCTGGAGAAGGAGTATTTTCTGTAAAAATGTGTCCATCTGAAGCATCTACCAGGTGTGGTTTTGAGCCAATTAGGTATTTACTTCTACTTACATCAACTGCCATAGAACTCAGAGATGTAAATGACAACAAACTGTATGCCACATGGCCATATAGATACATAAGGAGGTATGGATACAGACAGGGTAAATTTACATTTGAAGCTGGGAGAAAATGTGATACTGGTGAAGGTATATTCCACCTTGAACATCCAAATCAGTCAGAAATATTTAAGTGTTTATCATTGAAAATGAAAACAATGAAACAGATGATTGGAAATGATAACTTGAACAGTCCAGAACACAGTGAGTTTAATATACAGACAAGTGCTAATTTACTGCCAGGGTCAAGGAGTCCTTTAGTAGCTGCAAGACCTGATGACTTGAATCTGAGTTCCCTTTCATTCAAAACAAGTTCAGTTTCAAGTCAACAAAGTCTACTTTCTGATAGAGATACTGCACCCCTACTAATGCCAAAACCTGCATTGAAACCTAAACCACAGAAGCCTCCTCGTAAACTGATAAATATACCTAAAGGATTGGGCAAGGATATTCCGAATTCAAGTGATGAGGGTGTAGAATTTGGACGGTACAAAAAGCTTGATAATTATGAACCAATTGATCAAATCAAAACAGACCAATCAACTGTGCCATATGATAAAGTTGAGATACGAAGTGAAGCATGGAAGACATTGGGTATTGAAGAACCTGACCATCAAGAGTTTACACGTAACTTGAGTGATAGCTCAAGTTGTATGAAATTAATTTCAAGATCACAGGATAATTTGAATAGTAGTGGGCCCGAGTCATCCAGAATTATTCTTTTGCCAAGTCCAGTAGTTGATCCTGAGGATGAAAACTATGACAGGTTACAGTATTTCGGTTCAACAAGTAAATTGAATAAATCATCAAGATACAAAAAGATTGAGGCACGGCCGACAACATTGGCTTTGAGTGAGGCTAAATCTAAAGACACATGGAATGATTATGATGAAGTTGAGAATGTAATGCAGACCGCACGTTTGGCTGATGATTCACATTTGGGCTATGGAATGATAAGGAAACCAAACACTCCAGGCCCTCAAGTACCCACAGCTGCTCAAGTACAAGCATTGCAAAACCAAGTAGGTCTGGAAGAGATAAATCATAATAACTGCAATGGTACTGATTATGCGATTGTGAGCCGCCCTAAACGTGTCTAATATGATTTTTGAAATTATTCTAAAGACTGAAATTTGACAGTGAATGTTCACTCAGTCAACAGTTAGCAGTATGATTAGGTTATAAAATATTTAATCAAAAGGACAATGATAAAAGACATTATGCATATCATAAGAGTAACTTCCTGATGCCTAGCATTACCTTTTTTTTACATATTTTTTCCTTAACATGTTGACTGCCACACACCAGGGGTGTTATTTTCATACTTAATGTGCCACAGCTGCAATCAACATAAACAAAAGTAATACATGTATAATAAGAGTAGATTACATTTGTATGTTAAAACTAATATATAGCCAGTCATACAAGAGATTTAGAACCATGACAGATATATTTGATGTAATTATATTTCTTAAATTGATGCAAAAATATATTGGTTTATATTATAATATTATTCTATATTACATATTTTGTAATATTATTATATGCTGTTCTGAGGCTGTAAGAATTTATGTATTCCACATATTATTTTTACAATAACATATGAATCAAATTGTTTTTCATATTATTATTCAATTTATATGTTACAACTTCCCCTTGTTGATTTTGCACTAATGATAATAGTATTAGGGAAATCCAATTATAAGTACCACAATTTACACTTAGTTAGTTTAGTGGAGTGGTTAATTAAAATTAATTATGCTAGGTAGCAGAGTTACTCTGTTTGTTGTAGAGGCAATTTCAGATCTGATCAAAATGTTTGGGTAATGTGCTTTGTTTTTATTCACATAAATTCCAAAATGAGACTGTAATGCATTCCTTTTTTTTGTTATACATTTTATTGTATTCAATACTTATTGTAAGGGACCAATGTATATCTGTATGTATAATTTTAATTACGCACAAAATGTTTATGTATTATAAGAGATTATGATGAATTTATTCCCTTGAATTTTTTCAACATGAATTTGAATTAAACTTTACAAGGAATAAAAAATTAGTTTTTAAGAATTTAAGACAATTTTAAAATGAATTTTGAATCTGAATATACATATTCATTGGGACAATGTTCCAAATAATATGAAAAGAGTATTTGTGGTGTTTAGTTACATAAAAAAAGACAATGTTTTATGATGTGTACAATCCATATTATGTTCGATAGGTATTAAATAAGCATATTACTGTTGTGATTATAATATTGTGCCTTTTAGAGTAATGTTTAATATGATTACCACTTTGGTGCCAATTTAATATTTGAGATGTATAGCCTGCGAGCGGTTCTAGTTAAGTACTATATATCTGTATTTTTTAATGTTATATCAATGGTTAAAATTTTGGAGATTTTTCTTTTGGCCATATTTTGTGATTTTTTAATCTCTTGTAATTTTATATTGATATTAATAAATCATGTAATCTCGTTTGATGTTTTACTGGTGATGTAGTGGCTCATAGGTGAGACACAATATGCCTATTGGCCAAAAATTTAGTCTTATTGTTACCCTATTAGGAGTTGGGTGTTAAATATGTGACACTCAGGTCTAGTCTTACAAATATAACACAATAATACAAAAACAAATTTGTTGCCATGTCACCAATTTTACCCATAATATTGTTAAGGAAACAAACAAATTAGAGTTCGTGTATTTCATCACCTCATTATGATATCTATTATACCATTGGTTCATTTTTAGTCACATCTAATTAATATGCAGTATATTAAATAACAAACATTCATTTTTAAGCTCTCATTTATTATACATTCGATAAATGGTCAACCAGGGAAAATATTCTAACTTCATTGAGTACAAGAGATTCCTAATAAATCCTATTACTGATTTCCCGGGGGTCTATTTAATTTAATATAAAATGAAAACAATATAATGTCTGCATAACAATTTATGGTTTCAATAAAGTAAACTTCTTAATGTAGATGATTTTTCTGTGGGAATCTAGCTATTAGTCTATAAAATCCTTAATTGTTATCATGTAAAAGGGTCTAAAATCTCACTATTACTATTCTCTATAATTGGGAAGAACAGATTTAGATATAATTATAATTAGATTAGTACCCATCCAAAGGCAGTCTCTGTAAAGATTTGAATGTTTACGAAAAAGTATTAAATCCAGGTGTTAATACACAAAATAACTTTCTCATAGTATATTTTTAGTTTCAACAATAAATGTGCAATCCATATAAAATATATTTCAAATGGTAATCTGCCTTTGAATAGGAGTTACAAAAATATCAAATGTGTACAAGGTGTTTAGCCTTTAGTCAATTGATCTAGAACACTTCAAAAAAGCTATTAGTTTTGGTAAGTACTACATTCTATGTATATGACTAGAGAACTAATTGATACTAGCAGCAACTAACATCAAACTAGGTACTCTTGAATATTAGGGTGTAATAATAATAAAATTAAGTGGCATTTAACAGCACCTATAACATACTTATTACATCATAGCATATCTTTTTTAGTAATTCTATTGATATAATTTAGGAATTAAAGAAAAGTTTAGAAATAAAGATACAATTGAATATGAAATGAAATGAAATGAAAATAATATATTTTTATCATTAATCTTTTCCTAATTATTCTCATTGACAGGCTGTTTACAAACAAACCAGTTGATGTTTTAGTTATGGAATACATGTGTCACATGTATTCTCTTTAACATACAAATTCCTAATTCTACATCAGCCCTATTTTATATTTATTACTTCTAAAAATCACATAACACTCCTTCAAGGAGGTAAAATTCACATCTTATCACTAAATATCTTTCATAAGTAATTTCATCAGACATATTTGATTACTGAAACCAAAGACTGAATCACATTTAGTAGGCACTCTACATACCATTAAAATGTTGTCCTATATGTAGCATATTGCATGATACTGTTCAGTATAGCATATTCATCTTATAAACTGACTTGAAAGGAAGTGCCATGTATAACTGCTCAAAATGTGACTTAGTCTTAAAACCACCAAAGTATGAAGTCCCCTGCAACCATATTGGAAAACATATCCTGTTCATTTATTGTTATTTCCTGATCTGAAGTAGCTACAGAACCATAGCAAAACAATGTCATAATGTTTAAACACAATGATATCTTTAAACTCTTACATTTAATTTCGATTACAGATATTAGTTGAAAGAATTGTTAAATTATTTCATTACTATTATTATAATACTGTTATGTTATTTTAATCATGATATGAAATATTTAAAAAATAGTAATTGGAAGGAAACCTGATTAAATGAATTTTTGAATGGCTGTTTATACATAACGTGACCATTTATTTTTTGTGCCAGAGCGGGACATCAGTGGAATTAAATAATAATAATAATGAAGCGTTTAGTGTTTAACATGTTTTTATCATAGAAAATTGAATAACATAAAATATTAATCAAAATCGTAATTTTTTATTTGATGTTTTTACGAAATTGTTGGTATAATATGGCCACGCGGCTTTCAGTAGTAGTTCGGTAAAGCATTTCGAGCGAGAAATACATTTTAAATTGTTGTTTGGTCTGTTTGCAAAAGCGGGACGATGTCGGCCTTGCTGGGGACACCGGGACAGACTTCCTGAAAGCGGGACTGTCCCGCCTAAAGCGGGACGTATGGTCACGTTATTTATACATAAATAATATTCGGGATCAACATATTTTTTGGCAAAACATGAATGATGCAACATATTCATTAGATTGCTAATAGGACAAAATGCTTCACAAATAATGGTAGAAACACAAATATCCTACTATACACATAACAAAACATAAATTATACAATAAAAGGTACTACTAAAACAACAATATCTACAATTAAATTAACCTCACAATAAAATAACAGCCAAGGTATGAAAATTGCTGGAATTTACTCTTTCAATGGCAAAGCTTCTGGTTCAGCTTTCTCCATGTTTTTCACCATCTCCATAGCAATGAATTCCAGATCTTCAGACATAATTTTCTGTACGGTTTCACCTTTTTCGGCCATGATGTCTTCAATATTTTTCTTTCCATTCATGTCAGTGAACCAATTCAAATTGTCGGCGATTAAATGCTTGTTCTGACACCCGTCGCAAATAACAATAACAACACCCTTGTAATAAGCAAGTTTTGATATCAATTTCATATTCCTCGTGTTACATTTCTTGCAAGTAAACATGAGCTGAAACTTGCCTTCGTATTTTTTACGTTCTGGTGCCACGATTTCGTTAAACTTTGTTGCTGATGTGCCAAAATGCCTGGGCGACTGAATTTTGGGTGTTGAAGTGGATAGTGGAGCTGATGGGACCACAAATCTTCGACCAAAATACGAATTGCCATTGCTCGGAAAGAATACTACGTTGTTTAGCAAACGTGGTTTATGGTATTTTACCACAAAATCTATCAAAGTTTTTTGCGACATCGTAGTTTATTTCAATAAATGTTCCGGTAGGAAAATTCTTGACACTTTTCAAATTATTTCACCACTTTTCACCAACAATACCGAGAAAGACTTCAATTCATAGAGTACTTCAATTTTCCAAATTTCATTCACAATTCACATTTCACCACAGATTACTTAGTACATTTCACAACACCGGAGCACAGATTAAGGGCGCGTTCCATTAGGCGTTCACGGCGCCCAAATCACGAATTTCGCCGTTCCATTTGACGATCACGATCGTCGTGGTCGCGGCGAACACGTCATTGATGACGTCATGACAAACGCTCATGCGAGGCCCACGACGACCCATGTCAAGGGGTGGGTCGTGGTGCGCGTTGACAATATTGGCGGGATTTTGAAATGTCAAAACAACAAAAATCTCACCGGAGAAAATTACTTTAAACTGCAACCCATAATGCAACCTAACCTTATTATAGCAATTTTAAAATATTTATTACCTAAACGCTCAAAACGCCCCATAACCCGATCCACTTGGGTTTGCGATCGTAACGCTCACGAGTTTCTTATTGGTCTGTGCTCACGAGCAAGTGGAACGGTAAATATCGCGGTCGTGAGCGTGGTCGTTGCGATCGTCAAATGGAACGCACTGTATATAGTCTGTGCCTGACTCTCATTGTGTGTGACAATTCCGTAGAGTAAAATTTTCATATAAAAATTGTGTTTCAAGTTCTAACCTTTAACTGATGGTCGTTTTTGTTATTTAGTGAAGATTTCTAATTAAATCTTTACTCATGAAATCAGCAGCAATGACAAATATACATGGATAAACAATAACTTATGTCATACCAGAAAAAAAAAGAAAAATAACCAATAATTAATTGTTTCAAGCAACAAAATGGATAAAGTTTGGTACAGTTCTCGGTTATCGGCAGCTATAACAAATAATGAAGCATTGGGCGAAGTACGCAATGTTGCTACAGGTTAGTTTGAATATGGTTTTAATTTATTTTTGTTGTAATCTTCCTTTAGCTTTTTACCCTATTTACATAAGTAGTTTAATTTAAACAGTATTTTATAGAAAGGGTTTTCTAATCAATAACATAAACTACAAAAAAGTAATTTATATTTAATTACACCTCAAGAATCAAAAGATATAGCATAAAAAACATATTTTTAAATGGACTGTAATGACTTTGTGATGACTTAATTGACTGTAATGATTTCCTATACATTCTAAATACAGGAAAGACATTTAGAATTAGCAATACAAGTTATTAAATTAATAATAGACCATTCTAAACACATGTCGCCTGGTCTGTAAATTCTTGAATAACAATAGTTAATCAAACCTAAATAATTATATACCCTTCACTTTGGCCCGAATATAGTATATTGCCTTCCAATTGTGGGAGAGAAGGTTAGACATTAAAAAGTAGGATAATAATATTATCTATTGAGTTTCATTACAACAATCTATGGTTTATATTGGTAAGGCCTCAAGAGTCAATTTTGTGTGGCCATATTCTATATGGTACAACAACTTACATTGGTTTTTGAGACAGAGGTGTTAAAGTCTAAATGGGCTCAAACAACCATAGCTCAAGCTGTCCAAAGTAATAGCAATCACAAATAGCAAATGGATAATAATATTTCACAAGTTATATTAGCAAGCAAAATTTTGCTCTTTTTGATTGTGGTTCACGAAGCCGATAGGCTAATAATTTTATATGATGCCATGTAATCTATGAAGGACTGAGTTTGTTTTTATGAACACATTTAAAGAAAACTGGGCTGATAATGAATAGAAAGATCCAATATCACTTTGCCCAACCTGGGATTCGAACCCGAGACCTCAGCTTTGTAACCGTACCATAGTACAACTACACCACTGAGGTAGTCAGAGGCAGATGTGAAAAATGTTCATAATATATGATCAGTGTTTTTGTTTACCAATTTTGAGGGGGGCAATTTGCAATAGCAAAAATATAGAAAAATATAGAGAATAATAGCAAAAATATAGTGGTGTTCATTTGAAATAGCAATAATTACTCATTACTGTTGTAATAACATATTTTTTTCTGCTATATCTGTCAATGTAAAAATGTTAAAAAGTTAAGATTACATGTTTTTGTTTTCTGCTAGTAGAGTTTAATGTAATGTAGACTCCAACCCCTTTATTTGTAAGCCCTTAATGTAGTTAATATAAGCTGACTCAAAAATACTATTCATTGATGTCAAAAATCACTTATCAGCTTATTTAACAGCTGGTTAACTCTAAAATCACCAAGACTCTTGTTTATGCATAAGCAAAGTGGCACTTGTTTGTCAGCTGGATGTTTGATATTACTGTCAAGTGAAAACAAACACTTTATTTCCTGTGAAGTGGCAACAATTATTAGTTTATTAGTTAGCAGTTTTTTTTTATGAATAAGGTGGTGTTTGTATAAATTTATGCAATAAACAATTATACTTATCCATTTTTGTGTGTAGTCATATAATCTGTCTTTTATTTCATTAATGCATATAAAAACTTTACCGTCATTCTACAACACAAAGTATTAACAAATGATTTTATTGTTCTCAGACATTGTATCAGGACAATTTGACATTCATCGTCTTGTTGAGAACATGCAAGATGTACTGACTAACATAGACCCAGAGATTCGTGAAAAGGGCATGTTATTCTTTACAAAGGTGCTCAAAGACTTACCGAAACAATATTTGTCAGACATGCAGATCAAATTCATATCAAAGTTTTATATAGACCGTTTAAAAGACAATCATCGGATGATACCGGCAGTTTTAGAAGGATATGCAACTATTGTTGAAATGGAGAACTATAAGGCTGAATGGAGCGCTGACTTTTTTGTGGAGTTGTTTAAAGAGGTATCTTGCCAATCACAGGGTAGGCATGATCGGTATAATGTATATCACATTATAAATACTATTATGAACAAAGATATGGAGTGTAAGTATTAGTTATAATGTTTTTTTATTATCCTATTTATTTTGGGTTATGAGGAAATGTTTTAAAAGCCAATTTAAATATTAAAATGTTATATACATTTACATAAGGGTGCCTGATTAGATAAAGTGAGTAAATAGAATAAAATAATAAAGCAAACAATAATATAATACTTGTCAAAGAATTGTGGGGATCAGACCCCATAAGGGTCATAAAATGCTTGAAATAAAGCATTCTTTTAAATATGTTATAACCCTGACATTCCCACTTTATTTGCAAACTACATAAAGAACATTGGTAAAATCATTGTTAATGCAATTCTTAAGCGTCTATAAATTTCATGTATAAAAATATTAATAATTAATTTGATAAGTAATTTTGGTGCCTACCTCACGGCGAACCTAAGCCTGAATTACGAAAACACATTTTTCGTAAAACTCTATTGATATTTGCTTCAATTTATTGGAGAGGCGTTATGTCGTTTCAATGTTGCCATTTTTAAAATATATGCTTGAATGGCTTTCTTGCATTATCTTTCTCAGATAATTAATGTAAAAAAATAGTGCAGATAAGTGAGAACAGCAACATAATCACTGATTAATTAATTAAGGAATAACAATTTGCTTCTGTCGCCCGAAAGCGATATTGTGCAAATAATAATATATAGTTGTCCCCTCTTTCCTTTTTATTTCATTGCACATGATATTACTATAAGATCACGATTAATGAAATAAATAAGTACTCGATGTTTAAATTGCGTGTAAAATATATTTTTTTACTTTTATTTGTGGGTCATAACTTTGCCTCACGCCAATATAAATGGAACAAAATAACATTAACTACCCACAGAGTTTGACAAGATATAGAAAATCTGTAAAACTTTAAAGTGGAATATCTTTTTTCCTAGGCTTGCTACAATAGTAAACCTTAAGAAATTAGTGTTCAGGAATTCGAAATCTATATTTTAAAATATTTTTCATCTCAATACACACAAAAAAAATTACAACAAAAAAATGTATGGAGGATTATCATTGTTCTTTAACTCTGATAAAATCATATACTTTTGTAATCCTTGCAGATGTAAAGACACTAGGACCGGATTTCGTTTACGGTGTAATATCAGCAATGGATGGTGAAAGAGATCCGAGGAACTTGATCTTCCTATTCAGATTTTTACCAAAATTTATCAAGAATGTGCCATTAGGTCATTTAGTGGGAGAAATGTTCGAAGTTATTGCATGCTATTACCCAATAGACTTCAATGCGCCATCGTCAGAGGGTAAAGTTGTGACGAGGGATGATTTAGCCAATGCTTTGATACCTTGTCTTTGTGCTATACCTGAGTTTGGTGAGCCCTGCTTAACTCTCCTGTTAGAAAAATTAGAAGCTGATTTGCGACAGGCTAAAAAGGATTCGTTGGATCTATTGGTAAGCGTAATCCTGTATATCGTATTGTGGTCGAAGTAAATAACTGCATGAATGTTTTTTTAATAATTATGATAATGATAAAAGTTGGATCACATAGGGATTATAGCAAATGACATAATAGTTAGGTATATAAGAAAATAAGGTTTAAAATAATAACTAAGGTTGCAGTAAGTCGCTGGATGCAGGCCGCTTCCAACAGGTCATTGTGATCCTTGGGGGAGGCCTATGTTCAGCAGTGGACTTCCTGTGGCTGATATGATGATGATGATATGAGAAAATAACCCATTTGATGATGATTATATTTGAAATATTGCGATGTGACGAGCCTTATGGATTTAACTATAACATATTTACGAATATAAAACACAAAATCTAGCGTATTTTTGCAAATTAGTAGGTTGATTGAGGACAAGTTATTGGTGGTGTTAATACAGTTTGGGAAAATTCATTTTCAGGCGGAATCTTGCAAAGTATTCGAACCGCAGGTATACTTTCCATTCCTGAAAGCATTATGGGGCGAGATTCGAGTTAGTATAATGCACAAATCAGACGATGCGTTGAGAATTTGCGCACACCAGGCCTTGTCTGCGCTTATTGCCAATTTGTCAAAAACGGCAAACAAAGGTCAAGAGTTTGAAACATTCGTCAAAGGAATAATTATTGTAGTTCAAAGAGACATAGCTGATGCTACAACGGTAGCGAATTTTATCAAAGCTACAGCAGTTGTAATGACAA
Organism: Hyles euphorbiae; assembly: GCA_023078785.2. Classification (NCBI taxonomy): domain Eukaryota; kingdom Metazoa; phylum Arthropoda; class Insecta; order Lepidoptera; family Sphingidae; genus Hyles; species Hyles euphorbiae. The sequence continues at coordinate 14,522,178 of CM041051.1, forward strand.
TGGCCAACGCGACTAAAGAAGCTTGCATTGTAGTCACAAAGATCATGGTGCCATCGATCATTGCTTATTACGAATTCAAACGTACTGAAAAACTGCAATTGGCCAGTCTCGAGTTCCTAGCTGATTTGTTTCACGCGGCAAAGAAGTGGGAGGTTGTAGATGAGATTGGCAATCATATTATGGAACTGCCAAGTTTGTGCCTCAAAGCCGTTAGCCAGCAAGATAAAGATTACCAGATAGTTGGACTGAAAACTTTGCTCAAAGTGAAAGAATTGATGAGGTCTGATTTAGTGTTGCCATTTGTAGAAGTCTTAGTCAGTTTCGTCCAACGTTCGCAAGACGCCGATGTGTTACAAATGAGCATAAATACTATTCACTCCATAGCAGTAAAATACCCTGAAATGATTATGGATTACGTTGTGAAGGGAAAGTTTGATGTAAACAATTTGGCGGAAGACAAACCAACCCTTCAGAAACGTGCGCGATTGCTGTCGAATTTGGCCAGTATTGACGATTTCACAAAAGTTATAATTGAAGAAATGTTGAAAATGATTGTCACTCACGACGAAGACGCCTGTCAAGTAGTAGAGGCACTGAGCGAAGCGGTATTGGACAATAGTTTGTATAACGAAGAAAAGGTGGTTCAAATTGAAAGTGATCATGGTTTAATGGAGAATGTCATTGCATGGCTGTACCAAGAAAAGGATCTGCATAATCGGGACACTTCAGACGGTTTCGCATTAGTAAAGAGATTAATGGGCAAACTGCCACCTGAGAAACAGAAAAATATGCTAGACAAGCACACTAAAAAGGCTATAGACAAATGTTCAGAAGATAATTATTATTTCTTTTTGATAGAGGCTTTGTACGGCCCCTTACGTCAAGGAGTTAGTATAGATTACTCGGAAAACATAGTGAATCTCTCTATATTAATTGCTTTGGAAGATGATCAAGAAGAGTTAAGGAACTGTGCGGCAGGTTTGCTAGCTCAGTTATTGAATAAAGCCGATTTTGGAAAACCTTTTGAACTTATTTATGAGATATTGAAGAGTAAGTTGGATGAACGAGCGGAGAAAGATGGCAATGTATCAGAAAGCTTGATAATGTTGTATGCTTGGTTAACTAAATCATTGGTGATGAGAGGAAGCAGTATATATTCGGAATGGTTCTACAAGGTAAGATTTTTTATTACGCACATTCTTAAGACCAAAATACGCAAATTCTTATTTATCACTTATATTTTTCAGATTGTTAACCAAATGGACGATCCCAACCACAGTGAGTTCGTAGCTAAAGCTATGAAGTTGATTATGTCTACTTCAAGTCACTCGCTCACAAAAGAGAACCACTGTAGAATAAGTCCTTTATATCACCAGAGGGTGTTTGTCGAATTCTTCAAATTCACGCAAAGCAAGGAGGCATTCGATTTGAAAGTGAAAGAAGACTATTATTTGACTTGGGCGTACCTATTGAAGGAGACGCCTACAGCAGTGTATTCCAAAGATTTAGATAAGGTGAGAATTTACAAACTTGTATAACTATTACTTTTGTTACTTATACTATTTACTCGTGACTATAAGTACACAAGTATGCAAAAATGTACATTAATTTAGCTTTATTAAGAATACAACTAATCGACGTTAACACATTTTTATTTTTTGTTTTTATCATCTTATCTTGTGATAAAATTCCTCTTTGCCCCAATGTGTTTCATTAATTCTTTGAAATTACACCCGTGGTATTTAGACCAAACGCACTTAGATTCTGACTAATCGAAATCCAATGAAAAATCTTTTAAACTACAAATAATAACACATTAAAAAAATCCAAGAATAGTTGTATGTAGGAATATATGTGTATCATATTGACGTATGTATCTTTATTTTGAAGGTGGCGAGAATAATAATCGATTCAGTCATATACAACAAAAAGGAATTACTTATAATAATGATTGGAATGCTGACACATTTGGTTCAAATTCAACACCCGTCTGTGATCGACAGCCTTCAGAGTTTGTTGCCCAGACTCACGGTCCTATCTCGATACAAAGAATCTATGGTAAGTATGCAACGTCTTTCTCCCACACAACAGTAGTGTGAATGCACTGTTGTGTTCCGGTTTAAAGGACATTGTAGCAATAGTAACTACTGGACATATTGAGACTTAACATCTTATGTCTCAGGATGGCGAGCGCAGTGGAATGCCAAGCCTTGTTTTGTAATTCGTGGTGTTGTTTGGTTTTGCTACTATCGTATCGCTTAGCAACATTCTAATGGCATGCTCGAATCGCCATTCATTGCAGTACAAAAAGTATAGTAATTAACATTAAAAACATCGTGAGGAAACCTGCATACCATAGCGATTTATAAGAATGTCAATGGTATGTAAGTCCGCCCACCCGCACTAGGCCAGTGTGGTGGATTATATGGCCTAACCACTCTCAATCGTACTCTCGATTGTAGAGGAGGCCCGTGCCCTGCAGTGGGACGTATATAGGCTGATACAGATTGTAATACTTATGCAATTACCCGAAAGTTATGGCACTTTTAACCTGACCCTTGAGGAGGGTGCCATCGATCTGGTTGAAGTAGGTTCGATGGAATTTATCTCTACCGACTCTTCCTTTCACTCTCGCCTCATCTGTTTTGTTAATTGCCTTTTATCGATCCTCTGTACATGACTAAACAATCTTAACATCAAAATGATTCCAATCTTCTATGTGTTATTCCAAAATTTCCGGTACCGGCGTAACTTTATTTTATTAATAAAAATATTATTCTCCATTTTCAGGATGTCCGAATAGCAAGTTTAAAGTTCCTTGCTTACGTAGCGGATGCGTACAATGCCGTACATCTGATACCATACAAGCAAGATATCATCATCGGCTTGGCGCCTGCTCTTGATGATAAGAAGCGGCTGGTTCGAGACGTAGCTGTAAAGGCAAGATCTAGATGGTTCTTAGTAGGAGGACCTGGTGATAAAAAAGATTGAATAATCAACTATATTGTTAAGTTGTGGCTGAAATGATCGATTTCTTTATCGATAAAAAAGTTCCGAGTATCGATATTGCTGAATGTTCTTATTTATCGATACGGATAGTTTTCTTTAACCGTTTTAAATCTGTGGCAATGTGATGTCTTTATTTTACATACATTTATATTGTTTACTTTCATTGAATACATTTTCATCGATTACCATGCGGCTAATTATTGGAAAATATTCAGAGTAGAAACAGTTTTCAAAAATAAATATCGATACATTGGCTTTTTAAAGAATATCACTTTACGTGCATTGACGAATCTCGATGAGATAACATAGACATTTACTATACAATGATTACTGTTAACCTCCATTATCGAATTTGAGAAGTATATAATCTATTTGCCGAAGCCGAGATTTAATCGTAATTTTCTTTACTGGTTATTTTCACTGAATCGATCTGTCTATATATCGATCTAACCATTCATTTTATAAGTAGCCAACATTTAATGTACTAAGTTACTGATGTCAAAGCCACAAAGTATCGACTTAAATATGCCGTCTCGTTGAAAAGTCTTTGTATAATGACTGAGTGACACTTGTGTTGTTTACTATGACAAGTTTTATACTATGTGAATGATGTGAATGATTGTGTTTCCTAGGCGATTGTAAATAGCCACTAGTAAACACTGCCTTTCTGACTTTACGGAATTTTCAGTAGCGATTACAAAGGGATCTATTATAAAGTAGGCAGCAAACGAAGTTGTAATAATGTAATTAGGCTTTTGTAAATAGTAATTTCATACAAGAATTCTGTAATTTGGACACCTCAAATAAATGGGAGTTTTTATAGTAGTAACTACTGTACGGATTATGTAAAATTACTGTCATTGATTATACTTTCTAAAAGTTATTATTGTTATTATTTATAGATATCGATTTTATCGATAAAGCGATTCGTTTAATGGCTGATTTGTACGCTCTACTATCGAGAGTAAAACTATCGATAGTTTGTTACTTAAATATGAAATGGTGATTATTGAATGAATAATAAAATCATATGGCAACTGTTTCCGCGCCTAAAAAGAAGGAAATAATACTTAAATCTATCACTGATTATGACGTGTATAAGAGCATTTGATAAATGTGGTTGTCTGTTATTGTACGTAACCAAGAAGAATGTACGTACCCTGGTAAGTCAATACGAATGTTTGCAATTTATAATAATTTCTAATAATACATTCAAAAAACGTATAGGATCCAATTTATGATTGCTAATCGATAAAAATATTTATCTTACTCTAACTTAATATTTAGAGAATTTATTGTCAAAACGCACATCGCGACGTATAATATTAATCATACGATACGCGTTGTTACCATTTTGCTCTACCACTTAAAATTAAATGCAAAATATCACATTCATGTTTTTATGATTATTATTTACACTAGAATAATGGTTGTATACTGACGCATTTAATATCGATGTTTATATCGAACCCCAAACTCTCGATAAATATTTATGATATGTATTGAATGTTTAATGTGATGTTCTGAATGTAGCATGAATGTGTGGATTTATTCCGATTTGACAATACGAATTGTGATAGATTGTGGTATATATTGAAGATTTTGGGTTCGCCTATTATTCACTAAAACATGTTGTTGAGCTTACATACATATATATGTACATATGTTTAATCTGAAATTATTTATATCTGATATGGATGTGTTATAATATTATATGAAAGTGTATCACTAATGTAATCCAATATTCTGGTATACATCAATTATTTTCAACTTTCCTATTGTCATTGTAGATCCATTCTTTACTTTTTACTTCCTTAACAGAGAAAAATGCAATATTGTTAAAAGACAAAAACTAATAGGAATCATGTTTTCCTAGAGATTTCCTAGAAGGATTTGACTGAAAATTAAATTGTTTTTGTAACCGTGTAAAGAGTTGATGCATTTTATTTTCTCATTTTTTCTGTTCTGTATTATGATTTCTTTAACTGTCTTGTTTCTCGTCTTATATTACTGTACAGTAAAAATGCTTTTGGATTTATATGTTTCACCTATTTTATGTACGTATTTCGATACTTCCATTAAAGATGATAGAATCTAAAAATTGTCAAGAGAACCCCATTAAGATCAAATAAAAAGTCGCTTTTAAAAGTAAACCTTTATATCTTATATTGTATCTAATTGTGACTATAAATGTGTACTGTACTACATATGAAATTAAAAGTAATAATACTTACTGTGGGACCTAAAACTCACTCATAATATATTCTTATAAGTTGTCATATTTTAGATTCTGTAATTTTCTAAGATAAATTGGGGTACTAAGCAGCTTTGCAATGTTATATTAAGAAAATTTTAGCGATAGTAGATCTGATCTGAGCCACTTCATATCGAAACAATAGGTGATTATGTTGCGACTTTCTGTTAGAGACTATAATATACAATTACAATTGTTTTGTTGCTTGAAATAAAGTTTTTATTTTTTATACATTGTCTCATTGATTTTAAGGGCACTACACACTAAAGCCTGGCGGTACAACCCGGAGGCATATAAAAAACGAATCATGTCGACATCAATGCACGTGTTGCCCGCCGAAATGACGTTTCGAGAACGCAAGTGTTATTCTAGTCATGACGTCAACAACGTTATAAAAATGGTCCTTATTCTGTCGAGCTGCTGTCATGTCGCCGACAATGTTTTCCGACTTGCAATGAGTGGAGCCGCAGGCCTATGTTGCCAATAACATACATACAACGTAGATGATACAACGACATTATTATGACGTATGTATGACATGAAACGTTGTAATTTTGTGTGGCTATAAAGAAAAGAAAATAAGAAGGCAGTTTGTGTTGCTGAGGGAGTTTCTTGCGCAGTTTCTTCTTCACAGCTACAACACGTTCCGAAGTGGCTATTACTGAACTGGCTGGCAATGGCTAGCAGAAATAAACTATTCAAAAGATCTTGTGGAAGACTATTTGAATAAAGAATATAGGTATTGAATAAAAAAAGTTGCCTGTGGGTGGGCAGCTTTGGTATGTAGTGCCGACTGCGCTTTAGTGGTGGCGGTATTTTGATATCAGATTTTTCTAAAACGAGTGAAGAGTAGATGGTCTGAAGAATCGATTGAGGTGCAATACCCACTACTAATTAATTGATCTTATCTCCCCCTTTCGGTGACGAATGCCTCGGTGGCATAGTTGTATTAAAATATTATTAGAAAGCAGAGGTCTCGTGTTTGAATCCCGGGTCGGGCAAAGTGATCTGGATTTTTCAATTAATTGCCAGCTCGAAGTCAAAATGTGTGCTCGATATGGCGATAGGCTCGCCCCCTATCACATTATGGTATAGAACACACAAGACGAAATGTGGGTGTATTCGTTGCTACCAGCACTTCTGCCAACCCCTTCTGGTAAAAAAGCATGAGTTTATGTATGTACCCCAAGAAATTGTCAAAGGTCCAATAATCTTTTCATTTCACCTTTTATCTCGTTCTATCTTATTTTCATTATTGATTTAACATCTTGTAACACACCCAACCATTGCACTTGTTGAATCAAACTTACACGGCCTTATAGACCAAGAGTCCGTGGCCACCCGATTTTCTTCATTTTATAAAAGCTGAAAGTTTTTCTGCGCATGCCTCTGACATAGGTATTAGGCATCACAAGACCAGCTTTTATGAAGTTCCGATCGTGGTTGCTTTGTTGTGTGCTGAGCTGATTGTGTGATGTCTATATCAGAGGCAAGCGCAGACAAACTTTATGACGAAATACTGTCGGCCACGGACTCTTGGTCTATAAGGCCGTGTTATACATAAACAGTTTTAAAACCTATTTCAGTTATCGAATTTTTATCTTTTTTACTCAAAATGAATTACAAAGTCTTTCAAAAGGGAGAAAATATTCGATGTAGTCATCGAGTTAATAATAAAGTTAATATCTAATAAAGTTAATATAAAACATGATTTCTCGTTAAAAACTAACTAGGTCTATTTCATTGCAAAGACGTTTCATACATTACAGCTTTACAAATCTAGTTAGCTGTTAGTAGGTACTAGGTATACTAGTCTAGACCTTTTCTTTATCTAGACGTTGCAGTGGCAGCGCACAACCTAAATTAATGTGAGAAAATTTAATCTAGTGAATTTGGAATGAATGTGGTGGATTGATAAAATGAAGCTATTTTAATTCAGTAGCGATTTGTTACATTGACGTCTCGGTTTCGAATCCCGGGTGAGGCGAACAATTTTTTTCTATTCATTATCAGACTGGTGTTAGAATTTGCGCAGTCAGTAATTTGTTTCCGATATGGCGATAAGCTCTCCACCTATTAAATCATGGGACGGAACACAAGATCCGAAACATGGCGTGATGTATGTTTTATTCGATATTAATTATTCGATAATATAATAATGATTATGTATAATAAAATATACCTACTCCCAACAGTCACATACATAGTTCTGACCCCACATTAAGATCAATGAAGTCTTGTGTCATGGGTATCGCAAATATTTGTAGGCCACACAAACATTAATTGTATCAGTGCGGGGATCGAACCTGCGACCTTTAGTTTCACAGTCGTCGTCTAACCAACTACGCCACGGCGGCTGTCGTAAATCGTAATATAATATAGCCACTAACCTGCTATCTTATCTTCCCACACAGCCTTAACTCAATAAATCAACTAATTTAATAACATTGAAACACACCTCACGTCTGCACCCAAATACCAGTATCGCCGCACTTTCACAGTCCCTAGGATTAGTTGAACAAATCTCTGCCCACTAACAATTTGATCCGAATTTGCATAATCTCTTATCACGAGGCGAGCATTTGGCGCAGTTTAAATGTTAATGAAGGGAGAACCCTTGGTTCGGGGTTTTTAAACCTATTGTCCGGGGACAGACTGGAGTGACGTTAGTTAAAATAAATATTTTTGGTGGCCATAAAATATAAGTTTTATGAGATAATCTGGAATATAAACTGGTTATTAAGTCCACTTGGTTAATTTATACAGTTTTCAGTGACTTATTAAAGGAATAATTGTGAGATATTTCAGTTTTATTGCCTAGGCTTAATTAGACCGTTTTTTGCGGCCTTTCATTCATAGATATTTTTCTTTTTTATTATTTATTTTGCCCGCCCTGTGACAACGAATGCTGAAACTTAACGAAACGTTTTGAATATCCTACTGTTCCAACCATAGTTTTCAACTGTACTTTTCCTGTGCTAATAACTATCCAAACAGTTTTTTAGTTATTTAACCAATTTTGAAATTTTTTTTGTTCTCTAAGTGACCACTAAACTTTATCATCAAGTCTAGTAAAGTTAATGTAAAAAAAAAACAACATAAACTTGCCAAATTGCGGTTTTTTAACAACAAGCCAAGTTTAAGTTAGGATTATATTGTGTTACAATTTGTGGGAATATTTGATTTGTTATTCTATCGTCGGGTTATTTCGAACTTTCGGTGTTTGCTGTAATAAAGCCGAAAATCGCATGGCTCCTTTACGCCGGAATAGGTACAGAGAAAAAGTAGTGAACCACACACTTGAGTCTAATCTGGTTTGCTCGTATATCTAGGAATCCCAATGGACTGCCGACTATCGTAACCAATGTTTATCAAGTAGACGCTGCAAAAACACTTTATAAATCTACACGTGCCGATCCGATTCAATAGGTAATCGATAGAGAACGATAATCGATTTTGTACCTGAAGAATTAATACAATGATACAACGCAAAACCAAAGCTGTCATGGAATAACATTTTAATATGTGTCCAGGGAAACTATGTCTCGATTAAAATCATATGAAAAACATCATATTCACTGTTTCAATAAACCAAAATCGATTCTATAAAAATCACAATCATAAATCGATTACATTGAGATAAAAAAACGTAAAAAGCGAATTAACATTCCCACTACAGCTCAGTATAAATCGACGTCCATTGCAGATAATACGATCCCCATTTAAATTGAATCATCAACGGGTTCCCATCGTTTAATCCAAGGTCCGAGGATTGTAAGCCATTTCCACATCTATCCATCTAGGGACTCATCGGGAGATAGCCCCTACACGCGTGGCATTTACAAAATCTTGTTTAGTCTCGTCTGCTAATGTTCAAAGCCGAATGAGGTCTTTATGTAAAGGGTTATTCTTATACGAAAAGGATTAAGTTGTGCTATTCAAACGGTATTTGAATAAATTCTCTTTGAGAGAGACATGTTGTGTTAATTTGTTCTATGCATGGAAGATTAAATGAAGATTTATTTTGATTAATTTATTAATTGCTTTATTGGATTTTCAATTTGTTTATGGGAATATGGGAAGCCTTATATTGTGATGTTATCTGATGTGAATAAAAAGAAAATCTACGTTTAATGGATTTTCTATGTGGTGGAGTCTCGCTGTTGTCAGATAAGATTCAGCAAAATGGGCAGGCTCGGGTAGAATCACTGTCTCACAGGATATCGACGATACATTTTGCCAAACTAGCTTTTCTTATTAGTTGCATACAATTGCTAATGTTCATAAACTTAACATCCCAATGCGACAAAATAAGGCTTCCGCGATTCAAACGCAAGGCCAAACTATCGTACCTCGTTACGTTTAACAACTAAGCACCACTCAGTACTGTCATAAACGCTGCCAATTTACCAAAGCATTCCTAAAAACCTTAGGGCCTCTACTTGGAGATTACCTAGCGGAATTGGTTCTGCAAATTGGCTCAGCTATACCCTCAGTTTGGGAAAAAGCCTTTTTGGTATACGATGAGTTGGCTAATTGGACATCTGTATGACATTGGCTGCGTAAAGTTGCTGTTTCGATTAGGCAATTTTATTAAGTTAGTTATTTAGATTGATATAAAACTAATATTACGCCTGGACTGCTCCGTGGTCACGAATTATGTAAAGGAATCGAAATGTCGGGTTAAACAAATGTAAAAATGAAACCAAAGCCGCGATAAAATCCGTGAATAATAGTTTTATTTCAATGTGTAAATCTACGAAACCATTATAGTTCTTTAATACACTAATGAGTTACAAAGTCACACAATTCAATTTCAGCTCGGTTTACGGATTAAACAAATTACGTCTTTGTTCATGAGCCTTTATTCAACCGCCAGGTAGGGTGAGCCTGAGAAATGTACAATATATCGGATATATCCAGACTGCAATAAAAAACGAAGCCAGGTGGTAGTTTTAGTGACTTCAGATACAATACAACTAAAAAATTCGTTAAAAAGGCAATGATGTTTCTTTTTTATCTATCGTCGTGTTTGGGTGATAAATAATAGGTTTTCCTAAAATAACAAGACTAATAACCCTTTTATTTTAAAGATGCATTTATACATTGGGTTTAAATTATATTTTAGCTATTAAGATTATGTATTTATCGCCTTTTACCTAATCATTTCATCTCGGTCTATACCATCTTATCATATCCCGTCCCGTCTTACCCGGTTACTTTTCATTTTGTTACCTAACATTTCGTGTCCCATTGCATGCAATCCTGTCCTGACTGGTCCTATATCATTTGCCCCACTTTATCCTATCCCATCCCTTCATAATTTGTGCATAGATTTAAACATCTAAATCACTGTTACAATGGATTCTTATTTATTGTTCTAAGCTATGTAACTAGCCACACCCATGTAAAATGTTATGATGAACATGTTTGATATATTTAAAAAGGATCAAAATTATATTTAAGCGTGCTTTGGAGATACAGGGGACAGTAAACCTAACCCCACACCTCTTGTTCTCAAAGGACAGCACATTTGTTATTCTCTCTACGTTGCGAGTGTTTATCGGCCGAGGTGACCACTTGCCATCAGCCAAATACACTTTAAATATTCAAGGTAACATGACATACCGTTTTTGTGTGAGTGTGCAAATTCCGTGGGGTCCAAGGGTAAATGTTCACTCAGACAGTTTAATTTATGTAAATTTTCCGATTAGTAGAATAAAAATTCCCTGAAAATTATGAATATAATTAAAGGAATTCGAAAGGATGTAGTTAAACTGTAGCAGGTAAAGGCTAAAGACTGTGATTGGACAATACTCTCAGATTTGGACATCCTTTTTTAGAGTTTTCAATAGATAAACTTTACTTGTAATTTCACTTATATTTTAATATAGATGTCCTTAGTATATCATATTTATATGTGAAAATAAAATACGAAAAGCTCGTAAACATGAAATCTAAAAGGTTGTGTAACATAAAGCTTTTGTTATTTTTAGCACTGTTCTTGCGTAGTTTACAATTAGATAATTGTAGAATAAGAGCAGGAAGAACCGGCTAAAAATCAACTCATGTCTTTCTGTGTTATGCTGCTCAAAATATTTCCCCGTCAAAGCAATTCTATTCCAATCTCTATTGCTTAATAATAACGGCTTCATGGGAATCCACTTGCGGAAATAATTGTTTAAATCATAATTACAGGGAATATTATCCTTATAATTATTATAATGAACCAAATAATCTCATATAACTCGAGAACCAGTAGTCAGATATAGTAAACAAATTACGATAGGGAACCAATCCAATATCGCTCACTAATGAGCACGAGGCAATCGAGAGATCGATTGTGATGGCTTAGGTCACAGTCCAATACTCTGGCCCGGTGCATGTAAGCAGACTTTTTAAGCCGCAAAAAGTCTTGTTAATAACTTTATAACAATGAAATAAAAGTACTTTTTTACGAATTTACATGTCTATGAAAATTAAAGATGTCAAAACGTAAAGATGATTTTTTAAATCTCTGTGATAGTTTACATAATACACAGATAATGCTGCGTTCCCAACACAAAGCATAAAGCTACGTAAAAGCATTACACAACACCAATCCATAAAAGATAGCTAAAAGATAATGCGCTAATAACCAGTAGTTCAGTGTGCGTAGCTAATGTGCGCTGTAACTAAGCCTAGTAATCCACAGACCTGGTTTTGCCGAGTCAATGGGTAGATGGGTTAGACCGGGGTTAAATCTGTAGGAGCCTAGATACAGCCGGAAATAATGAGGGTGTTTTGTTTAGATTCGCTTAGGATAATATTTATGGACTTAAATTAGCTAGGGTTTAAGGGTTAACTTTTAAGTATAACAAGACCTTTCTTATTATGTGTAGTTGATAATTGATATATTCCATTGGGCTAATTAAAGTTTGTTAAGTGAATTAAAATGAAAAACCAGTCGAAATAAGTTACATTATATCTCGAGTACTAACTGTTTTAAATAATTAAATACAACGTGATTGTTGTGCTCTATACTGCTATACCTGTTTCGTCCTGTTACATTCTGTTCTGTATCGACTACCCTCCAATTCTATCCCATTTGATCAGCCTTATCTACTTTCTACTCTATACTCTATCTCACCTCATCTCCTCTATCCCTGTTAGTTTGAAAGAGTTGTAAATATATAGGTATATGAATGTCTACATTATCCCACAGGAACACTGCATTTGCTTGTAAGAAAAGGAGCCTATAAATTGGTCCAGTCATGTGCGCGTAAAGAAGTAACAAACACACAAACTTTCATGTATGTTTAATGTTAGTAGGAAAAAAAACTCGCCGCAGATTTTTTTATATACATACATACGCCGAGGAGTTTACTACTAACGTTTATTTCTCGAACATATAAACAGAGTTGGCATCAGTACCATCAAAACTTTCCAAATTTTCGGCACAAATTAAATATAGCCTATTGTCATATCAGACAAACATTTGCACCTTGGGAAAACACAAAAAATGTAGAAATCCGAAATCCTATAATTTTCTATGCATAATAACTAGATCATTATTCATTAAGTTCCTTAAGCTACTTTGCAAGAGAATAGCTGAGACAGTGGACTTCAGGTGCTCTTGAAACAACAAGGGTCTTGAGACTTTTCTACGATGCGTAGATAGATAGATAACACTTTATTGTTCACCACATATTACATACAAGTAAACAGTTTTGGTATGTAAGTCCGCCAACCCGCACTAGGCCAGCGTGGTGGACTATATGGCCTAACCACTCTCAATCATACTGTCGATTGTAGAGGAGGCCCGTGCCCTGCAGTGGGACGTATATGGGCTGATGCAGAATGCAGAAACAGTTTATATTTTTTGAAATAGTGTAACAACTGGCGGTCTTATCGCTATAAGAGATCTCTTCCAGACAACCAAATGTACGTGCGTAGCTGCAGTTTTTTAATTTCACGTGACTTCGGATCTATAAACTCCTTACTAGTAATGCTACTGGTGGTAGGTCTCTCATATGTGAGAGGCCACCTAGGTACTACCGTAATGTCTATTTCTCCCGCCAAACATCTAAATGCTCTGTTGTGTTTCGAATTGAAGGATAGTGTAGCCAGAATGACTACTGGACATATTGAGACTTAACATCTTTCGTCCTAGGATGACGAGCGCAGTGGACTGCCACGCGTTGCTTTGCAATTCAAGGTGATTGGTTTTTAGGCTAGTCAATAAAGCCTCAAACCCCTAAGTAATTCGTAACTCGTACAAATTTTGAGGGTTTGTTAAGGAAGGTAAAATAACTTACCGTGTGATTTTGCAGCGTTCTGGGGTGTACGGAAAGGGTTGAAAAGGGGTGAAAAGTGTTTATTGTTAATAACATTGCCAAAAAAATTACTAACACGCTGCAAATTTGTAAGTATGTTGGTCTCACCATTTTGTAACATGTATTAAATTTGCAGCGTTCTGCAACATACGGAACATTGTTTATTATCAAAAAACATTAAAATTTGTTAATAACATATCCAAAAAAATTACTAACACGCTGCAAATTTGAAACTATGTTGTTCTTACCATTTTGTAACATGTATCAAATTTGCAGCGTTTTGCAACATACGGAACATTGTTTATTATTAAAAAACAATAAAATTTGTTAATAAGAGGGGGTAAAAAAAATTAGTAACTCGTTGTAAATTTGAAACTATGTTGTTCTTACCACTTTGTAACATGTATCAAATTTGCAGCGTTTTGCAACATACGGAACATTGTTTATTATTAAATAACAATAAAATTTGTTAATAAGAGGGGGTAAAAAAAATTAGTAACTCGTTGTAAATCTGTTATTACCTTGTTTACACCTTTTCAAAACATTTTTTAACTTTGCAAAATTACTGTTTTATATTAACAATAGTATCGAACAATAAATAAAATATTTCAATAATACTTTTCTGAAAGAAAATTGATAACGTCAATAGAATTTTATCATTATTATTTAATCAAAGTTTATAATAAGAAATTTTCATTGTTGTTATAGTAAATTAATAATTTTTCATAATTTTGAAATACGAATAATCATTTTAATAAGTAATAAATCTTAAAATAATAGTAGTGTAAATATAGCAGTGAAATTATAGTTATACAACAGAACTTATCAAAAATTTTTTGTATTTAAAAATCATAAAATATAAATTTGGTTGTAATTTAAGAATAATTTATTTGGTGTTTCGCTTGTCTTCGTGTCCATCAGGTCCACCAGAAACAACTGTAATTAAAGGAAATAATGTATTAGAAATTTTGCAACACATTGATGAGATTCAATGTTAATGTAATGATTTCAAGAATACTAACATCTCACAAATTATTCATCCTCTAATATTCGCCTTTTTTTCCTGGTCGTTGGTCCAGATGGGCTGCCGTTGTCAGATTTTTTTTTTTTTTTATTTTATTGCAGTGAATGGCGAGACGAGCATGCCGCTCGCCTGATGGTAAGCGTTGCGACCGCTCATGAACAGAAGCAAAACCAAACAACACCTTGAATTACAAAGCAATGCTTGGCATTCCACTGCGCTCGCCATCCTGAGACATAAGATGTTAAGTCTCAATATGTCCAGTAGTTACTCTGGCTACAATGTCCTTCAATCCGCAACACAACAGTGCATTTAAACTGCTGTTTGACGGGAGAAATAGACATTGCGGTGGTACCCACCCAGGCAGCCTCTCACATATGAGAGACCTACCACCAGATAAATTTAACTCGCCTACATTTGCCACAGGTGAGTTTTCTGCCTCAAGTTGATTAAGAGCCACTGCTTCATTGGAATTGTCATCTTGAAATAATTCATGCGGCTCTCCAAAATTGTCATTTTCGGCATTTAACAGACTGTTTTTCAGTGCGTCTGTTTCATCATCGTCCATGTCATCGATTTCAATTTCCCGGATGTTTGAGCAAGTTTCACCATGACAAGACAAGCACATTTGTGTACATTTGAGGCCACTTTTCCTGCAACTGCATGCTGCGGTTGAGCAACCTTTCTCACATCTACATGAGACGAGTTTCAGGACTTCTGGTGGTGCAGCTTCGAGAGTCGTCATAGTTGGAATCAGACCGTGCGATCCTCTCGTCCAACCCCATGATGTTGCAGGTAAATCGTTACCTATAACAGATAAAAATCAAAAGAAAATGTTATAAAAATTCTACCAAATACATATATTAATAAAATTAATGTTCTCTTTACAGACACAGAAGAATTTTCAACTCACCTAACCATTGCTGCACTTGATGATACACCCGAAGAGAATGTTGGTGTGCTGCAGCTTTCGTGGGTGGTAAACTGCAGAGGTTGTACTTGCTCTTGGTAATAGACCGAGCAAATCCTTCGTACCGTAAATCATTCAAAGATTTTGGCAGCTTTCCTCCGTACATCTTGATAAAGATTTTTTCTCCTGCATCATCAAGGTCGTCCGGCTGCGCATTTTGTACATTGAAGCATACAACGGCTTCCTGAATTTGTGAATCTTTAAGGACAAGCGTGGTTAATTTCGTTTTGCCTTAGTTGAAAGGAGCTGAAGTGGTGTCACATCCGGAGAAAGCGTGACAGGTGAGAATGTGTTCGGCAAATTTTTCTTAATTAGACTGTTTGAGGAAAAAATGGACGTTGCAGATTTTCCTTTTGCGGGCTTCATAAAATACACATTTCTGTGTCTGTCCTCTGCTACACCGGTTAAGATGACGAGCAAATCAACATCTTCTCCCACGATAATCACCGTCTCATAATTGGCAGACTCCTCCAGAGCAGGGCAGACGATTAACGTATCTGCATCTTCTGTGTGCTGTTTCACATGGTACCCAACGTTCGATAGTTTTGACTTCAATAATGTTATTAATTGATCATTTTTTGATCAATTTCATCTTAACCGGTATATACACAAATGTGCCTCAAATGTACACAAATGTGCTTGTCTTGTCATGGTGAAACTTGCTCAAACATCCGGGAAATTGAAATCGATGACATGGACGATGATGAAACAGACGCACTGAAAAACAGTCTGTTAAATGCCGAAAATGACAATTTTGGAGAGCCGCATGAATTATTTCAAGATGACAATTCCAATGAAGCAGTGGCTCTTAATCAACTTGAGGCAGAAAACTCACCTGTGGCAAATGTAGGCGAGTTAAATTTATCTGACAACGGCAGCCCATCAGGACCAACGACCAGGAAAAAAAGGCGAATATTAGAGGATGAATAATTTGTGAGATGTTAGTATTCTTGAAATCATTACATTAACATTGAATCTCATCAATGTGTTGCAAAATTTCTAATACATTATTTCCTTTAATTACAGTTGTTTCTGGTGAACCTGATGGACACGAAGACAAGCGAAACACCAAATAAATTATTCTTAAATTTCAACCAAATTTATATTTTATGATTTTTGAATACAAAAATTTTTTGATAAGTTCTGTTGTATAACTATAATTTCACTGCTATATTTACATTACTATTATTTTAAGATTTATTACTTATTAAAATGATTATTCTTATTTCAAAATTATGAAAAATTATTAATTTACTATAACAACAATGAAAATTTCTTATTATAAACTTTGATTAAATAATAATGATAAAATTCTATTGACGTTATCAATTTTCTTTCAGAAAAGTATTATTGAAATATTTTATTTATTGTTCGATACTATTGT
This sequence comes from Hyles euphorbiae, assembly GCA_023078785.2. NCBI lineage: Eukaryota > Metazoa > Arthropoda > Insecta > Lepidoptera > Sphingidae > Hyles > Hyles euphorbiae. The sequence goes on from CM041051.1 coordinate 14,539,131, forward strand.
TAATATAAAACAGTAATTTTGCAAAGTTAAAAAATGTTTTGAAAAGGTGTAAACAAGGTAATAACAGATTTACAACGAGTTACTAATTTTTTTTACCCCCTCTTATGAACAAATTTTATTGTTATTTAATAATAAACAATGTTTCGTATGTTGCAAAACGCTGCAAATTTGATACATGTTACAAAGTGGTAAGAACAACATAGTTCCAAATTTACAACGAGTTACTAATTTTTTTTACCCCCTCTTATTAACAAATTTTATTGTTTTTTAATAATAAACAATGTTCCGTATGTTGCAAAACGCTGCAAATTTGATACATGTTACAAAATGGTAAGAACAACATAGTTTCAAATTTGCAGCGTGTTAGTAATTTTTTTGGATATGTTATTAACAAATTTTAATGTTTTTTGATAATAAACAATGTTCCGTATGTTGCAGAACGCTGCAAATTTAATACATGTTACAAAATGGTGAGACCAACATACTTACAAATTTGCAGCGTGTTAGTAATTTTTTTGGCAATGTTATTAACAATAAACACTTTTCACCCCTTTTCAACCCTTTCCGTACACCCCAGAACGCTGCAAAATCACACGGTAAGTTATTTTACCTTCCTTAACAAACCCTCAAAATTTGAACGAGTTACGAATTACTTAGGGGTTTGAGGCTTTATTGACTGGCCTATTTGGTATTGTTCATGAGCCGTCGTATCGCTTACCATCAAGCGATCTGCATGCCTGTCTTGCCATTTATTTCAATAAAAATATCGAATAGTCGTCTCTTCTTGTGGTTTTATATTTAAGGAAACCTGACAAATAAAAAACGTATTTATATAAACATTTTGCAGTGACATGCGTTTCTTCCAACAGGTCAGTGTGGTAATCTTTGAGAAAATCCTACATTACCATTAGGCGTGTGAACTGCTCGACTCGTCAGCCTGTTGAACAAAAAAAGACTTCTAGAAAGAGCAATGATCATGATCTTCATATCAATAAAAAGCAAACAACAATTCGAGAATTTTTAAAGCGTTTTCGAATTGTTTTTCTCGTGCTCTGTTTCGGTAACGATAAACTATACTTTTACTGCTTATGTTATTTCACTATTAAAAAGTGTACAAATTGTAAAGTATGCACAATGAACTATTTTGTATGTTTATTTGCTTCGGAACATATCACAGTTTATATGTGTACATCATACTTCATATTACAATGTAAAACTTCCAAGCTTGGTATCATAATATAGGGTATAGTTACTGTATTCGAGGTATAACCATTGTGTTCATGCTCTAATAATGTTCGTGTAAGGACCTCGGCCACCGTGCTTTGTTTAGTCGCCCACTGGTTTTTGCTGACTCAACGAGCAAAGGCCTCTCTATTCACCTCCGCTTTTATTTTGTTCAATATACGTCTATTCACGTTAATATTTATGAATTTACTTTCATCCATTTAAGTAGCTGTGTGTTTGATGCTTCTGTATATAAATATCGGCAAATATAGTGTATAATATTAAATATATTAGGGGTTATATAAAAATAGCTTAATCTATCGTTTGATTAAAAAATATGTGTTTAATGTGATCGTATTATTGTATTTTTTATATATATTTTTTGAAAATACTGCTGAAACCGTGTTAGAAACTATAATTATTAATGGACTGAAAATTCCCATAGGACTAATAGAACGTATTCTATTGGTATTAGTCTGCTGAACTTGTCATATACCTTAAAAAGTATGTTGAATCATTGTTTCAATATAGTATGGAAAAAATCTAACACTAGAATAGCAGGTAGACTAATGTTTACCCGAACCCAAACCCTTGAAACATGAATATTGGATTAAGGCCCAAAATCCGCACACGTTATGTGGGCGGAGGCTAGCACTCAACGGTAAGAAATGCGTGGGCTCGCATACATCTAATAATAGTACCATACAATAACAAAATTATGAGATATATATACAACTAGCATTATGCTTAACTAGAGTGAAAGATTTATTCCTTACAAACCCACGTTTAAATTTACTGCAGATTGTAATTTTTATTGGAAGTTTTTCAGACTGTTTCCAATGTCTGAAATTGAGCTTAGACATGAAATTAAGCTTGTGTTTGCCCCTAGGTATTAGAGATCTCTTTACTAAATTTCGTTTCCATTAAATTCGACCTTTGAGCTTGAAAACTTCAAATCAAAATTACAAGAGCTCTGTGGATATACTAAACTGTGCTGGCAAATAGATGGTCTCGAAGATATTTCTGCTTCATCATCATCATCATCTCAGCCACAAAAAGTCCACTGCTGAACATAGGCCTCCCCCAAGGATCTCCACAATGACCTGTTGGAAGCGGCCTGCATCTAGCGCATACATCCAGCATTACGATATATTTCTGCTTAATATATTGTAATTATTAAATTGCTAAACACTTCGTAATAAACTTTTTAACAAAAGCAGCTCATAAAAAAGCGTTTAACGTTTCATTTATAGCCGTCTAATTCCTCGACGATTTCCCTCCATTTGCAATTTTCTTATAAGAACTCCTAAAACCCGAACAAAATTGCAAAGGGTTCTTTAATTAAGGTGCCCAGAAGGCCTAATGCTGGACTTAGGGTCAAAGGTCCTGGAGGTCACTAAACAAGGCCTCTCAACAACATGGCGGGATGTAATAAAGAAAATCCCCTTTTCATTGTTCTTTATGCGTCTGCCGGCACGCAATATCGTTAATGTTCGCTGTTTTACTCGGCAACGGTCAACGTTTGTGATTTTGTTTTTTGCGGCGTATCGGCGTATCGAGAAATATTCATTTGAAAACTTAAGTCAGGTTATTTCCAATTTTTGGATTGTTGTCTTTATTATAAAATTGTAATTGTTTCAACTTGTAAAATAAAGTTGTGGTAATAAAATTAGGTATGAGCTTTTTACTTGATTTTATTCGTAAGTGTAGGCTTAATATTCCAGTAAGGCTCAATATTCGGCAGTGTCTCTTATGTGTGTGAATGCAACTAAGATAAATCTCCATTTAGCTGAATAGGCGAATCAGCGTCAGTTTTATGAGTTAACAGGGAATGGAATTTGTTCCCGGCATAGGGTCCTTAGAATCATAACTATGGATACGAGTCTGGTTTTGTATGGCTTTAACAATACCTATGTTGTACGTATATGATAAGTGGTAGGATTTGCACAACACTTCCAATCTGGTGTTTTGCCACTTTATTTTGAATTTATCGCATTGGACAAATTGTATAACAGATTAAGCCCTAAATCTCTAATAATGTAATATTATATTTTGCAGGCAATAGTTTATTCTTGAATGGAATAGGTGCGTGACAGTAACCGAGTAAATGCTCTTTAGAATGATAATGTAGTGGTAGGTGTTGCGTGCTTCGCTCGTATTGTCCGGCGGTTATCGCTGAACAGCTCGCGAGCGTTCTATACTGTGCCGGAATAAATCATTTAGCTCCTCGCGTCCTAACAGCGCAGGTATTTACGCTGCGAAATTGTTTGTCATTGTGTTGCGAAACGGATTTGAAATGGACGGGTATTTATTTCGTGTTGGCTTGTTTGTGCCACTATTTTTGGTTAAATTCACTGAGAATAGTTTGGTAAAGTCAATTTGGAATGCTTTGTTGAAGCTAAATGAGTTAGGTTGGGAGTGATGCCGTCATATGGTATTGTAAAAGATCGATTTAGATTGGACAACGTTGCACGATGGCAATATTGATTAACGAAGATTTTGATCTGACGGTAATTATCGTCATCGTGAAGATTGATGATAATCATTGGCTGCAAGGATGGAACTGGTGTTTGCAAATGCACGGGTGAATAAAGAGAGAGAGAGAGAGAGAAAATAAGAAACGGTAAGTATTGTGGGATTTCCGTACAATATTGAAGTGTTTATTGTTGTTTTTATGCTTAAATAAAGTATTAAATTCCACGGCGTTGAAACCATTTCGAATTTCATAGAAAGATCCTTAAGTTTGTAAGAGAAGAGTTTTGAAAACAAACATAATCAAAAATGTTATCTTAGTAATAACTTGGTGTAGTATTTAAATTAAAAAATAAATACAAATGCATAATTATGTCATTTATTTTTTTAAACAAATTTAAATACCCTTCAGTACATCACAGTTATTTGTGACCGAAAAACTGTGCAACAAGCTAACAAAATGTAATGCACTTGTACAAAATTAAAATAAAAACAACATAAAAATTTAAGTATTGCTACGTCGTTTGTAGCGGAGTGCGCTGTCGTAGCGACGTAGCGTTCGTAGTAAAGCTCTACGAGCTTCCTCGCCCGTAGCTGTTTCGGGCCAAATTCATTGTTCCTTTATGCGTATTGTAGGAAACATTTCGTGAGTTTTAACTTGTTTCGTTCTTTTGTGTTCTACATTTAAAGCATTATTTTAGCGACGAGCCTGGAAAGCGAGGGTTTTAATCAAATTTAAGATTTTTTTCTTTAAAGTTCTTTCACACTGTTTCATTTTATTTACTGTAATATTTTGTTGAAGGAGTAGCAAAATCCTGGAAATAACAAGTTGATTGGACGCTCAAAGGGACTAGCTGCAATTCGTACCGCTTATATAGAGGGGAATAAAATGTTTCAACGTATGATTGTATCGGAAGCCAGATTTCCGCCGGCAATTCTGATATCGTGTGTGACGGATAGGTCGGGATCGTATTCCAACATGGCCCCGGCAATTACAACCGTAATGGATTCCGCAGATAAATCTTGATACTTGAGATATTGTTGAGGCGCTCACCTATATATTATATACAATTGAGATGGCAATAACTGACACATTTAAAAACTCCAATGTCGTTAAACCGTAGAGGGAGAATAGTATAAGTCTTTTGGCGTCCGAATGTATTGTTGTCATACAGTTCTCATAATATTATGTACAATGTTTCTCTCTTCACATTTTATTGTATTGGACATAATAATAATTTTAGATTACGAGTATAAATTTTATTGTTTATATAATGAAAACAATTCTTCAACAATGCGTCACGTAGATATTCATATACATAGATATTTAAATAAAATAGTACATAGATATTTGTAGTTCCAAAATTCGCCACACGCCAATAGAAAATACATGACACCCATTATGTGACAGAATATTTTAAAATAAACGATGTTTGTTTATGAAGTGAAATTAGTCATGTATCCAGTCTATATACGCTGCCACTAGCGACTGGAGTGAGGTGTATTGAGATTTTTATATCACCCTATTATAAAAATGGATTATATACCACGGGGGAGGCCTATATTGAGTAGTAGACTTCATTTGGCTGATCAGAGCGGAAGAGTATAAAAGTCGATGCATTAATAAACTCGTTTGAAGATTGTATGGAAGGCAAGTGATACAACGCGTAGGTCGTTAAACAAGCGTTTGTCATCATCATGAGCTATTCAGTTAATGCGTTCTTTAAGGGATGCCGGTATGGCTTTGTTACTTAAATGGTAGACAATTGCGGTTCTTTTTAGATATTAATGTAGGATTTGAGTGTAATGATGAAAGATGAGTAGAATTAAACGTTAGACGAATGACTGATATGCAAAGTAATTTATGTGAAAGAGAAGAATGAAAATACAAATGATGGAAGGATTTAGAGGATGAATATTTAAGATTTGTCAATACGGGAGGATGGACCCAGGGAGAACTGCATGAAAGATAAGAGATGACGGATGGCGAATTAAAAAAAATGATTCAGAAGAGTTTAATGCTGTGAAGTACTAGCAAATTCTATGGTGATGCAGAATTATATTTTATGTTTACATAAAAATATTCACATTGATTTGTTGGCAGAAGAGATCCTCGGAGGAGGGCTATGTTTAGCAGAGGACTTCCTGTCTTTGAGAAGGAATATGACGACGATAAAAAATATTTGTTTAACTACTATATAGACGTAGCAGTTAGTAAAAAAATATTTTTTCTTATAACCTTTTGAATATTCATTGTTATTAAAATGCGTCTCATACGGCGGTGTTGATTAAATCTCCATAAAGTGAGCCAGAACAAGAATACCATACACCGTAGAGAAGGGAATCGAATTTGGCTTTGCGCTAGTATGGGTTCAGTTTCGAGATGTTAGTATATATTTTTTATATGAATGTGTTTTGGTGAGTTATTATACAATACTTAAAGATTCAACGCTGCGTTTCAAAACCAAGGTGGACAAGCAGCTGCCAAGTTGAAATGGAACTAGGCTGGCCACATCTCCCGCATGTCCGACGACCATTGGGTGAGAGTCACTACATAGTGGCTCCCCAGTAGCCGAAACTAGAAGATGGCGGGACTAATTAGAGTCATATTTTCCGAACTGGCGTCAATTAGCATCTGACCGCGACAAGTGGAAGGAAAGGGAGAGCTTTGCCCAGCAGTGGGAATTAAAGGGCTCATAAAAATAATAATATATGATTTTGCTTATCCTATATTATTTTGGAGATATACAGCGATCGTTAATTAAAAATGTTTACAAGTCTTAGTGTACATACAACATGACTTAATTTCTTAACCTACGATCTCAAACATGGTGTCAGCGTAACGTAATTTTTGTACAATATGTTAAAGGAACGCGTCACTCACTCTGCAAAAGATTTCCAAATTAATGACGGCACATCGTTTCTATATCTCATGTATGTTTTTTCTAAATAATATTTTAAAACAATAATATCTAGTGAAGGCGCTTGTTACCATTGGTAGGGTGTTTCTCCCAAAACCGGCTATTTGTCAGAGGATAGAGGCCTTGCTAATAAAGACTGCACACACATGTCGTTAGAGGTGGGTGCTGCTAAAATACTGCTGTGTCACGATTAATTTTAATATTTTATTTCTTATTCCAAAACCATCTTACAATTGTTGGACAATTGCTGTGTAGAATAGACATATCCAGCAGCAGTTTCGTTGCAGTATTAATGGAGGTATTAAAACATGATAAGTGAAGTAATTTTTACTTTTGTACAATGTGAATAATATTACATATATTCAATGTATGTATGAACTATGCATTTTTTTCAATTAATGTTCTTACTTTCTTTTGATATGCAAGGACATAATTCACTTTTTAACAAGAAGCGGAACATGCCGGTTTATTAACAAACAAATAATGAATAATATTTGCTTTATTTTATTTTGTCCAAGAGGAAAAGATATTAAGCTTCGGTACTCCGGGCGAGGTTGAAGCGGGTATGTCAGTGTTTCTGGCTTTCAGCCCGGCACGCTGTTGATGGTGTATTCTATTTACCCTGGCCCTTGTAGGTCGTTTCTTACGACGAGTAGGGGATACCGTGGCGAAATTCTTGCACCCCCAAATCACGGGGCAACCATAATATTCGCTTGCTAATTTGATACAAAATATGAATAATTTAGTAAACATACACCTCATAAAGCACGGTTTTACCGCTGCGGCTGCATGCCGCAGACAGCGGGTGTATGAGCATCGTAACTTACAGCCGCCTAGATCCAGCAATAACTGCGGATACGTCTACATACAGTCGACTATACGCTCCATTGACGACTCACATATCTCAAAGCGATCTTTGTGAGCGATCATTCGACTAATTGTTTTTATATTGCTGAATGCTATTATAAGGGACATGGCAGAAAAAAGTTAGTAACAAAAACAAGTGGTACATGTAACGCTATCTTGGATTTTATCTCTTTAAGTTATCACAGCCTACGTGATACCGTTTCGTCTCAATGTCTTCTTTTATAGCTGCTGATATTAGCAGACTTAAATCACCTCAATATTTCCCCATTTTCTCCTCTAATAACCCGCGTACAGATTTACACTTTTATATGCGAGGTCTGAAAACTTTATATATACTTAAATACATGTGAAAATAGTTCCGTTTCGGGTCAAATCAAACAAAGATCGTTTGGATAATCTTTAATATATTATCATCTTTATTTCGTCGTCACTTTAGTCGTCCTTCACGTCTTCCAAGCCCTTCTCCTCTATCCCTTCCTTCCGTACTGTAACATCTTCATCGTTCATCCTCTAACTCTTTTCATTTATCTTAATAAGTACCTTAATTAGTCATCTCTTTCACACAAATCACGTTCTATATCAGTAATTCGTCTAACGTTCCATTCTACTCATCTTTCATCGTAACATTCAAATTCTACATACATATTATGTATATGATTATATGGCGGTGGGTATAAAAGCTTGTTAAAAACGATAAGAGAATAAAGGGGTTACCTGATTAAAATGATCATTCTGGATCTCTCAAATCCGGAATAATGAATACTAGGACTGTAATAATTTAATTACATTTACTTTAGGCAAAAAAACGATTTTTAAAAGTGAAATATGAAATCAATTTAAGATTCTAAACATTGAAATTTTTGTGATTTTGCTAGCATAAGAGCTAATACTGTATTCAGATTTCGTCAAAATGAGGTTTTTACAAGTGCACCAGCTGTGGTGCCAAATATATTATTTTTCACTTCTACTTACATGTCAGAGATAGTCAAACTTTCTGAAATCCAATTAAATATTTTATATCCATCCATCCATCAGCCAAAGGAAGTCCACTGCTGAACATAGGCCTCCCCCAATGATTTCCACAGAGACCTGTTGGAGGCAGCCTGCATCCAGCGACGTCCCGCGACCTTTATCAGGTCGTCGGACCATCTTGTGGGTGGACGTCCTACGCTGCGCTTTCCGATACGCGGCCTCCATTCGAGCACTTTCCGACCCCATCGGTCATCAGATCTCCGCGCTATGTGCCCTGCCCATTGCCACTTCAACTTGCTAATCCGGTGGGCTATGTCGGTTATTTTAGTTCTCCTACGGATCTCCTCATTTCTGATTCGATCTCGTAGGGAAACCCCGAGCATAGCCCTCTCCATAGCTCGTTGAGTGACTTTGAGCTTCCTAATAAGGCCCATAGTGAGAGGCCACGTCTCGGTGCCGTAAGTCATCACTGGCAACACACAACTATCGAAGACTTTCGATTTAAGGCACTGAGGTATTTTGGACGAGAAGACGTCGCGTAGTTTCCCGAACGCTGCCCAACCGAGTTGGATTCGACGATTGACCTCTCTCTCGAAGTTGGACCTGCCTAACCGGACCGCTTGTCCTAAATAGACATATTCGTCAACAACTTCAAGAGTCGAGCCCCCAACACCGATGGGGGTGGGCACAACATGGACATTCGACATGATCTTCGTTTTGTCCATGTTCATTTTAAGACCCACCTGTTGGGAGACTCGATTGAGGTCTTCGAGCATAGTGCTTAGGTCTTCCAGCGATTCTGCCAAGACTACAATATCGTCGGCAAACCGAAGGTGAGTGATATACTCGCCGTTGATGTTGATGCCGAATCCTTTCCACTGTAAGAGCTTGAAGGCATTTTCCAGCGCGGCAGTGAACAGTTTCGGAGATATGACATCTCCCTGTCTCACGCCTCTCTGTAGTGGAATAGCCTTTGTACTCTGATCTTGTACTCGGACCGACATGGTGGCGTTGTTGTATATACACTTCAACACTTCGATGTACCGATAGTCGATATGGCACCGCTGGAGAGACTGTAGCACAGCCCAAGTCTCGATCGAATCAAAGGCTTTCTCATAGTCCACAAACGCTAAACAAAGCGACAAGTTATATTCCTCGGTTTTCTGTATAACTTGCCGAAGCGTATGGATGTGGTCTATGGTACTAAAGCCTTTTCGGAAACCGGCTTGTTCGGGAGGCTGGAAGTCATCAAACCTGCGTTCGAGACGATTTGTGATGACCCTCGAAAACAACTTATAGACATGGCTCAGGAGCGAGATGGGCCTGTAGTTCTTCAGCAAAGTGTTATCACCTTTTTTGAAGAACAGTACCACCACGCTCCTGCTCCATGCCTCTGGCGTTGAGCCCTCGAGGAGAACGGAATTGAAGAGCCTCTGAAGGACTTTCAGTATCGGCGTTCCGCCCGCTTTTAGAAGCTCTGAAGTTATTCCGTCCTCGCCCGGCGCCTTGTTGTTTTTAAGTTGCTTCAGGGCCATCTCAATCTCACACAGGCTGATGTCCGGGATATCATCGCTAAAGTGTCGGATCAACTCGGCTCTCGGGTCTTCGGCCGAGCTAACAGCAGGTTGGGCAACCGAGGTGTAAAGCTGTCCGTAGAACCTCTCGATCTCCCTTAATACCTCTGCCCTCGTCGATACCACGCGGCCGTCCTCCGTCTTCAGCCTAGACAACTGGCTTTGCCCAATAGACAAGTCTCTTGCAAACACTTTGGAGCCTCCGTTCCGCTCAATATTTTATATACTAACCATAATGTTATTATACTGCTTCAATCAAAGATCCAGCTATGCCCAGCAATTAATAAATAAATATACCCCCAAAATTATCAATTCACTGGACATTTCATAAACTGATAAAATGGATGAAGACTATTTAGGCCCAACGCTATGAAAAGAGGACATTGACGAAAGACGAAAAGGTATCACGTAGGTTGTTTTACCTTTAAACGAGGATTGTCTTAGATGTATTTTATTATTCTTTTTTTAGTTTATACAGCTGCTTGTACCAATTCAATATTATATTATATGTTTATATATTTATGAATATGATATTATCATTTTGTTCAATATATGGTTTTGCACTTTTCTTTGCAAGGTTGTACGGCAGAAATCACTTAAATAATAAAAACGCCGAATATACCTACATTATTTTGAGCATAAATGTAGGTTTATACTGTTAATGCAAATGTCTGGGCAATAAGGAATATTGTATTGTTATCTTAGAATATTGTTGAGACTGTGTGAAGGTTAGATGTATTTATTTATGTAACAAACAGTGGTGGTGGTGGTGGTGACAGCCCATATACGTCCCACTGCAGGGCACGGGCCTACTCTACAATCGAGAATACGATTGAGAGTGGTTAGGCCATATAGTCCACCACGCTGGCCTAGTGCGGGTTGGCGGACTTACATACCATAGAAATTCTTATGAATCGCTATGGTATGCAGGTTTCCTCACGATGTTTTCCTTCACCGTTTTAGTGCGTGGTGATTGATTATCAATACACACATGACTCCGAAAAGTCAGAGGTGTGCCCTGGGATTCGAACCCGCGACCACCCTGAACATATGGGCAGCCGCGTCTAGTCCGTTTACCAACAGGCCACCACGCACTTCAACAGCACGCCAACAAACAGTAGCGTACCTTAATCGAAAACCTTATGTTACAGCAGGTTTCAGAACACGTGTTTTCTCTCGATAGTCAGTTAGTTGAAAAGTGCATGATTTTTATGTAAGCTACGGTTATGCACTAGCAGCTGGATTTTATAGCCTCGTTTGTTATTTAACACGATGAGCCAGGTGTGCTGAAATACCTACGTGGACTATTAAATTGTTATTTGCGAGTTTGTAATATTCATTGAAGTATTGACAGCCTCGGCGGTGCAGTTGTTTAGACGCCCGCTGAGAAAGAGAGACCACGGGTTCGATTCTCGCACCAAGACCAATGTTTGTGTGAACCGCAAGTATTGTTATTTATTTTGGGCCCGGGTGTTTGTTAGACCGAGAAGTCTCTCGTAGTTCCTGATACCCATGATACAAGACTCGATCTTAGTGTGGGGTCAGGACTATGTATGTGACTGTTGAGTGTAATTATTTATTTATTTTATTGGAGCGGACACTGAAAACAAAATCAGTGCGCATTGCACGCACCATGGGAAGATCAGCAGAGCGGGAAGGAAGATAGTATTGCTAAGTAGGAGTGACAGAGACAACCTCACTAGCGGTATGTACCGGTAATTTATACACATTTTGTTTACAGTGTGTGTGATAATTCAATGGTAATTATAATTAATGGGACTAACGCAAGGGATGGTGTATGGATTTCAAAGTCAGTAGCGGTTGGTTACATTGAATTAATCTGTCAAATCAGTAGTCAGTCTTTGTTAAAACGCCCAAATGTGAGAGATTAGGACTTGGAATTATTATGATACATAGTATAAATATATTGTTGCTAAGAATAGATAAAAGAAACAAATCAGAATCCAGATTATTGATAAGACATTGTCTAGTCTTTTTTGCCCAGTGATTTGTGCCGTTGTTAGAAGAATATTTATAATAATAGTTATAATTTTTTTGTTCTTCATGTTTGCTGCCTCATTAGTATTCTTGCGATATTCTAAAACCTATAATTCCTAACTCCGCAGTTAGTTTTCGTGAAAATAAATTGTCCCTAACTTGAAATTAGATAGTAATTTCTATTCGACGCACAGAAACCCACAATCATAATGTAATTAAGAGTGCAGATCCAGAGCCATAAATCGCGACGGGTCCTGATAGCGTACTTAATCCCTGACGCCACCGCGGTACGGATGCGTTCCGATTGCTCACATCCGAAAGCAATGAATACATTACCATAACTTCGCCAAGTTTGGTAAGTTTTGCATTAATTTCGTATGGGTTTTTAAGGGGTTTCTATGTGTTGTGAAAACATGTCTAAATTAAGCCATTGTTCATATTATTTTTCTGCGGTATCATAGATTAATATTTTAAATTTTAGAGCGCCTACATACCTTACCTACCTACCTTACGGTTAACCTTGAAAATTTACAGATCAACGTGATAGCAGCAGCTTGAATTTAGAGACTTTTTGAAACTTGCATTAGATCGTCGGTCCAAGAGCGACCTTCATTTTTATTATAGTCCTATAGATGACCAACTAAAAACTAAGATTATGCCTTTTCTTACGTCATACTTCTATGCGATAAGGAAAAAATAAGGAAAGGAAATTGTTCATCTTACTTACGAGAGATAATGCTTCTTTGAACATTTCTTATAACGCTTTCTACTTAATCCAGGTACAGCGAATAAATTCAACGAAAGTACACAAGAAATACTAAGAATATCTCATTAGAGCGAGCGTTTGTCCCCGGTCGTCTCCCCTCCTTTTGTCTATACGATGAGTGCAATTTAGTCTCCAAAGATTGCTTCAGAATATGCTACGTATACAGCGTCTTCGGTATTCGCTATTGTGGATTCAACGTGTTCTGAGCCAATTATTTTAATCACATCTTTGGGTATGATATGTCAGCCATTTTGTTTGGAATTGCGAAGTTGTGCTGCAGTGTTTGTTTTGATTTTGAATCGTAGAAAATATTGGATATCATTTTAATTAGTTTTACAAATGTTGATACGAAGCGATTTTTAAAAGTAGACAAAGAAAATAATGGGGAACGGAATGATGAAGATAAATTTATCCCTGAGAAATACGTTGGATTATGTTCTTTTTGTGGTATACGTAAATATCATCGAAACTTTTAATTTGTGTACCCTTGAGCGTGTTTATAAAAGATGGCATAGCCGTTTGGAATTCTTGAACCTATTTATATGTCTGGTGTTTATGAAAATAAATCAACCAGTTATGAAAACAAATAAAATACAACTTATAAGAATTACTGAAATATTTGCATGAATTCCCTTATATATTTTAATTGTTTGGGGGTTAGCGTCACTCGCGTCCGTAGGCTTTGACTCTAGATTCCCTACACGTGACCCCTGGGTAGTGCCAAATGAGTGACATAGTGGTGGTAGGACTTATGTGTCCGCCCGGGTAGCTACCACCGTCCACGAGGCGTAAAGACCGCCATAGTGATCTCTGTAAGGGGATCGCGTTCCGGGATCAGCCAGTGGTTTTCCGGTTTCTTCGAGGGTCTTGAGTCCGGGCATGAGGTTGTGCCGTGTGGGTATTTTCGGTCCTCTGTCAAAGGGAGGAAAGTTGATCCGCCGGCCAGGGAGACCCGTAGAAACGGTTGTCCGCTGGCCGCCCGCGGTATAGTACAGGGGCCCAATCGGGGCTAACCACCTCGAGAGGCTGCCTCACCATGCCGCGCATAATCTTGGGTGGGTCCGTCGTGCCGGTTGGTGACCGGAAGTGGGGTCCCGGCGGCCCATCCCGGGAGGGTACGGGGGCCCTTCCGTCCGGCGGATCAATTCGCTTCCTGCCGACCCTTTCGTGCCGGTGCCCATTCGGCCTTCTTAGTGCCCGAACTTAAGCTCCTCGTTGCCTCTTCACCAATCCCATCCTTAATCTACCATGACAGTGCAATTTAACAGAGCAGGTCCTTCAGCGGTGCTTAACCCCACCACCGCGTTCACTATGGAGTTCACTAACATCCGTGGACTCCATACGAACCTCAATGCCGTCCACCACCATCTCGAGACGGCCCGGCCTGCTTTGCTCTTCCTAACGGAGACGCAGATTCGTTGTCCGACCGATAATTCTTACCTGTTGTATCCCGGTTATTCGCTTGAAGTAAACTTCAAGCCTAAAGCCGGGGTATGCTTGTATGTTCGGTCGGACATCTGCTGTCGCCGTTTGCACTGCATGGAGGACCCCTCCTTCTCCGCTCTGTGGGTGCACGTGGATCTAGGTTCCTTGAGCCGCATCTACGTGTGCCTTTACAGGTCTCACAACGGGGACGATGAGACGACTCGGCTGTTCAGGTATCTTAGCCAGGCGGCTGATGACGCGCAGGCGCAGTTCCCGTCGGCCGAAATGGTGGTCTTGGGGGATTTCAATGCTCATCACGAACTGTGGCTGGGCTCCTCCAAGACTGACCATGCTGGCAGAGCTGCCCATGCATTCGCTCTGACTCATGACTTGACACAACTGGTGAACCAGCCCACCAGGATCCCGGATGTGGCGAGTCATGCGCCTTCTCTGCTGGACCTTCTGCTGGCAAGTCACCCAGCCGGGTATCGTGTGACCGTTAGTGCGCCTCTGGGCACTTCCGATCACTGCCTGGTTGGGTCGTCAGTACCGATCGCATTACCTCCACGTCCCGTGCAGGTGAGGCGAAGAGTCTGGCATTACTCGTCAGCTGATTGGGATGGTATGCGGGAATATTTCGCGTCCATCTCTTGGAGGCAGCGCTGCTTTGAGGGTAAAGATCCCTCAGCGAGTGCCAACGCTATTGCTGACGAGATCAGACTTGGAATGGAATATTACATTCCTTCCTCTGAGATCGCCAGTAAGGGCCGTGGACGCTCCTGGTTCAATCGTGCATGCGCCGATGCTGTCGGTGACAAACAGGCGGCGTATCGCGCTTGGATCAGGGGTCGCGCCATGAAGGATCCGAATATCAGTTCCCTCAAAGAAGCCTATAACCGTGCCTCCAAGGCCTGCAAGAAGGCCTACGTTAGGGCGGTTGCCCAGCGCGTTAGCAGGATTGGGCGTGCGTTGGCCGATCACCCAACTAGCAGTCGTGCTTATTGGAGGTTGGCCAGGGCCGTTCAATCTAACTTCTGCCGTCCAGCGTTGCCGCCGCTGAGGTACCCAGAAGGGTCGCTGGCCCACAAGCCGCAAGAGAAGGCTGCCTTGCTGGCAAATCTCTTCGCGGCTAATTCCCGCCTCGAAGACCGTGGTTCCCAGTCGCTGCCTACACTGCCTGATTGCGGTTTCTCAATGGCAGATATTCGCATCAGGCAGTGTGATGTGCGGCGTGAGTTACGGTCTCTCGATGTGCGGAAAGCCAGTGGTCCGGATGGAATACCGGCGGTGGTTTTGAGGGCTTGTGCAGCCGAGTTGTCTCCAGCACTGACTCGCCTCTACCGAGCGTCCTACCGCACAGGTGTTGTGCCGGAATCTTGGAGGGAGGCCAATGTGCAACCGATCCCCAAAAAGGGTGATCGATCGGACCCTACCAATTACCGCCCTATCGCTATCACCTCAGTGATGTGTAAGGTCATGGAGCGGATCATAAACGCTCAATTGATCCGCTACCTGGAGGATCACTCGTTGATCAGTGACCGACAATACGGTTTCCGTCATAATCGATCGACGGGTGATCTTCTAGCGTTTGTCCTGCATCGCTGGGGTGAGGCGATTGACCGGCGTGGCGAGGCTCTTGCTGTGAGCCTCGACATTGCCAAGGCGTTTGATAGGGTCTGGCACCGTGGTCTTCTGTCCAAGCTTCCGGCATACGGTCTGCCCGGCAACCTGTGTTCGTGGATCTCCGGCTTTCTGCATGGGCGTAGAATACGTGTAGTCGTTGACGGACACGCTTCGGCGCTCATGTCGGTAAATGCCGGAGTTCCTCAGGGCTCGGTGCTGTCGCCCACCTTGTTTATTCTGCATATCAATGACATGTTGTCGCTTGGCAACATTCATTGCTATGCAGATGACAGCACGGTTCATGGGCGATACCACTGCGGGCCTCCAGGTTGCCGTGCCGAATCTGTGATGGGACGCGAAGATCTTGTCATTGAGCTCAACCGGACCTTGGATCTCATTTCTACATGGGGTTCCAGGAATATGGTTGAGTTCAATGCCAAGAAAACCCAGGTGTGTGCGTTCACGTGCAAAAAATCCCCGTTCTCTCCCCTCCCCATTCTTCAGGGTACTCCCCTCTCAGTGCGGAATGACCTGAGTATCCTTGGTGTGGATATCCGCTGTGATCTCAATCCAAGGAATCACATCGAGGGCGTAATATCTGCCACATCACGCAGGGTTGGAGTCCTGAACAGGGTGCGTCGGTTTTTCACGCCCGGTCAGCTTTGTCGCTTATATAAAGCGCAGGTCCGGCCGGGTATGGAGTACTGCTCGCACCTCTGGGATGGATCCGCCCAATACCTGCTCGATGCCTTGGATGGATTGCAGCGGCGGGCCATCCGCATTGTGAATGATGCAGACGTTACGAGCAACTTGGAGTCGCTACAACTCCGGAGAGATGTCGCCTCTCTAAGCGTGTTCTACCGCCTGTATCACGGTGAGTGCTCTGAGGAATTGTTCAACTTGCTCCCCTCCTCTCCATTCCTAACCAGAACCACGCGTGCTGGCTTGCGAAGCCATAGCTTGACGGTCCACACCATCCCGGCGCGAACCAAACGGTTCTCAAATTCGTTTTTGTGCCGCACCGTCAAGCTGTGGAATTGTTTGCCGGCGTACGTGTTCCCTCCTTCCTACAATCCTGGGTCCTTCCGCCGCGGTGTGAAGAGGCACCTTAGCAGGCCGGCATAATTGTCCCAATGGCATGGGACTGCCGTCCGATGCCAATGGATACTCTGCCTGGGCGGCATTGACACTTTCCATCAGGTGCAATGCCGCCACTATGCCAGGCCAGTATAAAAAAAAAAAAAAAAAAAAAAAAAATTTAAACTTCAAAACAAGATTCATAATGTCACTTAAATATGATACATACATACATAAAACTACGCCTTTTTACCTAAACAGCTTAGGTGCTGGTACCAACTAGTACATCCACGTATCGTCTTGTGTGTTTCGTGATCCGTTCCATGATGTTATAGGGGGCGAGTCTATCGCTAGATCGGGCATGAATTGAAAAATCCACCATCACTTCGCCCGACCAGGGACTTGAACCCGAGACCTCAGCTCTATAACCGACCGTCGTACAACTATGCCACCTAGGGAGTTAAAATGAAATAGTTAATTTATACAGCTAAATATCAGTGTAAACACGGCGTGCACTCGATACCGTCGGAATGGTAACGTTATAATTGAATTCCAATGTTTCCAGTTCACTGGGAGGTGATACAATTTTGAAGATTAGTGTAAAGTAAATAGAGATAAAAGCTTTGAACCAATTACGCTCGGTAATTTCATTGGCTGCGTTCTTAAACAATTTATGCTGTGTTCGGAGGGGACAGTATCCGGGACAGTTGGGTTGGTTTCGAATACTTTTTGATAACATATATCTAAAGAAGTATTTTGATATATTAACAAACTCACATGTCTTGAAAGTAATGTAGAGAGCTGTCAGATATTAGAGTTTTTCATATTTTCATTCTTAACCATAAAAGTAAATTTATAAGCTTGAAAAGGCTTATAGAAAGAAAGAAAAAGAAATGTTAAATCTCCGGTAATTATGACCTCACAAAACCAAACAGAACAATTATATTTCTTCCACCATACAGCAATGTAAATGAACTATTGTGTTTTGGTTTGTAATATTGTAGTCAGAGTTACTACTTAATATAATGAGACTACTTAACTGTAATGATGGTGACATCTTATGTTTCAGAATGGCAAGCGCAGTGGAATGCCAAGAATTGCTTTATAATTAATTGCGTTGTTTAATTTTGCCACTGTCCGTGAGCGGTCGTATCGCTTACCATCTGGCAAATGGCAGGCTAGTCACGCCGTTTATCGTAATAAAATATAAATACAAAAATCATAAGTTTTCTGTGAGACAAGTCAAAAGCTATGGACAACATTGAGTAAAGCATAATTCTACTATACAAAAAAGTAAATAGTGTGCTCATGTCTCGCCATTTATTGCAATAAAAACGAAATACAAAAATCATAGATTTTCTATAAGACAAATCTATCAATGTGATGGACATTGATCGATTTGATATGAACAAAATAAACTACAGCATAGTTCAATATACACATACAAATAAGTAAAATTCCTCCTATCCACTACCCACGGCAAAGCAAACAAGGCACAAGTTTTATAGGCAATTCGTTGGGCTCAGCACGTCCCTTTCAACGTAACTAGCTGGAGCACATTTATTTAATTGCTCTCATTGGGAACCAATTGTATTTGTAATGCAATGAACGGAATAACAGATAACACTCTGATATCGGATCTAATTTGTTCAACGGGACGTGTAAATTTACCTTACTGGTTTATCGTTTTTGCAAATATTATTGCAGGGATAATTAAATATTATTACGTTACTGAATGTGTGTTTATTTCTGAATGTTTAAGTTGCAGGAGAAGTAGTAGTAATGACTGTAACTGTATCAGCCCATACGTCCCACTGCAGGACACGGGCCTACTCTACAATCGAGAATACGATTGAGAGTGGTTAGGCCATATAGTCCACCACGCTGGCCTAGTGCGGTTTGGCGCTGGCCTAGTAGTAATGAGATTTATACTAATATATAAAACTGAAGAGTTTGTTTGTTTGTTTTCTCTAATCTAAGGAACAACTGGTTCGAATTGAAAAAAAAATCTGTGTTGGATACTCATTTATCGAGGAATGCTATAGGCTATATATCATCACGCAGTGACTTATAGGCGGTAGTGAAAAATCTAGCAAATTCGAGGAAATTTTATTCTTTTTTGAGGTCCGATTGGTCGATATTCTAAGTTGATAGTCGTAATTAAACATTTTGGCCGCCATTTTGAAAAGTGAATCTGCATCCGGGCAGTACCAGACCGGACCGCTAGTTATAAACTAGTTATAATATTGTTCACATTAGTTTCCATTTCGAAAATTGTTAGGTATCGTCAGAAGCTTCATTATTGCTTCGTTCAAATTAATGAATAAATTCTAACCGGCTTTCTTCTATACGTCTAGTATATGATTATACAGATCATTCTTTACTTCCTTTTTTATTGGCGTTTATGTCTTTTATATTCTAGACTGGCCACTTTTGTTTTCGATTTCATATGTCCATCCAAAGGTTGTCTGTAAGAAATCGACTAGAGCGATAAGACAAGTATATAGAGCGATAAGATAAGATAAGTTTTGTAGTTTTTTCAAAGTATTTTCCTGTTTTGTGTGCTGTGAAGAATATATAAATGAACATTAGATTCGCTTCAGAAAACAAGCCGGCTGTAAAACAAGAGGTAGCAATTTTTGTCTCCAAAAACAAATATTTATTTCACACAATATACTATTTTATTAAGTTAGTTCCAAGGTGTGTTACTGTTAAAAATAATTAATTGTTTAATAAATATAAATACTTAAAATACAGTCCATATTTCAACTACTTTGCAACTACGTAGATTTTGCAAAAACAACTGAAATAGGCGATGTCTGTAAGTGTAATTGGAGTTTGCAAAATTAAGTAGCACTTAAAGTAGTTTTAGCTTTTAAGCTAATGGTAATGCCTGCGATTTTCGAGGGGAGTCTAAAGTCCCTAAAATAAAACTTGAATCTTTGCGTTTGAATGAGCAATTTTTATATACCATCACGTTTATTCGTGCATGAAATTACACTATCGTAACTATTTTTCTAAATTGTAATCTTTAACAATGACAGTTTTATTAAAAGATGTTTATTTGTTTTTCACATATTATTTTTAAATCATTAAAGTGCTCCATCCACATCATAAATGTGGGGATAGTTCTGCCTCCGGTCAAATTAAACAAAGTTTGACTTAGTAATCTTCAGTGTAATATTGACGTCTGTATGTGCGTCTGCATCCGTTCCTCTACGTTTTCCATCGTCTTCCATACCGTTCTCTGCTGTTCCATCTTTCCAAACTTGAACATCTTATTTATTCTTTCTCTATTTATTTCCATATTGAGTGCTTTCTCTTTCGTCTTTTTCTCACAACACTTTCCACAATAGTGCAATGTGTGTAATAGCACACAGCGTCATGAAATGCGCGCTCCTAACCTAATTTCCCAGATTCTGTCATTCATCCCCACCTGGTATAATAAAAAATTGCCTTCAGATATCACGCTAACTTCACCCAATAAAAGAATAGCAATAGTAAGACGCCAATTGTTATTCTTCATCTGCCTCACGTCTGCCGCCTTCATTCTTTCATCCACACAAACCAGTGAGGCATTATTAAATATAATATAATATTTGCAATACCGCTCTAAGATATTTCTTCCTAATTATATAACAAGATGTAAACATTTTCACCTATTACCGCTTTATGAGCGTAGAAAAATAGCAGATGTAACCTACATGTTTCAAATATGTAATAATATTATTGAGTGTTCAGAATTATTATCTAAAATTAATTTTCGCGTACCCTATGTTACTACAAGAAATCGTTCTATTCTTGGTACCCCTTTTGCATCCACTAATTATCGACAGAATTCATTTATTATTAGAGGTAGTGTCGCACTAAATGAATCCTTAAACGACTCAGATTACGATTTATTTAATACCAAACCTGGTGAATTGAAAAAGTATTTAAGTAACAACTTTTTTCTTTAACTTAATCAATGTCAACTTGTTTTTTTTTTGTTATTTTCCTTTTTTTACGTAAACTTTGTTTCCCTTGTACATCTACCCAACTTATTTTAATTAATAAGACTACTGCTTTATTATTTCATTAATTTAGTCTGTATATGTGAAAACTTGTAATTGGCCTTCTATCTCTAAGCTCACATTATATTGTTACTAGCTGTAAGTTTTCTTACAAGTATAAAATATAAAATAAAATAAATAAAATTACCGCTTGTAAAATTATCGCTCTTATAAACCGAAAGCTGTCTCACCCTGAGTTCAAATTATGACGAGACCATCAACCTACCCGCAAAGTAGCTCTCACGGGTCTAAACAGCGATGAAAATAGTTCATATGTTGTTGCAGTGTAGGTGCATTTAAGAAAGCACACTCAGTGGGCTGTATTTCACTACACAAAAGCATTCCATGTAATTTCATCTCCGAAATGTTCCGAAATGCGGTGTGAGGTACTGTCACGTTGAAAATGCTTTTGAGAAAATTATTGTTGATAATTGATTCTGTCCTGGGGAAATATTAAGGAAAATGTAAATTATTTTATCATCATTCAATTCGTAGTCATTCACAGCAGGGCATCGATCTTTTCGCGATGATACTGCTAACAGTATAATAACTAATAACTAACTCTAAAGTTAGTAAGAAAAAAATCTAAACACTGTCAAAATCCGACACTTAAAGCAGACGGGTTGAATGAAATAAAGATCTATTTTTTTAAGAGGAATCATTTTCATGCAGGCTGATGGCATCGATTGATCGACTTACAGGATTAATCGATATAAAGAAAAAATATTTTAAATTTACACAAACGCTTAGACAATTTCCCGCCGACTGTACTTCAAAATTTACACAACGCAAAACTAAACATGCAGAGTGGAATTTATATAGAAAACAAAAGCCATTTAGTTGGCGTCAGGTAGCGTCGCGTTCCGTCTACAGCCACACCGACAGTTCGGAACAATGCGCGTTGAAATGCGATACGAAATTTTAAGCCGTCTAGAGTTATTTGTGCGGTTGGATGGTGTGCCTTTGTATTGCGATGTTTGTATTGATATACTGCTGTTTCTAGGTGTTAGGTTTTAATGGTAGATTTACAGTAGCTAGATTCAGAATGACGGCAGGTCTTCTCATTTTGGTCATGAATTTGTAGGCTCTATTAGGGTTGTGCTACTTTCTTATTGAGTTACATTATTGCCATGATTCATTCGATGAAATTGTTCTAGTTCTAGTTTTCCATCTTATAATCTTACGTTTATGCTTACATGAGTCATAACAATTAAAAATAGTCTCTGTGACGCAGTTGGTTAATAAACAGGCTATGAAATGAGAAACCTTGAGTTCGATCTTTCGCACCGAGCTAAATGTAGAACTGGTTCAAACGTGTATTTTTAGACTTTTTGAATAGCATATCATCAAACACTATTACTTTTTAAGATCCAAAAGACTAGACAAGTTAGATAAAATGCGCATACCATTCACCTGGTGGTAAACGATACGGAGACTCATGAACAGTATCAAAACCAAACAACACCTTGAATTATAAAGCAATGCTTGTTATTCCACTGCGCCCGCCATCTTGAGACAGAAGATGTGAAATCTCAACATGTCCAGTAGTTACTCTGGCTACAATATCCTTTAAACCGGAACATAGCAACGGATTTGTTTTGTTTGTTTGTTTGTTTGTTTGGCGGGAGAAATTGACATTGTGGTGGTACCCATCCACGCGGCCATATGATCACAATATATAAGAGATGTAATACCAGTGGATGTGATTTTCATATCAGAGGTCGATTCTGTCAGTTTTGTTTCCGACGTCGAAACAACTGGATATGAAACTTTAGATTGTCATGTTGCGGTGGCAAGTTTGCATGGCGTGTGCATTGTGAAGCCAGTATCGATTTTTCTTAACGAGCCATTAGTGGAATGTATAGGCTTTTGCACGTGATTTGAATTTGTATTCGTGCAATTTCAGATCCTACTTTGAAATAAATAAGACTTTAGAATTAATGTATTTGATTCTTTAAGTGACTAATGAAGTATTTGACCGAAGTTATTATTTAGAATTTTATATATCTTATGTAAAAGAACGAATATTCTAACATTGATTATTTTATTGTATTTCAGGCAGAATTTCTCTTTCTTGCTTGTTCAATTTATTGATTTGAAATTATTGTTATTTAGAGCAGATGTAATGTATACTAACGACTGGTATATACTCAAATTATTATTTGTAATCCAACCGTCAACTGTGGTTTCTTAGAACTCAATATAAATTTAAAAATAAACTGTAATTCAAATCGAAGCCATTTTTGCTGCAATCTGCCATCCAAATAAATCATCAACTAAACCAATAACATTAATTCATAAATCTCGACATTTGCATACGGGCGACCGAGCGACGAAGGAAACTTAGCAATTGGGAATTTGTCGAAATAGCATATATCAAATGGCAAGGGAGTTCGACACCAGATAATTTATGTGCCAACTTACCAAATCCCACATAGAATATTCTGGCTGGTTCCAAGTTCTAGAGTAAGTTTTTGCTTAAATAATTAAATGCATTATTGCAGAACGGTTGGCGTTATTAATGGAGATTGTAGATTTGCTCTGGTGGTGTTGACTTTGAAATATCCAGAGCGAGTCTTGATCTTAGATTGAAATTAATTTGTAGGGTTTTGGTTTGATCAGTTCATAAGCTGCTAAGGAATTTAGGTATTTTGGCGCTATAATGTCGTTTCCTATTGAAATGCTTATCCTTCAACAGTGTTTGTTTCTTTATTTCTATCTACTTTTTGGACTGCAGTTTGCCATTCCATTCCATTTATTTCCATTTCCATGAATATATATTTTTTTACCGTCTAAGACAGTGTATATAAGAATGCAGACAACTTACCAGAGGTCAACACAGGAGGTGTCTGAATGTCGGACTTTTTGAAGAAATTATGGTACACTTTATTGCTGATTTTATGGATTTGAGCCATGAAACATCTAGCTTTTCTTGTGCTTGATTATGATTCTGCGACTTACTTATAAAAAAACATTTTTACTATACATTGTGAAATCATAACAGCTCCGTAAATGTAATTTTAAAACTCATTAACATTTTACCTTAACTAGTGGTCGCCTAGCGGTCGAAATTCGACCAAATCAAGAAGAGAAAAGTTTTTACCTGTATGATGATGTTGTTATTCTGATAATTCGTGCACATTTAAATGTACGTATCTCTCAATTTTAGTTATATATCCTGAAGTATATGCAATTACTTAAATCGTAAACTACATTAATTGCTTTAAACCAGCAATAGCAAAATATATATTTTTCTGTACCTGAATGTTGTTATTGCAGATTGCTGCTACAGAACTTTCTTTATACATAATATAATTAATGATAGCGCTCAGTATTTCACGTAGTATTCGTCAAATAAATCTTTTCTGTTTGATATTCAACAAAACCACAGTAAACAATTTTTTCTGATTGACATTCAACTACATATGTCTATAATAAAGCAAAGAAACAATTTGACCAAAGAGTATGTATACGTGTACAAATACTTGTGTATGCGTGTGTCAAATGCATGCTGGTTTATTTATTGATTTAATGTACTTTTTATGCATTATTATTAAAATCTTGTTTTATATTACATTTAATATTAGGCTTAATATTACTATTATTGCCTCATTTAAAATTAATATTCTCTTTTAATATTAATATTATTAACTCATTAGGCAAATAAAACCTTTTTTTTGATATGTCTAAGTAACAATTTGACACCAGAGTATGTATACTTGTATATGGATGTGTGCATGAAATGCATGGCAGTGTGTGTAATGTTTTATTTTTTGATTTAATGTACTTTATCAGCATTATTATTGAAAAATATTAGCATTCTCCACTTCTCCTACACATACACTATAAGTGTGCCAAATTTTATGCTCCTGCGTCCGCGCAATTTTCGTAAAAAGGGATCCTAAGTTTTTGCATCACGTATTAATATATAGATAATTCATTAAATCCAGTTACCCGAAAACAAACAATTGTCAAAACATCTACCAAGAATTTTAAAAATGCAAGTCACAAAGGGAATTCAGTGGTATCAAAACAAATGAATTCAGCACCGCATGTGTCCTAAGAACAGAGAGAACACGTGTGCAAATGCGCATACAATTTGCATCATTCCGCAAAACTTGGCTCGCCACGCCAAGATTACTCAGGAGAAATACTACCTGACTAATAGATAGGCTATTATGTCGCATTGTGCAGCTTTGCACGAATAATGCTTTGAATTCTGTGCTGTTTGTTTTTGGAAAGTTTAGTAAAAGATTTAGAAGTTAAAGTATAGTAACTTTTCTGTCACAGTGACACGCTTATCGCGTGCGAAAATAAGTGGCGTATATCCGTTGAATCACGTACTATGGCACATCTGGATACCGGAGACCAAAAAGACGGTATCAGGATATCAGTAGTCACGCGGATGGTTTCCAACGTACAATTTCATTTCATAATTTCTGAATGATTGGCTGCTATAGTAACCAATTGTATTGATAATCAGCTTCTGCTTGTGTATTTGGGGTTTGGAGCAAGACGACATAATTGTGTAAAGCAGCTAGACTTCTAGAGATGCGTTGGTTTTGCTAGGCCGTCTGTCCACCGCCTGGATGGACATCCAATAGTGCACTTGCAGGTATGTGGGATCTAACTGAGAACTTATCGACCATTGGTTCTCCGTGCTATATGCTCTGCCCTCCGCCATATCAAGCAAATTTTCTAATTTTCAGTTAGATATGTATATTATATGTAATACCTATAGGAGCCAGAATGTTAATAATTAATTAAATATTTCGTAGAAATAAAGATTAAAATTATTTTAGTTTTAAATCCTCTAGTGTCTACCCATTTAACTCACAAACAAAGTGATTACAGAGGCGTCAATTATCATCGAGTTAATTAAAACTTCAATAACTCTCGAGAGAACAATATATATTAAATATTTGAGTACTATAAAATAAATAGAAATTCAGGATTGCAAAACGTGTTTTGCTGGTATGTGAAATTTATTGGAGCTTGTATTTCTAAGGTAATTAATTACTAATTATATTTTATTTTTAATACAATGTCACTTTTCCAGGGACTATGTATATAGTCTACAGCAGACAGCGTATATAGGCTAGCTTTAGGCTTTTGTTTCAATTCTAAGGTGGGTGAATAAAATTTTAGGTTTTGCAAAAGTTGAGGTGGCTTGTGCCAAAAAATCGCAAAATTATGGTCTCCTCACATATCGGGATGGAATTAAGCTTAGTTTTATGTGTGGCAATAGTAGTATTCCTGAATACGCCTTCAGGTATATAGGCGTTAACTTATATACTTGTCAAATATTAGAAGTAATATAAGCCAATATCAGACAAGGGTGGATCCAGGGGGGAGGTCATGGCGGTCATGACCCTCCCCCCCTGGACTGGCTTCAGATTGACAAAATGTTAGCTTGTTGATGAAATTTATAAGTACTATTTATTATTATATTTTTGTATGTCGATAAATAAAGTAAAAAATCGTGTATCATACCAAATCACGGCTGTAACAAACTTTAAAAAGTCATTATTACGACTTGGGGTATTGAAATAGGACCCAGTGTTCTGACATGAACTATATGACCCCCCCTGGCGTAAAAACTGGACCCGCCCTTGATATCGGATTAGCTTTCTGAGATAATTATTTAAAGACATATATATGAAATAAGCAAACTGCTGTAATTAAGTGGCAACAGCCGAGATTTAAGTACCTACTTCATTATAATATTCAAAACATAATTAAAATTATTAATATACTACGCTTTAATGTAGAATTAAGAAGCATTTAAATAGCGGAGGAAGTAAGCTAGGTACAATTTTCCCCCTGTTTACCGTGAACCCGGTTGACAGCTCTTTGATCCATAGACAACACAAACGCGCGCCACTGACAGACTGCCTGTGACAGACGATTATTGTTTATGGTATATTTAGTACATGTCTTTCCTTGACATTATTAATGGCATTGTTTGAAAGATAATAAACAGGATTGTGTAGTTTTGGTTGAGAATTATACTAAGAAAAATTATATCCTTAATTAAAAATAAACATATTGAGACGCGACTTAAAAAATCACTTTATTTCTATTTAATTTATATTTTAATGGTGGAGTATTTTCATTTCAATATTACATGACCAATTAGATTGCAGTATGTTTTCCGTAACAAATTCCATGCTGTCTGCTACTTGTCAATTTGATAAACATGACCTAAATAAATTAATGACATAATTATGTCGTGACATAATCATGTCGTGTATGACGTGTATGTGTATGAGTATGACGTGTCATTTCAATAGAATTTAATGCGTAATTTGACGTAATCGATCCGCTTCAATGAACCTATTCAGATCTGTAACTACTAATTATATTTAATTACATGTACATTTCAGTATCATATACGCCGATGAGGCAACCTCAAAGATTCAGTCACTTAAATATGGTCAACTATAGTAGAAATTAACAGACAATCGGAAATACGTTTTTTCAATTGGGATAGGAAAATACTATCGATATCCACTTCCAAATATTCGAAATATTACTTTCGCATTAATGCTCATTGTTTACCTATCATTCATATTATATTTCCCTTTTTTGCTGGCAATTTTTTTTAATACTTGCCCATCATAGTAATTGCAATGCACCTGATGGTAAGCGCCACTCGACACAATTATGTCGGCCTGCTAAGATGCCTTTTCACACTACGGATTCACAATTACTATATATTTGATTTTACTTTTATTGCGTCACCAATTTGTAAATATAGAACGCTGACCAAACAAAACTAAGAACAAAACTTACCTAAACCGTTGCAAAATTAGCATCGGTCCATTCGCAGCGGAGATAAGGAAGATCCACGTATATTGGCGGTGCGTATCGGGCTTAAGGGCTTAAACGGATCTTCGGAGCGGCGGGTAACTCCGCCAGATAAGTACAATTTTGTACCTTCTGTTCCAACACTTTGTTTTGGTATTGCGGTTTGTGCTATGGAAATATGCTTATGGTGTTTGTTGATGCATTGTTTTTCTTTATATGTGGTTGTAAGTAGGTATCTGTATCAGCTCATATACGTCCCACTGCAGGGCACGGGCCTCTACAATCGAGAGTACGATTGAGAGTTGTTAGGCCATATAGTCCACCACGCTGGCCTAGTGCGGGTTGGCGGAGTTACATACCATTGACATTCTTATAAATCGCTATGGTATGCAGGTTTCTTCACGATGTTTTTAATGTTAATTACTATACTTTTTGTACTGCAATGAATGGCGATTCGAGCATGCCATTAGAATGATGGTAAGCGATACGATAGTAGCAAAACCAAACAACACCACGAATTACAAAACAATTGGGATTCGAACCCGCGACCACCGTGAACATGTTGGCAATCGCGTCTAGTCTGTTTACCAACAGGCCACCACGCACTTAAGTAGGTATAGTCTGTATCTGTATCAGCCCATATACGTCCCACTGCAGGGCACGGGCCTCCTCTACAATCGACAATACGATTGAGAGTGGCTAGGCCATATAGTCCACCACGCTGGCCTAGTGCGGGTTGGCGGACTTACATACCATAGAAATTTTTATAAATCGCTATGGTAGTAGCAGTAGGTATAGTAGCATAAAAATAAAAATAACAGTTCGTGTTGCTGTCATCGTGTGACAGTTTTTTGCACCGTTTCTTCTTCACAGCTACAACACGTTCCGAAGCGGTGGTAGCAGAAATTAACTATTTAAACGATCTTGAGAAAGACTATTTGAATAAAGAATATTTTTATTTTTAATTTTAAATAAATTAAATAAAATAGTGCGTAATGGCCTGTTGGTAACGGATAAGATGCGGCTGCCAACATGTTTACGGTAGTCGCGGGTTCAAATCCCAGGGCACGCCTCTGACTTTACGGAGTCATGTGTGTATTGGTAGTCAGTAACCACACACTAAAACGGTGAAGGTACGCATCGTGAGGAAACCTGCAGACCATAGTGATTTTGCAAGGATTTTTATGCAATGTAAAGTCCGCCGATCGGCACTAGGCTAGCGTGGTTGACTTTATGGCCTAACTCCTCTCAATCGTAAAGTCAATGGTGGGGGAGGCCCGTGGTTTTACGGAATTGCGTGAATAAATTGGTTCAAGTTGCTTAAAGTTCAAAAGTATAAAACGTCAAATGGTAGCTATTATTTTAATTGGGCAATAGCGAATGAGTTATCTCAGGGATTACTCTATGTTTCGAAACGCAGTTGGCATGTTCGAACGTTCGACATAAGCTTCCACTTCTAATCAATACTATTCTCAATTATACTTATTGGCTCCGAACAAAATATATGGTTACAACCAATACACCATCTTTGGATTTAAGGCACATTTATAGTTTTACGTACGATGTCCAAACATTCGAGCTTCGTTTTGGATCATTGAGCAAGCCTTATTAAAATGGCTCATAATAATATTTGTCATATTATTTTACTTAATGCCATTTTTTTCCGAAGGAATTTTAAGCACTATTAAAAATAGTAATTGGATTTAACAAGAAATATTTTGTACTTTAAGAAATCGTTTAAAAAATGTAAAGCTTTGGTTCCAAAGTAGTGAAGTAAGTTAATGAAATTGTTTGAAAACGTGCTTAACTATTTAATCTATACTTCAATTAACCTTTTTCACTTCAAAAGTTGATGGCCCAGTGTATACTTCGTTGTCTCAATAAATTGTATTTTCATTTCGTTTATTTAATAAGATCTATTATCAATATAGCTTATAAAATTCATTGTCTATTGAATATTAATTTACAAAATAAAGCTTATAGTGCGTCGAATATAAATATTTCCAAATACTGACGGTTTTATTCATAGACAATATTAAAACTCAATTTTAGTTTTACTGGTGGTAGGTCTCTCATATGTGAGAGGTCGCCTGGGTAGGTACCACCGCAATGTCTATTTCTCCCGTCAAACAACAGTATAAATGTTCTGTTGTGTTTCGGATTGAAGGACATTGTAGCCAGAGTAACTACTGGACATATTGAGACTTAACATCTTATGTCTCAGGATGGCGACCGCAGTGGAATGCCAAGCATTGCTTTGTAATTCAAGGCGTTGCTTGGTTTTGCTACTGTTCATGAGCGGTCGCATCGCTTACCAACAGGCGAACTCCATGCTAATCTCATCATTCAAAGAAATAAATTAAAAAGTTAACGAATGTTTGTTCCTTTCGACCGAATTTTGGATTCAGTTTGAGCGAAGAATACAAACCATTCCATACCTAATATAGGTTTTAAAACTGTTTATGAATAAAACCATGAATATATAATACGAACAATTTTTAATTTTATCTAACATATGCTTATTAAAACATTAGTATGACATCATTAAAAATTATAATAGTTAATAAACCTCATATTAATAGATTCATGGATATCGAACTTATTTATTTATTTATTTATTCTTTACTGCACACAAAAGAACAAAATATTACAATATTTAACAAATAAAATTAAAAAGTACAGTTGGCGGTCTTATCGCCCTAGGCGATTTCTTACAGACAACCTTTGGATGGATAAAAGAAAAGGAGAAGAAGAGACTTAATTACATAGAGAAACATAAATTATACCACTGGTATCACAATATACGTATTAACCAGTGTATGGTACACTTTGATTTAAAGCTATTATAATGGCTCACGAAACTGTACTGCGAATCAGTACCTATTATAATTTGCGATTCAAGGTTTGCTTAACTATCCCGAATAGTTTACAATAATATACCTGCAATATATATTATATATTATAACTGTACAGCCCCATAAGTTTATATTGACATGTGGTATTTAATTAAACCAAAATATTTGTCATGACCCCAGGTAAAAACAGAAAAAAATGTAAACATTCGTGATTTTAGTTCGCTCGATTTTTAGCCACCCGTATAAATAATATTCATACCTATGGGGTTCATCAAAAGCCGTTTAAAGTACAGTCACGATTTTTTGCAAAACCACCATACATTTGTTTTTCAAACTTAGTACAATGTTAACTGTGATTGTTATATGTGATTTGAATTAAATATGTAATAAATTTTGCATCCTCGCAAAATAACATGAATAAAGACAATAGTATCAATCCGCACTAAATCCATCACTGGATTTCGGTGTCCATAGCCTCAAAATAACAACCCTAAATGCACCCCTGCAGCGATCAAAGCACACAAAGAGGCGGGTTGTAAGCCAGTGGTTGGGGGCAAATAGGAAATTGTTATCATGCATTTTCCTTTCCCCGCTTTTCATTCAGGCTTACCTGCATTCAGGGGAGCTAGCGAGGATTTGACGCGTGCCTTTGTCTTGTTTTAAAGGAATAGTGTGGATGCTCTTTGCTTTTAATTTTTTGTATAATGGAAAGCAAAGGAATCAATATACAATTCCAGGTAAAAAATAATTTTAATAAGGTAAAAAATAAATGCTACCTTTTAAGTTTTCATTCGTATAATATGTAATTGGATTTTTTTATTTATTATTTTCTCAATCTTTCAGTTTGGTTTAGACCTCAACTGCGTGCTAAAACATATGCTGAAATTCTAAAGGCTTTCTATTTACTAACCTCTTAATACGCTTACTCACGACTCACTATTTTATTCTTAGATATCAAAATAAAAGACTCAAAAGGCTAATAGCCAAACCTATAGCCATCTGTCTAAACCACGAAGCGTTTAAAAATATAAGAACGAAACAAAAAAGTGAAGTCGCGAAATAAAAGGCGGGTCGTTGCCCTGAGTGATACATCAAAGGAGTCGTCGCCACGTTTTGCTGCGGACCGTGTGTAGACTTTTTTAGACGCACAATTAGGCCTCTTATGGTTTTGACATTGCCTCTACCACGGGTCCGGATCTCGGAAGGAGAGTTTTTCAGGACTCATTTAATTGTTGACTGGCAATGACGTCACATACTGAACACACGTAATTCACAATAACACCATTGAGTTATAATGTACTACGTACTAGAGAAGACACCTCAAGCAAATAGTTGGAGTCCAGGCGCTCCAACTCATTTAGTCTATGTCAAGCGCTTGCTGGAACTAGACACGTATCAGTGCGAAGTTTTATTCGACAAAATGCCGTCGTGTGCATTAAAATACTGCTCGAACAATTCAAAAAACATAAGTAAAAGTCAAGGTGTGACTTTTCACCAGTGAGTTTAACTTATTATATTAAAAACACATTTAATCTAATTTAATATCAACAATTGTGACATGTGAAAGCGGTTGATGACGGGCGGCCATGCATGTCAAAGACTAACGAGTATTTGTATGCGCAGAGTCGACAATATCGACGCAGATTTGTAACGGATACTGAAGTTTTTATATAAGATAAAAAATTAAAAGCATTTAAATTAATATTTTTATTATTATTTAAATTAAAAGGTTTCCTCGGCCATGTCGTCAAACAAGAGAATTGTGGATCAAATTTATTGAGAAGAATCGCGGCGAAGAAACGTGGTTACCTTCAGATTTAATAAAAATATTTTATTTCTAGAGTGTTTCTATTAATTAAATCCTGAGCATAAAAAATATTCATTTATAATATAATTTCTTGTGTATTATTCACAAATAATGTGCTCACCAGGCGCCATGTTTATAAATCCGGTAAATAAAAGAAACCATATTATTTTATGTAAAAGAAACTATTATTTTATATTATATTTTAGTTGTCGGTATTAATATGTAGACATCATATAACGGAGTTACGATTAATATGAATTGTCTTATCTATTCGTGACACATTTTTCTTTGGCCATAATTTGTATGATATCAAGTCAATAAAGTAGATGTCGCTATTGAGCTGGGACAAATAATTCTTATGACATGTCTTGTCTATCGGTAGAATATATGTCAATGAATAACACTAGTGAAATAATGTATGAAGTAAATTTTTCAGGCTAACAATCAACTTGTTCTGGAATTTTGGAAGTGAATAAGTGTAATTCTGGCGAGCAGAGCAAGGTTTTGCTGGTGATAGGGAGTAAGTCTGTGGTGGTAGGCCAATAGTATTGGTCCATAGAGAGGTCGCTGTACGCTGTAGCAGAAACTGATCATATTTACAAACGCGTTGTTTTTAAGATCCAACTTTTTTACACTTACGAGCAGGCTAATTTGAATATAGCAACTCGATAATCTATTTATAATGAGTTCTATTCTGAAAAAAATATATAAAAAACTCGTGTAAATAACATGAAAAATGTAAAATCCAAATCCGCGACAAAGTCCGTAAATATTAAATATTAAAGGAAACCATTATTTTTTTTATTTACTAACGTATTCTCGTCATTTATTCGCGCATTCAAAAATAAAATGTATTTCACATCATAAAAATGGCACTTGCCTGAAAAATCAAAATATATGGGACAATGGTAGTGGCCACGTAGATCGACATATCCTGAGGGCGAGACGTCTTGGGAGGGCTTACAGCGGGATCCCCTCACTACAACGCTGGGGATTTACTCGCCAACTACGTTTGTTTATGTTTTTGTTTGTCTTGTGGACTTAGGACTGTTATAAATACACCTAATAACTACGCAGAAAAATCAATGTTGTTGGATTTTACCCGAAATATTTATTGCAGATAAAAAAATAATGATTATATATATATGTCTCTTATTGATGTGAAATTGGGTGTATGCTCTAATTTGAGCAATGAAAAATTGTTATCCTATACAACAATTCAAAATTTTCATGACGCAGTAATAGTTTTATCCCTACTTAATATTATAAATGTGAATGTAAGTTTGTTTGTTACGCTTTTACGCGAAAACTTCTTAACCGATCGTCATGATACTTGGTATGCATATTTTTGGAGGTATTAGAAGTAACATAGGATACATTTTATGAAAAAAAGTTTTTTACGAAAGATAAAAACAATATTTTGTGGAAATTAAACATTTTGGCCGCCATTTTGAAAAGTGTATCTGCACCCGGGCGGAGCCGGGCGGGACCGCTAGTTATTTATAAATCATCTGACATTTTGTTACATAAAAAGGG
This sequence comes from Hyles euphorbiae, assembly GCA_023078785.2. Lineage (NCBI taxonomy): Eukaryota > Metazoa > Arthropoda > Insecta > Lepidoptera > Sphingidae > Hyles > Hyles euphorbiae. The sequence continues at coordinate 14,573,110 of CM041051.1, forward strand.
CTTAAACAGGCTAATATTAAAACAAAAAATCATGTCATAAACATCTTTATTTGTACGAATTAAGGCCGCTAAATTCCTTATAAAATGAGAACTATGAACTTTAATAAACGAGTGCAAATCGTGTTGCTCACAGAATATTAGGTATTAAAAAATCTTGCTGAACGTGTAATAAAACTCAATTTTTATCGCTTGCAAAGAACAGGTGATTACGTTGCAAAGTCGTTTACCCTTACATTGGCGATATAAGCAATGTTGCCCGATGAAAAATTAATTTCCATCGCCTCTCTTTGAACCTATTTTGGTAATAGACTTTATGGAATTCGATTTTTGATTGCGAACCTGGCTGAATTTATTTTAAATAAATATATACTTTTTAAACTGCGTTCTTAATTATTAAATTCAAATTTTAATTTGTATGCAGCCAGTGAAGTATAGAACCAAGTCACGTTTTAAAATAGTTTATATTCAATTTCTAAATGGAATGCGAATTGAAAATTGCTTTTTTATATAAGACTCTAATTGTAAAATGTAAAGAAAGTTAAAACGCCGAAATCAATGGATTATGTAAATGCCGCTTAGTTGCTTTTTTCATTCATACTTAATGGTCAAATCTGTAATGTTTAAGTACATATATTTTAATGTCCAAATCAAAATAATACCTTGTATAAGTTAACTGAAATGATTATCTTTTATTTTTTGTTACTTCTGATGACACACTTCACTTTTTACGTGCACGTCCCACTGCAGGGCATTAGATTTCTCTACAACCGTGAGTACAATTGAGAGTGGTTAGGCCATATATGTAGTCCACCACGCTGGCCTACTGCGGTAAGATGTACTATTAAAAATGTATAAATAAACAGTTTACCTTACTCACCCTAAATGAACAAAAAATGCATTAGCCAAAGCCCAATTTGGTCTCGGGGGATGTTTCTTATTCGTTAGGGGTTCTTAAAGGATTTGTTACGTTTCGCTAAGGTTATTGGGCTCTGAATGACGGGAAGCAAGTTGTGGGGAAAGATAAGTAATGACAAACTGAGCAAAAAATAACGTACCCTGTTCAGTAATAATACAAAGAGAAAACACAGAGGGTAACTTAAATGTTGGATGTAAAGAAATACGCAAAAAGATCTTAAGTGAAGTGAAACCATTTTGAAGACTTTTTTTATTGCAATGAATGGCAAGACGAGCATGCCGTTCGCCTGATGGTAAGCAATGCAATAGCTCACGGACAGTAGCAAACCCAAACAACACCGTGAATTACAAAGCATTGCTTGGTTCTCCACTGTGCTCGTCATCCTGAGATATAAGATTTTAAGACTTAATATCTCCAGTAGACTTTCGCTATGACTGTCCTCATACACCGCCACCTTTATCAGCTCATTCATCCATCACTGAATATTCTGTATGAATGAAATTACATATCAGTGTTCATCGTAACGTAACATGCTATGACATGGGTTTAAACGCCAGATATGAAGTGACTACGTTTAATGGCCGTCATCTCGAGACCCTTCGCATTTGAAGAGCATGTTAAGCCGTCGCTTCCGATTGTGGCTAAATGCCAGGCAATTACAAACCTCTCCTTTGAGTCTTGAAGAAACATTAAAGGTTGAAAATATGAAGATTTAACTTATAAATATGGGTTTTCCAATATATAATACTACAATCTCCATACTATTGCACTTTTATAAATAGAAAAGTAACTGTTGTTAACAATAAGACAATTAAGACAATGGAATGAGACAATTATTTATTACTAAACCCAAACCTTTAAAGGTGATGTGACGACCTCGACTAGTTTAGCAGCACTTGGCACCAGCAACTGACAGGGATATGTGGCAAGAGTTGAGCAAGACCTTTGCCCAGAAGAGTAACAGAAGAGTTTAAGAAAAAATCCAAACCTATACCGTATTGTACCGATTGATAAATAAATGAATAGGTGACCTTATCGCTGAGAGCGACCTCTTCCAGACAACCATTCGAGATTTCAATCATGTGAGACATATATGTGAGACATATATATTATGTTATTTAAATAATAATTTTCTCTACAAAATGTATTTTTGTACGGACGCGTCTAGTGTACGAGAGAAACGTTTGTATGATGAGTAAATATTTGTTTCGGGTTTACGTGTTGAGGGACCGAAAAGTCTGTCGTAATTTTTGAAGTCCACGACACAGTAAGTATACGTTGCTAGTGACTATACTTATTATTTAAATATTTATTTATTTACACTTTATACATTGTGTATTGTACCAATCTACTATCATCATTGAACATCATCTTACTATATACCCTAAATTATTCTTATAAAATCAAATTCCAATTCATTCCGAATAAATAACCCAGTTAAAAATTCACAATAATTGACCTCAAAGTAAAATCACAAAATAATCAAAACTTTACAAATTCAATTCTGAATATTTTAGTGAACGCCTTTATTCTTTGTGGGTTCTCGACGAAGTGCTAACTGAATTTGAGGAGAGAAAATATTCGAATGTCGGAGACACACTTTTGTATTGTTACAGAATAGATGCGAAAAGATTTTAGCGTTCGTTTCAAAAATACAGTAAGATATTTTGCGTCTATTGTATTTTAATAGAACATAATATATACGTTAATATATAGATTGAGGTATTACTAGTGCCCCCAAAGTTTGACAAGATTTTTTTGTTCCAATTTAGTGGGCTAACTCATAGTCATATCTTGTAGCAATTCCATTTATGGGTGACTCATCTGAGTTTTTCAAGGCTTTATTAAAAAAGCTCGGTGAAAGTATTCTTGTTTATACCGTTACATCTTGCACCACGCCTGCCAAACTGCTATAAATTAAATGTTCTATGCAAGTACAAGTGCTTCCGCTATTAATTAACAAATACTTTAAAGCATAAATATTACTTAACATAAAAAGAAAAAGTTCCACTTATTAAAAAAAGTTTAATAACATAACAATGTACATATTTATACCATTTCCCACAACAAAAGGACCGTGGGGAGTTTTTGAAAGGGAAATTTTTAATAACGTATTCAGAGCCGAGTGTTGCCCACTTTTCATGGTTAATTTCCCTTTTTAAACGTTAAAAGAGAAGTATTACAAACGTCTGGCTGCATTTTTAAGTAGCGAATACCTTTGTTAGGGTGGCAGCATTGTTTGGGGATTATGTGATGAGTTCTTTTTAGTGGCAATTATTTTTTTCGTTATATTTTATTAAATTTCCTCCATGGTGGTTTTATGAAGGGATAAATATGAATAGGAGGGTATATAAACAACAGTTTTACTAATGATTTTATACAAGAAAAAATATTATCTAGTGAAATTAGGGAATTTTTATTTGGTACAATTATTACGTTATATTCAATTTACTGTTCAATAGATATAATTTGTATGTAATTTTTAAAGAAATTTAAAAGTTACTTCAATCAACCCGTTGATACGGGCGAATAACCATTTCTTGAAACAACAATGCTGGCCTGCTCAAAACCGAATGAACACAGGCTATTCTGAAACCCTCTAACTTAGTTCACTATGGTGGGATTTCTACCATCTTGAAGGTTACATTAAATAATGCAAACAATGCGAACATTCTACCAACAGTTAAGGTGCATATTTTCAGAAAAGTAACCCAAAAATATTCACATAATAGGCACTGCGGATACCATATATTATAATTTTAGTTTAAGCATGATTAAATGATTACCCTGCATTTGATATAATAATAGTGGTACTAAACAGATAAAACATTATACAATGGGTAGGCCGATGGACTTATAAAAATGTCCCATTTTATACCAAAATCATATCCACCGCACTCATTATAAAAGAAAAAGAATGAAATATTCTCATAAGCCGCTTATTTGTTGTTGTAATGAAATGTATGACAGGAGAACACGGAAATTTAAATGAAAAGCGAACGAGTGCGGCTTCCTAATCTGCCTTTGTGATGCCGCCTTATTAAGGGCTCTTGTTACAAAAATATAAATGGTGGGTATTCTGTGGTATTTAAGCAATATGTGCTTGTCTTTGTGAAGACTGCTGTAACTTTGTGTTGCAGTGACTTGGTTTTTGTAAAGTTTTGTAACTGGCTTGCTTTCAGCTGGTAATGTGTGTGCGCATTTGGAGACTGTCCCGCCCTCACACCTGCCACTGCAACCCCTGTAAGCCAGGATCAACAGTGGCGCGCAATGTAATGACACCGAGCATTGAAGCTCGGCGAGTCTCCGGGAATGTCTAACTTGTCTTTAACCCGCAACGAAATTAATCAGAAAGTTAAATTAATAGGAGGAGTTGGAAATAAATAATGTCCACTTCCCTCCGTGCAAAGCGGGTGACAAAACATTGAACTAAAGAGATAAATAACCTCACAGAAAGACTTTTACAGCCGGAGAAGCCAGCTGTAAAGCACCACGGAATTCATTATTACATATAAATGGGACCTATTGTGTGAGCTGTTATACCTGATTCCAGTAATAGGTATGGCAAAAACGCCGGAAAGCACGGAAATTCGTCCTAGTCTCCACTAGGTCCATGTAGTATACGACTCCGGATGATATCTGCATACTATCAAACATGATTTTACGCTCATTTTGCCAAATACTACACTCCCAAAGTATATGATGCGCGGACTGTTCATATTCGCAATTAGGTGTTGAACATGGGCATGCAGGCCTCAACGAGCTTAAAAGAGTACAATTTAGTGTTTTTAAAAGAGTACAATTTAGTTTTTGTGTGCGCATTTATAACAAAATACCAAGCCACTTAAATAATTTTAGTGTTTACACTGCAAGCAACAGCTTGATTATGCCCTTTTTTAAGCGAGTTAATCTTCATTTTGGTACCCTTATAGACGGCAGCGTATTTCCCATGGCGAGAAGTGCCATAATTTTCTTACACGTTAACGCCCAATACAGTGCTATCATTAGTCTTTCTGGTTGCGCGATACCAATTTTCTATCTTTTCAATTCTGTCATTTCCACGTGACCACATGTTGGCCACGTGCTGTCGTCCATTTCAAAACCGCAAGCAGTAAAAAAATATCACATCGAGAGTAAAATTAATCCCTTCAGGTCACTTCTTATTGCGGGCAGGATATAGCCCCTCGCTACGAGGAGATCTTACGAAGAAGGTTTACTATGGCCATATTATTGCGAAATCCCATCATCTCTGCTGGCTCTACCATCGAGCAGATCTCTCACACGTCTGCTTACCGGCAATAAAACACGTTGCGCGTACTTTACTTAAATGTAAAAGCATTCTAACAGTACAAATAAATCCCCAATACAAAACGCAAACAGGGCCGCTACTGTTCATAAGTCGATGCAATTATTGTCAACCTCCCCTCGACATAAAAGAACATTCGCGGAATTGAATATTGTGCTCTCAATAGATAAGTAGTGGGTTTGTTCCCGGCTGAATGACGTTCGGCACGCATCACTAAAACTGCGAGGGCTGTACTGATATTCACTCCTGTATGCGGGAATTTAAAATATTTGAAACCTGCGCCATAAATTCATGTTAGGATTTATTTACACTGTATGGTTTAATGTTTACATGAAATCAATTAACACGCATTACATATTGTGTTTCAGACCCCATTGTTGTATATTATGTTATTTGTTTAATCCTTTATTGTATAAAATAGAAAAAAATACAGTGAAGAAACAACACAATAATAATAGTACAAGAGGCGGCCTTATGACTCTAGGTAATTTCTTCCAGGCAACCTTTGGATGGAAAAAAGAAAAAGGATGAAACTAGGAAAATGAGAGGGCAATATATTATGTTATTTCTGTATCAGCCCATATACATCCCACTGCAGGGCACGGACCTACTCTACAATCGAGAGTACCATTATGAGTAGTGCGGGATAGTAGACTTTACATACCATAGTAATTCTTACAAATAGCTATGGTATGCAGGTTTTCTCACGATATTTTTCTTCACCGCTATAGTGCGTGGTGATTGACAATACACACATGACTCAGAAAAGATAGAGGTGTAACCTTGGGTTTCAACCATGAGCATATTGGCCACGTCTGGTCCGTTTACCAACAAATCACCGAGCTTTTGTATTGGCGATGTATTCAGCGCCAATATAAAAGACAATAAATAATAATTTAATCGTGATGATTACTTTATGGTGCTGAATGCTTCTATACCATTGTTGGAATAGAGCCTAGAACCATCAATGATAATTTTAAACCCGCAAATCCACGTCAAATCCATATACAAGTACGAGTATAATGTCTCAGTTTACAAAGTCATTCTAAATGGACTGTCTTATGCGGAAAATTCGTCCTGCATTAAAACTTTTAAACCTATGATTTGGGTATCATCATTGGGCTATTGGTTTAGCTTCAGTTACTGTTGAAACAAGAATATTGATGAATTTAAATTATTTTAATATAACTTTCGGCGCGTAAAATTTAGGACAAAAATTCTAGAATTTCCTACCCGGTTTTTTTGACATCACAAACAGTGTTAAAACACTTTTCGCTCATATTGCGGAAGTCTCTGAAACACAAAAAAATAAAAATCACTCGCGAATTTCGGTGCAAATGCAGCCGCCAGCCCGGTCAGACGTCGCAGTTATTATTTGATATATTCCAACACGGGTTTTTCATATTAAGAGCTAGTTTATACCTATTGATGTTTGCCTTCACTATGGGATACGCGCACTACACCAAATAAAACTGAATTTCATAGCGTTTTGAATTGCGTGTGAGGAGTCAATTACGGATTTGGGTAATATTTTGTGAGTGCTGTTAAATTTAAACTCGTTGGGTGTATTTCATTTTGTAGTATTAAATTGTACGGAATAATTTTTATATGTTTTATGTATGCACTGATGAGGTTGTAGTTAGTCGTTATTTTATGATACAGTCGAATAATTTGTGGTTTGAAATCATGGATGAGCAACTTTTGCTGTTACATATCTTGAGATATATAAACCCGCGATTGGAAAAAGTCGAATATATCTTTTGGGTACAAAACCCAGACCTGAGAAATTTGGAGGAGGATTCTAAAAACGAAATTTAACGCAAAGAGGATTATCGGACCTGGGAATCGACACCGAAACCTCCAGTGGCTACCGGCATTTTAAATATTCATAAAAAATGTAAAAAGACTAACGGCCGGTTTCTATAATCTATCTATCTTTAACGAGAGATTTCTCTTCTCGAAATTTCGAAATTTTTTTTGCTTGAGTAAAGAAAGACAGAGATATTTGGATAAGGTGCGTATATTTATACATATCTAAGCAAGATAATATTGTATGTCTATCTTTGTTTATTGAAGCATACAGTGGTGTCGACATAGTAACGATATCCATTTTAATCTCTTGTTAAAGATAGATAGGATATAGAGAACGGTCGTAAATTATGATAAACTTTGCAAAGAAGCACATATCAGGTTTGTATTGATATTGATATCATTTATTTCTTTTATGACTAATAGTTTTCTTTCTTAGTTTCCAAGTACGAGTTTGTTACTTAATTTGTAAATTCGTTCCCAATTTATATTATATTTGGAGAGACATTGTAGTTTCAAATATTCATTGATTTTAGTTCGTCTTGAGACGAAATTCGTGTTCCTGTCCGTCTTAATCTACAACTTAATAGCAAAAGTTTATTCTCTAGGGACTATGCGTAAGTATTTATCTAAAACGAGACTTACAATAACATTTGAATCAACCAAATCTATATTTTAGAATCAGTTTTCAACAACAAAAAAAACATTGAGGTCTCTGTCACTTTAGCCACAGAAAGTCTACTGCTGAACCAAGACGTCTCCCAAGGCTTTCCATAAAAATCAGTTGAAATGACACATACATACATAAACTCACGCCTTTTTCCCAGAAGGGGTAGGCAGAGGTGCCAGGGCACCCACATTTCGCTTTGTATGTTCCGTCCCACGATGTGATAGGCGGCGAGCCTATCGCCATATCGGGCACAAATTGCTGACTCTGGGCCGATAATGAATAAAAAAATCCAATATCACTTTGCCCAACCCGGGATTCGAACCCAACACCTCAGCTTTGTAACCGTACCCTAGTACAACTACGCCAACGAGGCAGTTGGAAAAATATACTTTATTGATGAATATACTTATATAACTTTCCAAAATGCAATGGAATCGTGGAATGGTTCAAATCCCAGGCCAGTTTTGTGGACTGCAAGCACAGATCAAGCAAGCAGTGATCTGTGACTGCAAGTAACCCCTTTCAATCTTATTCTAGATCGTAGAGGAGACTGCAGTGGGAATTATATGGGCTGATTGTACATTCATGTTTAGTTGGATATGTTGATCCGCTAGGATAACAACGGGGTACACGACGTGACGGTGGGATTTCCACTATAGTGACTCACGCAATGAGTCACATTTTGGGTTTTCCCGTGTAATACCGTATTTTAATAATCTGATATACATATTACATACATACGTTATCGTCACGCCTTTATCCCATAGGGGTAGGTTGGGACTATTGATTGACACTTTGCTCGATCCTGAAATATTACTTTCCCTTCATCTACTTTCATCAACCTCTTATTTTATTCATTTTTTATTTTATTTATTGAGGTTTACTAACAGTTTTACAATAATACATATTTATGACACCTTAAAACATGATTTGTGCGTGTTGCACAACCATTTAGAAGTAAACACAACATGCAAACACGTATTCTCGACGATTATTATTATTCTTTTCATGTACTCTCGACGATTCTAGGTACTTTTGACCTGACACTTGTTGAGGTTATCACCGATTTGGATGTGTAGGTTCGGTGTGGTCGACCCATTCTTTCCTCCACACTCACCTTGTACAATTGCTTGGTTAGTCTTCTTTGGTCCATTCTTTATGATCTAACCAAATGTGATATAGTTGTATGAATATTATAATTTGATGTTGCCATTGAAGTATTGAAATTTCCATATGTATTTAAATTTTAAATACTTAATAATATTGATTAACTTTTTCTGCTACACTCTTTTTCATAACAATAAAAAAGTTTATTTAAATCTACTGCTGGAAATTGTTGATTATTTGCTATTACTATAATAATGCTATAATTGTCAAAGTGAGTCTCCAAAACACAAAAAATGGACATTACAAATGGATATAATGAGATCCATCAAGCAGAGCGGAGATCCAATAACAGATTAATATGTCCGACATCCCCTCGCGCCGCAATATATTCGTATACATGGTGTTCTGAAAATAATACACCGAAGTTTATTATACAAAATATTCACCTTTATAAACCATATAAAATATAATATAAAGGCTGCCAAGATTCACTTGATCATAACTTTTATTCAACTAAAAGTTATGAGATCCAAGTGTACCCAAGTGCCAAATCTTAATCTAGACTCAATTTTAAAAGGTCTTCACATACAAAATATTATAGTTTTAGGAGCACTTCATCTTGTTAGATATAAGGATGACTATAGTGTTAACGTGTAGTTCATACAAATTAGACATATGAAATTAGAAGCTTTTATCAGTAGCCTTTATCCTTCCTTCTTCACATATTTAATTAAGTGTGCTTCAACGTCGTTTGGCATATAGAAATGTTTGTTTGTGTGGATCGGCGATCATTAAGTAAACCACGTGATCACTCTCCCCTATGTAACTCTCTCGTATTTAAATAAGTAAAAATTCGAAGTAACATTGATTTAGCAACATAATATAATATAGACCAAAAACGAATAATATAAAAGCAACTTAAAATATATCTCCCACTTATTTCATTCTAAATTTTAACCCAAAATCATGTTACAAAAATATATTATTCACATTTTACTACCACCCTGAACAAACGTTCAGAATTTAATATAACTACACAAATGTAAACAGTTACAATGACCATTATCCAAAGTGCACCCGAGGGTTCCTTGGAATTTTTAATAATATCAAGTACGCAACGTCGACAATATGACAATGGTCTGTCATGTTTGGAATCTCCATTGTTGGATTGGGAGGTATTTTAATATACGCGGGTTTGGATAGTTACGGAAATAGCTCCGGATTTAAGATTTAACAGACTTGTTGTTGGTCGTGTCTTCGCTTATTTTATTGAGTGTTATTATATTTAGTTTATGTTTGACAACCTCCGTGGCGCAATTGGTTAGACGACAGCTTTGAAACGTGAGGTCGCGGATGAAACAAATGTTTGTGAACCACAAATATTTGTTTCGAGTTGTGATGGTTGTGAGTCCAAAAAGTCTCTCGTAGTTGCTGATACTCGTGACACAAGACTCTATCTTAATGTGGGGTCAAGACTATATATGTGACTGTTGGATGTTATTTATTATTTATGTTTAGTTTATGATTGACAGCCTTCGTGGCGCAGTTGGTTACACGCGTTGTGAAACGTGAGGCCGCGGAATCGATCTCCGCTCCGAAACAAATGTTTCTGTGGACTACAGATATTTGTTTCGGGTCTGGATGTTTGTGAGACCAAAAAGTCTCTGTTAGTTTCTAGTACCCGCGACATAAGACTTGATCTTAGTGTGGGGTCATGACCAAGAATGTGACTGTTGGGTGTATTTATTTGTTTATTTTCCATGGGCATTCGAGCTGCATTGGTAAGGATATAATAATTGACAAAGATACAAAGACAAAGGATCAACTTAAAACTTCGCGAAAGGATAGAATTAAAAAGAAAATCTTGTACTAACAACTCTATAGCTGAATATTCTATGAAAATAGGTGATTTCATAGAAAGCTAGTTATTGTAATTGTTACTAACATTTTGTACAGTGTAAGCAACAATAGTGCTTCAATAAAAACTTGTTGCGTCGGCCCTTATTGGGGATAAAGGCATTTAAAAAATATTGAGAATTAATAAAAGGGTTTTAATGAGTGCCAGACGCAGCTCCTAGTGCACAGGGTTGTTTAAAAAAGGTTTTTGGTGTATTGTTTTTTACTTTTAATTTTCCCGTCACAAGGGATCTCTATGCGTTGCATTTATAAGTTTTTTGGGGCGTTGTATCGTGAAATGGGTTACGTTGTTAATGTATATTTAATCTGATTAAATAAAATAAAAAAAATGTATAAACAAATTGAAGAAAATATTTATTCCGTTGTTTATAGTAATGAGCATGTAGATCTACGTATATTGTGTTAAATAATACCATAGGTCGTATTTTTTTTCTGTATACTTGTGTCTAAATATTAAATTAAAACAATAAATAGTACCAACATATTTCGATCGACACTAGTCTTCCTACAAAATAAAGCACAACCTTAAACACAAAATACGAACGTCCCTTATAATTATTTTAAAACCGTGTTGTCGTAATCGATTTTTTGTCCCTTTTGAACAACTTTAGAATTAATTAAGAGCGAAGAAGACAAAACATTCAATATCTAAATAGGTTATAAAATTGTCTATGAATAAAGCCGGAATAGATTAGAAATAGGGTACACTGTTCTCAATTCAAACTGTTTGTTCCTCGATGGTGTATTGTCACTTAAGTTTACGGGAACGAGTACTAGATGGCGCTAAAATAAAATGCAGACATTAAACCGTTGCATCTAGTGTTTAATTCAGTTAAGCGCGCTCGACGAACTTTAAACTCGATGCAGAAGTTTACACAGTGGTCATAAAAGCGGGACATACGTGCGGTGTCGATGTGAGGCAAGACTTACTGGTAATATGATTAATCCATTTATTAGACCCAGGCGCGGGAAACTAGTTTGCGGTATTTTTTATTTAATACAAAATTTAAAGTAATTACTTAATAATTACAATAAATGTAATTACTTAAAAAATAACATTGGGTTTAAAGTTTATTGCTAACCTTTGCCGTAAGGAATCACTGCGTTGATTGGAGTCGTAATTTTCTGTGACTGAAAAACATAACGCATGAGGTGTTAAGACGGGTTTTCTTAAATATTTAGTTTTTTATTCACCATTTTGCCTACAGTATAAATAAGGCGCAAACTAAATCATTATTCCTATTATATGTTAAAATCTCAAAATAAAGTATGTCGTTTGTGATGAGCTATTTTTGAATGTACAGCATGTCTCTTTTATGAATATTTAAAACAACTTAGGTATAGCTTGCTTATGAGAATGATCCTCAAACGTGGTTAAAAAAAAGTACTAAAAACATTGTTGTAAACAAATTGTTAAATGAAGGTATCGTCCGTATGTGCTGTGTCAAAAACTACAAGACAGAAGTTACAATGGAGTTGCGGAAGGTTTGTGGAACAACACGCGTGTCTACTTAGCCAATCACAGTACTGTCACCACATACGGATGTGATACTTGCAAATACATGACATCGACATTGTTATTGATATTTTCGCCGAAAGCATTATATTATGTTCATAACAATATTTTAAAACGTTATTGTATGATATCCGAAAATATAGGATACCATTTTATCCTGGCATAATGAAGAAGCTACAATCTACCCGATGAAAGGTATTGCGCAATTTTTTCTTTCCATATCTGTTCAGACTCAGTAAGTCCGATGCTTAACGTAGGTCTCTAGTAAGGATCTAATCTTTGTAGGGTACCTAATCTCATCTAAACTTTAAATATTGGTTAACATTTCAAAGTAAATAGTAAAGTAAGTAAACAGCCTCTTGTAAAATTCAAATGATTGCGGATGGAAGAAGAATATCATTTATGCAAACATATTTTTGACTTCAAACTAAACCTCATCATTAACATCATTACGAAGACCCACTCTATTATCCCCAGCTGAAACAATAAAATCGATCTCAAGTCAAGTTACAAAGCAAGCCGAGATTACCATTGGTGCTAATTAATGTTCCCGCGAACCTGATGGATTTTGCGGAGCCAAAAACTCATTTCGCCTTCTGTTTTACATTTCTAATAGTCGACGTGGATTGAGCGCAATCTTGCCAGTAATTAATGAGAGTGGGGATAATGAAATCGGATTTGCCGCAGCGAAAATGGCTGATATTTTTCTTGGTGTTCTGGAATTTCTTTTCTTGGGAATAATGGAGATTTGTCGCTTTATTAGTTTAGAAACTGTAAGATGTCAACAATCAAGTTTGTGTGTATTTTTAGACCTGAAATTAACATTGACTTGCCTGAGAATAGATGATATTACAAAAGTGTTGACGTAAGGAAGACGGTCTGGCCTAGAATCGTGTGGAAGCAACAGCGTAGTTAATCATACACAAAGATAGACGGAATTGTGATCTAAGCTGATAAAATAGCTCCAGGAATATGAAAGAAACTAAGTAAAGAAACTCAAATCTTTCTCAAGATTGTTACGAATATCTAAAAAAAAGCCATGCTATTTTATCTGCAATCTAGCAGAATAATGCAAAATCATGTTAAAACTACACTCGTTGTTCAAAATTTAATTCATATTCTTTTACATTTTCTAAAATCAGCTCAACATACCAAATCCGACAGAAAACAGGGATAAAATCCCAACAATACGCGAAAACATTCCCCGAGAAGAAAAGGTTTAACTGACGGCAGAGGCTATAAACGTCAAGAGTCTCACAGCGAGATTAAAGCATTAAAATAAAAATAGTTGCATAACATTCCACGCAAATTGAAACTACGTTTGGTACGGAAGAAACTGAAATGTTCCGACCTAGTTCTCTAGCAGAACAATGCTTCCGCGGCACTGAATTACTTTTGTAGTATCATTATAGCAAATTTTTTACTACTTTTTTACTTGTTCGAGCGTAAATCACCCTGTTATATTGTTTGGTGGACGGGAATTTTAATTTCTTGGTTAATTTCTTATTTTGACAGCTTTCTTAGCGAAGTTGGTTAGATGCCGGCAATTAAATGAGAGGCCGCGGGTTCGATCCCCGTTCTAAGACAAATGTTTTCGAGACCCGTAGGTATTTGTCTCGGGTCTGGGTGCTTGTGAGTCTGAAAAGTGTTTCGTAGTTTCTTATACAGTCAACTTAAGTGATTCTAATGTGTGTCAGGACTATGTATATGACTGTAGAGTGTATATTATAATCATGGTTAAGGTGAATAGAGGGGTTAGGAATTTAAAAGGCTTTTATTTCGTTTTCTTTTATACCTGGCAAATTACATTAGATGTTTTCAATATTCGTTGCACAATAGGTCTGTAATATGATTTACTAGGGCTCGAACTCACTCGGAAATAAATGCTTGTTTAATCCACAAAAGTTTGTCTCTTGTCGGATTGTTGTGAGCTCGAGAAGTTTTTCGTAGTTTCTGATAAACTCACGACACAAGTGTAGTAATTCTAAGAGCACTTAGTACATGTATGAATGCTGTGTTATATTGTCTGGGTTATGACCTATTATATATGTTTACTTTATCTGTCTGTATCAGCCCATATACGTCCCACTGCAGGGCACGGGCCTACTCTGCAATCGAGAGTACGATTGAGAGTGGTTAGGCCATATAGTCCTCCACGCTGGCCTAGTGCGGGTTGGCGGACTTACATACCATAGAAATTCTTATAAATCGCTATGGTATGCAGGTTTCCTCACGATGTTTTCCTTCACCGTTTTAGTGCGTGGTGATTGACTATCAATACACACATGACTCCGAAAAGACAGAGGTGTGCGCTGGGATTCGAACCCGCGACCACCGTGAACATGTAGGCAGCCGCGTCTAGTCCGTTTACCAACAGGCCACCGTTTACTTTATACACGCTGTCAACTAGGGTAATGAGAAACATGTGTGTTAAATTAAGTACCATGTGTCAATATCATTAATAATAATCGTTTCGTAGAGCTAACATATTTGAGATATTTTTTAATAGGACTAGACTATATATTATTATGTACGCAATTCGATTTCAGTACGTTGAAAAATCTTTTCGTAGTTGACACGATTACAAGTTTTTCTCTCTTTACACTAAGTCCTGACGATGCCCATTCAAAAAAGGGACAGTGTGACATAGTTTGGACAGAGTTGCCGACTATGTTAATCGGATCTAGGCAACGCAGTGTTTCTCAAAGTTTATAAGTACGCTCTCCCAGCCACAGTGTTGTTATTGCTTAGCTAATGTTGTATATCGTGTTTTGATTTAGTTCATAGTATCACCTTATAGTAGTAAAATGGATGGATAAATATATTTGCTTAGTTATAATCTTATTACGGCTTAAAGTGAGTGCATTTTGGGCAGAAATACAATAAAATTTTTAGGTTTATTTGACTAATAGAGGTTTGGTATAAAAAATGCAAAAGCATAACCTCGGAATTCCATTTCGTATTTAATCATGGTTAGCTATTCTGTTTCGATTTAAAATCATTACTTTAATTAGCTTTTGTTGGTCAAACAATTTTAAGATTGGTGTCATAAGGACACACGTAAGCATTCCAAAATAATTGTTTCAATCAGTTGGTCAACTTTCGTCGCTGGACCAAAGCATTGCAATTTCCAGTTATTTCCAAACATTTTGTCGCGTCTATAAAAAAAAAACAAAACAAAAGAGGTTAGTAAAACTTTGACAAGCGTTGAGCGAAGGCGTGCGATCCGGTTTGGCCGGCATCACATTGAAACTGAATGGTATTGGGCTGGAGGCACGTCCAGCGCTAATGTAGTAAATATGGGCTGACACGTCGGATTGTTCGCGCTGAAACCCTCTACTGGATTATGATACACTACATACATACGTGCCGTTTATTCGGAATACTGATGGTGTTGGACTTAAAATTGTTGCGTTGAACTGTGCTGGTAGCGTGTTATTATATTCCATTGGAACGATTTTAAAATTCATTAACATAATTTTGTAGCGCATTTCGATCCTCGCACTGAGACAAATATTTATTTATAGTCTGGGTGTTGTGAAACTGAATATTTTCTTGCAGTTCTTGATACCCACAACTGAAGACCCAAAATGAACCTGGAGATTTACGTTTAATTATTAGGTGTAGTTATTTATTGAAAAAAATATGTATTACAGTATAAATAATAAATAAATAAATACACCCAAATGTCACATACAAAGTCTTTACCCCACACTTAGATCGAGTCTTATGTCGAGGGTATCAGAAACTAGGAGAGACTTATCAGTCTTACAAATACCCAGACTCAAGCCAAATACCTGTAGATCACATAACATTTTTTGCGGCCATTCGAACCCACGCTATTTTCGTTTCAAAACGAGCGTCTAACTAACTGCGCCGTGAAGATTGTTAGTATCCTTGCTACATCGTGAATCGGCTTAACTCATCTGTAAAGAAAAAAAAGATGACCGAGATATGAACAAAAACAGGCATATACTACGCTAATATGTATGTTGGGCATTATACGTCAATAGGTAACTAACAAACCAATGTTATTGATGGCATATGAAGCGTGTATCCATTGTTAAATGATTGAATGGGCCGGAATTGTCCCAATACGTGATTAGTTGTAGCGAATGCAGTGCGTCAGGACAATTGTGGGCCACTGCTCGTAATTGTCTTAGACTATGTACAATGTGGCCGCACGACGTATTGTGGGATGGCTTAGATAAGAAGCAGCAAGCTGGTTATTCAGTTTTTTTTCATTACTTCTAAAATTAGTTATTATAATGTAATAATAGGCACATTGTAAGACATAAATAAACTCGACGGAATCTCGGTGCTATTTTTGGCATGTAGGTTACTTCCTCGGATTTTTTGTATTTTCTTATTTGCTGCCACTGCGTCGAGTTTTCTCACTTTTCAGTGAGAAAGACAGATAGTATGACCTCGGTATTGGCGATTACGATGGCTTTTATTTGCATGTTTTATGTGTATTGGGTGTAAGAGAATCTTCTGGATGGGCTGGATACACGCAAAACGTCGAACTTGATCGCTCCCCCAACCTTTGTCTAATATTATATAGAGGAAATATTTTATTGTTTGTTTGTATTGAATATTCTCCGAAACTATTGGACCGATTTGAAGAATTCTTTCACTATTAGAAATTTACATTATCCCTGATGATCATAGGCGATGGAATATTTTCAAAAAAGTGTATTTACACCCGGACGGAACCGGGCCAGGCTGATAGTATAAAATTAAAAGACTAATCAAAGTCAAATCGCTATGTCTCCTGCTTTGTACCCGTTATGTTTTCACGAAGACGCAACGCTGTACGCCATACGTCAAGTTTGACGTTTATCCAATATAGTACGTGCCGCATCGGTCCCATCTAATCGGCCATCTTCCGTGACCTTCAGTTATTTATTACATCCATGTAATCACTTGCCAATAGATACTGCATGTGTAGAATTACGAGTATCGTGGATATTGTGCCAAGATAGGCCATTAGCCAACACTTGTAAAATAGGACTTAATTTATTTGGCATTAGACGTGTGTTGTATGATTTAACCTCGATGTTTCCATCACGATGTCACATATGACTGAAACCAAAAGAGTTTTTGTATCAGCCCATATACGTCCCACTGCAGGGCACGGGCCTACTCTACAATCAAGGATACGATTGAGAGTGCTTAGGCCATATAGTCCATCACGCTGGCCTAGTGCGGGTTGGCGGGCAGTTTAGTTTTTAATACTAAAAATTGGTGTAGCAGGCACATACAGGCTATATCTAGCTAGACTGCTAACTAAAACGAAGCCGGCTTTGTGACTGCAAACACAATGCAAAAGTTTGAGTTAAAAATGTTGCCAGGGAAAGCATCATTTTTTGTCATTTTTAAAATTTTGACGTTCGTCGAGTACCATAGCGTTTGAAAAAATTAAAGAGTATACACAATTATTTTAGAAAAAAATAAATAGGTATTTACCACCCTAAAACTAAGATAGGAAAAAAAAAATAACAAAAAAAAAAACAGTAATTTTTGTCGATTTTTTCTATAAATTTGTTTGCTTAGTGTCTGAAGTCATTAAACCTACCACTCGGCTTCATTTTCGGTAGCAGTCTTATACCCTGTGTGATTTATATCAATATGTCCAACATACAAACATTTACGGCATCATGAAAATTTAATGTAACCAAACAGCGTAATAAAGTTCAGTAAATATGGAGTATTTAAATATGAAATGAGCCGATTTCATTATCGATAAGTTTACTAGCAATATATTTGTGCGCGTTTTAAATTACGTTCAATCGGAAACCATTATCTCCGCAAACCAATGATTATTAAAAGTACATTATTCAGTATTGAGAGTTCTTTGGATTAATATGCATACGATACGTATTTCAATTTCAGATAAATAAAATAGATTTATTCGAAATGTATTTACGTTTCATTAAAAGGAGTGGTTTTATACTTTGCAAAAGAAATATAATTTTTATCAGCGAGAGATTGATTTTTTTTTTGTTACCTATGTGTTTATATTCAATTTTGTGCTCCATTATGGCTTTGTACGGTTTGTGCCTATAGCCAGTCTACTACATATATACATACATAAACTCACGCCTTTCTCCCAGTAAGGGTAGGCAGAAGTGCTCCTAGGACACCCACATTTCGCCATGTATTTTCCGTCCCACGATGTGATAGAGGGCGAGCCTATCGCCATATCGGTTAGAAATTCCGGACTCGGGGCTGATAATGAGCAGAAAAATCCAATATCACTTTGCCCCACCCGGAATTCAAATTCGAGAACTCATTCTCGAGAACTGATTCGCCTAGAGCGATAAGACCGCCTTCTGTACTTTTTATTGTTTATTATATGTTAATGTTGTCCTCTTTATGTGCAGTTAAGAATAAATAATAATAATAATAATAACTCAGCTTTGCAATCACCCCGTAGTACAAATGCGCCACCGAGGCAATCCTCTATAAATATATAGTCCATCGTCTGTCGTTGTTCGTCAAACTGTAGAATCCCCCATGTCATGTTTTAGTCAGGCGAAGTCAGGCGAAGCGAACATTTTTGATAGAGCCTACCGATAAAATCGAATTAATCACATAAAATACTCTTGCTTAACCTCCACTTCACTTGTGTACCTTATAAACATCTTTACAGAATTAAATACCTTCTACGTTATGTAATAAAACTTTTAAATGCAGCAAATTAATGACATTAAAACGATAGCTATATGTAATTCCTACGATTTTCCTGCCAAAACCATAACCACAATACTATTGTAGAAATACTATTAGTATAAAAATGCAGTGTCTGTAAAATAAATAGAGAGATTTTTAACTTTTGCACCGCCACCTATTATTCGGAAATGGAAACAAAATATGTTTTTGAACATCCAGATCGGCGGGCGCGAAATTGGGGCTCTGCTAAAAAGCGCAAGAGATTTTCTTTCCAGTCTGGGGAGATAGTGCATCTATTTTCGCATCTTTATCTAGATAAACAGTTCTTGGGATTTCCTTTGACTTCTTTATAGGCGGTTGTGCGAAAATAATATTAGGTTGAAAATGGTGTATTCTGAGTTAGTTGAAGGGGATTTTATTAGCTTAATCTAAGTAACTTCTATCTGACATATTGATTACAATTTGTGAGGTTATTTTTTTTTTTCAATGTTAGTTATACAGAATTTCATAACCGCAAAAAATGCTAGTGATTATAGTATTTTCTAATTTTATAATATTTGATACTATTTTCTTCCTTAACGAACGGTGGTGGTTCATTGCTGTAACAACAAGATAATACCATAAAAAATATTTTTGCAAATTATTTAAGAGAAAAAAAGTTTCCTCAATTTAAAAACATAAACATTGCAAACACGTTCGCCATGTGCGCTGAAAGGTCACATTTTTTTCCCAAATCCCATACAGAGGCCTCCAAATATTTGTTAAGCATTAGTCGATCTCCCGTTTGCCTCTGACAGGGGACTATTTTATGGGGTCCTCATAAGAGAGTACGATTCTAAATCATGGACAGATTTTTGGGCCGGCCCGTCGAAATGAGGCTAATTCGGATTCCGGACGCGGCTGTGTATCGTATCTTTTCAGGTTAGGTGTTTATAGTGTGTGTACGGGCACCGGAATGTAGATGGCGCTGTAATAATGTAGAGCGTTGCCTTTATCTTTCGTTCTAAGGGTAGTACAATAAAAAGTTATTTAAAAAATATGTAAAATATCCATGGACCATCGGTTAGTATTTATATTGTATAAGATCTTTGGTTTGTTTTTAAATAATGTTTCTTCTATGATACCTATACTGCAAATGCAAATATCAATATCTTACTCATGGATATTTTATCATGTATTGAAAAAAATATGTGTCGCCATTAAGGGGGTATTTGCCAATACTCGCCACGCTTGGCAGGCGGGTTGGCGAGCGCAGTAGGGGGCTTGCGTTAATGACGCTGCTACCCGCCATTAACCGGGGAAAGGAAATAAGGTTTGTGGGTAGAGGATGTTATAGGAAAGGAGAGTATGGCCTGAGGGAGTGGATACTGCAGTCACGGACGGGAAGTTAAGGTGACTGCAGTAGCTCGGGGGCCGAGGTCGCTGGATGCAGGCTGCCTCCAACAGGTCTCTGTGGAAATAATTGGGGGAGGCCTATGTTCAGCAGTGGACTTCCTTTGGCTGATGGATGGATGGATGGATTGAAAAAAATAGATAACTCAGCGATTAGAAAAATATCTTTATTTTGGTGATTATTTTAGTGGCTGAGATTACTGGATCACCTTAAAAATCTCATCTCTTTTTAATTGTTTTCTTTCTATACCAGCTTTTTGGTGTTACACTTGCTTAATTCCCAAAAAATCATATTTTAGATTTATATTGCTAGTAATGATCGCCTACACATAAAAACCGAACACCCAGGCTGCATACAAAATCTGTGCTTAATGCTAAGTAGTAATTGATCAAAGCCCTTTCAAAGCGGATGAGATACGTCGAAATCCTAACCCTTTAGATGACGATCGTAAAAACGTATACGTTAGAGTTGGCGCAGACCCAAAAAGGGTTGAGGGTGTATTTAAATAAAAGCATTAGACCTTTTTAAGATCCTGCTATATGGGGCTGCGGGAGACACTTATGATTTGTTGCTACTGCCTGGGACTCATAGCTTAGTTGGACATATTTTTGGGATATTATTAGTGATGATATCCATGTTTTGGATCAAGATTCTGTTATTTGGGTATTTGTGATAATGACTGGGGAAAGTGCGTTTTGGTCTGTTGGTTACGGACTGGACGCGACTGCGTACATGTTCACGGTGATCGCGGTTTCAAATCCCAGGGAATACCTCTGAATTCATCATTTGTGTATTCATATACTGCAAAAATGCATATTTTGTGCATAATATGTCGAAGCTATTTGGCGTAGATACTGCTTCGCTGCTTAAGAGGACGTAAATCTGACAGGAAAAATCAGAAAAAGATGAAGTTGAAAGTGCGATACACATGTTCAGCTCAATTGAGCTTGGCGACTTTTTAACCAACTCCAGCTAAGTTTATAAAATCTGGATCTAGATCAGCCCATATACGTCCCACTGCAGGGCACGGGCCTACTCTACAATCGAGAGTACGATTGAGAGTGGTGGTGTTTATAAAGTAAACTTCGTAAAAAATATTTTTGATACTATAGTATTATAAAGCTAGATATCTTAGAGTATATAATGTAGAGGAAGCGCTGGTACTTTAAAAACTTAGATAAAAATGGTGCTGCTGGGCCATTTTTTCTGCTCTCCTATTGGCTAATATATGACAGGTTGTCCAACATACATGAACCACTTGGAAAAGAAAAGAAGTTAGGGCTATTTCATTCCACTGAAATTCGTTTTGTAAGGTAAATAGCTGAATATAATTTCAGCTATCAAAGAAATTTATAGTATTTTATTGTAAAATAATTAATTCAATTTTTACAAATATATTTGGGCAAATATCTATGTTTTTGAAGAAGCAAATGTATGACAGCGCCCTCTATACTTTAAAAAACTCAAGATTATGACTTTTGCTTCAATAATAAAATGCTCTAGATGCAAACTTAATATGATAAATAATAAAAATACCCATCCACCTCGTTCCTTATTTCTTAATCCAGCCTCAAGAATAAAATATGAAAATGGAAACTTATAAAAGAAATGTTCATTATAATTTAATATTCACAGCAAACACGGTACCCTGTGGAGTAAATATTTGCAGCATTCACCTAAAAATCCTTCCCCCTTGAATATTTGATCAGCGAGCCTCACCATAAGAAGTTTTGGATGAAATATTGCGCGGATGTTGCGGTGAACCAATTTTTTTGGGCAATGGGTTCTGTTTTGTAATAAGGTTTTTGGGGAGTAAATTGTTTCTTTACAGATGTTTTTATTGTATGTCATTGGTTCAGTGGCATTGTACATCCCCATTGAATGGTGAATCCCAAGTTATTTGATACATAGGGTGTGGCGTTTTTCGTATCAAATATGTTCTACATTGGGAATCTTCAGGATTGAATCATTTCTCAAAATGAATTAGGGAGACCGTGGGTGATAATAATCTTTTTTTTTAAGTTTTATTAGTTGTAAGTATGTTCACAGTCATTACACCATAATCAGAAAAAAGTAGCATCTTAGTTGCGTCGGATACTAGATAGTTCCATCAACATTGTTCGGACGATGGCTCAAAATAGAAATTGTCGGCTAATAGATATTATTATAAAATTATTTAAAACTTCATAACGTTTTGTCCGATATTAACATAGTTCTTAAATTACTTACTGTTAGTAAATTGTTAAAAAATAGATTATGTTATCTGAAAATAAATGATTTATTATTATTAGTTATTAAGTAATAACCTTAAAACGTATTTGGTGATAACAAAACATGAGTTTTCACCAACTATAGATTATTGCCGCTCTTTTCGCCACACATTATAAGTAAGCTATTTTTACTTGTTAACAATTTATATCGATCATCAACCTCCTGTTTAAAAATTCACTAATATTTAGACACGGCTATAAATACACCTTTGATATAAAAATAACTACTGGTTTTACTGGTGGTAGGTCTCTCATATGTGAGAGGCCGACTGGGTAGATACTACCACAATGTCTATTTATCCCGCCAATTATCACTGTAAATGCACTATTGTGTTTCGGTTTGAGGACATTGTAGCCAGAGTAACTAATGGTCATATTGAGACTTAACATCTTATGTCTCAGGATGGCTGGCGCAGTAGAATGCCAAGCCTTGCTTTTTAATTCAAAGGTGCAGTTTGGTTTTACTACTGTTCATGACTGGTCGTTTCGTTTACCATCAGGGAAACGGCATTCTCGCCTCACCATTCATTGCAAAAGTAAACTAGCGGACATTTCACCATTACAATACAATCCATACAATCATTATATTGATATATTCAGTTCGATGGACTAATGGCGAAGCTGTAGCACTGGCAGCAATTATCGCTTACATAATGTTGCAATACATTAACGCAATTAGTTTATACGTACATGTGTTATTTAGTAAGTAATCGCCGACTGCAATGTTATTACGTTGTTCGAATACCGCACAGAGTAGTGCCGAGTAAAGTATCCTAACTAATATTGAATCAGGAATCATTTTGTTTGTTTGTAACGTTTTTACACCTTAACTACTGAATTGATCGTTATGAATTTTTGCATACGCGTTGTCACGAGTGCAGAAAAGGACATAGAATACTTTTCACCCAGTAAAAGTCTTCCTGAGCTATGAGAGAATATTACTTGTAGACGGTCGTCCGAAAATAATGAGTGGTCCGATGTTTTTTTGATCAGTTGCATTTTTTTTGTAATCACTAAAACTACCACCCGGCTCCGTTTTCAATCGTAGTCTTGATATATAATGTAGAAATATTAATGTGTGTATGATATTTTAATTGATATGTGGTGGTGATGGATAGGTCATTAAAAAAGAATCTCGATAAAAGTGGCACTTTAAAATAAGTATAACTTCTTATTTGTGTACACACTTATTTTTTTGTTACAAGTGAGTGTCTGTACGTTCAGTTAGTCTTTACATAACGCATCGATCGTGTGCCCTGCACTTCGACTGTTCACGGACAATTTGCGCTGTCCCTATTACAGTCGGTTACAAACTCTAGTACAGCTTACTAGGCAGTAGAATTACCTTGATGTTTCATATAACATTATCGCAAACAACTGTATGGTGTTTCTACAGGCACCTTTATTACTGGTATGCCGGGTCGATGCTTTTAAATTTTAATTTCTAAATATAAAAATACATAAGTATTTAAATACCTATACTTATATAGGGTGTATCCAGACTCCGACCGAAATTGAAGCCACTTGTTATTATTATGTCTGAAGAGACATTATGGAACAACGATTATTTTTGTTTTTGTTTTCTTTCGTCGTAATGGGTGTTAAATAAATATTTTTTCGTAAAATAAAGTATTGTGCACCCTATTATTTTGATCGACGCTATGGTATGCAAGCGTTTAAATTAGGATTTAAGCAAAAACTATGAATTTACCACCCAAACACGATGACATTTAAAAAATCACAAAAAAAAATTTGTAACTTCGCTTCGTGTTTTTTTTTTTGTTGAATTGTGTTTGTAGTCACTAAAACTGGCCTGTAAAATTTTTCCACCTTGTATAAATCTGAAAAATTTGTTTGAACGAACTAATATCAGGAACTACTGGTTCGAATTGAAAAATTAATTTAGTTATGTCCATACATCTAGGATGGTTATGGAGTACTTTTTATACCGGGAAAATGTATTATAGCGCGACATTTTTCCCGGAAAAGCTTTTTCGCGCGGGCCAAGCCTCGAGCAATCCTATTATTCATACATAGAATTCGCAGTAAGTATGGGTATAGCAATAGGCTATTAAAACTAGTGTTCTGACCTGAATTTATCTGGGTGTGATTATTTCTCTCCTCTTCATGATCATTGGGTTTGAAATAAATCTCAGAAAAAACATATTTTTCGTAGTAACAAAATTTACATATTTTTTCTTATTCTCAGCTCTTAATTCTCATATTATTTAGACATTTAATAGTCTATATCATCCTTAAATAATGGACTATCAAAGGCAAACATTATTGCACAAAGCTGACTGATCTGAACAATTATTTTCGCCTTTGATTCTAACAAACTTTTCATCTTAATCTGTTATTAGATATATGAGTTTTCTTTTACGAATCCCTTTCACAGTTTTCTAAATCGCAATTTACTGTAGCATAAATTATCTTTGCAAAAATTATAAACATGATACTGATTTTCCGCTTTAAGCGTATGTTAAACAAAGTAAAACTTCTCAAATTAAAAATGTATTGAAAAAACTTAAGGTCCCACCGAGACTTGAACTCAGATCGCTGGATTCAGAGTCCAGAGTGCTAACCATTACACCATGGGACCTCTGTACTTCCCGAGGTTAATTCGCTATCGTATTCTAAGGCAATGATTTGAAACACAATTATAATTTTTATCATAGCACATTCACGCACATTCTTCATGCAAAGATGCCCGTCTTTTCTGACTGCAAGCTGCTTTAGACAATTTTCTGCGAAGTCATTGTGGTTCTTTTACTAACCAGAAGGCTTTTATAGCTGGGTTTCTTATTATTTTAATTTTATACCCTACATGATGCAAGGTTTAAAAATATACCCTCAAATACTCTAATCGGAATAGTGAATAGATTGACATCTCTGCCATGACAGTCGAGTGAGTAGCTCGGCGCTATAATAGAACATACAATCATATTATATACTTATTCAAAGAAATACAAACTTAGAAACATTACAACACCTCTTTTCTTTATAATAGGGTAACAAGTTATATTCATTTAAATTAAGGATATTTATTAAGGATTTTATTCCGGATTTTACATTTTTTGAGCTTTCATGATCACGGGCGGACTCGCTGCAAAGTAATTAAAAGAAATCTACGATAAAATCCGTAAATAATATAATGTAGTTTTATATTAATGAGTAACATTCGCGCAAATCTAAGAAACCATTAAGTTCCCAATACTTACTAGCTATTTATTTTACAAAAAACCTATAACGTACTTCACAAAATAATATACTAATTCCACAATTGAGACTTAAGTTCAAGTAACATTGGTTTTACAAGAGCTCGTAAGTAATTGCTATTGTAGTTTGAACCGCGCTTTCAATCCTTATAAATTCTAGAAAGTTCGATATGGAATTTTCTATTGTCTTTTATTAAAAGCGAATGCTTTTCCAGAATGAGTGTGGAGTGTTCTTTGTTTTTCGCATTTTTATTATCTTTCCATTTTATGGAAGTAGATCTGTTTTGTTCAGTATTCTTGGTTTTATTCAATGTTTTTATTTTAGTTAATGGACTTCTATAAGAAGTTTACTTCTCATTCCTTTACTGTTAATTATAAATTACGGCCT
Source organism: Hyles euphorbiae (assembly GCA_023078785.2). Lineage (NCBI taxonomy): Eukaryota > Metazoa > Arthropoda > Insecta > Lepidoptera > Sphingidae > Hyles > Hyles euphorbiae. The sequence goes on from CM041051.1 coordinate 14,599,295, forward strand.
ATAGCTCAACTTGGAGGGGGCTCGGCCGCGCCCCCAGATTACAGGTAAACAATATCTCTTAGAAATATTTATGGTTTATTTTCTCCGTAATTTTAAATATCCTGATCTGTATCAGCCCATATATGTCCCACTGCAGGGCACGGGCCTACTCTACAATCGTAAGTACGATTGAGAGTGGTTAGGCCATATAGTCCACCACGCTGGCCTAGTGCGGGTTGGCGGACTTACATACCATATAATTTTTTACAAATCGCTATGGTATGCAGGTTTTCTCACGATGTTTTCCTTCACCGTTTTAGTGCGTGGTGATTGACTATCAATACACACATGACTCCGAAAACTCAGAGGTGTGCCCTGGGATTCGAACCCGCGACCACCGTGAACATGTTAGCAGCCGCGTCTAGTCCGTTTACCAACAGGCCACCACGCACTTAAATTAAATATCCCGATCACTACATAGTATAAAACAAAGTCGTTTCCCGTCTGTCTGTGCCTACGTATGCTTAAATTTTAAAAACTACGCGACGGATTTTAATGCGTTTTTTTAAATAGATAGAGGAAGGTTTATATGTATAATTAATATGCAGAAAGTCCCAGTTTGTAAGAAAAATAATATGTATCTGGTGTGGCGTTAAAACAAAAAAACATCTGCACCCAGGCGAAGCTGGGACGAAAAGTTTATGTTGGGAGGAAGTTAACCTTTGGTATGGTTTACATAAGTTATACTTATTAATCTTCGGAATACACATTTTTCTTAGTAACAATAACATTATACATTTTATTATTAGCCCTCCTATACTTACAAGTAAAATTCTACTGGTCATCTCTACTGTACCTCGTGCAATCGCATATTTAAATCTAAGTTTGGTTTTGCTAGCCATATCCGCTCCCACCAAAGAAGAGAGACGGGCATTTGTTAAAGGGAGTAGCTGTTGTCGGATACGCAATGGATGTCATCATCACATATTAATGATACTGACTGGTGTATGGTACTGGAGAAATTACGGTTGGCCACAGCGGAGTTTGGAGAGAGTTAGAGTTTATGGTCTTCCTTAATCAGTTCCTGAACAAATATATAAATTATCCTTAACAGCAAAGCTACTGGTTATTTTTGGAATCGATAAATTTATATAGCAAAAAATATTTCCTCCCGTAGTTGTTTCGATGACATCTAATATAGATAGATGGATAGATAGATAAAACTTTTATTTTGGCTACAATAAAACACAAAAACAAACTTAAAGAGTTACATCAACATTAATAATAATTACAGATAAGAACTTATGTTACATATTGTAGCCGCAATCAGGCCCCAGCTCAGCAATATGCAATGCTCCATGGAGCAAAGCGCTGGTAATTCTGCTGGTACCTGGTATGCAGTACCAAGTAAATATTATATGTTATGCTCCAAGTGGCGTAAAACTAAAGAAAGAGCACAAGCAAAAAAATAATAATCACACTTTATAACATAATATAACACTTTCAAAGTATTTTACTGTACTCATGGCGACCATGATTAAATAATTTAACATCTTTTACCTACCACCTCTACAAGCAATAACAGCAGAATTATCTATGCATAAAAAACAATATCCTCCATATAAAAATAGCATTAAAAGATACCTTGTAAAATCTTCCCCATTCCGGTCCAATTACGCGGCGATTTGCTCGCTTCCCTTCCCAGAAAGGGCGTACCTGTTAAAGAGTCTGCGAGATATTTGCGTATCCTTTTTGTTCTGGTCACCGCACTGCTGCGTCATACTCAAACGCTGTTTGAGACTTTATTTTTTTATGTCTTGACGTAAGTAGCAAGGGAGCAATAGAAATGTGTGAAAAGTGACGGATAGGTCCCCTTTGAGACAAATATTTGTGTGACCAACAAATTTTGTTTCGATGGGACGAAACTTACCTAAATGTGGAATCATAAGTTCGTATCATGTTGGGTGTATTTACAAAGGTAAAAGCACTGCCTTATAAAAATTGTATGTGTAAGTACTGCTCCGAATTGCGAAGAACTAATGGCCGTTGGGGCAGAAAAGTTCTGGAGTGGAGGTCACGTACAGACAAGCGCAGTGTCGGACACCCACAAGGTGAACGGACGATCCGGTTGAGGCTGCAGGAAGTCGTTGGATGCAGGCCCCTTCCAACAGGTCAATGTGAACATCCTTGGGGAAGGCCTGTTTTCAGCAGTGGACTTCCTGTAGCTGAAGAGAGAGAGAGAGAGAGAGAAGTATTGCTCCTTAGTAGGATTACTCCAGTGCACTACAGATTCGTTTATATTATTTTATTAAATTCATATTCTACTTGTAGGAACTCTAAGTTCACATTCAACTCTCACGCATCCGCGCGATAAAGATATTTCATCCTCCATCATATCCAAATATTTGATCAAATATTCCCAACAACAAGCCAATACAAAATTTAATACAAGCGCCAACATTCAAGAGAGTCAATAAGTCTTAACTAATTTAAATTTGCATCCAAATACCTTATCTACATAGTCGCCTAAGTATTCCGATGTTCAAACAGCGAGTGTATTGGCGGGCAACTGTGCGATCCGCCGTCATTCCAATCAAGTCCGGCCACTACGTACGGGATATTTCATAGCATATGAGATCTTATGAAATATTATTTCATTTGCTACTTTTTATATTATAGTAGCAGGAGGAGTTAGACTCATAGTGCACGGAATGGCGAGGTGGCCTCTGTCTTGTAGTTGGACAATGACTGCTTATGTATATACTGTCCTTCATATTATTTTGGGAAAAAGTTGTGGGATCATGCTGTTGACAGTCATGACTCAGCATGAATGGGCAGGCTCGTTCGAGGCGGTACCACTACCTCACAGGAGATCGACGTAAAGTGACTGCTTAGCTGTCGCGTTTCGTTCGGTAAGTGAGATTGCCAGATACCCAATACCCCTTGCTTATTGCCTTTCTTTTACCGTAGCGCTGGCGTCCCTATTTGATGGGATCGCAACACATCCATGATTTAAGCATTATGGATGTTCATTGTTCATTGTTGATGATCAGGGGTATTCACTTACCATCAGGTGACCATCGTAGTCGGGTTGTTTGCCGGACGTATGAAAAGAAAAAAATATAAATTATCATTATCACCATAAACGAACAACTATTCTGTCAGCCAGAATCGAGAGTTCATTTAATTAATAACAACCACTGAAAGTTTTGGTAACCCGCAAGAAAATAACCGAATAGGAAAAAGAATACAGGTGAAATATTATTTTTTATGCGATTTCCCCGTAGCCAAAATCACGTAACCGGCATTCAATTTATCGCAGAATATAGGAACCCTTCAAAATTTCTGTGATCTGTTGTTGCCTATTTGCAGCCAATTTTAATTAACTTTGGTCTTCAAGTCTGCCTACTTTATTCAATGTTTTCATTGTTTGTAACGAATAAAACTGTTTTCTTTTTTCTTTCTTCAATGTTACGTCTGCCGATAGGTATTCTTGATATATGACAAAAAAATATGTAATGTATCCCTCCGATTGTTATTTCAACTACCTAATTAACGAGAATAACACATGGCAAAAGCAAAAACATGGAGGCATTAACTTTTAATTGGCATGAAAAATCACTCTCTGTAACATTTCACATTAAACACTAAAAAATCGATCGAACAAAATTTAATAAACAGCAATGATTTCCATATCTCCTGGCCACCTAGCCAGAGTGTACCGAATATTATGTTTTATGCGTCTGGCAACACACAATAAATCTAATCTCGGCTAAATTACGGCCCACATGCGAGCCAGCCTAGTGTAATGGCAATAAAATTATTTGCAAAACAATGTTGCCAGCTTTACTGAATATAAACGTTGGAGTGAATTAGTGGCTTACACTTATTTATCTTTGAATTGTTTATTTGTTTGTTTGTTCTTGAATAATTGGCAGTAAAGTTTTATTGCTTTATTTTAATTTGGTTGTATGTTATATCTTTATTTTATATGTATTTTAGCGGTCATTATCCTTTTCTGCAATATAAAATATCTTTATGATTGAATCGGTATATGTCTATAATGGTAAATCTCACTGTTCAGGAATAACTAGGATTTTTTAAATATAAATAGGGCATGCATTTTTAATTAACTACTTACGACTTTATATGCGCGGTGATCGATGATATTATGTTTACTTTCGTCAAATTTATCAGTGTCAGCTTCACGAATTTAATTTCGAACATCTTTTATATTAAATAAGAATTAAAATTAATCAATTAGGCTTTTTAACTTAAACTTAGTGACTGCACTGCAGTTGATGGGAAGGGCAAAACCGTCCAGCAAAATGTCAATTACCACTATTTGACTAATGGCACTATTATTTTATTCATGCAGATCAATGCCTTGCTTTACTTCAGTACATCAGTTAAAACCAATGTAGAAAAATTAGCAAATACATACATACAAATTTAAACTCACGCCTTTTTTCCAGAAGGATAGGCAGAGGTGCTACTAGGATACCCATATTTCGCTTTGTATGTACCATCCCACGATGTTATAAGGGGCGAGCCTTTCGCTATATCGGGCACAAATTACTTACTCCATGCTGTTAATGAATAGAAAAATCCAGTTTCATTAAATTAATATATTCTATTTTTGAATCAATCCCCGCATATGTAATGAAGCATAAAACCTCTGGCATGCTTCCTGGCGGAAAATAGGCAAGCCTGGAAATATATTTTTAGTGCAGTCTGGACCCGGGAGCGACCAAACGTCCAGTTAGCCTGCCAATTTAGCATAGCCTCGGGCGATATTGGTAAGGGTCGATACCAGCGTTTTCATTTCGGTACCGGATTTGTTGGTATTACGTAATATGAATGTTGGCTTGTAATGTTGGCGGTTTTGAATTTTGTTTGCGTTTGGTAGCAATACCTAAAACGGTGAAGGAAAACATCGTGAGGAAACCTGCATACCATAGCGATTTATAAGAATTTCTATGGTATGTAAGTCCGCCAACCCGCACTAGGCCAGCGTGGTGGACTATATGGCCTAACCACTCTCAATCGTATTCTCGATTGTAGAGTAGGCCCGTGCCCTGCAGTGGGACGTATATGGGCTGATACATACATTGGTAGCAATACCAGATGGTTAGTATGATGTTATAAAAAAATTAAAACATAAAAAAAGGGTATAATAAATAGACTTAAAATTAAATACGATCATGAAGTGTTCGACGTTGAAATGAAATTAGTTTTTAGTGATTTTATCATGAATTTGGTTTCATTTTTATCGTTTTAACTTCCTGACGTTTCAATTACTTAATAGCTCTTATGGTCACGGGGTGGGTTGTATAAAATAAACAAAATCTATCAAAAAATTCGTTTAAATTGATTAATTTGTGTAAGATTCACGTAAATCTAAAAAAACTAATTTTAATTGTGAGCATTAAATTTAGATAACAATTATAATAATAATGATATGTTTTATATCCAAGTATGACAGAAGCATAATAAAATAATTATAAACTACAACGGCAATATATGCATATAGGTATGTCTTTGGCCGTTGGTACGTCTGTCGTTTGTATAATATTGGACATTACCACTAGAAAAGTTCAAACTAAGTGCTAACCAAGTGATAAATTCGATATGTCTGCAATATTCTCTGTAGTTGTATTCTTTGTAAACCTATGATGTATTTACTTTCAAATCGTATGACGACAATTGAGAGGCTTTTCTTTCATCTCGATAAAAAAAAATATCGCTGTCGCAAATCCAATCCTGAGCAAATAATGTTTTTCGAATGAATCAAAAACGTGCCTAGTCACGTTTTGCATTTTGTCACCGACCTCGAGGGAGTGACTATTTTGTCGTATTTATAGTACTCCATAAGTCTATAAGATTTGGACCACTTTGTTTATTAAGATCTTCGTATTGTATGCACTCGGTGGCGTAGTTGTTCTAGGATACGGTCACAAAGCTGAGGTGTCGGGTTTGAATCCCGGGTTGGGAAAAGTGATATTGGATTTTTCTATTTATTATAATCAGCCTAGAGTCAGGAAGTTGTTCCCGGTATGGTGATAGGATCGCCACCTATCACATCGTGGCACGGAACAAACATGGCGAAATGCGGGTCTCCTAGCTCCTCTGTCTATCCATTTTGGGAAAAAGGTACGTGTTTATGTATGTATGTATATATTGTAGGCATTATGTTCGCATTTTGTACATGTTAAATTTTCTGTTTGTTTCCCAAATAATAAATAAATAAATATTTTTTTTTAAATTTGTCAGCCTCCATTGCGCAACTAGTTGCACGCCGGTTTTGAAACGTGAGGCCGCGGGCCCGATCCCCACACTGAGACAAATATTTGTGTGGTTCACAGGTATTGGGTGTTTGGAATACCCAAAAGTCTCGTAGTTTCTGGGACCAACGACACAAGACTTGGTCTTAGTGTGGGTTCAAGACATTGTGAGTGATTGTTGGGTGTATTTATTTATTGAGTTTTAAACAAAGGAGTTAGTGTTTTTGTGGAAAGTTTCACTTGCTTGTACTGCAACTTCACCATGTCATGAAATACTAGTTCTAGAACATAATTAAAATTTGTACTATCTCCATAATACAGTCAAAACTACTAAGTGAATGCAACTAGAAGACCTAGAAGCAATATTTTTTTCCACCAATTTATTTAGAACATAAGTTAAGTTCATTCCCTAAGAGTATTAAATACGGAACCAAAGTTTGTATACAAGTTCGTTATATATTTATAAGATCAAGAGTTATTTCTTCTTAAAGCATAACACAATGTGATTCACTAAAACAGAGAATCGACAGTTAAATGTTCATGCTTTACTATTATTATTATACAAACTTAAATCGTCTTTCGTATATTTAAATTAAAGGAAATTTACAAAAAATACTTCAACTATTTCAAACTTAAATATCAATGTCAGTGTCAACGACAACACACAGCAAAGAGATTATAGCACTACGTTAGCAGGCCGAAGGTTACATATTTTTTTAATTAATGTGTTTTAGAACACTTTTATACTGATCGAAAATACATGTTTTTTATTCGTTATATCTGAAGTTAGAGATATGGGAAATAGCTGTTCAGGGCAAGATATGACCGGCGGGAAATCCACACGGCTTCTATAAAAACAGAATGAAAGAAATGGCCTAGATTTTTATAACGTATGTTCAACTTCCATTTGAATTCCGGCGGTCCGAGTAAATTCCGTGGTCTCTGAGGATTGTCCGGAGGTATTTGATATAACGATCTATAGGAAAGTAATTTGTCCAATTCCTGGAGACAAGGTTGGGTTTTCTTGCGCTGCTATGTTCTTGGTAAACTTGCGCCAGATATGAGCTAGCTGTTAATTACTATAAAAACTGTGATTGTCATTTTGCTATATCTCATTTAAGGGAATGAACAATAAAAGAAAGAATAAAATCTGTAGGTCGGTCATACGAGTGTGTCTTTTAATAAAAATCATAAAGTTTATAAGACACCTATAGTAACTTTGATAGTCGTGATGGCAATGGCTTGTATTGCCTAAAAAATTTTTTATGTGTTCTGCTGTTATTAAAAGCGTTATACTGCCTCATGTTCCAACATACATTTCTCATACTCCAAGGTAGTGTTACGTTTAATTGATCTACAAAAACAGGATAAATGCATAGCAAAGTTCAAAGCGGAGCAACTACTGGACACATTGAGATTTCACTTCTTGTGTCTGAGTATGGCAAGCGCAGTGGAATGCCAAGCTTTGCTTTGTAATTCAAGCTGTTGTTTTGTTTTGCTACTGTTCAGGAGGGGTCGTATCACTTACGCGAACGGCATGCTCGTCGCGCCACACGTTAGAATAAAAAAAGCCTCAAAACTCCATCAATCGATGAGAGGATATAATCAATGTGAGAATATTCAATAGCAGTCATTTCTATTTAATACCGAAGTGAAATCCAGTTGCATAACTCACATGTTTCACAAACTAGCGTGCAATTAGTGTATAAGTGCAGACGCCGCGGTCTGGCCGGCTTCCAGCCTCGTATGCTCCTTTAGCTGCCAATTGTTCGAGCCGCCGACTGCTGCTTTATATCCCCCTGGAGGCTTGTGTGTCGCTATTTTGTTAACGGGCTTGCTAAATCTGGGCTTTTGTTTGTGAAAGCCTGGCTAGAGGCTAAACTTAGATTGGTTAGAATTTTCTTCTAGTTCTTTGAAGACTACGGGAAGTTTCTAGCTCCATCTTTTTATTTTAGTATTGGATTAATTTTACCGCAAGTAAGTCTACTCAGATTTCCAGGAAGAAATCAATGAAGCACGTGTCGCTAGGCTTCAAGAAGTTAACCTATCAGGAGTGAAACCCCGTTGTTTCTTATTAAAAACAAAAACTGGTTCGCGAGTTCTCTCATTCCTACAATCCCGCGTACTTCTGTCCTAGCGTGAGAAAGAAACTGAATAGGTTGGTAGGATTCAATTGAGTGGCCAGAGGTAATAATTATATATATTGCTAATCGATAATCTGGTCGGCAAGGTATCTTTACATCAGGTGCCGTGCAGGCTGTAGTCATTGTAAAGCTGATGTTTTATCTGTATTGGCCATTGTCAATTGACGTCGACAATGCCTGCTAATTCAACTGCAAAGAAAGTCACTACGCAAAGCGAACATATGAATAAGTTGAATTCCACGAAAAGTCCACTGAAAATAGAAACTCCATATTCAGCACTGGCATCACGCCGTTTGTTTTTTTTTACCTTTCCAGCCTTGACATGCTGTGTAATGTCCTAATAAATATCTTTTCTTTTTATCTTTTTCCACCCGGTTGTCGTCGAAGCGGAGACGGTAAAAAAGAAAGAATAAAACTCAATCGCTCTGTAACAGAATTCTAGCTTCATTTTGATTTTTTAACGGCAATGCAGATATTCTAACTAGTAAACTTTTGTTGGGAATATTAGGTTGATCTCTATTTAAAATTGTATGTAGAATACACCGACGCGATATGGTTATGGCATTTCATATGATACTACTATACATGGCTGAACCTGGCTAAATCAGAATTGAAATTGAGTCACTATGACATGTGATTCAAGTAAGTACTATGTGTCTTGAACGTGCCCACTTATTCAGCCCTTGTCGACTATGCATTCAGATTGTCAATCTTGTATAAACCATGGTATAAACGTATTTCATCGACGTATTGCAGATAATAAATACCATTATGGACAAACCTTTGTGGTTTACAAATGCTAAAATACTTACTGAATTTGTACCCTTATTTTATAATTATGAAAAAAATATCATTGTGTACTTTTTTATGTGTGTATATTAAAATGCTATGACGTTAAAAAGAATTAAGTCGTTGAAAAAGCGTTCCATTAATACTTATTCACAATTACAAAAATACCTTCGGCATTTCTAGTTCTGTATTCTCAAGACAAACAAATGAATTAAGATATTCGATCGATGTAGCCGAAGTAAAGTGTGTAGGCGTGGCTTGGAATAAAACTATTAGTATCCCGAATAAGAATAGATATTTCAGGTAATAGATCCCAGGATAACTGTTCCATTTCATTGTTATTGTATTATTAGTAGATAATCCCGAAGGCATAATCATATTTGGCGTCTGTGTGAATAATTGCCTTGTTGGATATTACGGTAGTCGATATGACTGCAAAGCTTAAACACCAACTCATCTCCAAACTGAGCAGTAATTATGTCAATAGTTATTCATACACAATGACGGATACCAACGCCTGCCTGTCACGCTAAGCGTATCTTGAGCCCGGGCCAATTCTCTACAACGGTCGTTAATTTGGGAAACAATAAAGCGATGGCACAGCGGTTATTGTCATAAAACATTCCGAGCACGTTGATGGTAAAGTCTGGCGTAAACTTGTTCCGCATAAACATTTTTCCCGCCGCCACAGCAGTGTGTCATTATTCCCGTTAATGTGTTTGTAATCTGTATTAAATTATTTTATAATGGATGCTAAGACCCTGAAGAATCTAGAAGGATGAAATAAAGGCTGTTTACAATAAGGATGACTGCTTCAGTGGCGTAGTTGTACTACAGTATGGTTACAAAGCTAAGGTCTCATCCCGGTGGGTGAGTTATGGTATGGGACTAACGTCTGATGCCATTCGATACTCTGCCTGAACGGCATTTGCGCTTACCACAAGTGCAGTGCAGAAATTATGATGTGGAAGTATCCAAAAATAGGATATACAACAGCAAGAGATTAGCTGTGACTACAATTGAGTCGGAACCACACATACAGAACTAGAAAAAGGACTCAATTGAGTCATTATGATGGTTTCACAATCATATGGTGGTACATGGGGTCTACAGGGTAACTATCACCTAGTGGGTTACTCTATACTCCGACCCGTCGACCAATGTTTTAATATCGTACCTCCTTTTAGAAGTGGAAACTTTTATCTTATATGTGGAGGTTGAACATTTTATCATTCATCCGTAAATTTTACAAAGAATATACGAGTATATACCAAGGAACAATTTAATTGACATTAAACATCTCTAAGTACCGTAAATCTAAAATGATCTATGAATAATAAATTATTTTCTCTTCTTCGTTAACAATACAAAAAATGGCATCAAACACGTTAATATTACCAAGAGCAACATTCCTCGCAAACCGCTAATCTTTTCTGGCATTCCTTTGTCGCAGAAGTAATATTTTAATTAAGACCGTTGCGCCTCGGTTGCTACCAATTAAAAGTTGCGTTTGTTTTTGGCGAATTATTGTGATCTGCAATTTCGCCATTCGGGATATTTCCTTAAAGTATTATTAATGTTGTAAATGTTTGTGTTAAAGTTTTTTATTTTTGGTTTAATACACCAGTTTCTCAGATTATTCTCATTAGCTTAACCCTATACTTCGCATTGGTAGGAGCAATCATTAGTAAAGCTCAGTGGCTTTGATGCAAATATGACTATCTAAGTGATTACAGTAATTATTAAAAACACAAGAACAAGTAATACAAATTGCTATTCCAGAAAACTGTTCTAAGCCGGTTTGGTTTTTTAAATTACGTTTTAAGAAAAAATGGTGAAAGACACTTTAGTCACACACTTTATTTCTTTAGATGGTTTTCTTCATCAAGCTATAACAAGTAAATATATAGATAAACTCACGCCTTTTCCCAGAAGGAGTAGGCAGAGGTTACCTTGGTAGCAACCAGGACCCACGTATCGCCCTGTGTGCTCCATCCCACGATGTGATAGGGAGCGAGCCTATCGCCATATCAGGCAGAAATTCCTGACTCCGGGCTGATAATTAATAAAAAAATCCAATATCACTCCGTCCGACCCGGGGCTCGAACCCGGAACCTCAGCTTTACAATTATACTGAAGTACGACTACGCCACCAAGGCAGTCAAATATCAATACACGAATACTTCCAAAGTTAAAACTGTTTATACTAGGATAAGCCCGCATCCTCAGCTTGGTCTCTCTCAACTCATATTAATAATTTCAACGTAGTCTAATATAATAAAACAGTGGCCAGTAGATTAAAATTATCCACTTAAAGAAGCAATATAAATTCCCTTTACAGCAGAATTCCACTAGTTTCCAACAAAATGCAATTGTTGCCAATTCAGTTCAGGTCTTAATTAAAGTTGTAACTAACAATTAACTATAATCAAGCGGTGAAATTAAAATAAACAGTGATTGTTGAACTAGGGATTTCATTTGGTGATTGTTATTTTTCAATTATTGGAAAATTTATATCTTAATACGAAGTACTGTAGTTAATACATTTGATTGCCATTTTGGGAAAGATTTAGAGACTAATTTTATTATTATTTAATTATTATTAATTTAATTGTTAATTTAATCATTGTTATCAACAGCTGAGGCTGTCTTATAAGTAATGCGCAGTTGTACTACGATACGATAACAACACTGAGGTCTCAGGTTTGGATCCCGGGTCGGGCAAAGTGGAAGTGTATTTTTCTATCAAGTGTTTTGTTTCTATGGAGTCAAGAATTTGTGGTCGTTAGGGCTAGGATAACTATATAGATTGGATTAATCAGAGCAGTACCACCATTTCACAGCAAAGACAAAATAATTAACATTTTGGCAGTTCAATAAAACTAAATATAAAATAGAATATGTATCAATAAAACCAATACCGAATGTGATATTCAAAAACCTATTTTCAATAAATATACCACAGAGGTAAATAAGACTAACCCCAGTCTCTGTTCCCGCAAAACAAAAGGCAATGATTAAGTAAGGCCGCAAAAACAAGAACGTTTATAAATCAGCAACGTAGACGTGAATTACTATCAGAACGTGTGAATTTATAGCCAACCCGTATATTTGAGGGCTTAGCTAAACATTAGCATTATGTGTTAATAGTTTTTGTTGGAGTCCCGAGGGATTCGAGTGGATTAGTGGATGAGTTTACATTTATAGCTCTATTTATTAAAATATTTATGATTTATGGGAATCTAAAATGTAAAATTGTTTCAAAGTACTTGCATTAAATTAAATTGTTGATAAACGGAGTAGACGCGACTGTCAACATTCTAAGGGTGGTTGGTTTCAAATCCCAGGGTACACCTCTTGATTCGTGACTTTTCAGAGTCATGTGTGTATCGATTGACAATAACCACGCACTTTACCGGTGAAGGAAACATCCTGGGGAAAGCTTGCATACTATACGTCAGAGGCCCCCTGGGTATGTACCACTGCAATGTATATTTATCCCACAAATTAGCAGAGTAAATGCACTGTTGTGTTCCGAATTCAAGGACATTGTTGCCAGAGTAACTAGTGGACATAATGGGACTTAACATGTTATATCTCAAGATGGCGAGCGAATTAGAATACCATTTATTGAAATAAAAATAAACAGTGCTTTAAATTCTATACAAAGTAATGATTTACAACAAGACACATTGGTTCTGCAGATTTCCGCTTCATCCAGCTTCTATACCAATTTCGGGCCGCAAGATTTCCGAACATATCCGACAATGAACAATATCTCCGAAAACAAACGAAAGCCGTAGAGGCAGTTAGTATTTCTGTTCCAAGCCGCCGCGTCCATATCCCGAGAGCATTTTATTCCAATAGATAGTCGGCAGACGGGCCGCGATCGGATGAGAATAGGAATTGTTCCTTTTCGCCGCCTTATGAACGACGTCGACTGTATTGAAAGCCATTCCGGGCTGTACGTTTTGCTATGTGGAGACGATTCTGCCAGATATTCCGGCCCTATTTTCGGGTAATGTTTTTTCGCCGTTTAAGGAGGTTGTTTTATGGGTTTTAATCGGAATTGAATTTAGTTTATCGGTTTGGGTGATGGTTTGGTGTGAGTAGCATTGCTGTTAAAGTTGTAGAAAGTATATTCCAGTCTTATGCTTTGTTTTACCCCAAACTACAAGTATCAAACGAACAGCTATGGGTTTTCAGATAAATTGGCAAATCGGCTTCTATGATATTTAGACAATTAAAATCTTAGCAAATGTCAAACGAATGTTTTTGTGATCCACAGGTATATGGTTAGGGTCTGGGTGCTTGTGAGACTAAAAAATCTCTCGCAGTTTCTGATACTCACGACTCAAAACTTGATCTTCGTGTAAGGTCCAGATTGTGTATGTAATTGTTGAGTATATATGTACAATTGGATTGTTTTTTATATCACCCATAGTCTTTACCTATAGCAAAGTACATATAATGTATCTAGTGCGTAAAATACTAATTGTTAACGTTAAATCTGCCAGGTCACCCCTGAAAAAGTTGTTAATAAATTACACATTTCGCGAAACTCCGTACTTAATGTGTCTAAAATTGTCGCTAATATTCAAATTGAATTAGAATTAGCATTTTCCAGTCTAATTAGTAAACTCTCGCACATTCTTGCAAATACAGTTATCAAACTCCAGATTGATCTGAAGCGCGTCGAGTCACAGTTGACACGCCAATTAGAGGACTCCTTAGGTTTTAATTTTGTTAAGAATACATCCACTTTGGACCGAATTTTGCGCGACACGTTACTACGCTTGGTATAGCCTTTGTAATTTACGTTTTCGTATTATATTCACAGACTCAGGAAGATGTTAGATAGGGAGGAAAAAATCTTCTTTCCTTTTTTTTGTGTCAGTAGAATATTAATTGTACAACATATTCTAATATTCGGTTGCATATAGAAAATATCTGTCTTCAAAATCAATTTTATCACAGCACAAATAATTGTCATTGGATTTAGAATCGTACTTGATTTTTTTAAATTTACGAGCTACTTTTTTTGTCGTTAGGTCAAGTAGGAAATATATTGAGACATGTGCCTTTTGGACACCTTTGATTGAAAAATTAAACTAATGTTCATTATTTAGGAATTTTGAGTGGATGAAATACGAGTAATAGGTTAAAAGAATCGTCCAAGTTCTGACAAATAATTAAATTATGTGAAACTATAAGGAAAACCACAACGTAACGGGCTTTCAGATGTAAATTTATACAGTTTTCGTCCTACTTTAGCGTTTACTACTCTTAACATTTTGCAAATAGTTAGTGATTGCAAGTATTTCTAAATGAATCACAAGTATTTCTAAGTGAAGATTGGTGTTTTATATTCAAACTTGGTACAGTGTTACTTGGGTTGGTTACGAGCATGTCGTTCAAATGAAATATCAAATGTCAAGATCATCCTGTATATAAAATTATTTATTTACCTATATGCCATACAAAGACAAAGTATAAATAACAGTGCGAGAAGTCTTATATCAAATATATAAATAACCCAATAATCAACAATTCAAGCAATAAAACATTTGCCGCGTCTAAACCATCCTAGGTGCATGGCAAAAACTAAATTTATGAGGACACCCGTGAAGACAGCTCAACGGTTGACAACTCAATGTAATTAATTAAGACGCTGCCTTCAGACGCGGGAGGGGGGACGCCAGCCGGGGAGGGGGGAAGCAAACGGTATTGTACAGAAATGCGTTTGTTAAATAAAGTCCTCTTATTTTATTTATTGCCGTCTTTAGTTAATGTTTAGCATTTCTATTGGAATAACTTAAGTGCTTTTTATAGTGTGTACCCTTTTGTTTAAGGTTGAAGCTGGTTTAATGCTGAGACCTTTGCGTGGGGTTAAAGTTGTATTGGATAAGTAATCTCTCTCTTTCTTTTGCTCTCTCTCTCTCTCTCTCTCTAGAAAAGAAAGAAAGAAAAGAAAAAGAAATGATGATTTGTGTGATTATGTGAGGATTTTAAATGATTACATTGAGTGCTTAATGATTCCTATTTATTTATAAATGAATTTTTATTTTAAGTACTCTAATCTGCGGTTGTCGTACAATGTTATATTATTAATTTTATGGAAATAATAGAAATATTTTGATTATATTTCTACGGGTGACATATT
This sequence comes from Hyles euphorbiae, assembly GCA_023078785.2. Lineage (NCBI taxonomy): Eukaryota > Metazoa > Arthropoda > Insecta > Lepidoptera > Sphingidae > Hyles > Hyles euphorbiae. The sequence goes on from CM041051.1 coordinate 14,614,654, forward strand.
CACGACAACCCATATTTAAAATAACCTGAATAAATATAAGAATATAAATCATTTAGTATATCGCTTTCTTAATTTCATGTTGATCCCATGTTGATCTTTCTCGAAATATTTTTTTTTTGTTTAATATAACATAATTAAAAATAGATACATTTCAACATAATCATTACACACATCCTATTGCTACTACTGCATATACTAATGACCTAATCAAAAGTTCGTTTTAAGTTAGTACATTTAAAGTAAAATCAAATTACAGAAAAAAAAAATATATTAATTTCCAATACCAAATAAGTTAATGTCCTCTCATTTCAATTTGTCGAGTGGAAACATCAAAAATTGCTTAAATAAAATGCGCCAAGGGAAAAATCATTTAAATCCGCGCTTCAGCGGGTTCCAGCGAGGAATTTGTGGAATCCATCAATTTGTGAGATTTTCTTCGGAGCGGGGAAATACTTTCTCGCCAATAAATTAGAGGGCGCTGATTTATTTGCCAAGTTCTTTGTAAGGTATCGGCGTTGGACGATTATATTTTTACGAGCGTTTGACGATTAATTGAGTTATTTTATAATGGCTCTCAAAGATGGTTCTTGTACTCGTAAAAGTTGCTTATGATGCGTCCTACATGTCGACCTAATATTACGAGCTAATTATGAAGTCTTGAAATAATTAATATTCGTAAAATAAAGTAAGACTTCTAGTGAGAAAGAAAGAAAGAATATTTATAATTGCATGGCCAACAATTTGATGATTTCAAATTCTACCCTCAGATGCGTGTCTTGTGATTAGGTATCAAAAATTACGAGAAAATTTTCTGCTCTATGGCAAGCTCGAAAGAAACATTTCTGTCGACACGGAGATCGAACAAGCGACCACCAGTTTCCGACAAACGACTCACCCACAGCAAGTCCAAAAAAGAAAACTATTTCTTTAGCACAAAAAAATGCAAAAAAAAGCACCACCCTCAATATGAAAAAATCCTAAACTAACTCCACACTGGGCAAAAAGCGAAATGAAAACCGATATCCCCACAAACCGTACATCTCATGTAACCAACACGGAAATTCACCCCGGAAAGCCTACTTTTATATTAAGCCGTAAATTTGAACCAACCCGACAGCGAACCAATTTCCGACACACTTATTTGTCGCGCCCATAACGGTTGCCCGACATACATTTACACTGTGCACGGCCGGTGCCCGTTTAACCTTCCGATAGCTCCCGATGGCTCCCGATGGCTCCCGATGCCTACGTGACGCCGCCTTTATGACACGACACAATTTATTGCGTGCGAAGTGCGCGTGGACTGTTTGTAGCCTGAAAGTAGCGGCTGCCGACATTTTCACGGTGGTCGTCGGTTAGAATTCTAGGGCACACAGAGTTTTCAGAGTCATGTGTGTATTGATGGTCTATCACAATGCACTAAAACGGTGAGAGAAAACATCGTGAACCTATTTACCAAAGCGATTTGTATGAATTTCTATGGTATGTAAAATACGCACTAGGTTAGCATGGTGGACTATATGTCCTAACCACTCTCTATTGTACTTTCGATCGTGGAGGCACGTGCCCTGCAGTGGGGCGTATATGGACTGATACAGTAGAGTACAATATATTGGAAAAGATGGACTCAAAATATTCCACCCGTTTCCCAGTTAACACCTGTGTGTTAGCGCGCTTATGGAAAACTTGACATTGTGTCATAAAGTCTTACACAGTCTCGATTGTGTTCGTAGTTGGAGAGCGTAGAGTGCGCTTTGAAGTGTCTCGAGTGATAAATTCAGTTCACTGCACTTACAAAGACGTCATATTTTAATATGTGCGGGTAAATTATAAATTATGTACGTGCTTCGTGAGTGACTTGTTTTGTTCCGTAGATTTTGTAGGTAGAGTACAGTTTGAGTGAACATGGAATGGTTCGAGCGTGTACCGCTAGATGTCGCTATATGCAGATGTTGCGGTATTGCTGTGAGGTGTTCTGTGGCTGTGAGTATAGGTTAATAATTCTCACGTTTCGGTTAATGAATGAAATTAGCAGGGGAGTTTTTCTTTCCCCCCTTCCCAATTTTAAAAGTCGGTACCGCTTCATTAAACCCTAACTAATGTTGATTTTTTAATTTTGCTGAGACATTATTATTATTAAGTAAATCCCTATACGTGTGAGTGCGTGGTGGCCTGCTGGTAAACGGACCAGACGTAGCTGTTCAAGGTGATCGCGGGTTTGAATCTCAGGCACACCTATGATTTTTCGGAGTCATGTGTGTATTGCGTAACCACTCTCAATCGTACTCTTGATTGTGGAAGTGGCCATTGCTCGGCAGTGTGATGTGTATAGCCTGAAACCCAAGTGAATACATTGCTTGGTTATCAGATCAATATCATAAAATCCTCTTATTATAATACGATACACCAATCTTTTGGTTTTTGTAGTTCAAGTATGATTTCATACTAAACTCTAAATAAATAAAGGGTTTTTGAACATCATATTATATTTATGAACTCGCTGCAGCCAGGCACTATCATTTCGAATTCAATTCTTTTATCTCATAAGTGAATCATGAGTTCTAGTTATTTTACGTTTAAAAATTCATCTATTACTAAAAGTTTTGAAATTAGTTCTGAGTGGATTGGATGTCATATTTATTTTGAATGCTAGGGCGGTGGCATGCATTGTAATAAAAGACAAAGGATATTACAAAAAGGAATATTGATGTATGTGAATACCATTGTAAATATTTAATATGCTATGTATATTTTACCGAATCAATATTGAGGTAAAACACAAAAATCTGAATATTTTATGTAGTAAGAAAATCCATTAATGACATATTTAGATATACTTACAAAAAATTATTGATTAGGTAAAATATGCCTTTACCGAGAGTTTTATTAGTTGATGTTGTAGAGAAAAAGAACAATTCAAAAATTTCCCGGTACGCGAGATGAACAATAAAAAATAAAGAAATATTAATCTAAACTACACTCTGCCCGATTCGCGTCAGAGAGTGAAAAAAAGAACGAAAAAAATCTTTTACCCAATTTCAAAACTCAAGGGGAAATCCTTCTAAAAGTGACGTCATAATAAAGCCAGTATCACGTAGCTCATATTTTTTCAAAAAAAGAACACGTGTGGCCATAAAACCCGTGGGGCCACGAGAACAGCGTTGTTGAGCGTCTATCCGCGACACGGCTTTCCACTCCGGCCGTCGTAAACGCGTCTTATTTAGAGTCTAATGTGGCAGTTAGCTCCTAAACTTGTTATGTTACTTGTATTATGAGAGTTCTGCGCGATTTGCTGTGGAGTTATGTAAGCCGAATTTAAAGGAACATCCTGTATAATGCAGTTATGAGTTATAGGCGTAGAGTGCTTTTCAGTTTTACGAAGTTGTATATGTTTATGGATGTGTTAGAAAGGATTTTTGAATATGTAAGCGCCTTTATAGATGAGTCTGGTAATTAATTATACTGTTTAAAAAAATGAAAATATCCTTTGAAATAAAACTATTATTTACGGATTTTATCGCGGACTGACCACGCCCTGTGACCACGGAAGCTGTAAAGTAATCGAAACGTCGGGAAGTCAAAAAGTGTAAAATTAAACCAAATCCGCAATATAATCCGTAAATAATAGTTTTATTTCAATGTGTAACATTCGCGTAAATATAAGAAACCATTATGAAAATATCCTAACTATTTATAGGTATGTTTTTAGCACTACTTTAATGCATCATATTTTAATGGAATTGACACATCTGAGTAGTTACAAAATTCAGAGGACAACGGTTCATACTATTGAAAGAGATTTCACCATTAGTCTTGCACGCTTGCCTGTACTAGGCAGGCGTTGAGTGCCCATTACATGCCTTGAAAATCATGTATTTAAGTTTGGTATGCAGGTTCTCTCATTATGTCTTCCTTAGTGTCACAATCATCGACTAATATCTTTGTCTTTGATAAAAATAAAGCACATTTCTAATATATCGTATTTAATCCTAAAATCTATAAAAAGCAAGGGGAGAAGGGGGAAATACGCGAGTTTATCGCCAGATCGAGCACAAAATCCGAACCAAATCTCAAATTACAATACACAATCTCATCTACAAGGAAATATTGAATACAAAATTGCAATTTGAACAAGCTTAACTCCCACCCCTCGTTACCCAACAGGTGGGGGGAGGGAGGGGACAATCGAACAAGATTAAAAGACGATCCGAATGCACTCAATCTTCCGGTAAATTCAATGAATTTATCGATTAATCTGAGGCTGAGTTACGTTTTATTCCATTGTCATAATTTTAATATTTCTTTCTTCCTTCGTTTCTTATAATGAGTATTTTATATAGAATTTTAAAGACGAAGCGGTTTATTCGTTTTTGTCTTCCATATTTATCAACCGATTTTCTTTACTTTATTTAGTAACTATTGTTAACTTACATACTTGGTTGTATTATTGTCATTTCTAACTTATAGCTTTTGAATTTCGTTTTAAACTTATCTATTGATTCGATTGCGGTCAAATTCAATAAGCTATATTCAATAGTAGTGGCTGCTTATATGTGCTTTTTAATTGAATAACCAGATTATTATAATCGTTTTCAATAACTGAGTTGCCAATAGTTTTAAATAAATAAATCTAACAGTACGATATGAAATGAAATAAAATGTATTTATTGGTCACGTAGGCAATTAAAAAGCTCTTATGACAAGTCAATACACATAGAACTTAATCTCTATATACAATATATTTTCTATACTTAGTATTACTTATTTTAATTTCTTGCTTTTATCAATTTATTTATTAAATTTATTTATTTTTAAATTCATTTTATTTTTATTTATAATTAGTTTTATTTATTTATATACTTTAAATAAAATATGAATAAAAATTCATATTTTATTTAAAGTATTAGTTTTTGTTGTTGTATCAGCCCATATAGGTCCCACTGCAGGGCACGGGCCTACTCTACAATCGACAGTACGATTGAGAGTGGTTAGGCCATATAGTCCACCACGCTGGCCTAGTGCGGGTTGGCGGACTTACATACCATAGAATTTTTTATAAATCGCTATGGTATGCAGGTTTCCTCACGATGTTTTCCTTCACCGTTTTAGTGCGTGGTGATTGACTATCAATACACACATGACTCCGAAAAGTCAGACGTGTGCCCTGGGATTCGAACCGGCGACCACCGTGAACATGTTGGCAGTCGCGTCTAGTCCGTTTACCAACAGGCCACCACGCATTAGTTTTTACTTTATGGTAATTTATTTGTCAAAGAAATACATTATTTACGTTATATATGGATACGATATCTTGGGGGTTATTCTAAGATACAATACGAAGTTCGAATGTTTGGACATTGTACGTAAATCTATACCAATTGCCTAGGTGCTCGACAAAATGTTTGAATCTTCTGTAGTACGTTTTAACCATAGACTAAGTTCGGAGTGAATGATAAGTATCATAGAGAAAATTGATTTTAGGGAGTGGAAAACTTGTAACTTACCTCGGATGTCGAACGTGCGAACATTTAAATGAAATGAAATGAAATTGGTTTATTGATCTTGTGGGCAATTAAACAGCTGTTATGACAAGTCAATACATAATACTTATTCTATATTTACAAAATATTTGATTATATAATCATATAAATTAAATGTATTAAGTTTTTATTTTTGGTAGTTTCGAAATTTGTTTCGGACCCCCCTTAAGTTTACATATCCTTGTGGTTGAACTTGAAACACAGTAGCTGTATTTTTAGGTCACCATAAAGTAGCGAAAATCTGAGACGGAAATAACAGTTTAGTCCTGCTAATATACAATTAAGAGAGTTCATGTTTGGATAGATTGTTGCAAACTATCCGAAATTGCATTCTGACATTTTTTTGGGATTATTTATTATTGAACGCCGAAAGTAATGCAATACAAAAATATGTAAAGTGGAAGCGATGGTGAAACTCTATGATAATATCTTCATTAAGACTGACCATAATATATTAAACATATACCTTGGAAGCCGAATTTTCATTCAGATTTAGCTTATCCAAACCTGTTTTCTAATTATTATCGCGTAATTTCTAGAAGGTAAGTAAATAATAATGTATATTATCTCTATATGATTATGAATACAAGTAAGTACTTTTCTACATATGAGGAGCGACTGCACATTTTTATTTTTTTCAGGAACTACGGGGTATTACCGCTTTATCAGCGTTCTTTAGTTTAGTTTTTTAGTTGACGTTGCGGTTCTATACATAATAGAACACACACACACACACACACTCACAAATTCAAGACACAATGCTGATATCAATAGCGGACTTCTTCAGAGTCTCTATTGACTCTGCAATTATTTTTATTGCAATTATTTTTAATTGCAATTTATGACTCTTTATTTTAAATCTTTTTTTTTTACATTTATATATATATATTAAAAAACAAAATACATATAAAAGTATAAAAAGTTATCCAACGATGGCGAGGCTCGAGACCCAAGCCACCGGTGACTCCTGACCCAACAGCCGATTGAGAGCCTCTGTAGATGTTGGTCGAGGCTCTTTGGTATCAACCCATGGGCAGAAACAACAATCGGGACAATTGCATTTATTATTAATAATATAAAATAAATAATTGCAATTATTATTACTACAAACATTACACAATATTTTTCACAAATTATTTATTTACATAATGCTGAAAAATTTATATGTTATGAAATATTCTGCGTAAAACATTGATTTTATAGTTATGGCAATGCTTTAAGTTAATAAAATTATAATTTCAAGAGGGAACGGATTGTTTTCAATATATCAACACAGGCAATCAATTGTGGCATGTTTATTTATTAGAAACACGATAAAAGACCAATCAAAAAGTAGAAAACAAACCAGGTTGACTTAAATTTAAACTTTTCATTTGATTATTGGTAACGACTGTCGTTGACGCATTTATCTAGTTATCTACATAATAGGACTCAGTTTAACTTCATGTTAAAAATAGACAGGTTATTAAGAACGGTAAGTCATATATATCTGGCACTACGAACAGCTTGACAATCAGATTTTAAAATAGTCTTTACGATGATGCTACGTTTACCATAAATCTCCGTAGTTAAAATGTAAGAGATATGTAAAGTATACTAGAGTATAAAATCCGAACAGTTTTGAAATGGTAATACAAATGTTTATTTAAAAGTCTATAAAAACTTTAAAGTGCAGATTGTCTGGATAATTTGCGGCATCTCCAGACAGACTCGTTAAACTGGAAAGTTATTACTTCGCGTGATGGGTTAGGTTATTTATCATACATTTAGGCATAAATATATCATTTTTGGAGGTTATGGAGGTTATAACAGGGCGCTGTGGATATTCGGCGTGGCCAATGGTAAGCGAACTTTTTTTTATGATATTTGTGAGGGACTTAGTCATGTGAAATGACTGAAGACGATGACAATTACCAAGTCGGCCTAGTGATATTGGATTTTTCTATTTATTATCAGTCCGGAATTTATCCACGATATGGCGATGGGCTTGCTCCCTATCACACCGTGGGACGAATAAGACAAGGCGAAACGTGAGTGGTTACAATTATATTTATGTAATTATGATCAAAATCTAATTAAAGTATTTTTACAGTTCAATTATTTTATTGCGGTAGTTGTTTTCAAACAAAACAATAGCTTAGCAACATTTTAACTATTCTAACTACAATAACAACATGACCAAAGTAACAAAGTTACAAAATATTTTTGCAATATTTTTGAACAACCCAATTTTCTATTCACAGCCATGTCTATCAAAATTGCTTTTGAACTAACAAAGCGGCCGATAAAAAGGAAAAAAAAACCACATGACTTTTAACCATGTTACATCAAACATACATTAGCGTAATGCAGAATCCGTGTTACAAACACCATTATTTAATGTTATGCTTATAAAATGAAACCCGGTGCATTTAGCAAGGGGAAGTTTTATTATAATCCACGAGGGATGGAAGTTGGGAAATTATGTGTTATGGTTGTACACTCTAGAGATACGAGAATTAGACCCAACTTTTCATGTACCAACATTTCTATAAAACAATTTTTTAATAGGTATGCTTTGTGGGTATTTATTACTTGATTAGTGTATTAAAAAAAAAAAATATGAACGTAGGTGAATCGATTGTGTGTTTGAAATATTTAAACATTCGGAGATTTCTCACATAAATTCTTTACTGAAATAGTCCGCTAGTAGGAAGTTATTACATTCATTAAATGAAATGAAATGAAAATATTTATTGAATCCATAAAATGACATACACTATTTAGATTCAGTCATTTTTTTCCACTACCACCCAGTTCACAAGGCTGTTTTCGCCAGAGAAGAACGGGCAAGAAACTCTAGCGTATTAGATTATGTATGTACATAAGAATGACCTGAAATATACAGTTAAAACCTAGAATCTCCTCCTGAAGCCTAAATGGACTAGGTAAACCTCTGCCTGCCCTTTCTGGCAAAAAGATGTGAGTTTATGCAACATAAAATATTTACATTATAAACATATATACTATAATAATAAATTAAAAATCCCAAAATATACGAACTGCATCTATTCATTCCTAAACCTTTTTGTCGTCAATACGCTTTAAAATTCTACTAAATTAGCTTTAATTCAATGCAATTGAAAGTCAACTTTATATTGAAAACATATTCCAACAAATGAGTGTGGGGTAGACAGGTAAAATAACGCTAGTAATTATGAAAGTAATTACTTTTCGCAGAATAAATCGGTATAGATTGAACAGCAATGAAACAGCACTGATTCAAAGGCGAAAGATTGAAAGAGGCAACTTTGGCAAGGCAGTTTGGTGTGTTATTTATTACTCCAGTAACGAGTTGCCTAGAGTTGTAGTGGGATCATTAATAAGTTTCCACAACCCATTCCAAAAGGTAATAACTGCCCACTCGATAATATCAACTTACGCCCTTTTGCTACAAACAGTTTGATTCGCTCAGTATTGCTCGCACGTTTTGAAACGTCGTAAGTGGTGTCTGGAGATTTGGTGGTTACGACGTTTTGATTTTGAGGGACATCGTTGGCTGCATTGGCTTGATCTAATCAGTTGTTGAGAGTGATGGCTAGCATTAATAGAGGATAGGTACTGATTCGATCAAGGGACGGCCTATTACGGTCCTTTAGACTTGCTTTCTTCAGACAAGTTGTTTTCGAGATAATGTCTAGTGTCTAAAGTTTGTTTAATTCGAGTTTGAGTAAACACGTATTTGCTTTTTTATGTTGTTATAGTTGGCATGTAGTAGCGAACATATATTTTTATGTCAAACTTTTATAGTATATCCTGGTAATTTTGTCATTTTTTTTATAAATAACCAGTATATTAAGTACTATACTTTTTTGGTAAGACCATAGGACTTTATTTTAGTAGAATTAGGGTCATGATCTATTACTGCAAAAAGCGTACATTTTTTTCTTAAGCAAAAAGTTTCTCTTTTACATAAACGTACTGTGGTATTTATTTGTCTTATTTGTAACTTTTTTATGCACCATAGGAGGTCTTCTCCTAAATAAGCATTTCTCACAAAAGTATGTGCTATCTAGAGTTCTCTTTTTTTAAATCGAATTGTAGCAAGTAACTTTTACACGTTGCGTCACAACCAATAAGGCTATTCGTTTTCATCACAGATTAATTTCAATTTGAATTTTACACAGTATTGAAATCATGATGAAACGTCGAAGTCTATTCCACCAAGGAACTAATATAGTGGGCGGTGTCTGGTACCTGATCGAAATCCAGATTAGCCTGCGGGCGACATCCCCAAATTAAGTTCTCTTTGTTCCTTTACCTGTGAAATGCCGCGTCTGGATTTGAATTCAGCTATTGTTGCCTGTACATTTAAATGTGGCCTTCTATTTTTAATCAAAGATCGGAGTGGAGGAAATTGCGGTTGGTGCGTTGTCAATACTTTTAACTGACTTAAAAAAAGGAGGAGGTTCTCAATTCTAGTATAATATGTAAGATTTTTTTTATGTTTCTTAACATCGTACTGGGTGACCCAATTTAGATTATTCTTTCTTTGATTAACAGCTGTTGCTTATCATTTGGTCCCATAAAAATGGTGAAAATCTGATGAATATATTATCAAATTTCCTTTATGTTCCTCACAGAGAATAGCGAATGAAGTTATTCCGTCGGAGTTAATATTATATATGAAGTTATTACACATTTTCAGAGCAATACATTTACTATATACATAAAAATATTGAAAGGTTTCGTGTTTCAGCAAGTTAAGACTCCGCTTTTAAATGAAAAGCTGTAGATTTGATCTCTGCACTGATATAATGATTAGTGTTTTTCACATAAAATATTTGTTTAGGCTCTGGATTTTGAGATATTGAAATTGTCTTAGTTTTGAATATCTACGACACAAACCATATATCTAAAGGGGAATAACGTTGTTACTATTGAGTTTATAAATGTTAGTGTAAAAGAGGTTCAACACATTTTCACACTAGTAGAAAAGACATTCAAAAGTTAGTCCCCAATCGCAGCAAATCCAAAAAAACATTCCGAACTCGAAAGCCAATACGGCAATAAAAATCGCACATTACGAATGTTCGAATACTATAAAGGGAGGACGGAACTGCAATCGCGTGTTATTGCTGTAATCGACGACATTAATTCCATTAATGACACCTCGTATCGTTAAATATTCATTATTGTACATTACTGTAATGCTATCAGTTAGCTATGCAGTTAAGAGTGAGATGGACTGTTAAGATTTTGTTGATAGATTAGAGCACTTAATTATGCCAGTTGCCGAGGTTTAAAATGGGTAAGAAGTTACCGTCTTGAGTACTTGTGATGGTTTAAAACCAACCAGTCTACACATTTGTAAAATTCTTCATAGTGATCAAAGCAATTGTTTCATGATTAGTCGGGATTCTACTATCCATCACCCTATCTCTATCCATTAGATACTTTATTTGGACTGTAGGCACTATTCTTAATACCAGGTGCAGGACTTCCTCAAGTCTAAAATATGTATAGATCATGTTCGAGGATCATAAAAGAAGAGTTTTTTATTGCAATGAATGGCGAGACAACCATGCCATTCGCCTGATGGTAAGCAACACTCATGGACAGTAGCAAAACAAAACAACACCATGCATACATGAAGCAATGCTTGGAATTACACTACGCTCGCTATCCTAAGACATAAGATGTTAACTCTCAATATTATATTATATTGTTCAACTTGATCCCCTCCTCTCCATTCCTAACCAGAACCACGCGTGCTGGCTTGCGAAGCCATAGCTTGTCGGTCCACACCATCCCGGCTCGAACCAAACGGTTCTCTAATTCTTTTTTGTGCCGCACCGTCAGGCTGTGGAATTGTTTGCCGTCTCACGTGTTCCCTCCTTCCTACAATCCTGGGTCCTTCCGCCGTAGCGTGAAGAGGCACCTTAGCAGGCCGGCATAATTGTTCCCATTGGCATGGGACTTCCGTCCGATGCCAATGGATACTCTGCCTGGGCAGCATTTGCGCTTACCATCAGGTGCAATGCCGCCATAATGCCGGGCCAGATTAAAAAAAAAATTGTCCAATAGTTACTCTGGCTGCAATGTCCTTCGAACTGGGTGGACTAGCAGTTTTATGTTATTGCTATAATCGACGACATTAATTCCATTAATTAAGCCACGTATCGTTTAATTTTCATGGTTGCTGATTGTAATGAGCAATTGCATAGTTAAAAGCGAGGTGGATTGATAAGATCTGTCAGCCTGGATCTGACAGCGTGGAGGATTTTGGTGGCGTCGATTGTGAAAGGTAAGGCCGCTGATAATCGCAACCGGACAATAAGTCGCTGCTTTAATTTGATAGTGGCACATAACGAAATGTGTATTTTTATGATTATGTTACCATTAAACACAAATTAATCTAAAATACTATGTGAATAAAACTCATATTTTTGATAGATTATACGTTGATTTAAGCAACTTTCAAAGAGTTGTCATTATTAAAATAAAATAATATATAAATAATTAATTATTTTGCTTTATTTAAACTGCTCTCCTGAAAAAAGTTCATTTTTGAGATATGTCGTTATCAAATTAAAGCAGCGAAGTGTTTAGTGGCTTTGAAATCCACAAGTATTTGTTTCGGTTGTGGGTTTTGTAAGTCACATCTTTATATCTACGACACGACTTCTGGAGTACGTGTGTGGCTATTGCGTATTAATTGTTATTATTTTTTTGTTGGTAGGATATTCACTAAACAATTAATATTCACAAAAATCGGAATGGTTGAAACCCTTCATAGTGAATCACACGAGTATGATAGATCATATTTATTCAATGGCGGTGATAATTTATCATCAGATGATCTAAGTACTGGTTTCATTTATCGGACGTAATAAATAAAAAAAAGTATTTAAAACCAAGATTTGAAAATAGAATCAAACATTCTAAAATTCAGAAGCATATAAAGTTCTCTACGCAGGGATCCACGCAAATTTTATTGCTTCATTTAACCCTTTAAGTTCATGGCGACAAATTAGGAGATTTGTTATTATAATACGGGACCTGTTTAAACAAAAAACCCTAAAAGGGACATAACAGTAAATCAGTGTGAAACCTACGGTGCTCCTAAATACTCTAAGCCCTTTTAATCTAGTCAACGTTTTTCTCATAATTAATTTCCCGATTCCACCTAGGTAACCCTTGATAATCTGTGTCTACCGGAGCGTGGGTGGTATAAAATATGAGATGAAGCGGAAGAATTGTAATAAAAATCGTATACTATATACTATAATAGTCTTTCTATAATCCTCAGTCCTTTTGCCATAGCGTGAAGATATCTTAGCGGGCCGGCATGAATGTATCGAATGGCATGAGACTGCCGTCTGATCCATCAGGTGCCATTCGATACTCCATCTAGACGGCGTTTGCACTTACCAATAGACGCAATGCAGCCATAGTGCCGTGCTAGAATAAAAAAAGTTGCTGTTTGGTTAGGCTTGAATAAACTTGAGTCAAAAAGCGCTGGTTTCATGTCCTCAAGGAAGGTTCATATCTTTCTTGAAGACATTAAACCAGCGCAAATCCTCATGGTATTGCTATTCACCTTGCTGGATATGGAGCATTGGGTAAAAAGAAATAAAAACTTACTCTACCGCTCATGTTATTATTTCCATTCAAGGAACATATTTTCTTGTTTTCAATTTAAATTCTTGTCTTCGATGTGAGATTCCGATTATCTGTTCGAATTTAATTATTTGCTAAGATATTCAGAATAATGACAACATTTACTTTTTTGTTGCCTGTTATGTAGTATTAGCAATAAAACAACTTTATCGCAGCCTTCGCAATAAAAATGTTTTATCTCGTTTTTTTCTATTTCCATACATTTTTTAACTCGTATTACATTCAGGTGTCTGGCTTGTAATTCTGCGCCAGGTTTAAAACACGCCTACGTGCCGTCGCCGCAATTTTCAAATGTACCATAAAGTGCCACTTTTATATCTGCCGTTTTAGTGCCTAACTTTTTTAAGTGCCGTGTCTGGAGTCTACAGTGTAAGGGTAAAAGTTTTTGTCTAAACATTTGGCTTGTGGGCTGTGTCAAATATTGATTTTTGTGGTTAAGGTTTACTAGTAATGGCGATGAAACGTAACGTTTTGAAGTAATTCTTTGGGTTGCATACAACATTTAAAATAATTTAAAATGCGCAATACTTTTAAATTTATTGGATAGTTTCTTATGGATGGTAGTCAGCTTGGCTGTCACGTTTCGTTCGGTGAGTGAGATTGCCAGATGCCCATTTCCCCGTTCCATTATTATTCCTCTTCCCATACTTTTTTCGCTGTCCTCCCGACTTGACGGTCCGGTAACACATCCAAGCGTTATGGATGTTCATAGGCGGCAGTGACACTTACCATCAGGTGACCTGTTTGCTCGTTTGCCGGTAACGTATAAAAAAGTACATTAGGTAAATCAGCAACAGCACAAGCCTGTACCTTACGGCATAGTTTAAAAGGATGTGCATAATTAACCATGTGTAACGCGATTAGGATGAGCCCAGTGAAGCAAGCGGAGCGTGAGGGCGTCCTCCTATCCTTACCACCCGTGCCCGCAAATAAACCTTTTTTTCCCTATAAAACCTATTTTATTACGTCGCGTAATTACTACTGCCTTTTACGTTCATTCGTGCGTTCAATAGTGTAACTCTTTCATCAATGTAATGTTACATTATAATGGCAGGTAATTCTGTGCGAGTTTTCAGAAAATGAGTTCTGCGTGTGTTTTGGTGGTAAATTTCAAATTGGTAGTAGGTCATTTATAGGTATGGCGGCGTTTGGGTACTCACACATAATTGGTAGTACCGAGGGACATAATAAGTACCACAGGTTACACACTTAATATCACGTGGATGACTTCGTGTGAAATAAAATGTGGTTTACCATTGGCCTTCGATTTTATGGATGAGTAAAAGGAGAGTGAAGCATGATTCCAGGTGATTTTTTGAGGATTCTGAAATCTTAAATTTGCCCGAAAGTATAACCGTCGCTATCTGTAATTTTTTGTGGCCAACCCACACTAGGCGTAAAAACACATTAACAGCGTAGGGTAATTTATATTTTTTATTTGTTTAAAAGTTCTTCATAGCTGACAATACAATCACAATTCCTTTATACTAAACAATACGTCAATTACGAAGCACTCAATAAACAATATCAGTTTGCAAAGAGTAGACAAATTATAATTTATGTGTGTGTGTGTGTGTGTGTGTGTATGTGTGAGTGTGTAATGTGTTGTGTATAAATTATTGTTTGTTGGGATACTCATGAATGAAGGTTTTACTGATTTTTATTACATAGGAGTTTTTTTGCTACATACACTGTATTATATTCATTCGAAAGGAGGGACGGGTGAAATTAAATAAGCCTAATAAGTCTAAATATGAACTAACTCCTCTCTATGGTACTCTCGATTGTAGAGGAGGCTCGTACCCTGCAGTGCCCCACTGCAGGGTACGAGCCTCCTACATATGGGCTGATACAGTATATACTTTTTTGTTGAATGTAGTTTCCTTTATTTTTTTCCTCTTTTGCGTGCAGTTAAACTTAAATAAATAAATGAATGAACGAAATGCGAGGGTAAACTACTGTTATTTCGAGTTCAATTTCACTATATTATTGACCTTATTGAGTAGTCACATCAATAATTATTAAGTTATCTAGCAAGCTCTGATCTCTGTCAGTTTTAAGTACTATTTAAAATAAATCTCATTGTTTGTTAAATCTCACATCAGTATAGGAGCCATATAATATAACTATTTCCAGCAAATTTGAGTTCTGAACTATAAAACTAACGGTGTTTGCAGGAAATTCCCATCCAATACGGCATTACAATGCTAGTGTAACGTAAAAGTTGAAGATAAATAACCGCAGTAACCATAATATACGTTCGCCATTAATGTTTGCTTTACGTACTGACTCTTCCGACAACGCCACATAGTAAAGGTACAGTATGCTATGTTCATTTTATTAAATTGAATTGAAATTTTAGAAAATACAGATTAATGATATTATTGAATATACCATATGTTTGGTTCCTGGGAATGACGTTTAAATATCATTGAATGCTTCTTCGAAATATTTGTTCCATTTAAATAAGTTGTTAAGCGGAAACCAATTTGTTTATATATAGTTTTCGGAATGAGTGTGTGAAATTCTGTATTTGCTTGATTTTTTTTTGACTGAGTGCCTAGTAAACGTTATATGATTATTTTATTTCTAACATTAATCTATACTAATATAATAAAGCTGAAGAGTTTGTTTGTTTGTTTGTTTGAACGCGCTAATCTCAGGAACCGCTTCTCTGATTTGAAAAAAATATTTCAGTGTTGAATAGTACATTTATCGAGGAATGCTATAGGCTATTTATTATCACGCTATGGCCTATGAGAGGGATGCAGTAGTGTCACTTCTAGCAAATACGAGGAAATTTATTCGTATTTTGTGGTCCGATTGGTCGATATTCTAAATTCATAGTTGGAATTAAACATTTCGACCGCCGTTTTGAAACTTGTATCTGCACCCGGGCGGAGCCGGGCCCAATCGCTAGTGTTAAGCTATATTGTGATAGGCAAGACACAACGATATAACAAAGGTTTTGGACAGTCTATTTTTAAAATATTGATGATCCATACTCAATTAAATAGATTTATAATGCGATGGAATTACTAACTAATGACAAAAATTATTATATTAATTTAGTGCGTGGTGGCCTGTTGGTAAACGGACTAGACGCGGCTGCCAACATGTTCTCGGTGGTCGCGGGTTCGAATCCCAGGGCACACCTCTGACTTTTCGGAGTCATGTGTGTATTGATAGTCAATCACCACGCACTAAATCGGTGAAGGAAAACATCGTGAGGAAACCTGCATACCATAGCGATTCATAAGAATTTATATGGTACGTAAGTCCGCCAACCCGCACTAGGCCAGCGTGGTGGACTATATGGCCTAACCACTCTCAATCGTACTCTCGATTGTAGAGTAGGCCCGTGCCCTGCAGTGGGACGTATATGGGCTGATACAGACAAAAATTTAGTAATTTATAAACACAAACGATACATCAATTCATATTTCCCAATTAAATAATTTTAAAATATTGCCATACTGTATAACTGGAATATCATGACGGCAAAACTCAATATTGAGTCCTATTACTTGTTTTACGTCGGCACATTATGCGGGCTAAGGGATCACATTTTCATACCTATGATGTACTGGGGGATAATATTTACTTTACCATAAAAATATTCTTCAATATCACGTTATTTGAGAATACGTTACAACTTTATTGTCTTTCAAAATAACTCGTAAATTCCATTCTTTTAATTATAAGTAAAGGGAATGTTTTTATTACAATGTTAAGAGCTTCAAGTATTTTAATTATTTAACGAGTTTTAATATACTACGTTGTTTAAAAGGATATTGAACATTGATACGTATTTTATGGGTGAAGGATAGCCTTGTGAAAAAAATGCATACCACGGAAATCTTTACAAAAATTTTACACATACATACATATTATTATAAATTACGCCTTTTTGCAGAAACGGTAGGCAGAAATGTAACCTGTATAACCACTTTTTTCATTGTATTTCCGTCTGATGTTGTGATAGGGGTCGAGCCTATTGTCGTACCGGACACAAATTCCTGACACCATGTCGATAGTGAATAGAAAAATCTGATTCCACTGTGCCTGGCTCGGGTATTGAACCTGGCACGTCGGCGTTGTTATCGCACCGTAGTACAACTACGCTGCCGAGGCAGTCATTAATAATTTTATGGTATGTGAAATCCGTCAACTCGCAATAATAAATAAATAATAAATAACACCCAACAGTCACATACATAGTTCTGACCCCACACTAAGATCGAGTCTTGTGTCGTGGATATCAGGAACTACGAGAGACTTTTCGGTCTCACAAACACCCAGACCCGAAAGAAATATTTGTGGGCCGCACAAACATTTCTCTCGGTGCGGGGATCGAACCCGCGGCCTCTTGTTTCACAGGCGGCGTCTAACCGCCTGCGCCACGGAGGCTGTCGAGCCAGTGTAGTCTAAGCCCTTTCGATTGTAGACTTCCGTGTCATACAGTGGGCGTAACCAAACCAATTTGTTTTGGATTCTTCATATTTTCTACCGTATTTGGCATCAAACAATGGCTCTAGAATTGACTCCTTGCTTCGGAGTTCCCTGAGCGTTTTGACTTGACCTTTTTTTAGCGAAGCTTAAACAGAGTACTTTCCTTACGGTAGGCAGCGATCTGGCTGTACTGAATTCCTGGCACTGCGAAGGTCTCTTGAATTTCTATAGTATGTAAACTCAGCCAATCCGCACTAAGCTAGCGTGATAGGCTATGGGATCTCTCAATCGAACTCTCGATTGTGGAGGAGGCCCGTGCCATGTTGTGGGACGTATTTGGGCTGATACAGATTATTGCCTACAATATTTGAAAATTATTAATGTAATGATTTGTTTTCCACGTGATACTTTCTTAACCAAATTTTCCATCAAACTATATAGGGGACCTTCTAGTCACCATAACAGTTTCGCAAAGACCTCGGCAATCTCTTAATGCCGTGTTTTTACAGCTACCGTAAAAGACATTCGGGGGAATTAATTGCGACTTGCTTGCTTTCATGTCTTGCCTTGTAAATCCGTTTTAACAATGGAATTCTTAGATTAAATCGTAAAACAATAGTTTAAAGGCGTTGAATGATGTTCATCTTGATTTAATAGTGGAGTTTCCTATATTGGGTGTATCTAGATTGTGACTAAAAACGAAGCTAGTTTGTAGTTTTAGTGACTTTAAAGTCTCAGACACAATGCAAATAAAATGTTGGCATAAATTAGTGACATTTTATGTTTGGGTGGTATTTTTTTATTTGCTTTCTATTTGAAGTCACTAAGCTTACCACCCGAAGTCTCCCGACATTTATTGTGTAGTGTGTGCATGTGTTGTTGCGCTAGTAAATACTTTATTTGAGCACGTTGCGTCTAGAACGGATGGCGGGTGAAGTAAGGCAGTAAAAAAAATGACTTTTTTTTTGCAACATTTTCTATTGCATTGTGTCGGAAGTCGCTTAAACTACCACCCGGCTTCGTTTTCGATAGCAGTAGGACCCTTTTTAGATGAAGATGATGGAATATTCATGGCTATTATATTCTATCTGCGGAATAGTTATTATCGACTATAGGTAGAATCTATCAGGAAATCACTACACTAAACACAAATTTTAGCCAACCATGCCACCATGAAAATATTTTTCAGGTATTTTATTAGCTGAATTTTTCATCAATTTTTTTTAATAAGAAATATTAATAATTTTTTATTCGAGATACAAAATCACCGCGCCATGCCGCGGCGGTACAAAATAGGGAAAATTCCCCAATCGTTCGGCTTGTTTATTAAGAGGCCTCCACTGTTTAATCAACGCGAAAAATGCTTAATTAAATCCAAGCCAAGAGGCCGCAAGGTGTAACCGGATTAGGGTAGCCATGAATAGTATTTCAAAAAATATTTTTTGGTTAAAATTTACCTTTTTCGGACAGATTTATGCTATAACGGTTTGTACTTTACTTTTTATGTGCATTTTTTTTGGTAATATATGAAAATGCCCGATATGGCGATAGGCTCGCCACCTATCACATCATGGGACGGAACATACAAGGCGAAATGTGGGTGCCCTGGCACCTCTGCCTACCCCTTCTGGGAAAAAGGCGTGAGTTTATGTATGTATGTATGTATATATGAAAATGTAGTAGTAGTGAAAGAATTTTCGGATTTTGTATCCCAAAGCCGTATAAGATTTTTTTTCGTTGTATCATGCTGTTGTCTTGTGTACTTGCATTACTAGACTAGTTCAATTTTGGCAGTAGTACTGTTTTACATAAAACCATAATGTTCAATAGTTTTTCTGCTTCATTTGCTGATATGGGTATCAGCCGACAGACCAGTCTTTATGTTGCTCTTTCGTCTATGTTCCACCAATATTTTATACAACCACATCTTGTTTATTTTTTTCAAAATAAACGCCAAGTCACCCTACTCCACCAAGTTTTTCTTAATTTAAACCAAAACTGACTTATATCCCCTTAAATCTCGCCTCTAATGAACCCTTAGTGGATTTTTATGCTTAATTATTAAAAAATAGTGCCGCAACATTGTTCAACTCTTTAGCCTCAGAGAATCTATTTGAAATATTGTTACTACGGTTAGATTACTTTAGTGGAGAAAATATATATATATATATATCTTTAGAATTAGAGTGAAATCATAAAAAAATTTGGCTTTTAATCATATTTTGGCTCAAAATAACCTATCGACCCGTTATTAAAGAAAGACCTATTGACGCATGAAAAGCAGAAATATGTATAAATCGGTCTTTTAGATGTAACTTCCATACGACGAAATTTCTTAAGTTATATATTTTTAATGAACGTTTTCCAAATAATAAGATTTTTTTAGTTAGGTCACTTTAATTCTAAAGGTGCGAAATCTTTCTATATTTATAATTTTTACGAAGTTTTTCTAAACGCTATTGAAATCAACCATAATGTTACCAAGAAAACAAAGCACATATTCATTTCAAAGATCAACCTCGAACGAAGGCCGCCAAGTCCTCTATAAAGAATATTAAAACCAATCGACAAAATTTGAATGTCTGAGAGGCAACTTGTGCTAAACGATTTCCCATTTAATTACGACTTGTTGCCGTCAAATTATATCGCCGTTCGTCAACCTGACGCTGTATTTGTAATTCAAAACGACAGTGCCACCCGGGAGTTTTTTGTCTTCAACTAGAAACTTCGCAGCAACTTTGTTTGTTTTTTAATTAGGCGTTTCGAGTTTACGGTTATGAAGGCTAGTAAACTTCGTTTGCCTGCTCTTACCCTAGTATATTTATATGGCATAGGATAAAATTTTCTGCCAAGACGTCCTAATGTGTACTAATTGGTATCCTTTACATGTCTTCTAGATTATTCTCAATAACATGAGCAGGATTATGCAGAATGTTATTCTTTCGATTTAAAGCAGGTGATTTTTTTTCTCTAAACTGTAATAGCCCACTTCAGTTAAAGGAATCTTTTTGCTTCTTCCACCCCTTTCTATCCAAGGCTTTTTTCTACCAGTGCGTTAATTACCCAAGAATATTCAGGTAACTTCGATTAGTCAATATTGTATGCTATACGTTTGAACCCTAAGGGCCGAAACTGCGTTAAGCGGGCACGGGCGCGGTTTCATACAAAAGTGCTCCGTCGCGGGGATCCGCGCGGGCGTCCCGCACGGGGAGGCGCGTCCCGCACCCGCGCCGCGGAGCCCGCCTTCGTGCGTCGGAACCCGTCGCGGGGGCACGCGCGGTAAAGCGCGCGGTGTCCGCCAGCGGTAACATGACGGTGATGGCATAGGGCACCGAGACGTGGCCTCTCACTTTGGACTTCATTAGAAGGCTCAAAGTCACTCAACGAGCAATCGAGAGGTATGCTCGGTATTTCCCTACGAGATCGACTCAGAAATGAGGAGATCCGTAGGAGAATAAAGGTCACCGACATAGCGCAAAGGATTCTATAGATGATTCATAGCGAAAGGTTCTAGAGTGGAGGCCACGTACAGGCAAGCAAAATGTCGGACGCCCGGTTACAAGGTGGACGGATGACCTGGCTACATTTGCAGGAAGTCGCTGGATGCAGGCTGTTTCCAACAGGTCGATGCGAAGACCGTTGGGGGAGGCCGATGTTCAGCAGTGGACTTCCTGTGGCTGAGATGATGATGATGATGAATATACTTGAGCAAAAATAAAGATTTTTTACTTAGCGCAATGTTATTGCCAGCCTTTCCGTTGGTGATATGACTGATACAGATTTTACCCTTAAGTTGTTGACCATCAAATATGGTTCCAGTTTCGAAGATAATTCGCCATAGACCGGTATCGAAACTTTAAAATATTTGTACAATGAGTTTTCATTTTCTCTTAATTTACTGAACTTTACAACAAATTCTCCGCCTAGCAACCTAAATTCAATTAACAGCCTTCCTGGCTGTCGTTTTTTTTTTGCTAGTCGTCGTTTTGGTATGTAATAATATATTAAGCTCTCCATCGACACGACTGTACATGCACACCTTTAAAATTGAACCAGCGACACTGCGTAAATCCGGTCTCCGCGACGGGTACCCGCGACGGGGACCGTCGCGTTCTCACGGAGCCCGCCCGCGTGTCCACGCGAGGAAACGCGCGACGGTTGCCCGTCGCGGGCGCCCGCTTAACGCAGTTTCGGCCCTAAGTTTCTTTTCACTGCAACCACACGTAGTTAGAAGTTAAGAGGAGTTAAAAGATGTAGGTGTATCTAAATCTTCTATGTGTTCGCGCCTCGTTTTATCCGATTGTGTTCAAACTTTATGCACACTCTGAGAAAGTTTATTACTTATGCGATTGAAGAACGACGATAATATTCAAGGTCTAAAACCTGCCACAGTAATTTGTGTTGTTCGTCCAAACATTTAAACTTCGTTTCGGAAAATAGAGAGGTTGGTTTTGCTTTAATCACCTCCAAGAAATTATTAATTGTTTCATTCGCCTCCACAATTACTCTTTTTGCCTAGCAACAAAGTATTCCAGTCTTTAGAAACATAAAGACACCATAAAATGATTTTATTCAATACAAATTTCCAGAATAGCGTTTGTCGTTAAGATACCATTAAACAGCCGTAGCATCTTAAGAGCTCTGCCAGTTGCCAGTATAAAAACTAACTGCTATTCACATTTAAATGTCAAAGTTATAGGCTTTTAAAACGGAACAAATAAACTGCAAAGTGTTTCTGCTTTTATGCATAATGACCTTTTCATTCAGGATTCCAGTTTTTAATTTATGTTGGTAATTTAGCTTTGAATGTTATTCTCAAAATAGTTAGGTGAATGTATTTGTCAATATAAATTATTGACCATGCGATCTACTGGGTATTAAATATAATTGAATAATTAAATTTAATAATGTCAAGACATACATATCTATAAAGTTATACATATTATACGTATCTATAAAGTTGAAGAGTTCGTTTGTTTGTTATCTCTAATCTCAGGAACTACGGGATCGAATTGGAAAATTATTTTTGTGTTAGATAGGTCATTTATCGAGAAATACTATAGGATATATGTATATCATCACCCTGTAACATATAGGACTGTTGGTAGGTCTCTCATATGTGAGAGGCTGCCTGGGTGGGTACCACCACAATGTCTATTTCTCCCGTCAAACAGCAGTTTAAATGCACTGTTGTGTTTCGGATGGAAGGACATTGTAGCCAGAGTAACTACTGGACATATTAAGACTTAACATCCTATGTCTCAGGATGGCGAGCGCAGTGGAATGCCAAGCATTGCTTTGCAATTCAACGTGTTGTTTGGTTTTGCTTTTGTTCATGAGCGGTCGCATCGCTTACCATCAGGCGAACGGCATGCTCGTCTCGCCATTCACAGCAATAAAAAAAAGGAGGGAAGCAGTAGTGAAAAATCTAGCAAATACGACAAAATTTTATTCGTTTTTGATGGGTCGATAATGTAAATTTATAATCGGAATTGAAATTTTGGCCGCCATTTTGAAAAGTGAGTCTGCACCCGGGCGGAGTCGGGCCGGATCACTAGTTGCATATAAGCCTCCTCATTCGAAAGAGGATTTACTCAACAACGCTTGTAGCTGAATTCTCCGCACTACAGCATTATATTTACAATAATAACTTACTTAAGTTATGTAGGTTTCTTCAAAATATTCTTTCTTTGAATTATAAAGCTATAATTTATCAATTTACATTTTAGTTAGACGCTGTGAAACGGGTTCAATCCTCGCTCCATGAAAAATGTTTGTGTGAACCAAAAATTTTTTTTTTTAGTTTCATGTCTGGGTGTCTATGATCCTGAAAAGTCTCTCCTAGTTCCTGATACCTACGACACACGACTCGATCTAAAGATGAGATCATGACTATGTATGTGATTGTTGGGTGTATTTACTATTTACTATTATGATTATTATTATTTTCTTAGTAATGTCGATAATTCAGGGAATCAGAGTGCATCCTAAAATAAAATCCAAAGCACCATAATATTCTTCGTCATCTTTCAACAAATGCCGGTGTTGAATAAAACTACTGTAAAATATGAATGAAACTGGCGAAGCTCTCGACCTTTTATTGATATTAATTGCTCACTGTTTCATTAAACTTGCTTCATTACACACTACAGACGTTCGGGAAGTTTGCGGATGAGCAAAGAATTTTTACAAGATAATTAATTTTGTCCAAGTTTTACAATTTGTTGCTCTCTGGTGTTTTGTTTTGGGATTTGTAGTTAGTAAATATTTTTTGGTGAGAGGTTTTAAATAACGCCTTTTAGGGTTGAAGGCAACGTTGGCTGATAGTAATACATTCTGTAGACAAATGGGCGTGGTTCTGACTGATAAGGTAACTATTTGGATAAATGAAGTGGAATACAGTAATATCTCGCATATATAGAATCTCACTAAGAAAGTTTTTCGAGTGTTAGCCTGTTTCAAGCGAGTATTGTATGCCATTACACTTACGATAATTTCTATAAAATTGATGGTTTCTAATGGCAAATTGAATGATGTGCGGGAAATGTCACACCTGCTGATGTGCCTACTGTGCCTTAAAACCCGCAAAAGAAGGGACATCATCGAGGCTAAAGGCGTGTAGCAGCCTACTGGGCCGGGAGAGTGTGGTGATATTTATTATAATTTGGCCATTGACTCGGACGAAGAAGAAGGTCAAATCGCTACTTTAGAATTAAAGAACTTACTCGAAAAAAATAGATTTTGGCTTCAAAACATATATTGGCTCGAAATGACCCATCGACCCATAATTAAAGAAGGACCTATTGATGCATGAAAGACAGAAAGATGTTTTCTTTGGTCTTCTTGATGTATCTTCCATAAATATAAAATTTCTTATGTTACTAATATTTAATTAACAAAAAATAAGATTTTTTTGGTAGGTTAGGTATATTATTAGGCTATAATTCTAAAGGTGCGGAATGTTTACACGATGTAACTTTGTTATTTTTATTTATTTGGGAAACAACAGATACAATATAACATAGAATTAACAACAACTAGAAATATATAATCCACAACAGTTCCCACAGATAACAATAACATATAAAAAAAAGCTAGTGGGTACCTGTACAATGATACACACCCAGACCCAGGTTACATGATATATATTATATTCACACTCTATATCATATCTATCGCATCTTTGAGGCACAAAATTGTCTCCGTTTAAATGGGGCTTAACAAATGAAGAGTTCCATCATAACTATTATGCCGATAGTGATGACAAAAATATTTAATTGTATTTGTTGAAGCTACTTTTCACTATTACAATGAATAAAAAATACCACTTGAAAAGTCAGATACACCTGGCCTGGGTGCAAACTGCGAACCATAAACCTTTGAATAATTCCTCTCCATATAAAAGCATCCTTACAATATTAAAAATTTAAATATTTCCAAGTCAGATATACTTAGGAACATAGGAACTTCTGAATAGCTAATCGTATACAAAACAAGATTATGTTTTCATAAGCACCTTTACTCTTTAGTGAGTAAAAATGTTAAAATCCTTATTGTATAAAACTTTATTAATAACATTATTAGCGTTACAAGCGCGTGTGAAACAAGTTTTAATAATAAACCCTTTTGCGAGCCTTTGAAGTATTTTAAAAAGTCTTTGTAGCTCAAGTAAGAATTTATAGTGAGTTTAATCTTCAGTAATTTGCACGCTTAAGAAAATTTTCGCGGGCACGTATAACAGCTGTGAAATGAGGCGCCGTAATGTGTATTTAGTGCTGGAAATTTGTTAATATTACTTTGCTTTTAAGGCACTTTTTATAGTATTTCTTTAAGTGACTTCAATACCAGTGATAGTAGTTGAAACAAAAGTACCATATCGCGACTGCCTCGGCTGCGTAGTTGTACTACGGTACGGTCTAATAGTTGATGGTTCGTATCCCGGGTCGGACAAAATATTATTGGATTTTTCAATTCATTATCAGCCCGGCATTTGAGCACGATATGGCGATGGGCTTGCCCTCTATCACATCGTGGGATGGAACATACAAGGATATTCTCCGCCCGGATAGCTGTCACAGTAGGAAATGGTGAAAACTGTGTCAAAGTGGTTTTATTTACTTAAAAAAAAAGAATTGATTTCCAACTTAAAAACGGGTAATGCATCTTATACGATAATATTTTTTTTGTTATGCTCATAATATTTATACAAATGTGTATAATAATTAATAAATAAATAAGCATTAATGAAAGTTACAAGACCGAAAAACTAATTTAAAAAAAATGTTACGTTTTATAATTTTATGTAAAAATGCCTTCCTCCTAGTGAAATATTCCACTACAGATTTTAATAAATTTTTCATGTTCATGGTTATTGGCATTTATTTCACGATTGATCTTCAAGTATCCTTGGGGGCTTTCTGTGGTTGAAAAAAGCGATTTTCTTTGGTCTCTTCTTCCATACTAGGAATATCTATTAAAGACGTACAACATACAAAGCTTCGCAATATACGGTTCTCTGAAACATTTTGCGAAAGCAGTTACGCGAAGAAATAAATTACTTAGTAAACGGCGTGCTAAACAACAGAAGTAATGCTGCGAAACTCGTGAATAATGACGTGTGTGCAGTTGAGTTGTAATGAAAAATCATGTTGCCAGCCAGAAGAATAGTTATAAAATAAAATAAATAGTTTCTCGCACTTAATTTGTGGGTGGAGTGCGGGACGCGTTACGAGAGCGCAGCGGAGAAAATTAGCATCGTGCGATGCTAATAAGTGCTAAGGTGTTTTGTTTGCTCCGATACTTTTTGTTCCTTGTTTATACATGTTTAGCATAGCATTTTTACAAATCTTTAAGAAGTATCAAAAACTGAATCTATCCCCCAAGATTGATATGACGCGTCATATCAGTGAACTACCCTGGCCGCAATATTGGGAAGCATGATGGGATGAAAGACCATTAATACTGGCATAACCCTTTTGGATTCTTTGAGATATACTGTCACAGGAGCTTAAAACTTTTACTTTCGCTAAAAGGAAGTAGATTAACAGGCAACTCGTTTCATATTAAATATGATACCTTTGCCTAGTATGTATATTACAGTTTACTGGTGGTATCTCTTTCATATGTGAGAGTCCATTTGGGTATGTACCACCGCAATGACTATTTCTCCCGCCAAACAGCAGTGCAAATGCACTAGTGTGTTTCGTAGTGGAAGACATTGTAGCCAGAGTAACTACTGGACATATTGAGACTTAACAATGAATTGGTGGCGAGCGCAGTGGAGTGGGTGTCAAGCATTGGTTTGTAATTCAAGGCGCTGTTTGGTTTTGCTACTGTTTTTGAGCGATCTCATGGTTACCATGGCTTACCATCAGGTGTATGGCATGATCGTGTCGCCATACATAGTAATAAAAAAAAATTACCCATAAAGTTGTATAGAACATCTCTCACACCTTGCCCCACACATCATGTATGTAGCACGCGGTACAACGATATATGATATCATAAACTAGCGCTGTTAAGCCTTGGCGGTGCGCTATTGCCTCGAAAAAACAAATGCCGTGCGTTTTCATTCGTACACAGTTCATGCACAATAACTCCTATGTTAGCCAAGTTTTCAGCTAGTTTTTGGTATATTTGGTGTAATATTTTTGCGCTTATATTCGGTACAAAATATATGTAGCACTTTTCTTTAAATAAGCTTGCACAGATATCATTGCATGGATATGAAGGAATATCACTAGAGTTTTTTATTGGTCCTTGAAATACTGCTGTCCCAATATACGATAGTTTTTCAACACGATATATAAATTAAATTGCTGCACCTGACAATCAAACTTAAGACCACACTAATTCCATCCTAAGCACGCTGCCACAAGAAGTATGATGCGACTCTTTTCTCTAATAGCTATATTAGATGGACAGATGTAGGGACCCTTCTATACTATTCAGAGCCTTGGATTTTTCATCCAAGCTTCAAGATTGATTGGGTTTTACCAAATTAGTAATTATTAAATACATATGCGTCTTTAATTAGAATAACAAAAGACATTACAATCCAACTAATCTAAAGTTGCAGGAAGTCGCTGGATGCAGGCCGCTTACTATAGGTTAATGTAGAGATCCTTGGGGGAGGCCTATATTCATCAGTGGACTTCCTGTGGGTGAGATGATGATGATGATGATGATGAATCTAATAGGTACCGTTTGAAATTTTATGTTTTTTAGCTTTGTACGGGCATAACTCACACAATTTCAATAAAATGTTCCGTAAATCAATGCAATTGTGGTTTCACGGAAAAAGTTATTGTAATTGTGTGAATTATCCCCGTATAAAGCTAAAAAGTTTTTTCAGAAAAAGTCATGGCTTCCTAGCACATTGCACATGCTTAGTTGCGAATACAAAATTACACATTCAATTAAATAACTTAGATTATGCAGATTAAAAGTTAAACCTATATAACTACATAATATACAAAAGAAAGAAAGAAAGAGAAGAAAAATAATTTAGTTAGATAGTAAGCAAATAAACGTTACAAAATTCACCCCATTGAATATGACCGGGAGCCACCGTGCAAGCTCGCGAGTTATTTCCTGTACACGTTATCGGCATCGGAAACTTTTGTTTTAGTACGAACAATTAAGTGTAACGCTAACCGCCCCTAAACTTGCTGTTTGGGGTTTGTTCGGGTAAGGGATGTAGTGGGTGCAGATGTTGAGAGGTTTATTAAATAGGTGGTAAGTATTGTTTTAGTGCTTTTTTTTTTCAATACGAATAAGAGGATAAGCTGTAAGTCTCCTCTTAACCCTTAGCATGTTCTATATTTCTGCTATTACTAATTGCTCCCTACAGAATTTGTTAGCAAAAAAAAACAATTACCATATAATATAACCAATTTTTTACATCAAAATTACACACACAAAATTGTTCGGTTCGGTTTTGTCTTTAAATGGGTTCGTAAAAAAACTCACTCCTTGATAGTTTACACGAGATCATATAAAATATTAGCCGATCGGTTTTGTGAATCATAAACGCAAATCGCAAAAATTTGCTTATTTATATAACTCTGTGAAATGTTATTATCGACTTCACTTGCTATTTGTGATTGCTATCGATTTTTATTCCACCAATAAGCAACACTAAACAAAGTGGAATTTAATTAATACCCAATGTGTCGCCGCCCTAACCGCCGACATGAAATTTAGGGTCGCGTTACACGATACTTTGCATTGATAACATTGTTCAACACTTCCAGATTTTATGATCACTTTATTATACGTGTGTATACAAGTGCCAACCCTATGTATGGTTTTGGAGGGGAGACTACTAATAAATGTCATAATATTTATATTCAGAACGCCTTATGTTAAAATGTTCTATAAATTTTGCGATATGAAAATTGCCTTGATCCACCTATGGACAAAAGTACCTTTTACGTATTTTTTTTTCAGAGTAGACAAGAAACTCACTGTTGTATTTAGGCCTCTTTCAACAGTATCTATCCATAGCGGTGAATGGGAATACATGCCATGATTGTTTATAAAAAATATAATGACATAAAATGAATACCTAGAATGAATTTCAACGCATTTTTCTCATGCAGTAAAATAAATACTCGTCAGACATGTATAATTCTAAAAAGTATTTTTTGGATGTTCTTATTTCCATTCCATCTACGTGGCGGCGCAAATTTGCTAGAATCCAATTACAACTTGAAAAATAAATTAATCTTTCCAACAGCTCTCAGAATCCTCTCTAATCAGATTATCTGTTTAGTTAAGGAAAGTAAATTGTTGCTTGAGTTGTACGAAAATATAGCGTCAAAAATCTCATTTCGAATTATAATCGCGTCTCCTACTTCGATTGGTGTAGATGATTGACACAACAGTGAAGCAGCATTGTGCAAGAGTATTTATTTAACCGACTTCAAAAATGGAGGAGGTTCTCATGTGGTCATATGGATGATTTAAATGTCCAATTCTAAACATAAATATGGGCTGATATACACAGACAGACGGAAAAGGGTACGAGTAGGATTAGAATTGTTATTTAAAATCCGTTGTTGCTTCTTCGTCTTTAAGTGCTTCTCCAACTGTCCCTTGTCTCGTGCAAGTGAAGACTGCTCTTGACAGACCAACCTGGCGTGCCTTATATGATGCTTACTCAGCAATGGGAGGATATATAGGATGAAGAAGTAAAGAAAAGGAAAATAAGATGATGAAACGAGTTCGGTGGCAATTCGCAGACATTGTATCACCAAACTGTATCGTCACTTTCGTATGTGTTTTTATTTATCATACTTTAGTTGAAACCCTATTTAATACCTACATTATGAATCTTTCTCCCCTTTGATGTATCAGCGTATATTTTTCACTCAAAAACACCGATCAAAAATAAAACTCGAACTTCCACTCACCAGTAAAAAAGCAATGTTTGCACAATGAGGCTTTAATTAACCCCCAAAAATACGTTGCTGGGCCACCGCAGCACTTCAGAAAGCAATCGGATCAGCACTTTCCCAATCGTATTTAACGATTCCACAGTTGCATTATTAACAAACACTCAATAACCACTCGATAAAGCCGTATCCATAGGCACCGTTAATTAATTGGTCCCATCCAGAACCTTGGCGGAGAAATCAGCGTTTTTATCTGATGCCTAACAATTCTGGTTGGAACAAAATGAGATTCTATCTTGATAGAGTCAAGGTTGCTTTTGCAGTTCAAGTACTTGGCTTTTAATTTGCAATTTTCCGACTTACTAGTACTGAGGGATTAAGTTCTAGCAACGGATAGAATCTTTAATTTCCTCCGGGCGTTACTGTCGACTGGATAATATTCGATTCGGCGCGAAGGCTGGGGTTTTACTTTTTCCAGTCACTGTAGGTGCTCGGATGAAGTTTTTTTGGAATATGCGGAGGTTTATGTGTGAAGGAAATTAAGGGAGAGTTTTTGTAGCAAATCATTTTGATATGAACCTTGAAGATAAGATTATATTTTGTATCTTAACTGATGAGGTAATCCGAATTATAGACAACACAATTAAAACATTTATAAATTAATTTATCAAACCTAACGGAATAATAGAAACCTATCAAGCTACTATATTTCGTAGCTGCACTGACTTTAACTTGAAATATAATTTTCTAGGTATATTATTAATATGCCGAATGCCAATTTTTCTCAATTGTATGCGGTAATCACGGAAATCTTCTGATTCGGATACTTATTAAAGAAATTTTTCCAGACCATTGCCGCCTCTCCGCGCCGAGTGCAGCGCGAAATAAAACTTCGCTAGCAAAGGAAATACTCTTTAATATTTTATACAAGAGATAAGTTTTATTTAACTCTTTGTGATGATATATGTCTTATAACAGCTAGATAAGGTATTTTCTAACAACTTTTTATATACACAATGCAACAAACAATAAACAAAAGAAAATAAATAGAAAAAATAACAAATCATAGAAACGCACAGCATTGGTGATATAACTTACTATAACGTATTATTATTATTAAGCGATCTCTTCAAAACAACCAAAATCAAAATATTCTTTATTCAAATAGTTTGTCACGATCTTTTGAATCGTTCTTTTCTGCTACCACCGCTTCGGAACGTGTTGTAGCTGTGAAGAAGAAGCGGCGCAAGAAACTCCCTCAGCAACACGAACTGTCTTCTTTTTCTTTCTTTTTCTTTTCCTTCGGTTGGTAGAGGATGATATTTGGTAGAAGATATGGACGGTGCTTATCATTAACAACAAACTTACATGAAGTATAAATAAATGAATAACATTAACCCTCGATCACTCGCGCGGTTTTTATCCTCGTGAGCACTCGCGGGGTGTTGTGGCCACCCCACATACTCAAAGTGGATTTATATATATATAATAGAAGTTAATGGAATTACATCAGCATTTTATAATTTTGTGTTGTATAACGTATGTAAATAAAAAACCTAAATTTTATAATCAACTTTATTTACTGTTCTACAAAACATTATAATAATCAGCCTTTTTATTCATAATATTGAGATCACTCCTCAAAGAACCAAAAAATATATATATTCTTCTTTTTTAACATAAACTTTCTCATTGAAAAACATAAATTTAAGGATGAATTAACAAAATAGTATAAAATTTTCTTATTTTTCGTAACAAGAACTGCAAATTAACTTCATGTGTTTTTGACATATGGTTTCTTTGCAAAAATTGCAGTGACTCAACGTTTTAAATGTCTTTAGAGCGTGGACAAACTATACAGCGTTGCTTTTTTGTTGGTGACATTCCTTCGTTGCTTGATCCAGGAGCATTCAACATCCTCTTGAGTGCTTTCGGTAACCCTGGTTGTGAAGATCTTTTTTCAAAGTGACCTTGAAGCATGCTCAAACCCAATGATTCCAAAAACTCAGACCGGGAGCTTCAGTAAATTATATTGTGAGCGCGGGTTCTAATTGCAGTACGACCTCAGACTTCAGACTCTTCAACCGATAAAATATCCTGTTCTGATAAAGAATCATGATCAGATTCTTGAATAAAATCTTCATCCAAGCTGGCATCACTATCCACTGCAACATTGTCTTCGTTATCCGATATTATTTTTTCTAACAAAGCTGCCAATCTCGCTTGCCCTTCTTCCCAACTCATCTGAAAACAAAAAGATTTGTGAAAAATGTTGCTTACATACGAATACAGGAAGATAAATACAAGTTTGTGAAAACAAAAACCATTAAATATATGCTTATAAATACATCAATATAATTTATTATAGTAAATAACGGCACAATTAAATAATTTACTTTTACAAAACAATTGAAATGACGTACCTTGCTGATAAAGTAACCTCCGCAAAAGTATAACACGAGCGCTCGCGGGGTGTCGTGACCACCCCACGCAAACTTTGACACGTCCTCACGTTGCAAGCGCTCGCGCCACACTGCCCCTCCCGCCCCGTGTCGACGCGTTTAAAGGTCATTTGAAGGTACTAAGAGGAGCGAATGCGAAATTATAGAAATTATTATTCATTTTTACGTTCAAAAATACGTGGGGTGCCGATAGCACCCCGCGCGAGTGATGGCGGGTTAATATATAAAAATCTAATAAATAAAAGGTATGATAAACTACAAATACTATAATGATGATAGTGTACGATGATGAATCTATTGCGAAAGGCAGAGACTATAATAAACTTTATGGTGTGTATGCAGCAGCAGAGACTGCCTCGGTGGCGTAATTGTATTAGGGTACGGTAACAAATCTGAGGTCTCGGGTTCGAATCCCGGGTCAGGCCAAGATACATTGGATTTCGTATTAATTATCAACCCAGAGTCAGAAATTTGTGCCCGGCTCGTCTCCTATCACATCGTGGGACGGAAAATACAAGGCGAAATGTTGGTGTCCTGGCACCGGTGCCCACCCCTTCTGGGAAAAAGGCGTGAGTTTATTAATGTATGTATTCAATATCCACCGATTTTATTTAAATTAATTATCTCGGTTTGTTATTACTTTGGTTTGTGAAATACAAATATCCTGTACTTTATGCCCGTTGTGTCGTGATAATTTGTCAACAAAACCAAGATATCAAACCTGCAGGTGTTAGTTGTTAGCATTCAAAGTTGAAGCATTTAATAATATATACATCGAATTTCGAAACTGAGATGTTGTTTGGACACCAGAACCGAAATTTCAATTTGTCCTGAATACTATTATTTTATGCTTAAATTTTATTCTAATATTTATTACTGAAAGAAACAAGTTTATGTCAGTTAATCTAATGTGTCCTTCAAATAATAAGAATATATCAATTAAGTTTACATTACATACAAAGACGCGTGAAGAAATTGCCTTCAAAGACTCATAACGTAAGCAAAATATGGCTTTCCTTAAAAAAAAACGACGATCTTCTTAAGCGTAGCGGTAATTGAATGTCCCGTTAGACTAAAACAACTAACCAACTATTTCCTCTTAAAACCCATCTTAAAAACTGTTCTCTAAAAGTCGATACATGTCTATCGGAAGAAAGATGGTGATGTATATCTTTCCAATAATCAGGGGGGGAGCTCGACGGAGGAAATTGGATCAGAAGCGCAAATTAAGTTTAACCCCGTCTACCGGGAGAGCGGGGATTTTGGAAAATGTACCGATCACATCGACGCCTCCGCACGAGATCGAAGTTTTTCAAATGTTACAGTGGGTAACGTGCATGGCATTCGCGTATGGCGTATTGAATTTATTGTTTACCCATCAAATACTAGTACGTTGTAGATTAGTTGTAAATTTTATTAGAAATGTGAGGCTGTGTTGAAAAGTAACATAACTGGCTGTTACTATTTTGAGTACTTTAATTTGACTAGATCACAAGTTTTTCAGCTATATGACGTCATATTTACTGTATAATAAACCATACTTTAAGTTTTCCTGGAGGTACAACATCTTCATATATTCCGATGATATTGTTTGACGTGAAGTTATTCGGCTGGAAATGTTTACGATCGTAAGAAAAACCATTAAGAGCGGATAATCGAGTTCTAGCCTCCATTATTTCCTTGTTTTAGACCATTTCGTGGATCTTGACCGAGGTACGGAATCAGAGGTGTTTATCGTCAGTTTTATTTGTAGATGAAAATATTAACATTTTAATACACACTGGATACTTATAAAAATTCACGTTTTTGTACTGGAAAGAATGAGCAGAGGTGATAAAAAGTTGTAAGCTGATAGACAGTAATCGTTTTTTATTAGTCTTTAGAAGGCAGACAAGCATGCGGTTGCACCAGGAGGCCCTAATGATAAGCGGTTACTCCCGCTCATGAATCTTCACAATGCCAGCACAGCTACATTGCTGCGTACCGTAAAGAGGGGATTGTTTTAAACCAACATTCATTCGATCTTATAAAACAATGTAGTGGTAAGCTTTCATCAGCTCTGCTATAAATTCTTATCCTAAGTAATTGAACCTTGAATTACAAAGCAGGAAGTAGAAAGCCTGAACTGGGAAATTGATCTAAGCCTTCACGGTACACAGACTAAACATTATTATACTAATGACCTCCAAGTTATAAACCACTAACCAACATCCCAGTACGGCTCTGATCCGCAAATATACGTCACTGGCGTGACATCTATAGTAATAGGATTAATAGAAAATGAACACATAACCGTATTAATGCGAGGTCGGCGGAGCCATTCGCTCCCACGATCATTTTCATTAATACTCTATTCAATTATTTATACTTATAGTTCTGGATAATTGTTGTGAAGGTTTTTGGGATAAATTCTTGTTTTCCTCTTAAAGATTCGTAAGTCAAGTATTTTTGTCGGTATTACTACTAAAGCGGCTTTTTTGGAGACTGTTCTGCCCTCACACCCACCACTGTAACTCCTGTGAGCCAGGATTAACAGTGGCACGCAATGTAATGACACTGAGCATTGAAGTCGGCAAGTTTCCAGTAATGTCTAACTTGTCTTTAACCCGCAACGAAATTAATCGGAAAGTAAAATTTATAGGAGGATTTGCTACTAAAGTAGCTTCATAATAATAATCATCTTTCTATTGCATAGTTCAAATTAGCAAATGCCGTCCATGAAAACCCATAACGCTTGGATTATGGATCTTTTACTGGCCCATTGAATCGGGAAGATAAGAAGAATATAAGAAGAATAAAGGAATTTACTGGTGATAGGCCACTCATATGTGAGAGGTCGCCTGGGTAGGTACCACCGCAATGTCTATTTGTCCTGTCAAACAACATTGTAAATGTAATGGTGTGTTCAGGTGTGAAGAAAATTGTACCCAGAGTAACTACTGGGCATATAAACACTTAACATCTTATGTCTCAGGATGGCGAGTGCAGTGGATTACCAAGCATTGCTTTGTAATTCATGGTATTTAGATTTGCTACTGTACATGAGTCTAACTTACCGTGAGGCGAATAATAGGTTCGTCTCGCCATTTATTGGTAAAAATTTTTTTTTATGGGAATAGGGTAGGGGTATAGCGCATCCGGCAATCTCACTCACCGAATGAAACGTCGATTTCCTGTGAGATTACCCATTCGTGGTGAGTGACACATATACATATATACTGATTAAAATTGCCATAAAAAAATCACCACTTTTCTTATTATATCTATACTCATGTGTGTGAAGCCCGGTAATCCAGCTAAATCCTAAAGCTGTATTACGACTGTAACCTGACTCCAACTTTTTAGAGCCTTATGGTATCCCATATACACATCGTCTAAATTCTATTGGCATGTGGCAAAATTGGAACTACAAATAAAATTGAGTAAATATTTATTTAATTAATTATTTGAGATAGGTTTTACAGTATAAACAAGCATTTATACCCGTAATTTCATAAAATGAACATGCCCAATGTAATAAAATGGGAAGAGACAAAAATAATTAATTTTTTTTATAACAAAGCATTCGGGCGCCACAAGATCGTAGGACGTAGACAATCTACAAATTTGGTAGATTCTATTTGTAGATCTTGTTTATTGTATCTGTTGTGATCTTGTTTATTGTAGTACAAATAATGATTATTGTTTAGGCTTTTTAAATAAAATTTTCTGTCTTGTCGAACCCAAGACTAAGATCATCGTCTTATTCACGCTACTCGGCCATCGAAGCAACAATGTTCCAATAAGTCTATAAAAATGTTTCCAACTAAATTTTTTCGCAACAAAGGAACAAACCTACAAGGGAAGTTCCAGAAGTTTGCAACTCATATAAAATGTAAAACAAATTTCATGACATCAATTTCGCAACCCCCGTAAATAAGGGATGTTTCGGACGAGGGGTGAACAGGCATACTTATCTTGATTATGTTTTTTATTGATCACTTGTTGAAGATAATTTTGACGACTGATCGGCTTAGCCGAACACGCTTTTTGCGAAAGTTTTTAGAAAGATTTGTGCATAGTTTTTTTTTTTCAATGAATGGCGATACTACTTTGCCGTTTACCTAATGGTCAGCGATACGACCGCTCATGAACAGTAGCAAAACCAAACAATGCGTCGAATTACATAGCAATGCTTGGAATTCCACTACACACGCGATTCTGAGACATAATGTTAAGTCTCAATATGTCCAGTAGTTACTCTGGCTATAATGTCCTTTTAACCGAGATACAACAGTGCATTTACACTACTGCTTGATGGAAGAAATATACATTACGGAGGTACCTACTCAGACAGCCTCTCTTATATACGAGACCTACAACCAAGATAGAAGTATAGGTACGATGGATTATTTAGTAAATACTTGCATGACGTTTAATTCATAATTTAAATGCTTATTTTCAAATTAAAATTAATTTTAAGAAGATTACATGACAATAAACGTAACTATGATTGTTCAGTTTTTCGATACAGCATTGAACCAGATCTTACCGTTTATATTATTCAGCTGAAGTATGTAAGTATCCATCCATTTGAATGCCAATCACTGAAAAATGAGACTAAGAACACGACTACATATTAAGCAATGGATATCTGTATCACTCATTATTAATACGCAATCATATAGATTATAATAATAATAACAATGCTTTTATAAAATACAAAATTGAAAACATCTAGTTACAAAAGCTAGTTACAAAATAAATTAAATCCTACATCCAATATATCGATTTTTCTTATACCGTCTAATAAATTTATAAAAATATTTGTAAACTATTCACATTTTAATATCGCGAGACGCGCTCCAGTAAATATATTATAAAAAGTTTTTCTGAATATCCTGTTAAAACGGAATGCCCGAAGGGCGTTCACATCTTGATAGCTTTCGGATATTAAATTGATATTTTCAATATGAGCATTGGAAATATTATGTGTGAGTTTTTCAGTATTTTTGCTGCGTTTTTAAACGATTTATTTGATGTAATATAAATATAATATTTAAAGTGTAATTTTAAGATAAGGTGAGTTTAAATGCTCATATTAAAATAATAAGATGTCTCGATGAGAATATTATTTTTATAGACTCATCACAGAAAAATAAGCATAGAATTTATTAAAAATCTTACTGAATATTTATAAAAAAGTGTACAATAAAATATTTCAACAACATCTAGAGATATTATTTTACAAATGAAAGAAAAGCGATGCAAAAAGGATTTCCATAACATTTACAGCCCTTTATTTGCTATAAACCTCTCATACATTTATAATTCCCTATTAAAACATCGAAAACCATCTCCGCATGCAAGGTGTTAACCTGTCGATCCGCTATAATCTAGTAAACAAGCTAACACGTAACTAGATCGATCCGGTTTGAACCGGATTACCGCGATGGCCGTGCGGCGGGGACAAATTGACTTACATTGCACCTACCAGCCACGCCGTGTGCAGACCTGTACAAAATGTCAGGTAAAATCGATGGGAATTCCTTGTTAGCGTTCTAAGTGCAATTTTTATAATGTTAGTGACTTGGTTTAGAGAAAGGAGGTCGTGGTTTAGTCGGAATCTTATTGTATATTTTTGTATTGCATTGTACAATGAAAGGCAAGAAAATGTCAGTAAAGAGTAGTTACAATTTAAAATCCTATTTTAATATAAATAGCAAAGTTTGTCAGTTAAATTATAATTGCCTTAATAGTTTTTCTGTAATAAGCGTTATTAGTTACAAACTAGATTGAAAAATCAGAGTTCAAGGTTTGTAATTACAAACCCGGCCCTGTTTTTTAATCTTCAATTATTATTCTCTTCCAATTATCGCTCAATTTATGGGCAAGTATGCAAATGTTCCAAATGATGGTCCAGTAAAAAGCCTAGGTACCAAACCTCCGCCTCTAATTAGCAGTCCAACTCTGCTGATTCGGTTGTCTCCGCCTTTTATTATAATAACCTCTGAACTAATGGATTAATCTATAATTGATTTGGACAGTAGTGTGTCGGCGCCCTTGTATCCGTGTCTGTCCAATTTGTAACTATATAATTAGTAATACACTCGCATATTAGGCCAACACGTAGTCATTACCCGTAATAGCCTGTAAGGCAGAGGTTATTTTAATAATTAATCAGTAATAATAGAAATTATTAGGATTGTATTGTTGAAGCGGACGTTCGTAGTTCGAATTCAGAGCATAAACTACTCACTTTTGGTAAAATACACCTACGGATAAACAATTTTATATTTATTTCAATGATGGAGGAAAACATTACGAGGAATCCTGAATAAATAATTTTCTAATTCGCAGTTAATTGTAGCTAGTTTTATAGTAAGGTAAACCTCTTGATTCATAAAGAAATCTGCACAATTTTTAACAGATTTTTTTTTGTTAATGTCTACCAATATTCTTTGTACCATCATTGTTGACTGAAATTATTCCCAAAAGAACAAAGGTCTGACAGGTGCGCAGTAGTAAAATTAAAAACCAAATCATTATGCAACGTGGACAAAATGCTCGTGTTCCGCTTACTTTCAATTTTAACGCCAAGGAGAAGTATTAGTAATAAACTAAAATGTAATTACGTACAGTTATTATCCATAATGGCCCGTAAAAAAGGGTCATTACCATTATAGGCAGGTTATAATGAAAGGATAATAATAAGGCGATAAGCTCGCCCCCTATCATATCGTGAGACGGAACACAAGGGGAAACGTGGGTGTCCTGTTAAAATATCTACCTTCCTATTATTGGAATTCTATCAACAGGGTGGTTAGACAACCTAGTAAAGGTTTCAGAAGTCGGTATTAGAAATATTTGGCCTGCTAAGTGTGATTGCTTTTAATTGCTCGGTTTGAGTAACCACTGTTATTGGTTATTCCGTCAGGTAAGCGATTGGTCGCTTTCTGTAAAAACGAAATTTCTACGATTTAAAACTCTGCTACTACATGATATGCATTTTTTTCTACACTGAGGTGCTACAAGTTTCATGTTTGACATTGTCAAAGTTGACAAAACTCCTTATAATATATGGAAATAAAAAAAACCTTGCCTACTCTTTGTGACAAAAGCATTAGTATAATGTACGTCCTTACATTCTGCATCCCACACAAAAATTGTTCATTTAAAACAAAATTACATTCAAACACATAAAAAATAAAAGCATATTTCTTTATTACTGCACAGCACCCCATCAGGAGGCTGAAAGCTCTTTTGTATGACCTTGGCTCCATATACGCTGCAGGCAATCTCCTCATGATGGAATTTTTAATAACGCCCGGCCGTTTTGTGTTATGTCAATTTTCGTTTATTGCCGCCACACAATGGCTGCGGAGTTGGTGCCTAGTTAATTGCACATGAATTTTGTATTTGATTGCTGTGGGGGAAACTGTCCGTATGAAAGGATTTTTGCCTTGCGGATAATTCCGAATGGTCCTTGTTATTAGGTTCTGCATGTTAATTTTTCAGTGGATGTGGGTGCAGTTGGTAGATGCATTTTTATGCTATCACTGATCTACTATCAGTTCAAATTGGTGAGTTGAAAAAGAAATCAAGCTGTATACGACATGCAATGTGATTAATTCAGCAATCAACAGATGATTAGCGTGCTATTATAATATTTTTGTACCTAATACTCGTATATGAATTCCTAAAGATATACGATTTGGATGGCATTTCTTCATTATTAATAGAATTTTTTAACTAAATTTTATATGTTAGATCACACATGGAATAAAACAGTTACTCTATGTAAAGGCTCACAAGGTAAGCGCTACAAGGAAAGATGCAATGATGACTTCAAAAAAATAGCAGGTCCAAAATGTATCATAATGGCGAGGTGGCAATTCTTGGAGGAGGCTTTCACCTGAGAAGGGTTCCTGATTGTTATATTATTAGCTAGCTTAAATTTATAATAGTTAATTTTATTCTCAGCACAAATATGTATAAAATATGTAACAAGAAAGAAATAAAGGCTTATAAATAACACAAATAATAATATGTACAATATTAGATTTTAAATACGCTTGTCAATCTTGTTGACCATTACGAGGTCAAGGTCAGGTTAAAAATCTCAAAATTCAAATTTCTTGCTAAATTGAAACATTTAACTTGCATAAAACATTTGCATTCACTCCGAACATGACATCTACGAGTTAATATAGTGAAATAAGCCCGGAGACTCGCGTACTCAAGTCGCTTGTGTTATCTGCAATATTTTGTCTGCAAAGAAGATTATCATAAGTAAAATGTATATACGCGCATGTGTATACTTTATGCGAAACCAAAGAAAACAGTCAACCTCTGGGAGTGGTTTAAAGTTTGTGACACTATACGCTTGGATACCTATTTATTAAATTACCATGAATTTAAAAACTAAGGATGGGATCTAATGATCTTAACTAAGGATAACATGTATATAATTTTAGATCCTTGAGGGAGGCCTATGTTCAGCAGTGATGATGATGATGATAATCTTAATTATAACCAAGGAGATCAATAATTTATTTAATTACTGAACTTAAAATATCTTCATATCTTCTCCCATCGGTCGGGATGGCTTTGTCTTTCATTTTTGCCGTCATTAAACTGACCATACAAGTGTGATAGATAGTGAATTTTTAACTCGTTTCTGGATATATCAAAAAAAGTAAAACAAAACTATGAATCACAAAGCAATGCTTGGCATTCCACTGTGCTCGCCAGCTGAGACAAAAGATGTTAAGTCTCAATATGTCCAGTAGTTACTCTAGCTACAATGTCCTTCTTACCGAAACACAACAGTGCATTTACACTGCTGCTTGGTGAGAGAAATAGACATTGCGATGGTACCTATCCAGGCGGCTTTACACATATGAGAGACTTACTAAATATTTGTCAATATGGCTCCACAATAAATAACAGTTGCACCCAGTAAGTCTCAATCCCAATTTCTTTCACATATTACCTCATCTGGTATGAAAGCATTTTTGTTTGATGTTTGATATACTTAATGTTTATTCCCCTTTACAGTACGTTTGATCGTACCAAGCTTTTATTAATATTTCCGCCAAAAATTATTTCCTTTTGAGATGGATTTCGAGTGTGCTATAGAAATATTATTAGAATGTTTTAGACGTTTCTGTTTGCTTTGATGGTTTTGATTAGATAAGAATTGGAAATTGTATATTAGAGGAAATTAGATTTTTAACCCACAAAGAAATAAAATGTGGAACTTGTCAATGTGCATGTTTGTGGATACGTATCTTTGTATATGGTAACTGTTTAACTTTCCGCGATCCTGTCGTAGTTTGAAGCCTTGGAGCTACGTGTGTTAAATAATGAACTAAATAATAATTAATAAATTATCCTATGCTTACCCCTGCCGCTGGACTGTATAATATGTAATTCCGCTGCTCCGCCTTTATTTACCGCAAATGCACCGCACAATTCTATATTTCCGCAACAACCATAGTTTACACTTGTTTTTTCATTTGACACTTCGACACACACTTTTTTTTCTCTTTTTTAATTATATAAACCAAAAAGTTCCGCTTAGCGGCGAAGTGTCCCCGACCCCAAAAATACAAGACGCTAAAATATTATATACTACATATAATATATTATATTATAAAATTGTATGTAGTGTGTAACACATAGCGAAAATAATAAATATTTAACATCCCCCCGCCCGAGAAAGGCTGTAATGCCTTTATCCAAAAATAATTACAAGATAAATATTAAACTAAAAAGTTTGCCCCGAAAAATAAAAAAAAAAAAAAAAAAAACAAAAAACCCTTTTAATCCAATGGTAATCTTGCAACTTTTACAACCGGCCTTAGTAAATTTCCGCCAAGAGTTTTCAGTCGCACTGACCTAACAATCCCATCCTTCCCTGGAAGGAGTTCAATTATCCTCCCAAGCTTCCACTTGAGAGCAGAAAGATTCTCTTCTTTAATTAAAACTAGCTCCCCTATTTTGGGTGGATCCGTAAAAGTGGTCCATTTATTTCGATTCTGAAGGCAATGCAGGTACCGGTCACTCCATAGTCTCCAGAATCTTTGACCTATTGCCTGGACTAAACTAAATCGGCTTAAATGTGTGTCAGGCACATCTCCAAGACTATATTCAGGCACAGAAAGCAAAGACCGCCCTATCAAAAAATGAGCCGGCGTAAGCACTTCGAGGTCCTGAGGATCATTTGAACATGGACACAATGGCCGAGAGTTGAGTACCGCTTCAACCCTGGTGAACACTGTTACCAGCTCCTCATAAGTTAGTACCTGACTTCCGATAATACGCGTTAGCAATGATTTAGCCGATTTTACCGCCGCTTCAAATAAACCCCCAAAATGAGGTGCCCCTGGAACGTTGAATAGCCAAGTGATACCACTCTTGGCCGCAACGTTTGTCAAGTTGTCCTTAACTTCACCATTCCGCAAATATTTAGAAACTTCGTTAAGGTGTTTATTGGTTCCAATATAATTCGTGCCGTTATCAGATCGAATCACACTCGGAAGCCCACGCCTAGCAGTAAACCGCGTCAATGCCGCTAAAAACGCTTCTGTCGTTAAGTCACTTACGACTTCTAAATGTACTGCCTTAGTCGCCGAACAGACGAACACGCATAGGTAAGCCTTCAAAATCTTAGCATTTCTAAGGCGTGAGGATTTTATAGAAAAAGGACCCGCAAAATCTGTTTGCACCGTGTGAAATACACCAATAGCGTTTACTCTATCATGAGGCAACGGTGCCATCAAAGGCTCTACGGTTCGAGGCTTAGTCCTAAAGCATGACATACATTTGAATATTCGGCTCCGAATCGCCTGC
Source organism: Hyles euphorbiae (assembly GCA_023078785.2). Taxonomy (NCBI): domain Eukaryota; kingdom Metazoa; phylum Arthropoda; class Insecta; order Lepidoptera; family Sphingidae; genus Hyles; species Hyles euphorbiae. Next base: position 14,658,004 of record CM041051.1, read on the forward strand.
CGAGCAGAAAGGATCCAATAATCTTTTTGCAAAATAGCCTGAAGGGCTGTTGCTCCGATATGACAATGCACCCGATGTGCATGATCAATAATTAATATAGTAAGAGGATGTCCTTTTGGCAAAATAACTGGATGTTTCACCTGAAACGGAAGTGTTGAATGGTCAAGACGACCACCGACTCTAAGCAAACCCGAATTATCTAAAAAAGGCATCAAACGACGCAATCTTCCAGAGCACGGTTTATTTTGTTTTAATAAATTTATGTCTATGGCAAATTCCTGATTTTGCACCAACGCAACGAGGCGATCCATCGCAGACTTGCGTTCTTGAGCCTGCAAAACTCCTATTTTTTTATTAGATTTTTGCCTAACGTTATTAATAAATCTTAAACAGTACGCTACAACCGCCTGTAGCATAATTAATGAACTATACCGATTAAAAATGGGATCTGGTGTCAAAGTTCCCATATGAACATTGACTAACGTTTTCCGAATTCCAGGTAAATCATTAACTCGCTTAAACCTATCCTCGGGCCACATGGATTCCTCATCCTTTAGCCAATGAGGTTCCCACCACAAGGTGCACCTGATCAAATCTGACGCCCGACATCCGCGGCTAGCAATATCCGCAGGGTTCATTTCAGACGATACATGTCTCCATTTGAGATTTAAACCGCAATTCATAATTTGAGAAACCCGATTTCCCTCAAAGGTTTGCAAAATGTAAGGAGGTGTTTGCAACCACGATAAAACAATGCTACTATCCGTCCAACAATACATTTCATTTATTTTAACCAGATCCTTAATAGATTCTACTGCGTATTTTATAAGTCGCGTCAAAAGACACGCGCCTAGCAATTCTAATTTTGGAACTGTTATCTTTATCTTTGAAGGAGCAACTCGCGATTTACCCATTAACAACGATATTTTTACCCTACCATTTCCATCTACGGCCCTCAAATATATTGCCGCACTGTATCCGCTTTCAGACGCATCCGAAAAACCGTGCAAAGAACAACTTCTAATTCCGCATAATACAAATCGATTTATATAAATATTCTCAATCATGGACAAGTCTGAAACAATATTGGCCCATTCTGATACCACATCGGTTGGTGGAGTTTCATCCCATGACAAATTCAATCTCCAAAGCCGTTGCATTATAAGCTTTCCTTGGAATATGACAGGCGCAATCCAACCCAAGGGGTCAAATGTTCTTGCTAATGTCGATAGAATTAAACGCTTAGTACATTTATCATTATCTGTCAATTTGCAATGATATGAAAAACAATCCCGCCTGGGATCCCACTCTATCCCCAAAATTTTATAAAATCCAGGTCCATCGGCTTTGTCAAAAGTACGTGGCTTCTCTAAGTCTTCAGTTGCTATACCTTCCAAAAGACTCTCAGTATTCGACACCCATTTGCTCAACTCGAAACCGCCGGAAAGGAGCAAATCTGTCAGATCTTTCTTCAACTGCTTTGCTTCGGCTACCGTATCTGCTCCACCCAATATATCATCCATAAAAACAGAATATCTTAATAAGTTAGCCGCTGCCGGGTATTTTTCCTCTTCACTATCTGCCAACTGGCGCAAGGTTCTAATTGCCAAATAAGGACTGGATTTCATACCATAAGTCACCGTATTTAACGTATATAAAAGTAAAGGTTGTGTCGGTGACTCTCTCCAAAATATAAGCTGATATTTTCGGTCATCTTCATGTATTACAATTTGCCTAAACATCATTCTAATATCAGTGGTAAACACAAATTCAAACATCCGAAATCGACAAATAATTTTCATTATGTCCTGTTGCAACTTCGGTCCCGCATGTAAAGTATCATTCAATGACAAACCCGAAGTTGTCTCGCAGCTAGCGTCAAAGACCACACGAATTTTTTCGGAACCGCTCTTAAAAATACCATGATGAGGTATTAAATATCCCCTTCCGTCAGCATAGTCGTCTGGATTCTGATCACAGAGAGACATGTGCCCGAGTCTTTCATAATCCCGCATGAATTCAATATATTTTTCTCGAAGAGCTGCATTTGATACTAATCTCTTTTCCATAGCAACAAACCGCTTTTTGGCTATTATAACCGAATCGCCCAACTCGGATTTATTATTCAAAAAAGGCAAACGTACTGTATATCTACCAGTCCAATTATCCCGCTGAACAGATTTCAGAAACCCCCTTTTACACGCCTCATCCTTCGGATTTACCAAAGGCACTTCCGGTATATTTTCGACATCCCAGAACCGTTCCACGATTTGCTCTATAGTGGCATGATCCGCAAAAAGAGTGCGCAATGAACAATTCTCATTCCGTGGCGATTCATGGGTAACCGGACCCATTAATACATATCCAAATATTGTATTCATAGCACTTGGTAAATAATCATTAACCTTTTCGCAGCCGCCAATTAATATTTCTCCCATAAGATCCGCACCGATAAGTATATCAATAGGTCGACTTACATAAAATTGATCATCCGCTAAACAAATCCCCCTATACCATTCTGCTATATGAGGTGATAATGACTGGGTCGGCAAACAATGCGTAATACTATTCAAAATAATTGCTGTAGAAACCAGCCGAGGCCGTGTTGAAAATTTAGGACACATAACTAAGTTTACCATTCCCCTGCATTGGGTAATTGGTTTCCCCCCTAGGCCTGTAACCGAAACAGTATTGGACTTAAACCGTTTAAGTCCTAATCTATTAGCACAATTATCAGTTATAAACGTGCTTTGACTACCCCCGTCTAACAGCGCACGAACTTCATGATATTCCCCACAACGATCCATTACGCGCACTACCGCCGTCGCTAGTAGCACTGTCCGCTGACAAATAACCGAATCATTAGCATTATTACAAGATGCTAAAACCGCACTGCTTTCTTCTACTCTCTTAGTCACTGGTGCTTCCGCTGCACCAGACTGACTCGAGCCCGAATGGTGAATACGAGGTCCGCCGCCCGCAGATAGCCCTCGCGAAATCTTTTCAGGTGTAGCCGGCAATAAATCAAAATGAATTAAGAAATGATGTTTCGTAGACTTGCATTTATAACATGACCAATCCGTTGGACAATTATTTATATGATGCTCGCCTAGACACCTAAAACAACGCTGTAACTCTACGACCCGCTCTTTCCGCTGGCGTGGATTTAATGCTAAAAATCTCTCACATTTTGACAAATAATGATTCCCCCGTTTACAGAATTTACATGCTACTGGACCGCTCACAGTAGCTGCATGGTGTACTCTTGAATTTTGCATGCCACTTCTCCCAATGTGACCTTCTCCGCTAGATTCTAAAATCCTAACTTCATTCTCCAAAAATGAAATAAGATCGCTAAAGTCTGGCAACTCTTTATCACCCAATTTAGCCTCAAATTGCTTTTTAAGGTCACTATCCAATTTTTGATAATTAATATAAAATAATAAATAAGACCATGCCGCTACAGGGAACTTCATTTTTTCTAAAGCCATTGTATTTTCAAATAAGTTATTAAGAAACGATTTTAATGAAGTTAAATTTTTGTTTACACGGGCTACTCTAAGCAAATTATGCAATAATTTATCAGCTAATAATCTTTTATTAGCATAACGCGTTTTCAATAGATCAATCGCTATCGAATAATTGGCATCAGTAATAGATAAATGCTGAGTAAGCAGCTTCGGCTCCCCAGAGAGTGACCCAACTAAATAATACAGTTTTTCAGTGTTAGATAATGTAGGGTCGCTAACCACTAGAGACTCAAATAAATCCATAAAAGATGCAAATTCCTCTATTTTTCCCGAAAACACTGGTAACTGAACCCTCGGCAAAAGAGCCCGTTTGCCCATTACCTTATCCGAGGATAGTCTCCCGCAAGCAGGCAACCGACTTTCACTCATTACAGACAACTCAAGGTGCTTACGCTTTATGTCATAATATTTTTGATTATATGTCACAAATCTTTGTAACAATTCCTCTAACCCATCGTCCTCATCCAAACTCGCCTGGAGTTCTACATGAGAAGCAGTAAATTGCGCATATATATTTTCCAAGTCCCCATATCTAACCGCAAACTCGTTTCTTTCTACCTCAGAATTGAGACCTGACTGCGCAAGGTCATACAATTTGTCTAAAGACAATAAAGCTATATCATATTTTACTTTCAAGAGTCTTAGTTGAGTTTTAGGAGCCATTTCTAGTAGGTATTAATTAAACAATAAAACGACAATGTTGAAAACTCTCAAGAAATAAAATTGAAACAATATGAACACAAAACACCCGCAATAAATTCCCGAAAATAATACCGCATAAACAAATTCGCTATGTGTAATGTGTCATATAAATAAATAAGGGGATACTAAGAATATATATGTGTAGCCCTACCGAAATATAATGTTGTTGTGTTACTCTGTATAGTGTATGGATTGCACAATGAACGCCTATCCGCTGAGCGTCTATTGTACAATATTAGCACATTAGCCAATACTTTTATCCGCCAAAGTATTGACTATGTTTAAGAAAAACCGCCCGCTTTTGTATGTTGTAGACCAAACTCACAACCACGACGGGACCCCCCTCCGATATAAAAAATATCCGCGCTCGAAATGGACCAAAAAAAATGTGTTTAACTTTCCGCGATCCTGTCGTAGTTTGAAGCCTTGGAGCTACGTGTGTTAAATAATGAACTAAATAATAATTAATAAATTATCCTATGCTTACCCCTGCCGCTGGACTGTATAATATGTAATTCCGCTGCTCCGCCTTTATTTACCGCAAATGCACCGCACAATTCTATATTTCCGCAACAACCATAGTTTACACTTGTTTTTTCATTTGACACTTCGACACACACTTTTTTTTCTCTTTTTTAATTATATAAACCAAAAAGTTCCGCTTAGCGGCGAAGTGTCCCCGACCCCAAAAATACAAGACGCTAAAATATTATATACTACATATAATATATTATATTATAAAATTGTATGTAGTGTGTAACACATAGCGAAAATAATAAATATTTAACAGTAACTAATGATTAATTTTTAGATTTGAATTATAAAATAAATTTGACAGACCAGTTATTTTACCACGAGGATCAATTTTGTTATTTATTTTGAATCACAGTGTAATTATGTAAATACCAGTCTGCCACGCTAGCCTTATATGGTCGGTAAATTTCTCATACCTTTAAAACTCTTCTTTTTACAAATCCTTTATTATATTAATATTATTGTAAAATCTGCGAATCCCTTGGTAATACACTGGTTACTAAGTGGAATTTTATTGTACTGACATCATAGAATATTTTTTCTAATACCTCGTTGAAGGTACTGTTTTTTATTGTAATGAATGGGGAGACGAGCATGCCAATCGCATGATGATAAGTGAAAAGACAGCTAAGGGATAGTAGCAAAATCATTACATTCAATTGCAACGAACAAAGCAATGCTTGGTAATCCACTGCACTCACCATCTTGAGACCTCGAATAAGTCTCATAATGTCCAGTAGTTACTCATTCGAAAATTTCCTTCAAACCGAAACGTAACAGTGCATTTACACTGCTGTTTGGCGGAAGAAATGAATATTGCAGTGTAGCTATCTTACATATCATTAATGGGAAGATGCTAATAAATCTATACTAGTATAAAAAGCTGAAGAGCTTGTTTGTTTTACCTTTAATCTGAGGAACAACTGGTGAGAATTTAACAATTATTTTTGTGTTGGAAAGATCATTTGTTTATGAATTCTTTAGGTTATATATCATCACGCTATGTCATAAACGAGGGAAGCAGTATTGAAAAGGAAATACGAGGAAAATTTACTTTTAATTTTGTCAAATAAAATAATAAAAATAGTTGTGTACAACACATTTACATATAAGAATAAGTATGTACAAATTCTCCAAGTGACAGTTATAATTAATTATTATTGTCTGTTGTTACAGATGTTCGACATAAATAATTATTATAATAATAGTTGTTCCCAGAAACAGAGGGATTTATGGTGGCAATTCAGGATCAAGTAATAGACACCAAGAATTATAGAAAACACATCATACGTGATGGTAGTCTCATTAGCGACCACTGCCGCCACTGCCATAAACAACCCGAAACAATTCAACATATCACAGGAGCATGTTCATTCATCACACAGACAGACTACAAATACAGGCACGACCAGGTAGCGGCGATCATACACCAGACACTAGAATACAAATATAAACTTATTACAGAAAAAACAGCGTACTATAAATACACTCCTCAAATCATACTCGATTCACCTAACTATAAATTATACTGGGACAGAACGATACTCACTGACAAGACCATACACCATAACAGACCTGACATTACACTACACGACAAACAAAACAAAACAGTTTTCCTTATAGACATTGCCATACCTAACACACATAATCTTACTTCCACACACACAAACAAACTAACGAAATACACGGACTTATCCATTGAACTTAAGACCCAATGGAGAGTCCAAACTGTAAAGACTATCCCTATTATAATTTCCAGCACCGGCGTCATCCCTAAAACACTGCACACAAACCTCAAAACTTTAAACATCCATCCACTCACATATACACTCTTACAGAAGGCAGTAATACTTAACACATGCAGAATAGTCAGGAAGTTCCTTTCTATGGAATAAAGAGATCTTTCCTACAAATACCACTAAAGTGTTTTGGCCAAACGCTCGGCACTATAGTGTACACCCCAAATTTTGGGAGAATAATGTAGAAACATACTATAAAAATAATAATAATAATAACACCCAACAGTCACATGCATAGTCCTGACCCCACACTAAGATCGAGTCTTGTGTCGGGAACTACGAGAGACTTTTCGGTCTCACAAACACCCAGACCCAGATATTTGTGGGCCGCACAAACATTTCTCTCGGTGCGGGGATCGAACCCGCGGCCTCTCGTTTCACAGGCGGCGTCTAACCAACTGCGCCACGGAGGCTGTATTGTTGGAACACATGTACATATAAGAATAAGTATGTACAAATTCTCCAAGTGACAGTTATAATTAATTATTATTCTGTTGTTACAGATGTTCTTCTTTTCTTTTTCTTTTATGTTCGACATAAACAATTATTGTTGGTACACAATGGCAGAGTATTGTGTTTTTTTTTATATTGCAAATAGTATATTGATTTATTGCCATATATACACATATACGTACACACATACCCTTAATATTGTATATCTGAGGAATAGGCAGTGGTACTAATGGTGTTAAATACATTTTGCAGAGCTTATTTTCATCCTAAGGACTCGCACACAAAGCTGCGATGTGATATCGCCTCGAAAAAATTTATGAGCACGACGCATCACAAGAACTTATGAATTGATTCGTATCGCGCATTCTTGCTCCTAAATTTTTGTATGTTTCCTTAGCGATACGCGTCACCTAAATCCTGCAAGGGAGACACAAAATCGCATCACACTAACTCGTGTCGCAGTTTTTGGCGTTGCGAATTTGCATTGCGCCAGTTAACAGTTTTGTGTATGAGTTCTAACATCATTCTAGCCAAACCCCAAAATGTGTACGAATTTCAAGCGCATTTACAATTCGCAAACTCTAAATACTAGATCCTTCTAACCAAATAACGGAGAGAGATGTAACATACAGACGACATATAACAACAGATAACAACAGAGATGTGGGAGTGGATCCTAAGAACTCCTCAGCTTATCTACACATGCTTTCACTGGACTAAGAAAATGATGAATGAAAACATTTTTACCCTCATAAACAACATTTTATTGCCAATTAATATGTGGGTAACTTAAATCACCATCATATTTATACACAACACACAAAATATATATTTACTAAACACACGGACAAACAATTTGATACTATAAATATTATTTTTATATATATATGCGCCGACCTATTTACACAGCAGTTCGTTCGTTTTTGTTTTTAAAAATCAGATGTCAGTTGAGTAACATAAAAATTTAATTCGTTTTCTTGGTATCCACGAGCTGATAGTCTACATCTCCACAGCATCGTGACCTGTTCTCTGGACGCAATATTTCTACCGCCTAACTTGTTTCACTCGCTCACGTCATTTGCTCTTTCTCCTTCTTTTCTATTGTGTATTGTGAGTTGTGATATATTAAATTAAATTCTGTGATATTGACTCTGAACTTTTCTCTGCTTCATTCTACATACATTTCATCTGATCACCAACAACGTAACATCACGTCTCCAATTTCCATAACTGGTGACCCCGAACAAGAGCACTTATGATGAGCAGCGACGGCAGTGAAACCGGGACCTCGTTCAAAAGTGTGCGTACCCGCTCACACACAAAAAAGTGCGAACGCATATCGGCAGAACGAGTCCAACAACCAACAGCGTCACCCGAAGTAGCAGAGGCGTCAAGACACTCACGGTTAGAAGCAACGATGGAGATAATGGCTCGTCAGGTCGAACACCTGACCAAACAGATCAATGCACTGACCGCGAATAATCACAGCCGTTCGCGTCCAGATAACCGGCATCAAACACCTTCACGCCAGCGTCATCGCTCGACTCCCAGGAGGTCGCAGTTGGAGTACCGCAAGTTTCCTCTCTGCTGGTTTCATCATAAGTTCGGCAGCCAAGCAAGGAAGTGCAACCAACCCTGCGATTACACTGCGGGAAACGCCACGGGCAGTCGGTAATGGTGGCTGACGACTGTCCATCCAGCCCTTCTACCGGCCGCCTCTTTGTTACCGACCGTACTACAAAAATCCAGTTTTTAATAGATACCGGCAGTGATTTAAGTGTGTTCCCTCGGACCGCGCTTCGAGACAGACGCACGAAGACGGATTTCCAATTGTGTGCGGCTAATGGGACAATAATTCACACATACGGTTATATTAATTTTAATTTAAATTTAGGTTTACGCAGAGATTTTGTGTGGCAATTTGTAGTTGCTGATGTGTCAAAGCCAATAATAGGTGTAGATTTTCTATCGCATTACAATTTAATTGTCGACATTCGTCAAAAACGAATAATAGATAGCTACACTAATATTAGCGCCGTAGCTTCACTTGGTGAATTTAATAGCTTAGTGTCTAGTGTTAAGATCTCGACTGGTAATTGCAAATATAATAATTTATTGTCTGAATTCCAGGAAATAACACGACCACCAGGTATCATACGCACCATCAAGCACAACACGACACATCATATACGCACCACACCTGGCCCTCCCGTCTCATGTGTGCCCCGGCGACTTGCTCCAGATAAGTTGAAAATTGCGAAGTCTGAATTCCAATCAATGTTGGCAAACGGTACAGCTCGGCCATCTGACAGCCCCTGGTCTTCACCGCTGCACCTAGCCCCCAAAAAGGACAATAGCTGGCGTCCATGTGGAGATTACAGGATGCTGAATGCCAGAACTATTCCTGATAAATATCCGATCAGGCATATTCAGGATTTTGCCCATAGCCTATCTGGTTGCAAGATATTCTCAACAATTGACCTGGTTAAGGCGTATAACCAGTTGCCAGTTCACGAGGAGGATATCCCGAAGACTGCCATAACCACACCATTTGGCCTTTTTGAGTTTCCCTATATGACGTTTGGTCTACGGAACGCCGCTCAAACCTTCCAGAGGTTTATTGACGAGGTAACTCGTGGCCTAGATTTTTGCTTCCCTTATCTCGACGACATTCTGGTGTTCTCTAAAAACGAAACGGAACACGAAAACCATCTCCGACAGCTTTTCACCAGGTTTCGAGATTACGGGATAGTAATTAACTTGAATAAATGTAAATTTGGTGAAACATCTGTGACATTTCTAGGCTACCACATTTCTGAACAAGGCAGTAAACCTCTGGAAAGCAAAGTGGAGGCCATAAAAAGCTATCCGATTCCAAAAACAGCAAAGCAGCTTAGGAGATTTCTGGGCATGATTAACTTTTACAGGCGATACATACCGCGAGCCGCCCAGATTCAAGCCCCCTTGAACGCTCTATTGACCGGTTCCATAAAAGCCTCGCAACCGGTAGACATATGCGGTGACTCGTTGAGAGCTTTTGAGGAGTGCAAGGATAGCTTGTGTAACGCAGCTATGCTGGCACACCCGGACTCGACTTCCAAGTTAAGCGTGGTTACAGACGCATCCGATATTGCTATTGGCGGAGTTCTACAGCAGTTCAAGGATGGCAATTGGCAACCGCTGGCATTTTTCTCACGCAAGTTAAGCCCATCACAAAGGAAATACTCACCTTATGATAGGGAGCTCCTTGCCATTTATGAAAGTATTAAGTACTTTCGGCACTGGCTAGAAACTGCAATCTTTACCATTTATACTGACCACAAACCTTTGTGTCACGCATTCAGAGAACGCAAATCCAACTGTTCTCCACGTCAGTATAGATATCTGGATTTCATATCACAATTCTCGACTGACATCAGGCACATTGCGGGAAAAGACAACGTAGTTGCAGACACATTATCCCGAGTCGAAGAATTGCAGAAATCCGTAGATTCAGATACTCTAGCCAAAGCCCAGCAAACTGACCCCGAGCTGCAACATTACCTCGCAGATGGCTCATCTTTACGAATTAAGAAGATGACAATCCCTGGAAGTCGTACACAATTGTACTGCGATGTCAGCACATCGACTCCTAGGCCTTTCATCCCCCAATGTTTACGCAAGCAAATCTTTAACAGCTTACATTCCTTAAGCCATCCTGGTGCAAATACCAGCGCCAAACTCGTGGCACAGCGTTATGTGTGGCCACAAATTAGAAAAGACTGTCGCGAATGGTCTAGAGCATGTTTGGCATGTCAGCGGGCTAAAGTGAATCGACACGTGTCCACTCCTGTAGGCACTTTCGATTTACCCGCCGCTAGATTTAAATTCGTCCACGTAGACCTCATCGGCCCATTACCATCATCGTCCGAATATCGGTACTGCCTCACAGCAGTCGATCGCTTCACGCGATGGGCAGAAGTTGTGCCTATCACCGATATTACTGCAGAAACGGTGGCCAAAGCTTTTTTGTCCGGCTGGGTCTCTCGATTCGGTTGCCCTACTGACATCGTAACTGACCGTGGCAGGCAGTTCGAATCTGCGCTGTTTCAGCAGCTTTCAAAAACCATCGGTTTTAAGCACCGAAAGACAACTGCCTACCATCCACAGTGCAATGGGTTAGTCGAGAGATTCCACCGGCAATTAAAAGCAGCCATCATGTGTCACGCAGACAGCCGATGGTCCGAATCCTTGCCATTTATTCTACTTGGCATTCGAAGCGCCTTTAAAGAAGATCTTCAGTCTTCTTCCGCTGAGTTGGTTTACGGAGAACCGTTGCGACTCCCTGGTCAATTCTTTGACCGAAACGTTGACAGATGTCTCACTGATGTAACGGATTTTACATCACGCATCAGAACATTTGCCAACCAACTTCAACCAGTTCCAACCTCGCATCACACAACCAACAAAATATTTGTGCACAAGGACCTAGCGTCAAGTTCGCACGTATTTTTACGTGAGGACTCTCTAAGGGGCGCACTCCAACCAGCATACACTGGTCCCCATGAAGTTATCGAAAGGGAGACCAAAGTATTTAAAATACGAGTGAAGGGAAAAACTGTCACAGTATCGGTAGATCGACTTAAACCGGCCTACATACTGTCAGACAGCAACACCTCTTCCAATCAAGACATACAACAACCCTCCTCCACACCTCATCAGGACATACAGACTACCCGATCGGGACGTGTAGTTCGATTCCCGGACTACTTCCGCCCGTAGTACCTACGGTCTCCGGAGGGGAGTGATGTGGATAACTTAAATCACCATCATATTTATACACAACACACAAAATATATATTTACTAAACACACGGACAAACAATTTGATACTATAAATATTATTTTTATATATATATGCGCCGACCTATTTACACAGCAGTTCGTTCGTTTTTGTTTTTAAAAATCAGATGTCAGTTGAGTAACATAAAAATTTAATTCGTTTTCTTGGTATCCACGAGCTGATAGTCTACATCTCCACAGCATCGTGACCTGTTCTCTGGACGCAATATTTCTACCGCCTAACTTGTTTCACTCGCTCACGTCATTTGCTCTTTCTCCTTCTTTTCTATTGTGTATTGTGAGTTGTGATATATTAAATTAAATTCTGTGATATTGACTCTGAACTTTTCTCTGCTTCATTCTACATACATTTCATCTGATCACCAACAACGTAACATCACGTCTCCAATTTCCATAAATATATTGGCAATAAAATGTTTCTAATTATCAATACATGATAAATTTTATTCTAAATATAATTTCGTTCTTTTGTGTACACAACTATTAATAAAAACAGGCATACGACCCTCGTTTCCTTCATTAGCTATACTAAGGTTGTACAGAAATCCCCTTTAGGGATCAGGTTGTACCGCCCTTTGAAACGGGAAACTTGCGCGCAACGTAATCTCGGCTAATAAACTCCCCCCTTTACGTTTACAAAATGCGTGTATCATGCATTTGTTTATAAGTCAATTTGAGTCTGATATCCTCACTAGATCTTCCTAACTTATTATTTGCCCTAAAGTTTGCACTGTACGGTTTTTGGTCGGTATAAATGCGGTGTGATTTGTCAACCATCCCCAAGAGTCCTAAGAGGATTTCTTTCCGTTTTAAAAGTTCCGTGCTTAAATGGACTTTAAATATACATAATTGAGACTACCTGGTCCTTAAATCAATACCAGCCATAGATAGTCTATTGCTGAATTTAGGGACCTTAAATATTTCTAAACTTTTCAAAGTGACCTGTATCTCGCGAGTTTTGCACCTTTATATATCAAATCTAAAATATATGCTTGCTCCTGAATCGCTAGTTATATACGTTAATATTTATTTGATTAAAGTTTTGTCAAATCTTATATATATTCTTGCTCCTAAATAAATGATGAAGATTTTTATTAAAGTCTTGCAAAGTTAACGCAAGTCAAGATTTATTTGACATGCCATGCTATTTAACCTATCAATACTAGCAACCACCCTGTATTCAATGAAAATGTCATTGACCTCCTCAATCTGACCTCGTGTGACCTCCCTAATAAGCCGAGTTATAGTTGGTTATGCAAGGCATGCGAAATGATTATAAGAATGTTGCGAGCGCGTTCGCAGCTGCGGTCGCCCGCCTTTGATGGTATAGGTATTGCCGACAAATGCCGGCGGGGCCGACGAACTGGGCCACTATTGGGAATCGTTCGAGATTTTGTCTATTGATTTATTGTTTACATACACTTTACTGCCCACAAAAAATTAAATAGATACAATTAGAATTCAATAAAAAATAAGGTACAATTGGCAGTCCTATCCCTCAAAGGCAATGTCTTACAGACAACTATAGGATGGATAGTAAAGGATTAACAGAGGGCTATCTTATGTGTCAAGGATGGGAGCTGAGAAGTAATAGTATGGTAAATACAAATAATTGATGAAAAACAGTAACAAAACAAGTAATATAGTGCACTTTTAGGTAAGTTTTTAGAAGACATAATGTGTATTGGCAATTATACAATTATTGATGAAAATGTCGGAGATATTCACCGTGAGAGTCTTTTATAGTACAGAAAAGCTCTATCACTTTTAAAACCTATATAATGTATGTCGTAATTTTATTAATTTACCTATTTTAGGCTTGCCCCAATTTAAATTTGTCACAGACCCAATTTCTGCTTTAGGTTTTATAATATAAATGAGAAACAAATCTTTTTTTAGTATGACAAAAAATTAAGTAATGGAGTGGAGTGGTTTGAACATAAAGACGGAATCTGGCACTGGCCGAAATATTTTTCGATAAGACATAATAAATAATAAATAAATAAATAAATAAATAACACCCAACAGTCACATACATAGTTCTGACCCCACACTAAGATCGATTCTTGTGTCGTGGGTATCAGGAACTACGAGAGACTTTTCGGTCTCACAAACACCCAGACCCGGAAGAAATATTTGTGGGCCGCACAAACATTTCTCTCGGTGCGGGGATCGAACCCGCGGCCTCTCGTTTCACAGGCAGCGTCTAACCAACTGCGCCACGGAGGCTGTCTAATAAATCTCTATTACAAATTCGACATCAACCATAATAACCCCTCAATCTGGCAACTATGAAGGAATGTCGTGTGATTATGTCGGCGTTTGTTAAAATTACATCCGCGATTAACCCCTCAGTCGTCCAGTTAGCTAAGTGGCCGCATCAATTAGTCGAAATATGCTCGCTTTTTTACTCTTTTCAAACGTGTGAATAAGCATCGGTATGCAGCGATTAATATGTCTAAAGACTTCATAAGAAATTGCATCGATCTAGTAATAACATAACTATAGGACGCTGTTTTTTCTAACATCCTGCTCTCCTATAATTTCCTTGAAGGAAGTTATTATGGATTTTTTATAAAGCAGCGATCTTGTGTCGCATGCTTGATATTTTTAACGTTAAAATATTCTCATTACTTTCCTCATGGCATTAAATTCAACCTGATTAACCTGTGAATTTAATCGGGCGCTTACGAATTTGAAGGCGCCGTGAGGTCATCATACATTGTATCGCCAAGTAATAGATTGTGAGAGATTTTCACTTCAATCTTGACATTTTCTACTTTATCTAGATTGGAAATTTAAAATACCAATCTAGAAACATCCATTGCTAAGGCTTCTACTGAAAAAAAAGGGATATTAGTTATTATAGTTTGTGACGCTGACTCAGTGAGAGTCCTCTATTTTACATACGTTAATTTTTTTTTTTAATTTTCTACCTACGGGTCGCCTTATATATTTCGTCTCACGATGTGACATGGGGAGAGCCTATAGCCATATCGGACACAAATTCCAAAGACCCGGGATTCGAACCTGAAACCACAGCTTTCTAATCACACCGTAGTACGACTACGCTACCTAGGTAGTTTTCTTCACTTTCTTTTTTCGCACAATCTTTTTCTTTACTGTTACAGTTTTGAAGATAATTTCTTAAAAACTAATTGGTACTAATTTAATCAAAATCATTTATTATTCATCCCATGTAAGCAAAGGATAACAACCGCAAGAAATCATAATGAAAGAACAAAAGCCACTGAAAGACAATCCCTTTAAACATTGCAAAGCGTAAATTCCTTACAAATTTCATCCAGTAAAAGCAACTATTTGAACTATTACTGCGAAACCTCAAAATTTCAGTACAAACTACAGTCGACGGCCAATTACGTTAATCCCGCAAGCATTTCATATTTCTTCGGGAGGTGGCGGCTTCCCGCAAACGTCGATGTCAGTAGAAATTCAATCTTAAAGGAAACACGATATTTTTAGGGGTGGATTTCCCTGCTTGAGGCGTTTTGGCTTCTTGATTTTTTTAGGTATTAAATATCAGGTTTCTTGCGAAGGGAGGATTGGTTTACAAGATTTTTTGCAATATTATTTCATAAAACATTTTAATTTAAAAGTAATGTCTAGGTATTTGGAACACACTTTTAATCCCGATATACTATATATTTTTTCAAATTAACTCTATTTTCCGAGTTTTTCCGGGCTTAGAGTTTTAAACAGAATATAATATGTACGCCCTATTTCATCTTGGGATTTAAATGAGTTCAGTAAACTGTGCTAGGCACTGGAACACGTGATCTACCTCTAAAAATTTAGGTTTCATCGAGGGACAACAATCTTCGCAACGATGCTAAGTTTCATAGTAAAATCGGCATCCTCTTTTGATGATAATTATTTTATTTTATACAAATCTGTCGCCCGGGATAAAACAGGAAAAATGTTTTAAGCCAAACCATAAAAAATAGCGTAATTATTATTTATCATTGCGACAGCGCAGTCAGTATGACGTGTCAGTGTAATATATATATTCGCTGGGTGCGCGACGACAGCGCCAACTAGCGGTTGCAACTACGGTGGCCTCCGAAATGTCAAATGCCCGGCTGTTATTACGACGAGTTATTTACAAACGAACAATTTTAATTAAATATTGTAATTTACATTTATTCCAATAAATATTCTAAATCTATACAACGTGTAACAGGATTAATTCACAACCTCAGACACCCCAACTTTAAAATATTATTGCAATCATAGTTTATGCTTTGAAATCATACTACCATAATTACAAAATCTTTTATTTATGAAATTAGTTATACCAAATGTAGGCACTTAAGATGGTCACCTTACGAGTTGCAAATAAGAGTGTACTACTACGCACGCTCGCGGACACGCACGAATGTACACAAGAGTCATTCACACGAGTACCTAACGCCGATCGCTGCGCCGCGCGCGCCGGCAGAAACAGCTGACAAACGAAATACAAATTACGTACGTAACTGATTACTGGGTGGTTTGGTAAACTGGGTGGTTATCAGGAATTTAATCTATAAGCATAACATTTGTGTTTTAGCTATAAAATCTAAATATTTTACTTACTAGATATAATGCGTACGAACCCAACATAAGACAATATTTTGCATGAATCGACTATAAAATATTATTAATTTAACTTCCGCTAAACTTAGTTCCTACAGGCGGGCAGGATACGGGCGTCATTTATTTTGCATTACTAATGAATAAGATAATAAGATAACGCAATATCTAACAACGAAGACTAGATTGGGAATCACAACACAAAAAAAAATACAACAAAATTAACTTACGTGTTACATGGCACTCATGCGGCGATTTCTTTTTAAAATATGTTCGAAATGTCCACCACCTTACGTTCCACGAAATTATTTTTCATAGAAATACCTACTTGTTGTTTCTTTTTATAGTGATTTTGTTACAATTTAATTTGTTTCATTTAAGTGCATGTATTGTGCGGGATTTAGATCGTCCGGTCTTGCGAATACCGTGAGTAATTTTTTTCGCGGCGCATCCCTTTACCCACTTGCCAAACCTTTTGATGTACCGCCGAGCCGCGCGCGCCATCGTATGTCGGATGGATAAAATTGCATTAAACAACAGCTGCATCCTGCTCTACCTAGTTGTAGTTAAATGTGCGGAAAAGAGAATATGATAGTTATTTATTTTGGTAGCTTATTACGTTTATTCAGGCCTATCGTTGTGTGCGTTTGATTAATGATAGATTGCTTAAATAAACTTTATGACAATCGAAATAAAGTTCATTTTTGTTCATTATTTAGTTTATTAGAGTATTCGTTTAGTGATTCATTTAAACAAGATCTTATGTCCTGGAGTTACGTTTAAATTTCGTTTGTTCGGAGTAGTAAATGAAAGAGTGTCTGTAATTTACTTGGTCTTAACTAATTATTTTGAAAAAAAAACCTACCAAAAAAAATGTTGATATCGATTCAGTAGCTGATTTTGAACGTACTACTTTCCGCTTTTACATTTAAATCTGTTACATGTTGTATAAGGTAAGTCTTTTTTATTTGTCGTCTAAAATGGCACAATCAATAGATTTCGCTTAGTACATTACGGAGTTTTCATGGCTGTCGTCATGAGAAGTAAGTAGAGAAATAAGCAAATTTCATCGAATAATGCATTTCATATAAATAGCAGACGATTATTTATGAGTGCTTGTGCTCTCAATAATCCATCCTTTTATGTAATTTCAGTTAAACATGGCCAAATTAATCATAAAAACTGGATTCCGACCAATCACACACGACATCATTTTCCAACCACAAACAACATTGAAAGGAAAACAATTAGTTTTAGCTCAACACGTGCAAGATGTGAAAGAAATTAAATATGAAGATGCTATGATCCACACCATTGAAGCACATGTTATTCGACAAACTTCAGTGACATCAACGCCATACAAAACATCCTTGAATGTTAGCAGTTGTTTACTGTTTTTGCAATTTTTGATGTAGTACGTAATATATTACACCATTAGTAGGTGTTAACGAAATAATTATTTTTTTACAGATTGATTCTAGCCGTCATATTACGAGTGCCAAATGTGATTGTGTGTACAATCAGAGCTGCAGGTGTAAACACATTGCGGCTCGTTCGTTGTTCGTTGTTCTCGTTTCCAACTTGCCTGTGGAAATTTGTAGAATTTTTTATCACTATTTCTGCCATTGTTTTTACAATTAACTACGCAGCAAGCTTCGTGACTCATCTTTATGTACTAAAAACGTAAATCTCGCTAGTAAAAAGTGACAGCGTTCGCCACCGATAGTTCCTTTTTTGGCCATGACGCGCGCTGCGATCGTTTCGTGGTTCCCCCACCTTATACTTCGCACCCAGCGAATATATGAGTCACAGAAGTCATTGCTTTTAAATAATATGAAGGTTGATGCCAACCACTTTCCCTGAATATAAAAATAATAAAAAAAGTGGTAACAAGACATCATATACGTGATTGACACATCAGGATACAAGACATTGTTTTTACCATACTGGAAAATTGAAAGCAAACAGCCTTACGATCTAATAAGGCGTTCACAAAAATGCATAAAATGCATTTCGATTTGGATGTAAAAAATTAACATAATTATACACCTGTGCCAACAATGACGGTGGTACTAACGTCAAACATAGTATATATAAAGGGAAAATGATATTTTGTATAGTTAATTGGATGGAGTCAGAAGTTAATTTTGTGTTTTACAAAGAAAAAAATGAGAGTTACACCGTTTTTGTTTTGTTTGGTGAGTGATTGTCATAGATTGATTGTCATTTGACGGGAAACTTTTACTTCGTATATGCATACAATTTTTTAATTAACATTCAATAACACGTTAAATACTTACGGTATTATTGAATATTGCGATTATCTAGTGAATTATGACCTTCAGCCCCAAGATAAAATTGTTACATATCATTCTTTGTGTAAAATGGTTCCTAATTTTTGTTTTTAAATAGTAACTTAATCGTTGTAATATCATAAAGAGCAATAACAATGATACCGGGTAATGGATTATATTTTGAGATCATATTATTATTATATAAATACGATACCATACTTTTTTTTCATTTATTTAGTAAATGATTTAAAAAAAATATTGCAAAATGGCGAGGCTAGTATGCCTTTTGCCTAGTAGCAAAACCAAATAACACCTTAAATTACAAAGCAATGACATAAAATATTATGTCTCATTATGTTCAGTAGTAACTCTGGCTATAATATCTTTCAATCTGAAACACAACAGTGTATTTACACTGTTGTTTGTCGGAAGAAATATATATTGCGGTGTAACATACCCAGGCGGCCTAACACATATTATGACAGTCCAACCACCAGTAAAAAATCGAGAAAATATTTGTAATACATGAATTTATAAGTTTTATAAGTGAAAAAAACAGCGTATCGTACTATAACCATGCTACTGAGGCAGTCAAAGTATGTATATTTGTATTAGCTCACATATGTCTCACCTCAGGGCACCGGCTTATTTTTGCTATCGAGAGTACGAATGAGTATGAAAGTAATTAATATATTATTGTGTTGTTTTCAGATTGGATGTACAACTTACTGCTATACTGCTCCTGGGATACTCCTTTCCAGTGGTACGATAAACAATATGATATAGGTACGATAAAACGTGCGTGATGGCCTGTTCAACATGTGCAAGGCGGCCGTGGTTTCGAAACCCAGGGCACACCTCTGACTTTTCGGAGTCACGTGTTTATTGATAGTCAATCACCATGCTCTGAAAGGGTGAAGGACAACATCGTGAAAAAAACCTGCAAACCATAGTGGTTTATATGAATTTCTATGGTATGTAAGCCAGCTAGGTGGACTATATGGCCTAACCACTGTCAATATAGAGGAGGCCCGTGCCATGAAGTGGGACGTATATAGGCTGATACAGTACAGTCAGGATTCCTTGAGTTGTGATAGGCTTACCCCCTATCACATCGTAGGATAATACACAAAGCAAAACGTGGGTGTCCTGGTAGCAACTTTACCCATCCCTTGTAGGAAAAAGGCGTGAATTTATGTATGTATCTATGTACAATATTAGACAGATGGTATGTTAGCCAACTGTACCACTGAGGCTGCCGAAATACAAATTCTAATTTTCAAATTCAATAAAGTAAGATATAGTACAGTCAACGAAGCATTTTTTCCTGCATAATTTGCCAGGAGTTTTTTGTTTTCATGAAGAGGTGGCATATGACCCCACTAAGTTAAAAACCCAAAATACTTACAAAAATGGCGTCCGCTAGAGCCGCCATTTTGGAAAACGCGTTTGAAGCCATATCTCCGGAACCGTCCACTTTAGGCCCATCATGCTAAGGACCTTTCTTGTAGATAATTAAATTTCCCATCTTTTTTGTTCAATATTTTTTTTTGTACCATTTACCGTTCGCGATTTACAAGGTTATTAATATTCGTTTCTTGCCTTTTGCCCATATCTCTGTTAATAATTGTTTAAACAAAAAACTGTTAATGACTAAACTTTTAAATCAATAAATTCTTAATAACTTTTCACCCATACTTTTTTTCTCTAAAATCAATATTTTAGAAGTTATCGCGCGTTGAATGGTTTACTACCGAATCAAGGTCAATGGAAACGAAGGATGCATAGTGTAATTCTGAAATCCAATGATTTCTCCATGATTATCACGTAATTAATTAAATACTGATGGCATAAGGGAACAAAGCAATGAGGAAATAGTAAATTTTGTTAAAAATCCATGTAAAATTTATTGTAAAAAAGGTATAAAATGAAAATTGTAAATCGCGAACGGTTAATGGTACAAAAAAAATTATTGAACAAAAAAGATGGGAAATTTAATTATCTACAAGAAAGGTCCTTAGCATGATGGGCCTAAAGTGGACGGTTCCGGAGATATGGCTTCAAACGCGTTTTCCAAAATGGCGGCTCTAGCGGACGCCATTTTTGTAAGTATTTTGGGTTTTTAACTTAGTGGGGTCATATGCCACCTCTTCATGAAAACAAAAAACTCCTGGCAAATTATGCATTGCGGACAAGAGTAAACCGTTGCTTCGTTGCCTGTACTAATATATTGGACATTAATTAATACGATCATTTACTGGGTCCAAGTAGAATTTTTCAGCTGTTAAAGTGTTAAACATTGAACTAACGAACTCTGTTTGTCTTTGTAAATTTACATTTACACATTGAAGAAAGAGCCCGTGGTTGCCAGACTTTTTAATTTTATATAGCACAAAAGTTTGCTGCGCATGCCTCTAACATAGACATCACACGATCAACCTTCCGATAAAATGTTTATATAGTCGCCATAATATGTTACTGGTTCTACAAATTTCTATCCATCATCATCCATCCATCAGCCAAAGGAAGTCCACTGCTGAACATAGGCTCCCCCAATGATTTCCATCGAGACCTGTTGGAGGCAGCCTACATCCAGCGACGTCCCGCGACCTTTACCAGGTCGTCTGACCACTTTGTGGGTGGACGTCCCACGCTGCGCTTTCCGCTATAAATTTCCAATCCTATTAAATGATCATCCAAGACCGTAATTGCCTCATTTCTGAATGTTAACCACTTCCTCTGGTTTGATTCTGTCCCTCTAAATTCTGAAACATTAAGCATCGTGGTTGATCACAAAGACAATAATTATCGCAGTGCCGTCCACTTAACGGGAGATGTGACCTTCATTCGTCCTTACTACAATTGTTGGTATTTTGGCAGCAGTTGAATCTCTCACATTGTATCCTATAGGATGTGAACTCTCCATAGAATGTCAATAAAGTCCCTCGACATCATATAAAATTGAAATAAATTCAATATTCGTTCATAATATTCATAAGAGCAAAATACCTACAATCTCCTGCAAATTTTATTATTGTTATAATATACATAGTTTTTTTTACAACATCGAAACAAAAAAAAACTTTACAATCACTTGCACGTGTTCTGTATTGTAAATATACTCTCCTCTGTATTCTTCTACATTAATGTTGGGCTTAGTGTCTCTGGCATTTTATTCTTCATTATACACAATAGATATAGGGTTTAAATAAAATTAAATTTCTCCTTAAAGAGATAAAAATGTCTCTTTAAGAAATTTAATTTGTTAAATAAAGCTTGATAATTAAACAATTTTGCAGGAACTACTGGCGAACACGGTAAAACAGTAATCACCACACCATGTTTGGAAACTACAACGTCTTCCACAGCCGAGGCAACGACAAGCACTCCAAGCACGTCGAAAAGTACTACAACCACAAGAATTAAACCTTCTATTACTACAGCGGCTTCAAGTACAGCACCGGCATCTTCCACCACCTCAGGAACAACTCCGAAACCAATGACTCCTAATGTTTCACCAACAACTACAATGGCTCCTAAGCCCCCACCTTCATTTACACTAAAATATCCTGGCTCAACATCAACAGCACCATCTACTAGCCCTTCGTTGAGTTCTAGTACACCTCCTACATCTACCACCCCAAAAACAACTCCTAAATCAACATCGTCACCTTCAACGACTCCTAATGCATCACTATCAACTACAACGACTCCTAAACCAACACCTACATCTACAGCAAAATCTCTAAGCTCAACATCAACAGCACGATCTACTAGTCCTTCATCGAATTCTAGTACACCTCCTGCATCTACTACCCCAAGCCCAACACTTAAATCAACACCGTCACCTTCAACTACAATGGCTACACCTTCATCTACATCAAAATCTCTTGACTCAACATCAACAGCGCCATCTCCTAGCCCTTCGTCGAGTTCTAGTACACCTCCCACATCTACCACCCTAAAATTAACTCCTAAATCAACACCATCACCTTCAACGACTCCTAATGTTTCACCAACAATTACAATGACTCCGAAACCCTCACCTTCTTCTTTATCAAAATTACTTAGCTCAACATCAACGGCACCATCTACTAGCCCTTCATCGAGTTCTAGTACCCCTCTGACATCTTCTACCAGCCCAAGAACAACTCCTAAATTAACACCGTCACCTTCAACGACTCCTAATTCATCACCATCAACTACAAAGGCTACACCTTCATCTACACCAAAATCTCCAGATTCAACATCAACAGCACCATCTACTAGCCCTTCGTCGAGTTCTAGTACACCTCCGACATCTACCACCCCAAAAACAACTTCTAAATCAACACCATCACCTTCAACGACTCCTAATGTTTCACCAACAACTACAATGGCTCCGAAACCCTCACCTTCTCCTACATCGATATCACTAAGCTCAACATCAACGGCACCATCTACTAGCCCTTCATCGAGTTCTAGTACCCCTCCGACATCTTCTACCAGCCCAAGAACAACTCCTAAATTAACACCGTCACCTTCAACGACTCCTAATTCATCACCATCAACTACAAAGGCTACACCTTCATCTACACCAAAATCTCCAGATTCAACATCAACAGCACCATCTACTAGCCCTTCGTCGAGTTCTAGTACACCTCCGACATCTACCACCCCAAAAACAACTTCTAAATCAACACCATCACCTTCAACGACTCCTAATGTTTCACCAACAACTACAATGGCTCCGAAACCCTCACCTTCTCCTACATCGATATCACTAAGCTCAACATCAACGGCACCATCTACTAGCCCTTCATCGAGTTCTAGTACCCCTCCGACATCTTCTACCAGCCCAAGAACAACTCCTAAATTAACACCGTCACCTTCAACGACTCCTAATTCATCACCATCAACTACAAAGGCTACACCTTCATCTACACCAAAATCTCCTGACTCAACATCAACAGCACCATCTACTAGCCCTTCGTCGAGTTCTAGTACACCTCCGACATCTACCACCCCAAAAACAACTTCTAAATCAACACCATCATCTTCAACGAATCCTAATGTATCCGCATCAACTACAACGGCTACACCTTCATCTACATCAAAATCTCTTGGTTCAACTTCAACAGCACCATCTATTAGCCTTTCATCGAGTTCTAGTACACCCTCGACATCTTCTACCAGCCCAACAACAACTCCTAAATCAACACCGTCACCTTCAACGACTCCTAATGCATCACCATCAACTATAACGGCTCCTAAACAAAGGCCTTCAGTTACATTAAAATGTCTTGGCTCAACATCGACAACACTATCTACTAGCCCTTCATCGAGTACTAGTACAGCTCCTACATCTACCACCGACAAAACATCGACTTCTAAAGCAACTCATAAAACAAGATCAACAACACCCAAAACCACTCCCAGATATTTTCCAACACCGAGCCCGAAAGGCAAACCGACATGTAAGCACACGCGACTAAAAACAGAAAAGTTTCCTTATGATAAACTAAAAGAAGATTTTTTAGAAGATTTTGATAATATACCGCGTGTATTTAACAATATGGTGGGAACCCTTCTAACTGTACCGAAACGAATGTTGGGTTGGTAATGAGTATTCAAAGGAGACAGTGAAAAAAATGTTAAATAATATGTTTATTTAGGTTTAGTTTAATGGTTTCAATTATATTTTATGTATGACGTTGAAAACGACATGGGTAAATATTTGGTAATTTTAAATTGAGTTGTCTTTGTTTAATGTTTTTACGGTTATTCGTTAGTATAAAATAATTTCGGAATCTGCTAAGGAAGTCGCGGGTTCGAATCCCAGGACACACCTCTGACTTTTCGGAGTCATGTGTGTATTGATAGTCAATCACCACGCAGTAAAACGGTGAAGGAAAACATCGTGAGGAAACCTGCATACCATAGCGATTTATAAAATTTCTATGGTATGTAAGTCCGCCAACCCGCACTAGGCCAGCGTGGTGGACTATATGGCCTAACCACTCCCAATCGTACTCTCGATTGTAGAGGAGGCCCGTGCCCTGCAGTGGGACGTATATGGGCTGATACAAATCAGATACCGATCTATCTTGTTGATATATTTAAAGTCAATTTAATGTTACTTATATTAGTAGATTTTATATTTTTAAAATAAAATTAGAGGTATCATTTATAAATACTAAAGAACAATGTGTTATTTAGCTATTTACCTTTTGTCTCCCTTCTCCCTTTCCATGCAGCCATGTTCAAACGCAAGATGTGTCTTTGTAAAAAGTAACGATTGCTTTCGATCTAAAGAGCTGTTTCGTCGTTTTGGTGTCTATTAAGTTTAAAAAAAAAAACGAGCACTTAAATGCTCTCACCATACAAACTTTTATTTTATTAAAATCTCAAAATTACCTTTATCATCATCATCATAACAGCCACAGAAAGTCCCCTGCTGAACATAGGCCTACCCCAAGGATCTCCACAAGGACCTGTTGGAAGCGGCTTGCATCCAGCGACTTCCTGCAACCTTAGCCAGATCGTCCGACCACCTTGTAGGCGGGCGTCCGACATTTCGCTTGCCTGTACGTGACCTCCACTCTAGAACCATTCGGCCCCAACGGCCATCGGTTCTACGAGCTATGTGACTGGCCCATTGCCACTTCAACTTGCCGATCCTATGAGCTATGTCGGTAACCTTTGTTCTCCTACGGATCTCCTCATTTCTGATTCGATCTCGTAGGGAAACAACGAGCATAGCCCGCTCCATGGCTCGTTGAGTGACTATGAGCCTTTTAATGAGGCCCACAGTGAGAGGCCCCGTCTCGGTGCCGTATGTCATCACTGGTAACACACAACTATCGATTTTCTTTCGATTTTAGGCACTGAGGTATTTTGGACGGCAAGACGTCGCGAAGTTTCCCGAACGCTGCCCAACCGAGTTGGATTCGACGATTGACCTCTCTCTCGAAGTTGGACCTGCCTAACCGGACCACTTGTCCTACATAGACATATTCGTCTACAACTTCGAGAGTCGAGCCCCAAACTCCAATGGGGGTTGACACAACATGGATATTCGACATGATCTTTGTTTTGTCCATGTTCATTTTAAGACCCACCTATTGGGAGACTCGATTAAGGTCGAACATAGTGCTAAGGTCTTCCAGCGATTCTACCAAGACTACACTATCGTCAGCAAATCAAAGGTGAGTAATATACTCGCCGTTGATGTTGATGCCGAATCCTTTCCACTGCAAGAGCTTGAAGATTAGGGGCATTTTATAACAATTTTATTTGTAGTAGTAGTAGTAGTGATTTTCAATGGATCAGTGTGACATCCACCATACCACCATACCACCGCAATTTCCATTTCTCCCACCAAACAGCAGTGTAAATTCACTGCTGTTTTTCGGATTGAAGGACATTGTAGCCAGAGTAACTACTGGACGTATTGAGACTTAAAATATTATGTCTCAGGATGGCAAGCGCAGTGGAATGTCAAGCATTGCTTTGTAATTCAAGGTGTTGTTTGGTTTTGCTACTGTTCATGAGCGGTCGTATCGCTTACCATCAGACGAATGGCATGCTCGTCTCGCCATCCCTTGTAATAAAAAAAAGAGTTAATATTAACATACTGGTTTTTATATTAACATACCAATAGGCTCGCCCCCTATCATATTATGGGACGGAACATAAAGCGTAATGTGGCTGTCCCGGTTGCTACCAGGGGAACCTCTGCCTACCACTTCTGAGAAAAAGGCGTATTTATGTATGTATGATTTTTTATGTAATTTGAACATTATACATAAGCACTTTAAAACCATGCTTTAATCATGACAATAGCAAAAATCACGAATGGACTTACCCACCAAGCTTGATTCTTTGCGCTTATTGTGTATCTTCTAGGTCAAATCGACAGCCTCTGTAGTGCATTTGGTTGAGAGCCGTCTGAGAAATGAGAGGCCGCGGGTTCGAAATTACTTTATTAGCATTTTCTTTATTTTATCTGGCAATTATTGTAAATACAAATTAATAACTGTTTTTTAACCTAATATAATAATGTTCACTTAAGTACTGGATCAATCTTACCTTTACAAATCAATTGATTTATTCAATAGTATCTATGTCAAATATAATATGAGGAGGGTTCGAATCAAATAAGCTTGATTGAATTTCTTTGTACATTAATTGACTTTAATCATTGCGTACATGTGACCTAGCTTCGCTTGGAAAATTATGCCCACAACTATTTTTACATAATATAGTTTAATACTTGATTCATAAGTTTACGAAATTTTGTGGGAATCAAAAATTGTGTAAAGTATAATTGCAAAAAAAAATGCGGGGTACGTATAATAATTCAATAATGTACTACATCAGCCCATATACGTCCCCCTGCAGAACACGGGTCTCCTCATACGATTGAGAGTGATTAGGCCATATAGTCCAGCACGCTGGCCTAGTGCGAGTTGGCGGACTTTACATACCATAGAAATTGTTATCCGTTCCTAACAGGCCACCACGCATTTAATAATGAATAATATTAATAATTAATATATATATGAATAATATGTATATGTCGAAGAAACACTATTCTCCTCGACATCATCATTAGTGGTCACAGGTCTAGTGGGCGCCATGTGGGTTATATGCGAGCACAAAACACAGTATTCACTGTTGCACACGTTTTTATTTTACACAAGGCACAAACAGAATCAATTTAAAACAATTTAAATACTTAAGCCTTTAAAATTTTAAATAGGTAATGACAATAACTAATGACAATGTCTAAAGAGCAGCGGGTTCGCGACACCAGCCTTACTTCACCAGAAGCCTAGCTCAGAATGATCCACCTCGATCGATCCTCTTTTCCACTACTACTCCATACTTTGTACAAAAACAACTACTATAAAACGTGGTGAAAAATAAAATGGCGCCTCGACCCCGCTCGAGACCACCCTCTGCTCTGATTGGACGTTAAATAATACAATTAATTTTAATAAATTACTAGGATTTCGTATGATATAAAACTGTACTAAACTAAATAAAATTAAATTAAGATTTTAAAAGATGTTTGTAGGAAACTAACATTCTCACTCCCGGTTTATTAATAATTACCACATCCGTCTACTTCGCTCGCAAATTAATTACAATTTAAAAATGAACTTAATCATATATAAAAATATTAACAAAATAATTAAATGATCTCGCATAGTACAACCAGCAATCAACTCTGTATCCGTTGACTTCCTCCGACATATATATATAATCATATACTGGGTGGAATCGCTTATCGTCCGGAAAATTTAATAGTGTATTGTGTTTGTGAAATTAACGTTATATACGAGATTTATCATTAAAAACTACAAACTACCCCATAAACAACATCAGTACAAGATATCTCCAAAACACATATTATCTAAATCACCCTACACTTAAAAGTGCAACGACATGTCAATACTCAGGCGCGCGAGTGTATGAGTCACGCCACATAACAGCTGACTGTCGCGCAGCGACCTTGAACTTACTTTGCGCCTATTTATCGGTATTATTACTCTAAATATTACCATATGACATTTTGATTTATTTAGAATTTTAGTGTGTTAGGATCATTTAAGTAAATGTAGTTGGTAAGTTGTTAAGATTTACTTTATTATTTTCATAACGTACCTACTATCTTAGAAAAAGCTGCATATGTTTTTATTTAAACGTTTTAATAATGACGAGAATAGATAGATATTATTTATACAATAGGAATTAGTAATATCTGTAACATAATGTCATCCTCATTTAAAAACCCCAACATTATTTTATTTTATTAATATTTATTAATTAAAAAATATGATAAAATTATTTCAACAAATATGTTAAAAGCTTACCGATGGTGTAACCACGAACCCTCAGCTGAGAATAAAACTTGTAAAAAGGTTCAAACGTTGATGCGTTGCAGGCATCTTAAAAAAGAAGGGGAAAAGGAAGTAAAGAGGACGAGTGACGAAAATGATAGCTTATAGATGCAGTAAAACAAGGTTGCTGCCTGCTCATCTCTTAATTGTAATCCTAATATCCTAGGAGAGTACTTGAAGCAGGTCAGTTGCTCGGGGAACGTATCAGGGAGTTTATTCCAGATTTTTTTCTGTCGAAATATCAAAAGCCTCACCTTCCTCTGTTTTCCGTCTGTTTTCCGTAAGACGGTGGTACCTGGTCAAGCCGGTCTTCCTATTGTCGTCCCATGTGGCTCTACCACATGTTATTCCAAGGTGAAATCACAGGATCTTTTGAAAACTACTTTCAAAGCGATATACTAATAAGTCTTTGAAGAATAATACTCCTATTGTCATTCCTATTGTTATGAAAATGTATGCGACTGTACAAAGAAAACCAAATGTTGTCTGAAAAAAGAATGCTACACAAACATTATTTTTATTAAATAAAAATTCAACAATACGTATTTGTTTCAGATAATTTATTTCTTGCGTTATTAATGTAAATATGGCTGCACTCATTATGTTTTTACCGTGGATATTTCTGCTTCTATATTCATTTTCTATGTATTATGTATATTATACAATGGATACTAGGATTTGTTTTAATTAATTATTTGGTACTGGTCTTATACACACATAATATTAAGAAGGAAATCGCTGAATATAAGCTTGTAACAAATTTTGTTTGTATTATATTTAGTTATGTTTAACTGATAAGTCAAGTATTTTTATTTTTAAAGTAATTAATAAACTTGTTTTAGTACTTCCGACAGATGGTGAAACCTTGAAAATTTGAAATAATCATTTCAATTTTTAATATACATATTACAACAGAATAATGTCTTCTATGCAAACAAATATTTGAGTAAACCTTTTATATTCCGTCACCAAGTTCGTTAAATCATCGAAAAAAGTTATTACAGTACATCAAATGTATAAGTTTCCGGTGAGTATTTAAAGTTTTCAACAAATAGTTGGAAAAGACGCACTGGAACATCTGGTGCCTTTACTCATTCGAAACTAGGGCCTGCGGGTTTGAGATCAACAAATATTAGTTTTGGTGGTCTTGTGGAAACTTCGAGAAACAAGGATGTAAGAAAACATGAAAATAGGACGGACGGCAATCCCATGCCAATAGATACAATTATTCCGGCCTGCTAAGATGCCTCTTCACACTACGGCGGTAGGACCCAGGATTATAGGAAGGAGGGAACACGTGAGACGGCAAACAATTCCACAGCCACTTCTATTATCCCAGCATTGTGGATCCTCACGTGCGGCATGGATCACCTACCAACAGGTAACCTGTTCTTTTTTATTGCATAGCTCCGGCAACGAGCAAACCAGATTCCTGATGAGTGATCACTGTCACCATGAACTGCCATAACGCTTGGATCATTTGTTTATTGCCAGACTATCAAAGGAAGAGGGAAGCAGGAAGGAAAAAGGATATTAGTCATTCGGCAATCTCACTCACCGAACGAACTACACGTCGATCTCCTATGAGACAGTAGTACCACCTAGGAAGAGCCTGCCCATTCAAACTGAGTCATGTTTGAAAACACCGTGGTTCTACCACTTTTTGTTTGCTCGTTTCCGGATCTATTGTGTACGAAAAAAGTGGATTACCAACGTTAGAATGGTTATATTGAATGAAAGGAAGATATGGATAAAAAATATTTGGTCTAACAAACTAAATTTCTATCTATTGAAACATACCAGTTAAATCCAGTTTATAACAAAAGGCGCATTTGTTATTGTTTACAGGTAAAACTAACGTATAAAAAAATATCTACATAAATCATCCCCATAGCCTTTATTTATTGTGAGGCAGCCAATTGTGGCAATATTTGTTATAATAATGCTAATAAATGTGGGTATAAAACGAAGCATTGATTGCTAATTGATTACTTTCTAACTCAGTTGCAACTGTTGCAGACAATATGAGATTTTTAACTTTCTGCGTTCTGCTGCATGTGGTGAGTATTTTTTTTTTATTATATGGTCTAACTCCTCTCAATTGTACTCTCGATTGCAGAGCACCCCCCTACCGTGTGGTAAGAATATGCGCTTATAAAACAACAATAAAATAGCCTTAGAATTGTTTCTTTATACTGGTTTAATATCATTTTTAAATTTTCGCTCGTTTTACATCGAGTATTACATATTATAATATCGTAATATTTTACAGGTATGCTACTGCTACGCGTTGCCTGATGGTGGTGAGTAAATCTAAACATATGAAATTATATTTTTAAGTATCATATAATTTTACCCAAAGAATAGTATCAGACAATTTCAAAAACATTACACATCTGTAACACGATTGATTGCAATAAGCACTTATTTTTATTCACTTAATTTATTTATGTACATTACATAAAATGTAATAATAAATATACCCTGCCTGCCTCGACTGCCTCGGTGGCGTAGTTGTACTAAGGTACAGTTACAAAGCTGAGGTCTCGGGTTCGAATCCCGGGTTGGGCAAAGTGATATTGGATTTTTCCATTCACTATCAGCCCAGAGTCAGGAATTTGTGCCCGATCTCGCCGAGGCTCGCCACCTATCACATTGTGGGACGGAACATACAAGGCGAAATGTGGGTGTCCTGGCACCTCTGCCTACCCCTTCTGGGATATAGGTGTGAGTTTATGTATGTATGTATTAAACATACCCAACAGTCACATACATACTCTTGACTCCACACTACTACTACGAGAGACTTTCCGGTCTCACTAATATTCAAACCCAAAATAAATACCTATGGAACACACAAATATTTGTCTCGGTGCGTGTCTAAAACGCGCGGCCTATCTTTTCACAGCCAGTGTCTAACCATCTGCGCCGTGCAGGCAGTCATCACTGTAAATAAACACAATTTTAAATTTTGTTTAAACAGCTGCAGCAGCAGCGTCGGCTGTAGCAACTGGATCAGGCGGACACAAGAAATGTCATAAATCCACCACACCGAGCCCTTGTAAGAAAACCACAACGCCTTGTAAGACTTCAAGCACTACAACGACAACCACAACGCCAAAACCGCACAAGACGACACAGCATTGCAAACATACGACGCCGAAACCGTGCGATCATACGACGCAGAAACCGTGCGATCATACAACGCAGAAACCATGCAAGCATACAACTCAGAAACCGTGCGATCATACGACGCAGAAACCATGCAAGCATACGACGCAGAAACCGTGCGATCATACAACGCAGAAACCATGCAAGCATACGACGCAGAAACCGTGCGATCATACAACGCAGAAACCATGCAAGCATACGACGCAGAAACCGTGCGATCATACAACGCAGAAACCATGCAAGCATACGACGCAGAAACCGTGCGATCATACGACGCAGAAACCATGCAAGCATACGACTCAGCATTGCAAACATACCACTACCGAAAAACCGGGTAAACCCTCTGATATACTGCAGGGCTTATTGGGCTTGAATTAAGCCTGATCGTGGACTTGATTGAAACTGCATTTCTTTTTCTATGTATTATTTTTGGTGTTTAAATTTTCTTTAATTTGATTACTTAAATTTGTTATTTCTATGTTTCAATCAAACATTCGTTAAATAAATAATTTTGGAATTTAAGCTTGGGTTTAAATATATTACCGATATAATAAATGCCTCCTATATTCCTTTATTTCTACTTTTTGTTATCTCAGCTGGTTCTTAATCTACTCCTTTCAGCCTGGTTTTTAATATCTATTTTTTTTAAACTAGCTCTTTAAATTAATTACATGTGCATGGTGGCCTGTTGATAAACAGCCCTGGGGGGTTTTAGCGATGATATCCCGGACATCAACCTGTGTGAGATTGAGATGGCCCTCAAACAACTTAAAAACAACAAGGCGCCGGGTGAGGACGGAATCACTTCAGAGCTTCTGAAAGCGGGCGGAACGCCGATACTGAAAGTCCTTCAGAGGCTCTTCAATTCCTTTCTCCTCGAGGGCTCAACGCCAGAGGCATGGAACAGGAGCGTGGTGGTACTATTCTTCAAAAAAGGTGATAACACCTTGCACCTTGAAGAACTACAGGCCCATCTCGCTCCTGAGCCATGTCTATAAGTTGTTTTCGAGGGTCATCACAAATCGTCTCGAACGCAGGTTTGATGACTTCCAGCCTCCCGAACAAGCCGGTTTCCGAAAAGCCTTTAGTACCTTAGACCATATTCATACGCTACGGCAGGTTGTACAAAAAACCGAGGAATATAACTTGCCGCTTTGTTTAGCGTTTGTGGACTATGAGAAAGCCTTTGATTCGATCGAGACCTGGGCTGTGCTACAGTATCTTCAGCGGTGCCACATAGACTATCGGTACATCGAAGTGTTGAAGTGTATATACAACAATGCCACCATGTCGGTCCGAGTACAAGATCAGAGCACGAAGGCTATTCCACTACAGAGAGGCGTGAGACAGGGAGATGTCATATCTCCGAAACTGTTCACTGCCGCGCTGAAAAAAGCCTTTAAGCTCTTGCAGTGGAAAGGATTCGGCATCAACATCAACGGCGAGTATATTACTCACCTTCGATTTACCGACGATATTGTAGTCTTGGCAGAATCGCTGGAAGACCTTAGCACTATGCTCGAAGACCTTAATCGAGTCTCCTAACAGGTGGGTCTTAAAATGAACATGGATAAAACGAAGATCATGTCGAATATCCATGTTGTGCCCACCCCCATTGGAGTTGGGGGCTCGACTCTCGAAGTTGTAGACGAATATGTCTATTTAGGACAAGTGGTCCGGTTAGGCAGGTCCAACTTCGAGAGAGAGGTCAATCGTCGAATCCAACTCGGTTGGGCAGCGTTCGGGAAACTTTGCGACGTCTTCTCGTCCAAAATACCTCAGTGGCTAAAATCGAAAGTCTTCGATATTTGTGTGTTACCAGTGATGACATACGGCACCGAGACGTGGCCTCTCACTGTGGGCCGCATTAAAAGACTCAAAGTCACTCAACGAGCCATGGAGCGGGCTATGCTCGGTGTTTCCCTACGAGATCGAATCGGAAATGAGGAGATCCGTAGGAGAACAAAGGTTACCGACATAGCCCATAGGATTGGCAAGTTGAAGTGGCAGTGGGCCGGGCACATAGCTCGTAGAACAGGTCATTGTGGAGATCCTTGGGGGAGGCCTATGTTCAGCAGTGGACTTCCTGTGGCTGATATGATGATGATGATGACTTTAGAAAATGTTCGAATCCTGTGTCGTACGTCGTAATCTTAGACTGAGTTCAAAGTGAATGATTAGTTTCATAGAGAATATTATTGATTTTTAGAAGTAGTAAACTTGTATCTTATATGTTGACATTCAACGTCCGAACATTCGAACTTCGTGTCGGAGCATAGAGTAAACCCCAAGCGCGGCTACTAACATGTTCCCGATGGTCGCGGATTCATACCCCCGGGCACTCCTTACTGACTTTTCGGAGTCATGTCTGTATTGGTAGTCAATCTTCACGCATTATACCGGTGAAGGAAAACATCGCGAGGAAACATGTGTAACAAACCGATTTATAACAATTTCTTTGGTATGTAAAGTCCGCCATCCCGCACTAGGCCAGCGGGGTAGCCCTTCTGAATCGTACTCTAGATTGTAGAGGAGGCTCCTGCCCTGCTATCGGACGTATATGGGCTAGTACAATACAATACAATTGAAAAAAAAAATAGATATTAAAATGTTTTATGAAATATTTCAAAAAATCTTGTAAGCCAAGAAACGTCGCAAGAACTTGATATTTATTATATAAATAATGAAGAAGCCTAAGAAACTACAATATATATGGCGAGCACAGTGAAAGATTACCGACGTGAGATGTTTATTTCTCTCCGGTTGATACAAAATATTGTCGTCCCATGTGGCTCTACCACACGTTATTCCAAGGTGAAATCACAGGATCTTTTGAAAACTACTTTCAAAGCGATATACTAATAAGTCTTTGAAGAATAATACTCCTATTGTCATTCCTATTGTTATGAAAATGTATGCGACTGTAAAACCAAATGTTGTCTGAAAAAAGAATGCTACACAAACATTATTTTTATTAAATAAAAATTCAACAATACGTATTTGTTTCAGATAATTTATTGCTTGCGTTATTAATGTAAATATGGCTGCACTCGTTATGTTTTTACCGTGGATATTTCTGTTTCTATATTCATTTTCTATGTATTATGTATATTATACAATGGATACTAGGATTTATTTTAATTAATTATTTGGTACTGGTCTTATACACACATAATATTAAGAAGGAAATCGCTGAATATAAGCTTGTAACAAATTTTGTTTATATTATATTTAGTTATGTTTAACTGATAAGTCAAGTATTTTTATTTTTAAAGTAATTAATAAACTTGTTTTAGTACTTCCGACAGATAGTGAAACCTTGAAAATTTGAAATAATCATTTCAATTTTTAATATACATATTACAACAGAATAATGTCTTCTATGCAAACAAATATTTTAGTAAACCTTTTATATTCCGTCACCACGTTCGTTAAATCATCGAAAAATGTTATTTAAGTACATCAAATGTATAAGTTTTCGGTGAGTATTTAAAGTTTTCAACAAATAGTTGGAAAAGACGCACTGGAACATCTGGTGCCTTTACTCATTCGAAACTAGGGCCTGCGGGTTTGAGATCAACAAATATTAGTTTTGGTGGTCTTGTGGAAACTTCGAGAAACAAGAATGTAAGAAAACATGAAAATAGGACTTTAATGACTTGTTTATTGTAAAAAAAATTGGCGTGGCAGTTTAGAAAATATACTTATTTCAATAAATGTATTATCTCAGATAAATGAGCAATCGGCTGGCATACGATAGCAAAAATCTACGCCCCCTATGATATTCATGATTAAACTTTAAGTATTAATGTTTATATAAATTAATTTAAGAATGTTTATAAAGTGGTAGAGACATGCTGTTATCAGTCATGACTCAACATGAATGGGCAGGCTCGGTCTCACAGGAGATCGAGGTGAAGTGACAGCTTTGCTGCCGCGTTTCATTCGGTGAGTGGGATTGTCAGATGTCCAGTATCGTTTTCCTCATCCGATCTTTTTTCCGTCCCTTTCCCCTACCGTTTTCAGGGGCAACACTTTTTTTTTATTTTTTATTCTGGCCCGGCATAATGGCCACATTGCACCTGATGGTGAGCGCAAATGCTGCCCAGGCAGAGTATCCATTGGCATCAGACGGAAATCTCATGCCAATAGATACAATTATGCCGGCCTGCTAAGATGCCTCTTCACACTACGGCGGAAGGACCCAGGATTATAGGAAGGAGGGAACACGTGAGACGGCAAACAATTCCACAGCCACTTCTATTATCCCAGCATTGTGGATCCTCACGTGCGGCATGGATCACCTACCAACAGGTAACCTGTTCTTTTTTATTGCATAGCTCCGGCAACGAGCAAACCAGATTCCTGATGAGTGATCACTGTCACCATGAACTGCCATAACGCTTGGATCATTTATTTATTGCCAGACTATCAAAGGAAGAGGGAAGCAGGAAGGAAAAAGGATATTAGTCATTCGGCAATCTCACTCACCGAACGAACTACACGTCGATCTCCTATGAGACAGTAGTACCACCTAGGAAGAGCCTGCCCATTCAAACTGAGTCATGTTTGAAAACACCGTGGTTCTACCATTTTTTGTTTGCTCGTTTCCGGATCTATTGTGTACGAAAAAAGTGGATTACCAACGTTAGAATGGTTATATTGAATGAAAGGAAGATATGGATAAAAAATATTTGGTCTAACAAACTAAATTTCTATCTATTGAAACATACCAGTTAAATCCAGTTTATAACAAAAGGCGCATTTGTTATTGTTTACAGGTAAAACTAACGTATAAAAAAATATCTACATAAATCATCCCCATAGCCTTTATTTATTGTGAGGCAGCCAATTGTGGCAATATTTGTTATAATAATGCTAATAAATGTGGGTATAAAACGAAGCATTGATTGCTAATTGATTACTTTCTAACTCAGTTGCAACTGTTGCAGACAATATGAGATTTTTAACTTTCTGCGTTCTGCTGCATGTGGTGAGTATTTTTTTTTTATTATATGGTCTAACTCCTCTCAATTGTACTCTCGATTGCAGAGCACCCCCCTACCGTGTGGTAAGAATATGCGCTTATAAAACAACAATAAAATAGCCTTAGAATTGTTTCTATATACTGGTTTAATATCATTTTTAAATTTTCGCTCGTTTTACATCGAGTATTACATATTATAATATCGTAATATTTTACAGGTATGCTACTGCTACGCGTTGCCTGATGGTGGTGAGTAAATCTAAACATATGAAATTATATTTTTAAGTATCATATAATTTTACCCAAAGAATAGTATCAGACAATTTCAAAAACATTACACATCTGTAACACGATTGATTGCAATAAGCACTTATTTTTATTCACTTAATTTATTTATGTACATTACATAAAATGTAATAATAAATATACCCTGCCTGCCTCGACTGCCTCGGTGGCGTAGTTGTACTAAGGTACGGTTACAAAGCTGAGGTCTCGGGTTCGAATCCCGGGTTGGGCAAAGTGATATTGGATTTTTCTATTCACTATCAGCCCAGAGTCAGGAATTTGTGCCCGATCTCGCCGAGGCTCGCCACCTATCACATTGTGGGACGGAACATACAAGGCGAAATGTGGGTGTCCTGGCACCTCTGCCTACCCCTTCTGGGATATAGGTGTGAGTTTATGTATGTATGTATTAAACATACCCAACAGTCACATACATACTCTTGACTCCACACTACTACTACGAGAGACTTTCCGGTCTCACTAATATTCAAACCCAAAATAAATACCTATGGAACACACAAATATTTGTCTCGGTGCGTGTCTAAAACGCGCGGCCTATCTTTTCACAGCCGGTGTCTAACCATCTGCGCCGTGCAGGCAGTCATCACTGTAAATAAACACAATTTTAAATTTTGTTTAAACAGCTGCAGCAGCAGCGTCGGCTGTAGCAACTGGATCAGGCGGACACAAGAAATGTCATAAATCCACCACACCGAGCCCTTGTAAGAAAACCACAACGCCTTGTAAGACTTCAAGCACTACAACGACAACCACAACGCCAAAACCGCACAAGACGACACAGCATTGCAAACATACGACGCCGAAACCTTGCGATCATACGACGCAGAAACCGTGCGATCATACAACGCAGAAACCATGCAAGCATACAACTCAGAAACCGTGCGATCATACGACGCAGAAACCATGCAAGCATACGACGCAGAAACCGTGCGATCATACAACGCAGAAACCATGCAAGCATACGACGCAGAAACCGTGCGATCATACAACGCAGAAACCATGCAAGCATACGACGCAGAAACCGTGCGATCATACAACGCAGAAACCATGCAAGCATACGACGCAGAAACCGTGCGATCATACGACGCAGAAACCATGCAAGCATACGACTCAGCATTGCAAACATACCACTACCGAAAAACCGGGTAAACCCTCTGATATACTGCAGGGCTTATTGGGCTTGAATTAAGCCTGATCGTGGACTTGATTGAAACTGCATTTCTTTTTCTATGTATTATTTTTGGTTTTTAAATTTTCTTTAATTCGATTACTTAAATTTGTTATTTCTATGTTTCAATCAAACATTCGTTAAATAAATAATTTTGGAATTTAAGCTTGGGTTTAAATATATTACCGATATAATAAATGCCTCCTATATTCCTTTATTTCTACCTTTTGTTATCTCAGCTGGTTCTTAATCTACTCCTTTCAGCCTGGTTTTTAATATCTATTTTTTTTAAACTAGCTCTTTAAATTAATTACATGTGCGTGGTGGCCTGTTGATAAACAGCCTTGGGAGGTTTTAGCGATGATATCCCGGACATCAGCCTGTGTGAGATTGAGATGGCCCTCAAACAACTTAAAAACAACAAGGCGCCGGGTAAGGACGGAGTCACTTCAGAGCTTCTGAAAGCGGGCGGAACGCCGATACTGAAAGTCCTTCAGAGGCTCTTCAATTCCGTTCTCGTCGAGGGCTCAACGCCAGAGGCATGGAGCAGGAGCGTGGTGGTACTATTCTTCAAAAAAGGTGATAACACCTTGCACCTTGAAGAACTACAGGCTCATCTCGCTCCTGAGCCATGTCTATAAGTTGTTTTCGAGGGTCATCACAAATCGTCTCGAACGCAGGTTTGATGACTTCCAGCCTCCCGAACAAGCCGGTTTCCGAAAAGCCTTTAATACCATAGACCATATTCATACGCTACGGCAGGTTAAACAAAAAACCGAGGAATATAACTTGCCGCTTTGTTTAGCGTTTGTGGACTATGAGAAAGCCTTTGATTCGATCGAGACCTGGGCTGTGCTACAGTCTCTTCAGCGGTGCCACATAGACTATCGGTACATCGAAATGTTGAAGTGTATATGTTATGGGCCAAGTGATTATTCGGGCATTATTCATAATGCCCGGGCAATATGAATAATGCCCAATAAGAGCAGGCAATGTGATTATAACCAATACATTTATCACATTGCCTGGGTATTATGAATAATGCCTAGTGCCTATTGGGCAGAGTGATGTAAAGCGAATCGAAATCAAAACAATGAGCCGAAGTGGCGTCTTGTGGCTATTGCAAGGTCACGCACTTCCCCTGGTACCACTCCCATGAAAAGGTAACGCACCATTCCCGAGAAATATCAATTATAGTAACCTAACCTCAAAACACTTGTTGTCAATACAAATTTGCTTCTGCAACGTCTCCGGCGCTACGGGAAGTTCAGCCCCTTCGCCCTTGCGTAACAAAAGATAGGCACCCATGCTTACCTCCGCAGCTTCGGCTTGCTGCTGCAGCCTCAGCCGCTACGGCTCGCACGGTTGCCTATCCTTCGTTACAGCGGGCGGGGGCTACTCTCCCTCCGCGCCTCTGGCCATTTATATACACTCTAGGGTCGGTAGTCAAAAGACTACGTGAAGTCGGGGTGTCCCGAATCGGTTTTGGGGCACAGTCGACCTAACTGAACCATAAAGTGGGTATACTAATTTCCTTCTGTGCCCCAAGCAGGAACATTTGGCTCTATAGTATAGTAATCGTAATAGTAAAATTTTGTATGGGGCATTTGAACAGCGCCATTGTGAGCGTATTTGGAACTAAATTATGGCGGCGGGAAACGTTTACGACACTATAGTATGGTAATCGTATAGTCTAGCGATAGTTTAACTATACAAATGTGTAAAAAAATGGTAGCACGAATAATTTTTGACGTATAGTATCGTTGTAGTAATAGTATAGTAATCGTTGTCACGATGCTATTACTATACAATACTTCAAAATGTTCCTGCTTGGGGTACTGAAGATAATGTTTCGGACGTAAAAAAACAACTTAACATAAGCAGATCAATTTAATCTTTCTAATTTATGGGTCTATCGCAGACGTGACAATGCACCACGTTAAAATTTGCCCTATTAATCACATTGCCCGATCATCATGTAGCCATATTCATAATGCCCGGGCAATGTAATAAATAGGTGATTTTAGATTGTAATTAATCACTTGATCCGATATGTCTGGGCATTATTTATACTGCCCGGGCATTATGAATACTGCTCGCATTAATCACTTGGCCCATAACATATATACAACAACGCCACCATGTCGGTCCGAGTACAAGATCAGAACACGAAGGCTATTCCACTACAGAGAGGCGTGAGACAGGGAGATGTCATATCTCCGAAACTGTTCACTGCCGCGCTGAAAAACGCCTTTAAGCTCTTGCAGTGGAAAGGATTCGGCTTCAACATCAACGGCGAGTATATTACTCACCTTTGATTTGCTGACGATAGTGTAGTCTTGGTAGAATCGCTGGAAGACCTTAGCACTATGTTCGACCTTAATCGAGTTTCCCAATAGGTGGGTCTTAAAATGAACATGGACAAAACAAAGATCATGTCGAATATCCATGTTGTGTCCACCCCCATTGGAGTTTGGGGCTCGACTCTCGAAGTTGTAGACGAATATGTCTATGTAGGACAAGTGGTCCGGTTAGGCAGGTCCAACTTCGAGAGAGAGGTCAATCGTCGAATCCAACTCGGTTGGGCAGCGTTCGGGAAACTTCGCGACGTCTTCTCGTCCAAAATACCTCAGTGCCTAAAATCGAAAGTCTTCGATAGTTGTGTGTTACCAGTGATGACATACGGCACCGAGACGTGGCCCCTCACTGTGGGCCGCATTAAAAGACTCAAAGTCACTCAACGAGCCATGGAGCGGGCTATGCTCGGTGTTTCCCTACGAGATCGAATCGGAAATGAGGAGATCCGTAGGAGAACCAAGGTTACCGACATAGCCCATAGGATTGGCAAGTTGAAGGGGCAGTGGGCCGGGCACATAGCTCGTAGAACAGGTCATTGTGGAGATCCTTGGGGGAGGCCTATGTTCAGCAGTGGACTTCCTGTGGCTGATATGATGATGATGATGACTTTAGAAAATGTTCGAATCCTGTGTCGTACGTCGTAATCTAAGACTGAGTTCGAAGTGAATGATTAGTTTCATAGAGAATACTATTGATTTTTAGAAGTAGTAAATTTGTATCTTATATGTTGACATTCAACGTCCGAACATTCGAACTTCGTGTCGGAGCATAGAGTAAACCCCAAGCGCGGCTACTAACATGTTCCCGATGATCGCGGATTCATACCCCCGGGCACACCACACTGACTTTTCGGAGTCATGTGTGTATTGGTAGTCAATCTTCACGCATTATACCGGTGAAGGAAAACATCGCGAGGAAACAAGTGTAACAAAGCGATTTATAACAATTTCTTTGGTATGTAAACTCCGCCATCCCGCACTAGGCCAGCGGGGTAGCCCTTCTGAATCGTACTCTAGATTGTAGAGGAGGCTCCTGCCCTGCTATCGGACGTATATGGGCTAGTACAATACAATACAATTGAAAAAAAAATAGATATTAAAATGTTTTATGAAATATTTCAAAAATCTTGTAAGCCTAGAAACGTTGCAAGAACTTGATATTTATTATATAAGTAATGAAGAAGCCAAAGAAACTACAATATATATGGCGAGCGCAGTGAAAGATTACCGACGTGAGATGTTTATTTCTCGCCGGTTGATACAAAATGCCTGCCCGGTCGCTCACATATCCATAAACAGAATTGACCGAGACATAACTAGTTCAACCTATTTAATTTCTTCTTTCCCCACAGCTCAAACTCTTCAATTCACATGTTTATATTCTTACTCTATAATCACACAAATTAA
The DNA here is from genome assembly GCA_023078785.2 of Hyles euphorbiae. Classification (NCBI taxonomy): domain Eukaryota; kingdom Metazoa; phylum Arthropoda; class Insecta; order Lepidoptera; family Sphingidae; genus Hyles; species Hyles euphorbiae. Next base: position 14,700,033 of record CM041051.1, read on the forward strand.
TGTGGCAATAGTATCTTTCGGGACAATATCAAAGATTGATAAGAAATTCCTCAGTATAATAATCTTTAATTATTTTAGTTCGTCTTCAAATCTTCGTACGTATCTTTATACGTCTTACTTTGTGCGTCCTCCGCATCATTAACCTTCTTCTACACTGGAACATCTTAATCATTCATTCTTTAACTCTTTCTACCTTTAGTTATTTTATTCGTCATCTCTTTTACACAACACGTTCCATATCAGTCATTGGTCTTACCTTTAATTCTATTCACCTTTAATCATATTCCAATACTACATGAATCCCGGCGTCGGGCAAAGTGATATGGGATTTTTCTTTTTTTTATCAGCCTGGAGTTAGGGATTTGTGCCCGATATGACGATAGGCTCGCCCCCTATCACGTCTGAGACGGAAAATACAAGGCGAAACGTGGGTGTCCGGGTTGCACCTCTGCCTAACTCTTCCGCGAAAAAAGCGTGAGTTAATGTATGTGTGTAGGTTAATTCTAAATTTATGTAAAGCCAACGAACTCTGCAAGTAAATAAATTAATTGGTCCGCAACTTAATTGGCAGAGGAACGCCATGTTTGTACAGTATTGCGGCGAAATCAAACCGATTTATTGAAATTAGCCTAATCAGCCTAAAATATTAGTAAAAAAATTATTCCTTTAGCTATTTGATTTTGGACTTTGAAGCGGATATTAGGTTTCAGTAACAGGTATTAGAGTAAAGGTGTTTATCATAATTATGTTTGTGATTTTAGAGCTGTTTAGGTTTATGGGAAATTTAAATAATTGAAATCTCAACATCTATAGTAGTGTGTAATGGCCTTCTTTAGTAAAACCATGTTGTATCTGCTTCACCAATAACAGAAGATTCCAATTATTAGATATGATTAGCTATTTCTTAATTTAAAAATGTTAAAATTAAACCAAATACCATCAAAAACACAACTTCTAAAATAAGTAAGTCTCGCAACTCAGTTCTTCCGTCGTAAAAAGTCGTGAGATCCATGTAAACCTCGTCGGTTAATTAATTTAGTCCCTACTTAAGGGACTGCGTCTTATGAGGTGTCTTAATTTATAACGTAACTAGCGGCCCGGCCCAGCTTCGCCCGGGTACAAATAGATTTCTGTAAAATAATAGGTACGTATTATACATATAAACCTTCCTCTTGAATCACTATCTATTTAAAAAAACCGCATCAAAATCCGTTGCGTAGTTTTAAAGATTTAAGCATACAAAGGGATATAGGGACATAGGGACAGAGAAAGCGACTTTGTTTTATACTATGTAGTGATTAGCTAATTCAACAACATAATATAGTGACTAAATCCATATTAAAATACTTTTATGTTTTTAATAAAATAGATTCACTTTTACTTGTAGATTATACATTCACACGTAGATTGATTCATTAACTGCAAATATAACTTTGTAATTCTATATATGGGATTTATGCGGTTAGTGTATCCATAAACTGGACCGAAATTGATAAATATTTTAGTTTTACCTTGATAATAATAATAATACGGAAAGCGCAGCGTAGGACGTCCACCCACAAGATGTTCCGACGACCTGGTAAAGGTCGCGGGACGTCGCTGGATGCAGGCTGCCTCCAACAGGTCTCTGTGGAAATCATTGGGGGAGGCCTATGTTCAGCAGTGGACTTCCTTTGGCTGATGGATGGATGATGGATGATAATACTAAACACTAATAGTATTCCAAATGTGAAGCTTCGATGTCTGCTAGAAGTGCCTTAGTTTTGATGATCGGTCAGTCAGTGAAATTAAGTAACTTTTGCTAGTTATAATTCTTAAACTACTGGTTCAAATTGAGTGATGTTTAAAATATACCGTGTTTATACAATGCATGCTTGGTTACTAAAAATGCAGGCGTCTTGTTTTATCGAAAATGGCCGGAACTTCTTCGAGAAAAGGATGTTACGGTCGTGCCGCTTTTTTGCTTGACTCGGTGGGGGCACTGCTGTGGCCCCAGACCCGCGATAAAATTCGTAAAAAATAGTTTTATTTCAATACTACTACATATTTCTTATTAGGGGTAAATTTATTTATAACTTGGAAGACGCAGTTACCTTTCAATCAAAATTGGTTCGTTGCGTGCGTGCGTTCTTGCACCCTATTCATAATTTGGAAATTTCTAAAACTGGGACATCTTGTATAAGGAACAAGCTGTCTTTGAATAGATTTTGATGATGTCTTTATACATATTATTGTTGGTTATTTAAGCAATCTACATTAACTGTGCTGTAAATATTTTTGCCTGTATTACGAGTATGAGCATTTAGAAGTATATTCTCAGGAAGTCCTTTGCAAAACAAAGACTTCGCCTAAAGATCTCCACATCAAGTGATATCCTGCAATCTTAACCAGGTCGTCCGTCCACAATGTCTTACTTTTTGTAATTAGTTTACTATTATTTAATTCATCGTGTTGATGCTTCGTTTTGGGAAGTCCATTGCTGAATAAAACCCTCTCTCTCAACCTTCTACATTAACTATTGGAGCCAGTCTAGACTAGCATATTTAACAATTTATTTTCCAGTTGGTTTGCTCATTTCTCAAACACACATCTCTAACTAAAATACTAAAATTCAGCCAAATTATTCAGCCTAATAAAATTAATATTGCTCAGTCGATACAAACCAATGGTTTGAGTTAGCAAGTAAAACATACCTCGGCAAATAACTCGGTTCGCAAAAAACTTTGTTGAGGTGACGAGGCAGCGACCTTCTGTTTGTGTTGTGGCCGTTTCATGATTCGCTGAACATTGACTTGTTTTGCTTATGACAACGCTTGGCCTACTTTAGCTTTCCAACTATTTATGGCTGGATGAATTTTGCGGATAGTTTTGTTTCTTTGCCATATTTCGAAATATTTTTTCGTTTCGCTGTTATTTTCGTTTGAATTATTAGATTTACAGAAGCAGATAAGGTAAAAAGTGTTAAACAATGTATTTTTTTTGTCACAGCTATCATAGTATTAAAAATATAAAGTAATTATAATTATAAAGTGCGTGGTGGCCTGTTGGTAAACGGACTAGACGCGACTGCCAACATGTTCACGGTGGTCGCGGGTTCGAATCCCAGGGCACACCTTTGACTTTTCGGAGTCATGTGTGTATTGATAGTCAATCACCACGCACTAAAACGATGAAGGAAAACATCGTGAGGAAACCTGCATACCATAGCGATTTATAAAATTCTATGGTATGTAAGTCCACTAACCCGCACTAGGCCAGCGTGGTGGACTATATGGCCTAACCACTCTCAATCGGTAGTCGATTGTAGAGTAGGCCCGTGCCCTGCAGTGGGACGTATATGGGCTGATACAGATACAGATCATAGTATTACTTCATTATTTCGATGATTTTCTTTGTCACTAAAAGAAGTTGTTTTTTGTAACTTTGGTTGAAAGTTATGGTCGCCTCGGCATTCACTGAAATAAAAAGAAGCTGATTAACTAATACTAGTGTTGCTGCCGTGTTTCCTTCCGTGAGTGAGATCGTTAGATGCCCTATAGCCCTTACCTATTCCCATCTTTTTTCCTTCCCGGTCCTCTTTCAATTTATTGGTTCGGCAACAAATCTATAATCCAAGCGTTAAGGATATTCATAGGCGGCAGTGCCCACTTATCAGCAGGAGACCTCTTTACTCGATTTCCGCAATAGTGTAAAAAAACTATTAATTATTTCAAAAACATTAATCTTTTAAATGTATTAAATCATCGTATGAAATAATAATACAATCATTCCTGTGAAAAAGATTTCCATCTCTCTAACGCAATGAATCGTACTCCAATCATTTTAATGAGAAGTTGCAACTGAATTCAGCAAAAGGCATACGTATTGTGTGAAAGACCTTTTAATATATTTTTTACTTTCACAGTCAGTATCGTGTCGTAGTTTGAACAAGATTATTAAAAAATAATATAAATTGAATATGCGGACTTACCCAAACGAATTAATTGTTAAATTTTATATCAATTCAATTCATTTCATATACAATTTATATTTTTTTTAAATATATAAATTAATATTTAAAAAATAATATAAATTGAATATGCGGATGATATAAATTATATTTTTAAAGAGGCCTCGCAATCATCGCTGCCACGCAGTTGTGCTACGGTATGATTACAAAATTGTGGTCTCGGGTTCGAATCCCGGATCGGGCAAAGTACATACATAATCGTCACGCCTGTATCCCATAAGGGTAGGCAGAGACCATAGAACGCCACTTTGTTCGATGGTAAATCCATAGATCTTGCTAAAATAATAATTTAAACCCTTACGTGCCATAGCGTCTTTAACAACAAAGAGCTGTACGTAATTATTATTGGAAGAATTATGTATTTACTACCCAAAGACGACGACAGGAAAAATTATTTCGTCACTTTTTTTGCATAAATAGTTGCATTGTTTCTGCCGTCATTAAAACTACAACCCGGCTTCGTTTTGGGTAGCAGTCTTGATACACTTGTATCTGTACAAAAAATATTTTCTTTTCCATGTAGTTTTTAAATCACATCATATTTTTTGTTTTCTTTTCTTCTTCAATTCATTTAATAATATATTGTATCTGTACTATCGTACCTGTTTTCTTTATTTCCCGTACATAATTATGTGTACACAGCTGAGTGCAAGCTCGTCGTTGGTGCGTGAATTCCTGATATTTCGCATCATTACTCCCTGTCAGGGGATTTTTGCTCATTTCTCGTGGCTTTAGTACCTGTACACGTAGAAAATATAATGTAAATACAATATGCTGGGGTTTGATACGACGGAGAGTCGAAATAGTAATTTTTGTTTGTGAATTTATTTTAAGTTCGAATTTTTTTATATGTTGGTTATATTTACTAAAGAAGAAAGTGGATTTTTTTAAATTTATACTGGGACAAAAAAATAACAAGGGTTGTATAATTGCGATATAAAAAAAAAAACTACTGCATCTAATTTTTTATGTATATTTCGGAATTATCGCGTGATTAATTTGGCTAGACTGTAAGCTTATTATAACTAGAATTCTAGGTATCCAGTCTTAATTTTCCTTTGTCTAGATAATTTCAAAAGGCACCTTGTTAAGCACTTCTGGGAATAGGGATTAGTTGGAAAGTTAAAGAGAAATGAGGCGTTTATTTTAAAAAATATTTATTTTATAAATTTTGCATTTTTCAACATTAAAAACTGAAAAATTTAAAACTATTCTCAGGTTCTTGCTGTATTTGTTTTCTCTTTTTATTGGCGGTTTATACATAAAGGAAAGTCACATCACACAAAAAATATTTCAAATAATCATTTCTCACTTTAGTAAACACTGTAAATAATTTTCCAGATCACCTCCAGTCATTCATGTTAACAGGTAGAAAAATTATCGCTTTTAGTTGCGTTTTTTTGTTGAATTGTGTCAGAATTCAATAAAAGTACCTACCGCATGGCTTCGTTTACAATCGCACTCTGGATACAATTCCATTATAAAATACTCTCAATTTGGACAGCACAACACATTCCAACAACTATATTCATCATTATTCTTACCGAAAGAGAAAAACATAGAACAATGTAAGTTATAGTATATTTATTTCAAATAAATCAATAAATTATAATATATTTATTTAACATAATTAAATAAATAAAAATAAATAAATTATCCAATAAAATTCACACGAACATTCACGCAATAAACATGAGGTTTTCAAAGCTGTCATTCCCAAGGTACCCGCATCGGGGTAATCCGACACAGAATTGACTGGTAGCCCCGAGCGGTCCGCCAACTTCAAGATATGCTTGTAGCACGTGACTTGACATTATCTCGCTAGTCCCATAGGGGTCAAGTCTACCCAATATGCTGTCTTGAGGGTTATGATATGTTGAAAGACGAACTCATGTGTTGTTGGTGATTTCGGTGTCAATCTCATGAAATAGTCTTGCGGTTAAAATAACATTATTAATTCGCGATTCGCATTTTATCAATTGAAAATAGCCAGTCTCTTTAACTTCAAGAAATGCTTGAAGCTTGTGACTTGGAATTTTCTCGCTAATCCTGTAGGGGTCAAGTCTACCCGAGATGCTGTCGTGACATGTTGAAAGACGCAGATGAGCAGTTTGTGATTTTGGAGTAAATCTCTTGGAATAGTCTGCCCGGTTAAATATCGTTAATGCCTAAATCAATGCCACCAGCATCGATTCACAATTTATCTATTGGTTCTATCTGGTTCTCCTATTTCATAATATTATACCTATAGCCTATAGAGTGTCAAGTGCATTCGATATGCTGTCGAGAGGATCATGACATGTTAAAAGATAACCATGTACATTCTGTGACTGGAGTTAATCGTCAGATAAATTCCGAAGTAACGGTTTTGTTCATCAGTCAGTTATCAATGTTCACTTCTGTGGATAATTCAACAAAAAAAAAAATATCTGGAAGACATCTTTTAGTTATCCTCAAAACATAACATAACATAACATAACTAAGCCCTAATCCTCTCAATCCTAGTAAACTTGCCTCCAGAAATGACAATATATGCTAATTTGAACAAACAGACCCAATTAAGCGCAAAACAACAATTCCTTAAACAGCCAACAAACTGAATTATTCCAAAGATATTAAAATTGACGTAATAAAGTTTCCGAGTTCACGTTTACGACTATAAGGAATGGATTCCGCCCCGCTCTGCAATAGGCTGATACGAACGCGAAGGGGATTGCTTTGTATCAACTAATTTCTTATTTAAGCCTTTGTACCAAGTTTCTCGAAGTGAGGAGTCAATGACATCGTTTTCAAAGGAAATTCGAATTTATATTAACGAGACGTTTAATGGTGTTTAAATATCTGAACCGAGCCGTTTGGAAGTAATGTGTGTTATCCGATGATTTGGTTCGGAATGTTTTGATTTGAGAAATACGTGATAGAGGGTTTTCGGTTTATAGCTTACGCATTAGAGGAATACAGGGCTATATATATTTAATTTTCTCACGTAATACAAAAGTGTAAATGCACTATCGTGTTCTGGTTTGAAGGATATTTTAGCCAGACTACTGAATATCATGAGATTTAAAATAATTTATGTCTTAGGATGGCAAGCGCAGTGTCATGCTAAGTATTGCTTTAGCGTATTGCGGTGTATGTATTCATGGTGTTGTTTGGTTACGCTTCTGTCCATGAGCGGTTCCGTTGCTTACCGTAAGGCGAGTGGTATGCTCATTACATCAGTAATCTCTATCTGTATGAGCCCATATACACCCCACTGCAGGGCACGGGCCTCCTCTACAATCAAGAGTACTATTAGAGGTGGTTAGGCCATATAGTCCATTACACAAGCCTTGTGCGGGCAAAAAAAAACACTAAAATCGCAATTAAAAAATATGGACATTTCAAAGTGACGGACCACACTGCTTCATATAATTCCGAGACACTCTGTAAAACATAAGTCATTTAATGTAACTTGCAAAGTCACTAAGCGTAAGGATTGAGGTTAGATAGAAGAAGAATGCCTAGATATAGGCGTACCAGAATCTCATGGCATAAAATTAAAAACAAACATAATGATTTTTGTGTGATAATAATTAATTACAATTATTGAAAGTATCAAAATATGTTCATCCAATTACCCCAGTGCTGCAATGCGTAAATTCAAATTTCCCAAAATCCCATCAGATTTTGGTAGACCTATATTCATTGTTATCCCAAAGAGCAACATGCAAAGATAAAAATTAATATGACGTTTTTTATCATAAACATACTTATGCCTAGAACTAAACAAACACAATTCTGTTGAGTTCTGAAAGTATCTGCTTTAACTCGGAATTTTTATCTTTCATAGTAATTTTCAAGCTGGGAAACCCAGCATAGTTTCTGTGAGAGAATCTAGAAATATTTCGCTAGAAGTGAGAAAGTGGAGAAATAACTTATGAGATTGAAAACATATTTTGAATTGTTTTTATAGTTGAGTCTTCTTTGTACGTCCTTTTATATGTTAACGAAGTGTTAAGTTGGAAGTTTGTTAAAATATTATTAAATTTTTTATACCATTTTACGATATGTATAAGTATATTACTTAAAATACAAATCATGCAACTATAATAAATTATATTTCCACGACTGCCAGTTAACCTTTAGTACATGGCATGTGATGAATATGCAAAATTTCTGGTCAATCCGACGTTTTCGAATGCTCGGAAATCGACTTTAAAGATTACTTCGCATACATGATTATAGGCGAAACTAATAAAAGCGTTTTAATTTTTTTTATTGCAATGAATGGCGAGACGAGCATGCCGTTCGCCTAATGTAGCAAAACCGAACAACACCTCGATTTACAAAGCAATGCGCTCGCTACCCTTAGACATAGGATGTTAAGTCCTGTAGTTATAATGGCTACAATATCCTTCAAACTGAAACACAGAAGTGCATTTACACTGCTATTTTACCGAAGAAATAGACATTACGGTGGTGCCTACCTAGGCAGCCACTCACATACGAGAGACTTACCACTAGTTTACTTTTTGGTGAGAATTCTATAGTGCAAATAAAGAATATAGTATAAACTGAGCAATCATAAAAGCAACATACTAACTGTAAAATGTGGTGATATTCTTTGTGTAGGTTATTAGTGCCGCGGGGACGTCTCGGATCAGCGGCGGGCGGGAATCTTGTTACGAGTCAATATTTTACGTGGGCGCTCCCGCCGACCCGGGTGCGTTCTGGTTAGTACCAGTCACTTTCATACTTTCATAGAGTCATAGCTTTGTGTAGAACTACTCGAAGAGGCTGTTGCTGTAAGAACATCATTCATCATTATTTATAAACGAGTGCGTCAGAATGTGGTAAGTAAAGAGGTGTTTTAATAGTATCTTTATAGTTGTTGTCAGTCATGAATGTGCCTCCGTTGTTCGAGCGATATCACTGTCTCATAGAAGGATGAAGTGAAATGACAAAGATTTTTGATTGATTTCGTTGCGTTAGCCCGCAAAACAATGCTTGCTACTGTTGATCCTGGCTTACAGCAGTTACAGTGGTCGGTATGAGGGCGGGACAGTCTTTTAATACACAGATTTCGCGGAAGTACTAATAGTTGTCTCTCGATTAACTGCTTTTTATTACTGAAAGTGTCTATGAGAATTCACAGTCGCGAGTTTTTTTTAACAAACGTTGTTGCTGAATAAAAAAAAAGAAAAACGCTTCTTTGTAGAAAATACACCAATAAAAGTATTAATTCGCGGGTACAAAGTGGCAACTACCGTGCCAAAGGTGAATGATAGCGGCGACGGGTTTAATATTATTTTGTTTTAACAAATCAACGGGAGCATCACGCTCGCCTGCCTAACATCTCTGTATCGCAATACTCTTTTATATTTTCACACGTTCACGTCGTTTCAAGGTAAATAATATTTCTTTTATATATAAACGATTGGAAGGACGTTTTGTGATGAGTTAGGCTGTTATGTAATGAGTAAATATACTATAAAAACTAAGTATAGGCCCTTCAGTACCTTTAGAGATTAAAAAATATGACCGTTAAAATCGCGGTAAAATAAATATTAAATTAACTTAATTTAATAGGTTTCGTCTAAATGGTGATAAAAAATATTATCTTCATCATTTTTAAACTTTGTCATAAAAAAGCAGTAATTTTCAAAATCGCTGCGAAAATGACTTATTTCAGTAACGCTCCACTATAGAAGTACTGGAGCTCGCGAACCATTTACGTCGGAACTCTTTACGCGGTTTCCGCCTTGTCCATATATTTAAGTCAATGATATATACGAAAAGGTTTGGTCATCAAGTTATTTGAATTTGTTGTGAGCTTTTACAACAACACATGAATTACAAAGCAATGTTTGACATTCCACTGTATTATCTTATTATATAATATTATATAGATAAAATAACCTATTTTTATATGCGGTAATATCTTTTTTTTTTATTCAATATGGCATCATCGGAGTAATATTTATAATCTACAAGTGCGTGGTGGCCTGTTGGTAAACGGACTAGACGCGGCTGCCAACATGTTCACGGTGGTCGCGGGTTCAAATCCCAGGGCACACCTCTGACTTTTCGGAGTCATGTGTGTATTGACAGTCAATCACCACGCACTAAAACGGTGAAGGAAAACATCGTGAGGAAACCTGCATACCATAGCGATTTATAAGAATTTCTATGGTATGTAAGTCCGCCAACCCGCACTAGGCCAGCGTGGTGGACTATATGGCCTAACCACTCTCAATCGTACTTTCGATTGTAGAGTAGGCCCGTGCCCTGCAGTGGGACGTATATGGGCTGATACAACAAGATAATACATGTAAGATAATTGTTTAATTTAATATATTCAAAAATATAATTTAATATACAAAACAAGGGGGTCAACACTTTTAGATCTATGGTTATAATATTATTGGGTCATATTTCTTTGGTTGTGATCTGTGTGTCTTGGGTAGATTTTCCATAATAAAGTATGCACAATTATTTACGTCGCGGTAATTAATTACAACCAGAATATTGAAATACAATATAATTGTAAATATTACATAATAACGTTTTTGTCCTTAGGTCACTTATTATCGATTTAAAGTTGGTACAGATGTGTCGGAGGTGTCTAAAATAAATCTTGCTATAAATTTAATGCTTGTTTCGTTCAAACGGAACAGATAATTTATGACGTAATAAATTCTCTCCACTTTTCAGGAGGTATACATTTTAAATTTATCAATAAAGACTGTCACATCGCCGGTAAGGTGACTTATAAACAATAGCTCCATAGTTTAACCAAACTTCGTTAATTTCTTTATATATTACTAAAGTCGTAATTAATGAAGTGACATTTTTTATGTAGGGTTTTACAAGATTTTAATAAATATATCTCTCTTCAGACATCAGACATCATCAATAGATCAGTGTACTATAACAAAAAGCCAAATAAATAAAAATTACAAATAATCTTAATACATTATAGATAAACAAACAAACATTTATAATATATTGCCGATAAACATAATTAGAGGAAACATCATAATCTCGAAACCGAACAGTTAACTTAATTCAACATTGTAATCATTTAATTATCCAACTTATCAGTGTTTCAACTTCAATCTCCTTAACCAGGTAACTATAATCTAATTTAAAATAACCGGAATCATTTCGAAACAACATTCAGACGGATCACATAAGCTTATCCACGGCGAGTTATTGATTTTCATGGGAATACCGGTGTACGCCAGCATATAATTTTCTACTGCGCTATTCTCAACTATTTTATTGCCGGAATTCGCTAATATGAATAATGGTGCAAGTGTTTCGAGTTTGCTGTTGTGTTGGTTTTTGTTCAAGTTATTTGGATGGAACATTAGGATTTTTCGTGATTGGAAAATGGGAAATTTTGGAAAGTGGGTATGAGAGTAAAATAGGGCAGCAATAATAAACAGAAATAACAAGCTTAAAATAATAAATACTGGTGATAGTTCTCTCATATGTAAGAGGCTGCCTGGGTGGGTACCACCGCAATGTCTATTTCTCCCGTCAAACAGCAGTTTGACGGGAGAAATAGACAATTTGTTGTTGTGTTTCGGATTGAAGGACAGTGTAGCCAGAGTAGTAGTACTGGACATATTGAGACTTAACATCTTTTGTCTAAGGATGGTGAGCGCAGTGAAATGCCAAGCATTGCTTTGTAATTCGAGGTGTTGTTTGATTTTACTACTGTTCATGAGCGGTCGCATCGCTTACCATCAGGCGAACGGCACGCTCGTCGCGCCATTCAATGCCATAAAAAAAAGCCTGCAGTATTTTGGGCTATTTTGCGCCAGGACCGATGTCGGGTGGTTTATTTGATATTTTGTTTAGATATTTTTATTGTAAACTCTATAAATACATATGTATTTGTTTTTAGTTTTAAGATTATATAAGTTTTTATATTTTATAATTGATCCCTATGAAATATAAATAATAATAATAAAAACTTAAAATAATGCCTATTTATTTTATGATTGTTATTTAATGAAAGTAAAATTAGGGCAGTAGAGATGAGATCGTTAAGGGGAATGTGTGGTGTAAGTTTGTGTGACAGAGTGCGAAATAGCGTGGTGATGGAAACTTGTGGAGTGAAAGAGGATGTAGTGACGAGAATTGAGAAAGGAATGTTACGATGGTTTGGTCATGTAGAGAGGATGGATGAAAGGAGAATTACGAAAGAAATACATAATGCGAGTGTGGATGGAAGAGTCGGTAGGGGTCGACCTCACCGAACATACACCATCCAAATCGGTGATACCCTCAACAAGGGTCAGGTTAAAAGTACCCTGAACCGACGAGAATGCATGAAGACGTTGATGAAAGTGGATGAAGCGAAAGTAGTATGCCAGGATCGAGCAAAGTGGCGGTCTATAGTCTCTGCCTACCCCTATGGGATACAGGCGTGACGATTATGTATGTATGTATGTTATTTAATTTTATAAAAGCTGCCCCAAGAACGCTTACGAACTAATTTAAGTTAAGTTTCTCATATCCTAGGTATCGCCTGCGTTTGTACTATTGATTTCCGTTGCCAAGAAGCATCATGTGATGTTCTGTTTTATTTAATTTATGACCCCCATACACATGTTGCTTAAGCAAGGTTTTAATTCGGTTTAAATGGAAGTAATAACATCTGACCTAATTGGTCGTTATGTTAATAAAACACCACAACGTACTGTTCTTTAAGCAAACTAGGTTAGACATAATATATTCTTGAAAAAAGAATATCACAAATAAATAAACAAAATATTTATAAATCAGCATCTTCATAAATCCTTACAAACTCAAATACTCCTCGAACCACGTCCCCAATCGAAATGACAACAATGCATTGAATTTTCAATACGAAATCCCAACGGATTGGAGTTTTGAAGTGTATAATATGTATAGGGCGTTGCTAACTGCCTGCTATCTTATACAATGAGGGAGACAGATGTTGCCTACGAAGGTTTTTGACACAAGCTGTATATAGCTCAGACAGAATAAAAATATTTTATTATTCTAATAAAACACGTGAAAGTCGGAAACAGAACATAGACAAAACTTTATTTTTTTTTTATTTTGATACATCATTCAAACAATTACAACAGCCCCACTTATCAAAATAAACAAAAAAAAATTATTTGGGTATAATTCCCAATTTATGCAGAAACTTATAATGTTTAACAGAACATAAACCTTTGGTGACAACATCAGCTGTCACTTTTTCACTACATAAATATAGAATTTTTATATAATTATTATTAACAACATCTCTTACATAGTGATATTTTACATCAATGTGTTTTGATCTATTGTGACTTTGATTGCTTACTGACAATTTTAATGCACTTTGATTGCCACTCTGTTTTGTTAAACTTTCCATTCAGGAAAACGACATTAAATACATATTTGTTATTATTTTTCTTCAATAACGGGCACTGATTTCGATAATGACCATCTTCTTTACATTTATAGCATGTAATTGCTTTCGTATATGAGTTTGTCATTGCTGTAACCATTTTCTTATTTGACGTTGAGAGACTGCCATTCTTTTTTTGCTTATTAAAAAAAATCTAAAAAAATAAACAAAACTTTATTTTTTTTATTTTGATACATCATTCAAACCATAGATTACAACAATTATAATACAGATATCTTCGCTTATATTCAACTTTGGACTGTAGTATAGTTGTGACGTCACATACAATTTGAATTAGTATGTTGATTACTGACTTGTATTCCTTTTTATTGAATCCGTTTTCTTATTGTTTTGGCATTTATATTATTGTAACATGTTCTATTATATTTTGGAAAGATTAATTGATTTACGATTCCACGCAAATCGTATCGTACCAAATGAAACACTCTCGCAATGTGTGTGTAAATATTAAATATAGGACATGTCATTTTGCAAAAAACAAACACGTGATTGGTTTTTACATGATATAAGACATTGCAAAAATGTATTAAAAACACTTGCATTATATTACGATATTTGAAAAAATAGTAGCAATAAATCCCAGAGAGCAAATAAAAAAGACAAAAAATACGATTTAGATATAAGAACTTCTACCCTAGACATCTGAGTAATATATCAAAATAATAAAACAAGGTTTTTCTGTGTCTAAATTTCCCCCGAGGACATTTTCAATCTTGTATTTTAGCTTAAAAGAGGAGAATTTTAAATAATTTTCACAGCTCGGGCTTATCTTACCTTTTTTATATTCCAAAGTATAAAAACTATATCAAGGTTTTTTTTTGCAACTTAAGTCTATCATCCATAATGCCAATAATCTGCGGTATCATTCATATTATTTTTTTTGTTTAAAACTGTATCAAACGCCCACAGAAATAAACTCCAAACCTCTTAAACCCCCGCCCAAAAACCTAACAATTAAATAGTATATAGTACTTCATACCTGTTGTTATTTTAAATAGTTACGAATTTTACGTATTTTACAGAACGACGTAATACAAAAAAAAGAACATCGAACAGAACAAACGAACTACTAAACTTTATATAAAATTAAAAACTTAAACAATAACTACCAAACAACTATAAAATAATATATTTATATTGCTCCTCTTTTAACAACACCGCTTCTCAATAAATAAAAATATCAGCAAATTTCATACCAAGAATTTCATTTTTCCTTGAACAAATTTCCAGCTGTTTTTGAGAGCTTGAAGTCCGCATAGATTCCCAGTTAGGTTCATCCTGGCAGGATGCCACGACAACAGTGTCTGTATTTCGCCGTAATATCCAGGTGGTACTCTCGTTGCCAAATATGAAAGGTCAGCATTTTGTCTTTGCTATTGACGGTTTCATAATTTAGGTATTGTCTGGTTTTGGCATTATATTCGCTTGATAGCGCGAGTGGCAATAAACATCAAAGGATGTGTTTTATTGATTTAAGTTTTTAATATGTAGGTATGTTCAATAAATAATGGTAATAAAGAATTAAAGAAAATGGTTGCAAGATTTTCTAAGTAAAACCTTCCAATTTAAATTGTACAAAACGCACCGTTTTAGATAATACTCTTTAAGTATTGGTATCAAGTGCGTGGTGGCCTGTTCATAAACGGACTAGACGCGACTGCCAACATGTTCACGGTGGTCGCGGGTTCGAATCCCAGGGCACACCTCTGACTTTTCGGAGTCATGTGTGTATTGATAGTCAATCACCACGCACTAAAACGGTGAAGGAAAACATCGTGAGGAAACCTGCGTACCATAGCGATTTATAAAAATTTCTATAGTATGTAAGTCCGCCAACCCGCACTCGGCCAGCGTGGTGGACTATATGGCCTAACCACTCTCAGTCGTACTGTCGATTGTAGAGTAGGCCCGTGCCCTGCAGTGGGACGTATATGGGCTGATACATACAGTACAAGTAATGGTAGGCACTATTTCATAATGCTTGCTCAATTTTTACCTTCACAATATTAAAATATGTTGTAAAAACTCCTAAACGTCATCGCTCCCATGTATAATTAAAAACAACAAATTCCCGTCAACATTTAAAATTACTAAAAACACAATAAAATTAAAAAAGCACAAGCAATTTTCTAACCGCCCTTCGCGTGCACGGTAAAAATGTATCGAATATTTGAAAACCACCCCGTTATCTTGTTGACACGTGATAAAAAAAATCAATAGGCGTTGCCGATGGACCGGGGTGGATAATTGCAAAATTCTCGTGTGTTTTGTTCAGCTATAAAACATGCTAGGAGAAACATAGTGATTATACGTATATAGAAGTTCTTGCTATAATGTTTGCTGAATTATTTATTCTCATTGAGATAATATACTAGTAAGGACAGTGCAAACAAAATGTTTGTAACAAAATGAAGGGTACCGGTCCTTATATTTCTGTCTCTGTCACGTCTACGAAGTAACATTATCTTCGCTCTCGCTCCACTGTGTACCCGTGTGCATGCACAATACGCAGAGATTTTGTTCCCCATGTCCACTCTAGTATAATACTTCAATATTTATACTAGCATAATAATGGAATATGTGTTGGGCGAGGTAGTTCAAATGCTAATCCCAACAATTAATGTTTAACTGAGTGTATGCATTTAACAGCAACATAAACCTACCACCAAATTAGAATACATATTTTTTGTCGTGAATTTATGAAATTCTTTCAGAAAATAATATACCGGTCTATTTCCTGAAATAGCACGGTTTCTTTCCTCAACCTACTCAAATTGATGTGGAGTAGTAAAAATATGATGTTAAAGTTATTCATTTCATATTCTATTTGTTGAGTTTTGATTTAATTATTTGCAAAAAGGCGTACCTATGGTTATAATCTTCAGTTCGTGAAATTGGTTTTACACAATAGAAGTGCAAACAGAGCCTGAAGTAATCCCACTTTATATTCTAGCACCTATACCTTCGTCGGTAGCGAGTATAAAATCTGTGGGTAATTTTAATTCGCCGAGTCCGCCAATTTCCTCCGTAGTTGTTGTTGCTTCCCGTTGCGATGCGCGACGCTTCCGTTCCAGACACAGGCGTCAAGCGCTATTAATATTTTTATAAAATACTATACGTAGACATGATTTCAAATTTAGATCAACCAAGTGCCATGCCACCAGAGACATAACATTCACAACACCCAGATCGAAAATAAATACTTGTGGATGTACAAAAATAATTATCTTGAAGAGGGGATTACACCGGCTCCCTCTCATTCCACAACCAACATCTCAATCCATTATGAAACGGACGATTTATATTATATTAGTATCATGCGGCCAGGCCCAGCTTCGTCAAAAAACCAGAATACATTTTCTTTCACACCATTCCACGTATTGGTCATATTAAATCACATTAATATAGTCAATAAAAAGGCTATTCAAAATAAAATACGTTTTTCGATTCTAACTAGAAGTTCCTGACATAAGCGTGGTCAAAGGAACAAACAAGCTTCATAAAAGCTTTATAAAATATAGATTATATTTATAGTTCGCGGAGTTTACACAAAATTACACCCTTCGTGCCATTGTGCCAGTAAAAGTGGGTTTAGTTAAAGTTATGTCAAAATCGAATAAAGTCAATATCTGAACCTACCAATGCAAGCCCAAAGATATTATGCAAGTGAAACATGAGTTCGGAAAAATAATTCTTAATTTGCGAAATTCTCTAACCCGCTTTCGTTTATACCCCAAACCATAGGTGTAGGTGACGGCAGACCAACAAGAAAGTGAAGCCACCCACCAGTGCTCGCGGACACGGTGCTAACTACGTCTAAGTTTCACTCACTTCCCTCGCCGGCACGTTACGCCAAATTGGCATTTTTTACGTAAACACCGTCTTTTTGTGTTAACTCCCAACAGCCTTAATCAAGGCGCTTCTTTCACGTGTTGGAGACTGCAATCTAATATAATGTTTTTCTTCACATTTTGTAACAAAAAGCGGGAATTTTATTTTGGGTACGTGGTAAGAAATTATGGGTTTTCCAAGTAGTAATATTTTTAACAGTGTAGATCTGTGTAGTGGTCTTAATGGCATCTTTTCTTTTGCAATCTATTAAATCCTTTGGTCATTACTTTTTTGTATTAATCTTGACAGCTTTTGTATAAAATTTTTTCGTGATATTCAATCGGTAAATGAAATTAGGCTATATATTTTCCATATCTTATATTTACATCAACTATGTCTTCTTTATTTCTTCTATCGCACAACCCTTTATTTTTCATTCCTCTCTCTATTCTTTTGTTATTTCTTCAATCAAGATCAAATCTAATCAATCTTTTGTTGTCTCTTCGCAGCTTTCCTTTCAAAGGTTTCGTCACATGTGAATTCCTTGCATATAGGCAAATACTCGGTACAGAAGGGCTGACCTCAACCGCGTCGCCAAACTTACAAAGGGCGAGAGAGGTCCTGTTGGAGGTATGAGTCGTTTGTTCCCCTTTGTGTTACCAGTATACAGTTGAGGAACAAACAATGAGATTTGTTTACATTGACTTCAATGTTTCAAGCTGGTTTCTGTTTCAGTTTGTGACGCGCAATGGTTGCATAGTGTTGTGATTTTGGAAATTCTAGACGATGCGGTTATGGAAAATAAGATTATGGAATGTTTGATCATGAATTTGTTTCTGTGTAGTTAAAACAAAGAAGTAAGTTCCGAACAGTATTTTTTTAAACGCGTAATATTATAGTAACCACTACATTAATTAGAGGCTAATCCTTTGTTTTCATCACCAGCATTAGTTCTTGTTCCTATGACCTTCCTTTAATAATACGATCATAATATTAATAACTGATTGACTACCATTAAAAATACCAATTGTAAAACAAGATGCCTTAGTACCTAAACGTACTTTATACACACATACATATATATTTTGGGGTTAGAGTGCTGTGACTAAGTATTAAGTATTCTCATATCAACGACATCAAACTCTTTATTATACTTTAATAGAGGCAAGACTAGTTGTTATAAATAAGAACATACACATAATAACAGTCACATACATAGTCCTGAACCCACACTAAGATCGAGTCTTGAGAGTATCAGAAACTACGAGAGACTTTTCGATCTCACAAACACCCAGACCCGAAAAAATGCCTGTAAATTATACAAATATTTGTCTCAGTGCTGGCATTAAACATACTGGTGGTAGGTCTCTCATATGTGAGAGGCCCTCTGTGTAGGTACCACCGCAATGTCTTTTTCTCCCGTGAAACAACACTGCGTAAATGCACTGTTGTGTTTCGGATTGAAGGACATTGTAGCCAGAGTAACTACTGGACATATTGAGACTTAACATCTTATGTCTCAGGATGACGAGCGCAGTGGACTGTTGCTACTGTTTATGAGCGGTCGTATCGCTTACCACCAGGCGAACGGCTTGCTAATCTCGTCATTCATAGCAATAAAAAAAAAATTAACATGTGGCATCTCGTTTCATAGCCGACATTTGAACATCTGTGTAATGGAGGCTGTAGATTGTCAATGGATGTCAGTTATGCTTCTTAAATTATACAGAAACCTAATTACCCTACTGAACTGCCGATACTGTGTCACCCCGCCACACACTCGCTTTCAGCAAACACTGAGTGATGGAATGTCGCGCTGCCCTGCGTGACGTCAGCCGCCGTTTTGTGGAGCCTTTGCCTAGTTTATGAACCAAATAGACACTTTGTGCCGCAAGATTAATGGCCTTTGTACTTATACGTACGGTTTTTATGTCAACTGGGCTTGGATTCAGTGTAAGGAGAATTTACCGTAAAAATGAATAGTTTTACGCAAGCGGCGGAAACCTTACAATTTGAATAAAGAATATATCAAAATATATTTTCTTGACTAATATGTAAGTAGTGCGTTTTATTATAGAACATGTTGAAAATTTGTATTCGCAATTTCGGTAATTTATCTAGTCCTAAAAGTCATAAAATCACGGTTATCCTGTTCAAATACATATAAACAAAAAACGAAAAATATGTAAGTATACCTAACAGTCGCTCACAATAGACTGATAAAGAATTTTTAAGAAACCTATTACTTGTATGGGTGCGGTACACCCGCAGCTTCTTCATAAACTGTCCTATAGATGCCGTCAAAATAACATCATCATATTTCAATATTACGAAACCTCTTTTTAAATGAACATTATTGTTCACTGCTCAACCACCATCCATTAAACTCAAACCAATTGTAATACAAATGCACAGTTATAAGGGAGCCTTTTAAAACTTTGCCGTGAAAAATCACCGCGCGGTCGCAGCCCCGTTCCCGGCACGCTGTCGCCGCGCTCTCGCCCCGCAGTCGTCCCGCAAACGCCCCGCACCGCCGGGTACGTCGCAGCTAATTTGCGGACATCGATCACCTCCGGTGAGAGAGAACGATGTAGATTACATGGATGGGCCATTAGATGATTTTTAAAAAATGTTTATTATAGTCATTGAGATAATATACTAGAGGGAACACTGCATACAAAATGTTTGTCACAAAATGAAGGGTACATTCTATTTCTATCTCTGTCACGCCTTCGCTGTAACATATCTTCCATCTCGCTTCAATGTGTACCCTTGTGTACGCACCATACGCAGAGATTTTGTTCCCGATGTCCGCTCTAGTATAATACCTCAATGATTATAGTGGTGGAACCGTAAAGTTGCCTTGATAACTCTAGAATTGGTTCGGATGTACCAATATCGCAGAAAAATAAATGTTGCCTTGTTTTGTTATCTTGGACAACTGAAGATATTTATTTTAGTCGTAGAGTTAACTTGCCTACGCTAGGTTTGGTTCGGCCAGGGTTGTATCTGTGTCACAGAAAAATAAGTTTTCCTTTGTTTTGTTAACATGGACTACTGCAGGAATAATCAGAATCAGCTAGCTTAGTTCCACAGTTCCACAGAAAATCGACGCTACTCCCTTCTTTTTTCCTTCCCTTTACCCACTTATGAGGCTTATGAACCAAATATTGTAGATGTTCATAGGCAGTGGGTTTTACTTAATATTACATAAGCCGTCTATACCACTAGGTAAGCGTACCTGAAGAAATTATTGTCACTGATGTCACCGCTAATGAGAATTTGTTTTGTGATATTAATACAAGTTATTATTGTTAGTATCTCGTCTAGTTTCTATAGATCAATGTCAGAGGATTGGTGCTCGGGCTTTCGCCAATTTCAATTCAAATTTCAGAGAGTGGATTTGCACTCGTCTTTTAGATTTTAAATGTAATTAACACTAATGTTTATGTATCTGAAGCACCACATATTATATTGACTGTTTATATTATTCTTACAGTAAAATTAAAATTAGGAACTGTAAATACGGACGTATTTGATAAGAAACAAACCGAAGATCAACAATAAAACAATTCTATTACTTATGCATATTTGTGGGCAGTTCACATACCAGAAGAAATAATCCTTTTTCTCTACAATAGAATAGTGAAACATATTGTAAACAAAGGGCAAAGTTGCAGAAAATTCAGAATAGAAAATGGAGATATATATGTAACATGGCAGTTTTAATCGACAAATTGATTGATTTGCTGGAGTAAATTAAATGAATGATATCTACTACTTACAACTCTATCATTCTTGATTTAATTATATATTTAGTTTATAATATGGTCACATATTAACAAAATAAAAACACATCAAACTGTTATAAATTATGTGTCTTCACTACAGAACATGAGCCACCCTTAATATAAAAACTAGGTTGTAACAAAACAGCAGTAACTGCCAATACAACTTTTTAGCACAAATTACTTTCCCCATTTCGGCCCTTCAATCCTTTCTGCTCACTCCCAAAAGAGAACCGCATCCCCACATTTTAAATAGACAATCGCTCGCTGTATCAACACCAGCACTCGTTTAGTTAAATACGGCATAGGGGATTCGGTTTTGCTATTAATTCGCTAAATACACAGATAAATGCTCTTTGGTATGTTTGTTTGAGGAAGGGTTTTTCGAACCCCCTTTGATGCTTACTTGGGGGAAAATGAATATCAATAGCAATTTAAATGTTTATTAATCCTTTAATTTATTGTGTTTTGTTAATAACTCAAATATTTGATGACTGTATGTTTATTGAATTATTTTTCTTTGCTGCTATTTCTCTTGACATATTGGTCGTGGTCATCATTGTAAGTGTTGGTGGTAAGCTTCCAAACACGTCACTACTTTACGATATTTACGGTCTCAAATTTCAGATTAAAGACAGTTTCTACTAGACCGCTCTGTCATCGGCTGGTCACGTTCCGTAGTAATTTTAATAAAACATATGTTGTTTTTAATGGAATTAAACAGAGTATGACAATACGATTACATTTGTTACATGATAGTCTGTGCTACTACTGTCCTAGTCCTCCAAATATATCATACTCTTTTTATACAAATTCATCGATTATTAAAATTTACGGCAAATATGGTTGTTGATGACTATAAAACCAACAACCACTCATTAATTATATCGAGGAAATGTGTGAGCCTCACATTTCAAGCTATGTAAGCGGAATACTACTATTCAAAGTTATAATTAATACAATAACATAAAACTTAATATTCTCACATGAAAACAATATGAACATGGATAGTGTCCCAAAAAATAGGAGGCAAACACGCAAACCCATCCCGTACAAAAACTAAATAAAACTCCGTGATCCCAAGAAGTAAACAGTCTTTGAAAAAAGACAATCCAAGTTGGGCGACCGAAAGTTTTTTAATATTCTCACCGCTCAGTGTGATCCCGACCCCAAAAAGCGGATTCACACTTCAACGTAAAGGTCTCAGAGCTCATTGAAACGGAATTTTGTCGTACTGTCATGCATACCAAAAGTACTAATCATCTACGCCTCATTAGTCCAGGATTAGGTTCGAAAATTTCATGTGAATTGTCCAGGACTGGAATTTGTGTGTAATTAACATTTTGGTGCAATATCCAACGGTGGATGACATTAGGAACGCCTGCCTATCCCTCAGTGAAATATAGCCGTGAGTTTATGTAGGTTATCTCGAAGTTTATATCTGTTTCCACATGCTTATCGAATACAAGAATAATTTTAATGAACTTATACGTCATTTCTAAGACATTTAGTTGGGAGTGATGAATAGTTTTCAAATTATTGTGAGTTTATCTTTAAATATATTAACTATTTATTATGAAAAACATTAACACAGATATTCCTGCAGAGTGCCATGATAAGGATAATAATATTTTATGCTATTGTAATTTTTAACCCAACCATATATCTTACCAACCATTGTTTAAAATCGTGTCGGTTACGTCACGTGTCTATCTGAATCGTGCCCCTAAAATTTCCTATGCGTAAGAGGTCTCCACCGAATGTAATTTTGCATGAAGGAAATGACAAAGTTTTAGTCAAGTTGGTTGGATATCTTTCAATCTTTCTGTTACGATTAAATGGGGAAGAAAGGAATGGGATCCTTTATATTTGTCGGCTACTACAATTCAGCTCTTCAGATATTGTTATTCATTTATTTGGTATTCTTATTTAAGTTTTTATATACAAAACAGGTAACATATTCAATAACTTGGTTGCCGCTTTTTTGTTGAGCAATGTTGAAAATTACTTATGTTTAACTTCTCTTTATTTTCTTTATGATAATAAGAATGAAATTTGATTGCATTTTAATAATGTATAAGTAAGTTTTGTCCATAAACTTTTCAACTTTAATTTTAGATGAAAGAGATATATTTTAGTCTTTAAAGTTCAAGTACTCGTATCACTAGTATTATTGATCCTTAATCCCACAAAAACCCTTTAAAAGTCCTCAATTGATGTAAATACTCACAACGACTTACCCCATCTTCCACCCACGGCATGCAAGTTATCTCTTTGAAGGGTCCTAAGTCATTTTTAAGTGTGCATTTTTTAATCCGGGATAAAGTCCCAGCAATACTCCTAAGTACCTGCCTGTATGCGGCTTAAGAGTAATTTGGGTACAAAAAAAGTTATAATTCCACTCATTACCAGAGAGGACCGTTCGGGTATTGTGAACGAAGTTGGTGTGTACTCAGGATTAATGATGAGGGTCAAAAGATATTTTCATAAAACTTTTTTTATATTACCTATTCTATTAACAGCAGGAAAACCGATGGGACTATTAAAACTCGTATGGGTCTCACCAACGGAATAAATCATGCCCTTGCTACTTCACGTCGGTTGTTTCCGAAATAGCTGTTGCGCCAACCTGCATAAGCCATATTGTTATTCATACTATACTTTACTGTATTGTATCAATCCATATACAAATACCTATATATTCCACCACGCATACCGTAGTTTTTAATTTTATAACCGCTAGTGCTCGTGAATACAAAGCAATGATAAGTGCAGTGTAATATAGACGGATCATCACTTGCGTGTGAACCAAAAGTTGCTTGGTCGAAATTGAATATGTCGTAGATTTATCCCCGAAGCGAAATACTACAATAATAACTGGAAAAAGCGTGGCTGTACCTCGCTCAGTACTATAGTAATTACTTTAACAACAATTTCAACCAATTCAAATTTGTGCAAATAACAACCTGCGAACTATGTTGTAAATTTTCGAATAAAAAGCTTTTTACCCATGATTGGACATAAATGATAAACTGCCCTGAATTCACTACGGTGTAAAATTATTTTGCATGCCTGACATGAACGAAATCAATATCAGCAAACACCAATGGGAGTCGCATGCCCCCACAACTCATACCCAAGTCCGTGCCGATGGGGGGAGGGGGGTAATAATCCGGCAGACACAATACATCGTAAATGAAGGTTGCCCGCCCGTACCGAGTTAGGGACGCATGGTTTTTCCTTTCCGCTTCCATGTGTCGTCAAAAAAATTGTGCTTTTACTTCGATGAAATAAAAATGAGATTTTTTATGTCATGGCGAATAGCAAGAAGCTAATTTTGTGAAGGAAAATAACATAAAAAATTGGCCTTTATGTTAACAAAGGCTCGGTGATGGAGTTAAAATATGAGTAATAAGGTTACCGACCTTTTTATTTTATTTATATAGCATCATTTTTGTATACATATTATTTTCAACGTTGCAGGTTGATACCATTAAGTGAGGTATTGTAAGTGTCTATAGTCTTATATCTGGAAACATTAAAGAACGAGTGTTGCTGAAAAACGAAGACTAGGTTACTGGTGGTAGGTCTCTCATATTTGAGAGGCCGCCTGATTAGGCACCACCGTAATGTCTATTTTACCGCATGTTGGCAGTCGCATCAGGTCCGTTTACCAACAGGCCACCACGCACTTCAAAATATATAATTAGTTGGCAATTGACTTGATAATATGTTACATAAAAATGTAGTTGGCAACTAATATCCTTTTATATGACATGAAAATGCGTAACATAAAAAGTAATGTACGAAAAAAAAACAATATCTGGCTTAATGAAAATTTTAAACCCATTTATATACGAGTAATATACCAAGAATTCGGTTGGAAAATAATATTAAAGCCACAAAACATTTTAAAAATTATGTAAACATCGTGTTGCCTTTTTAATTTTGGGAAATATTTTGTGAACTGGAGGCTTTATTAAAGGTATTTAAAAAAGTTTTTCTGTGTTTTGACTGTTTTTTTTAAACTAATAGTCCGGCCCTCCTTTGCCCGGGTGCAGTTAGATTTCTCAACAATAATATGTATATATTATATAAATAAACCTTCCTCTCGAATCACTCTATCTATTGAAAAAACCGCATCAAAATCCGTCGCGTAATTTTAAAGTTGTAAGCATACATCGGGGCAGACAGCGGAAAGCGACTTTGTTTTATACTGTGTAGTGATGTAATAAATTAGTTGGAAGTAATAATTGGTAGAAACCTATAAGGGTTGTGGGCCCTAAGGTCTTGTATTTGACTCGTAGGTCTTTGGTTAGTTTACCCGTTTCCGGTTTACCATGTACTTATCGAATCAGCCAGGCCGGCATAATTATGTTGACAGTTAACTCTTGCCGTTTGATACTTTGTTTACATACAACGATATTAAGCATCAAGTGCACTGTAGTTAGTTTGTCATACTGATGGGTTAAATAAGGAATAATCGCAGTATTGATTAAATAGTAAAGTATTTAAAGCCTTATTCATAAACAGGTTTAAAACTATATATTATCGAATGTTTTGTCCTCTTCGCTCAAACTGAATTCAAAATTCGTTCGAAAGATATAGAATATACAATAACTAAAATAGGTTTCAAAACTTTATAAGAATAGGGCCGTAAATAAATAAAAAATACTATATAGACATTATACGTAGCGAATAGAAGGAATTTGACAAGAACAGACAACCAACAATAGATTATAGAACACACTATAATATACATAGTGACTACATATTTTTTTATAATACTCAGTTCTAATACATACTATTATTTAAAAAAATTGCAACTACAAAATCAAGTTGCGCCGTCCACCGGTATTTAATAAATCCATCGTTGGGTGTAGACTTCAAACTGCAAAAAAATTGCAAAACCTTGAATCTATCCCCATATCGCCGTACAAAGTAATTGGATATACACCGATCCCGGGATATGGTCCAGACGTGCGTCACAGGATTTTTGCGTGGATTTCAAAAACATTTTACTCAATATTGCGGTTTCATTGGTGTAGTGAAACTGTGAAATGCTACGTACATTTCGTCGGATGTTGAAATAAAAATTAGTTTAATATTTATGACATTTTGGCCTCCTTCAAAGATCTCCACATCGACCTGTTGAAAGCTTCCTGCATTCAGCGACTTCCTGCATTCTTAGCCAGGTCGTACGTCCACTTTGTAGGCAGGCGTCCGGTATTTCGGTTGTCTTTACGGCCAGGACTATGTTCAGCAGTGGACTTTTTATTGCCGAGATGATGATTATGTTGTTGATGATGAAAAACAGTTAAATGAAATACCTAAAAAAGAACAATAGGAAATCACTGGACAAAGAGTATGAATAAATAAAAAATCAGCAAAGGTACAATCATTGTGTATCTAAATATACAAAGATAGCCAATCCGCACTGGGCCAGCGTGGTGGAATATACGGCCTTCCCCTTCTCAATCGTACTTTCGATTATATTGGAGGACCGTGCCCTGTCGGAGGAGTGAGGAAGTATACGGGCTGATACAGATACAAAGGTAAATGTAAAAGTATAATAATATTTACTACCAAAATGGTAGCCAAAATGTTCAATTTTGACTATCAATTTAGAATATCGAACGACCGGAATAAAAATTCCTCGTTTTTGTTAATTTTTTCACTACTGCTACCTTCCTATAGGTTATAGCTTAATGATATATAGCTTATAGCATTCCTTAATAAACAACTTTTAAAACACAAAAATATTGTTTTCAATTCAAACATGTAGTTCAGAGGTGACAATCAAGCAAATCAGCCAACAAACTATTCAGCATTAAATATTAGTATTGATTGAAAAATGCAATGAATTCGCAAATAACTTCGATTTGTATGGACTATGAAAGCTCGTCATTGTTAAAAATACAGAAATTGTCCTCACAAAAACCGATGGGAAATCACACGTCCAGGAAAAATATAATATTAATAATGCCATCCAGCCGGCACTGTATGCATACAGATTGAGTCCCGCGGGAGCAGCTAACTGCAATGAATGCAAATGTGCAAGTCTCGAAGGTACGCTGTGTGTTGCTCCGAATTATTGTTTACATGGAACGCTGCAAACGTATTGTTGGACCTTCTATTTACTTTGATGGTAAGTAACAATACACGTGTTTACACATTTTATGTGAGTCTATTAAAAAATCTGCTGTTAAATTTTATTTTCAACTTTCAAATAATTTTGATTGGATAAATATCTCCTGGAAAACTCTTATGGGAGGCCTATGTTCAACAATGGACTTTCTGTAGTTGATAAGGGAATGATGGGGAGTGATTATGTAGTTATTTTTTAATATTTGAGATATTATAGTCACCCAGGATCGTTACCTGCAATAAATGCAAATGTGCAAGTCTCGAAGGAACTCTGTGTGTTCCTCCGAATTATTGTTTATGTAGAACACTAAAACTATGTAGAACTGAATTATTGTTTGTGTAGATCCAAAGGTTGCCTGGAAGAGATCGCAGCTAGCGATAAGGCCGCCAATTGTTACCATGTCTTTAGTTTTAAGTATTTAATCTGTTATTTTTCCTATTTTATGGTGTACAATAAAGTATATATAAATATATATATAAATAAACACTACAAACATATTGTAGCACGTTTTATTTACTTTAATGATAATAACAAAACACGTGTTTATAGTGAATAGTCTTTTAATTCGGGCAGCATTAAACGTTATGCGAGTAGATTCAAAATCTGCTAATAAAGTTTTTTCAATTTTCATATTTTATATAAATATCTACTTGAAAATTCTTCGGTGAGGCCTATGTTCAGCAGTAGCCTTTCTATAGCTGATAAGAGGGAAAGAGAGAAGGAGTAATTAAGTAGTTATTTAGGAATACATGTTCACGGTGGTCGCGGGTTCGAATCCCAGGGCACACCTCTGATTTTTCGGAGTCATGTGTGTATTGATAGTCAATCGCCACGCACTAAAACGGTGAAGGAAAACATCGTGAGGAAACCTGCATACCATAGCGATTCATAAGAATTTCTATGTTACATAAGTCCGCCAACCCGCACTAGGCCAGCGTGGTGGACTATATGGCCTAACCACTCTCAATCGTATTCTCGATTGTAGAGTAGCCCCTGCAGTGGGACGTATATGGGCTGATACTACAACTACTTAGGAATACATATTTGACTTTATTATTGTCACCCGGGATCGCTAAATGCAATGAATGCAAATGTGCAAGTCTCGAAGGCATAATGCGTGTTTCTCCGAATTATTGTTTACATAGAACACTACAAACATACTGTTGGACGTTCTATTTCCTTTG
Organism: Hyles euphorbiae; assembly: GCA_023078785.2. Lineage (NCBI taxonomy): Eukaryota > Metazoa > Arthropoda > Insecta > Lepidoptera > Sphingidae > Hyles > Hyles euphorbiae. Next base: position 14,728,435 of record CM041051.1, read on the forward strand.
CTGCCTTGTTGTGACATTAGAAATGGTGTCGAGTACGTGTTTGTGTTTTAATGACCTGACTTAGGACACCAGTTTCAAACGTCACTTGAATTCTATCGGGTGGAAATTGTTGCCATTTCGACATATGAGATTAAATATTTGCCGTTAGATTATGTGCACACAACTATAATTTACTCAGGAATATTTTTGGTCCACCCGTATGAAATATAAAACGATTGATATTTGTCTGATAGAAAATGATTGTTCCTCAGATGTTCTAAACGATTTATCAGTGGCGTTCACAACTTCACTCTTTTTATTCCTCTTGTGCAAAAAAACGGAAATCTTTTTTCAAAAAATAAAAACGCTTGCTGACAACAAGCAACTCGATAAAAAAGCCAACAACTCAGCTACATCATAACTGTTCCGTCCCTGGAGACTCAGCCGCCGAAGACGTAAAAACTCAACAGAAAAACTCAGCACAAAAACTCAGCCCATGGTATTCGGTGCAGAAATTCGTAAATTTCGCAAACGCTGGGCGATCGCAGTAAAACCTACCGCGGTGACCAACATCAATAAACCTTTCTAGTAAATGTTTACGCGTGGCCGCGCCCGTTTCCGAACTTTGTTCGCTTCTTTAAATAAAATGGCCGGGCCCCTAGGAGAGATGAGGGTTGATATGCGAGAGTGTGGGAAGTGGTATGTCGCGATTTTAATGTAATGTATCGGGTGGACAGTAGTGATGGGAATTACTGCTACACAACAAATTTACCAATCCACCTTGTTATTTTCGAAGCCTTAACATGCTCTTTGTATCAGCTATTGCTGATGGCTCTTCACAAAATTTGTTACATAAAACAATTCTATTATCTACTTTACTCCTACCTACCTAACGCTAACTTACCTACCTACCTACCTAACACTGCCGCCTATGAACATCCACACATAACATCGAGATTGTATCCAGCCTATCAATCTATCAAATCGGGAGAGGAGGGAGAAGGAAAAATATAGGAAGAGGAAAGGGGTATTGGACATACATACATAAACTCACGCCTTTTTCCCAGAAGGGGTAGGCAGAGGTGCCAGGACCACATTTCGCCTTGTATGTTCCGTCCCACAATGTGATAGGTGGCGAGCCTATCGCCATATCAGGCACAAATTCCTGACTCTGAGCTGATAATGAATAGAAAAATCCAATATCACTTTGGTATTGGGCATTGGGCAATAATACGACAAACCAATATATTTAGAACAAGAATTTTACCCAGCAAATTCTTATCGGTATTAAACAAAATCTAAAGCTAAGGAAAAGGGATAGGAAGAGGAAAGGGGTTTTCGGCAATAATACAACAAATATATTTACTTAAAGAATTTTACCCATCAAATTCCTAGCGCTATTACACAATATCTAAAGCTACAAAATGAAAAGCAACATCCCAAAAAAGTGATCTGCAGCATGCCAATTCCAAGTACACAGCAAACAGCTCAAAGGCCCGGCTGAATAAAGAAAGCAAAGTTTGTCTGTCAACCGTTTTGTAGGGCCACAATAAAATGCCCCCCAGGCACGGCCGGCTGATTTTTATGACGAAAAATGATAGTACTATACAATCGTGTAGTTAAAGTGTTGCCAACTTTCCGTATGCTTCGGGGAATAAAATTAAAGTGATTCGTAATCTTGTTACTGATATTTGTTTATAAACTGCTTTTGTAGGTATTTTTGTTATTTCGATGTTGATAAGTTTTGTTACGAGTGTAGTGGTCATTTTTTAATGTATCGTTTTAAATATGTTTTTGTTTTCGTATACTTAGGAAATATGTATTGAGAAGAATTAATTGATATGAAAATAAAGATGCTGTTAAACTTCGCTACTGATAGATATATCCAATCGCAGAAAAACATCTTTCGAAGAGGAGAAAGAAGTATAAGTTTAAAGAAACAACTTTTTCAACATAAAATGGGAGCTATAGTGTTAATTTCAATAGCTCCTATACATTGCTATTTGACATAAAACAGTAAACAATATAATTTATCAAATAAAGTATTACGATCAATATGATAATTAACGAAAGCCAGTTTTTCCACATTACGCACTTTCCAGAACATTCTATGTCACACATAGGTACATAACATACGTACATACATAAACTCACGCCTTTTTCCCTTAAGGAGTAGGCAGAGGAGCTACCAGGACACTCGAATTTCGCCTTCATGTTGCGTCCTACGATGTGATAGGAGGCGAGCCTATAATCATATCGGATCAATTCTTGACTTCAGGCTAATAATCTTGGAAAAATCTAGCATCACTTCGCCCGACCCGGAATTCGAACCTGAGACCTCAGTTTGGTCATCGTACCGTAATACAACTAATCCACCATGGCAGTCATACATAAACGTCTAATAAAATCCCAAACGACGCGACGTGTCAAAGCGTCCCACGTATTCATTACAAGCCATTAGTGTCCCAAAATAATATTTGACGAGGTAATAATGTAGCGAGCCCTCAAGAAATTCATGTTTAGTTTCCATCTGAAACTGCACGGACTGTTATTTAAGCGTCAGTAGGGACAAAGCCGTGGAACTGTAATAACAGTGAATTCTGATGCATAGTTTTGTTGAAACATTATTAAAATTGGTACGCTAGTTTTGCATTGATCCAAAAGTTTACTGTTGAAATTCTTAACTGTTCGGTTAGCGATTGGGTTCTCTGAAGAGTACAGCAGTTTTTTTTTTTCTATTGTATAGTTTCACCTAACAAGCAAACAGCTTAATGTTAAGTAAATGACTTCGTTCATGAGAAAATTGACATGAACAAAGGACATCTACACACTTGGATCGTGGCTTCGCCAACTTTCTAAATAGAAGATCCGCGGATAAAATGAAAACGGAAGAAAAAAGGGTTTTGGACACCCAGCAAAACTTGCCTCGCGTTGGTTGTTGTCAAATTTAATGATGAGAATAATGTTAGCATAAGCATGTTATATTACCATGGAGATGGTAGAATTAAATTAAGACGCAATTATAACATGTTCACATGATTTCACAAAAGTTAAGAAAATATCGGAAAAAATCGCACGCGTAAACATAAATGACGCATAACCGATTTCCTTTGGATTAAGAAATCCAGTTTAAGATTGTTATTTGAATAATTCCCCCTGGCGGGGTGGGGTGAGAAATTAGAAGCGACGTTTGCACGTTTCCCTGAAGTGTGCTTAAATGCGTGGGCAAATGTAATCACTCACCACGACAGGGTTCCCAGATATATAGGTTCATCTCTTTATTTATAAAAATATCTAGGAAATTAAGTGAAAATAATTTATTGAATCCATTAAAATGTTCAACGTCATTTAGATTCAGTTATTTTTTTGATCTACCAACCGGTTCGAAAAACGGTTTTTACTAGAGTAGAACGGGCTTGCTTATTTCAAAACCAACTACAATGTAGTGACTATTACGAAATTTACAAGTTGGTTTAAATCAGAGCAGTTCATTAATAATTTGTTGTAAATCTACAATTAATATTTTTGATACGAATATGTTTATGTTATATTTAATATGGTTTTCGTATCGATTTCTATGAAGCTAGGAGTAATAAGGGCCTTTACTAGGCCTTTTCAATTGAAAAATATACTATGCAATGTGGTAGGATGTATCTAACATGGTAAATTATTGTTTTGCAAATGCTTACGTTACTCTAAAAATATTGTAGGCGCGATTTTACTTTCACGACGTTCCACCAACCCTAGCAATGAAAAATTTATGCAATGTCACCCCTATGCTGAATGAGTTACTCTCTTGATTAAATCAGTCAAATCCTGTCTTTGAGGGTCTTGTACAGCGCGAAGTATATGAATGTTTAATTGCATAAAGAAAACTTTTTAATGTTGTCAAAAAGGTGGAAATTCAATTTGGTTATCAAATCAACGGTTTTGATTTTGAAGGTACTACAAATAAGTATACCTACACAGCCTTAGGTTGCACCTAGAGATTCTCTAATTGTCTTTTTAGAAGTGTCATGAAGCTGAAGAATAGGTGGTCCATGCTTCCTTGTTTTCACCTTTTTTTCTTCCTTTTCCTTATGTTTTCTTCCGCAGTAGCAGTAGTAGTCAAGACGCTATTAAACAGGCATCATTGTGTTGAATGGCGAGAAATTATACTAGCCTATCGTGACTACATTGTCTTTCCCGACGGTATTTCAATTACACCTTTTCTGTGAACACTATCTAATTTTAATATCAACTACCGACTTATATTTCTTGCAATTTGACGCAATTATGTCGGCCTACACAATGACTTATTTATCAGGTGCGTGTTCTAGCTAAATTATCAACAATATAAAATAATATACTTTTGATGGTCAATAATTTTCAATGTCAATAATTTGTAAAGTGTGATTTTTAATAGCGATGAGTAAAACTACCTATTCTAGTATGACGATGGTGCTGACAGTTATATTAAAAAGGAATAAGGATTTCAATATAGAACGAGGTTGTCAACGGCTAATGTGAAGGATGGTCGAGTCCAACGAGTCAGAAGATTATTACGCTGTGATGTTCAAGAGTATACATCAGTAGACATTGTAGACATTTAAATATGCGAGTTGTATGTTGTACAGAGCCTTGTTTTAATACATGATGTTAGAAAGGAATAAAGGAAATATGACTACGAAACAGACGTATTATTTCGAGTTTTTATAATTTAATTTTACCAAATATAAAAGCCCCTGTTAGTTTCTCGCACAAAAACATTATTTTTGTATATACTGGATCAGACGCTTAAATCCCTGACATTACACAAGTATTATTACAGAGATTTACTGAAGCGTTTAATAGGATTAACTGATTTTTTTGCTGTAATCTCTGAAATATATCTTTATTGTGTTTTATTTATTTTGCACTAAATTCTGTCATGAAACATGAACAAGTTTTTAATATCCAAATAATTAATGACTTATTTTTAATTAAACCTGATAACTTTCTAATTAGTTTTTTTTAAAAGTCTCACTTCAACCCGTGCTTCTACTTAGCGTAGGTTCCTTAATTGTGCTCAGGGGTTAAATACAAAAATATATTTTCTGTGTGAAATATGGGACGTTCCCCGCCTAGCTAGGGTACTGTTTAGTGCTTAGCATTCCATTCTCATCTATATAGAGCTATTTTTCCTTAATTCGTTCATGGCATGTTTGTATGTATGTATGTATCAGCCCATATACGTCCCACTGCAGGGCACGGGCCTACTCTACAATCGAGAGAACGATTGAGAGTGGTTAGGCCATATAGTCCACCACGCTGGCCTAGTGCGGGTTGGCGGACTTACTGTATCAGCCCATATACGTCCCACTGCAGGGCACGGGCCTACTCTACAATCGAGAATACGATTGAGAGTGGTTAGGCCACATAGTCCACCACGCTGGCCTAGTGCGGGTTGGCGGACTTACATACCATAGAAATTCTTATGAATCGCTATGGTATGCAGGTTTCCTCACGATGTTTTCCTTCACCGTTTTAGTGCGTGGTGATATACCATAGAAATTCTTATAAATCGCTATGGTATGCAGGTTTCCTCACGATGTTTTCCTTCACCGTTTTAGTGCGTGGTGATTGACTTTCAATTCACACATGACTCCGAAAAGTCAGAGGTGTGCCCTGGGATTCGAACCCGCGACCACCGTAAACATGTTGGCAGCCGCGTCTAGTCCGTTTACCAACAGGCCACCACGCACCGGCATGGCATGTTTAAGCCTTCTATAATGAGCAAAAATCAATACAGTTATGATGTACAACAGTCCGAGTCTAGTTTTGTATATGGATTTTTGATATCAATATCATTTTTTCTCTTGTGTCAGTCACTCGCCGCGCCGCACCGCTGGTACATCTCGCGTGCCGGTTTTTTTTTTTTTCAGTACTAATATTTTTTCCACCGTTGCCTCTGTACTAGAAATATTGACATGAACCGAAATTGTTTCTGTTGATACCTATCGAAATATATACCAAATTCGGGTAGGAAACGTAATTTTTTATTATACAAGATTCGTGTTGAAAAATATTCAAGTTTACAGCATAAAAACATAATTTCCTCAATAATGACAAATTCTGAAGTGAAAGTAATAATATAGCTTGAACATTTCAAGATTGGAATTGAGACAATACAGGGTTTTTTAAAACGATCATAAAATTTGAGTTACAGTTTAAAATTTGAGAGACAGTTTCCACTCGTAAGGTTATGGTAAGTAATATGGATGCAGGCTATTTCCAATAATTTTGTGCCGAAATTCCTGAGAAAAACTTATTTCCCGCAGTAAACGTCCGATCTCATCTGAATTGTTAAGTAAGTACATAGCTGATATATCATGAACATCAAAGCACCCTTTGGTGGTCAAATAATTGTCAGCAAAAGTACGATATTTTATTTGATAAATAAAACAAAGAACGTGGCGTTTGTTTGCGAATTACGAAGATAAAAAATGATGTATTCAAAGAGAGCTATTCAAATGCGAGCGACAAACAAGAACAAAGCTTTGTACAAATCCGAGATGTGCAAAAACTATGCTGTTGCTGCCAGTTTTTACGGCATAATAAAGGTTTTCAGAAAATATTTTTCCTCGAATAACAAATTATTATAATTTTTATCACAAACGTACAATGCAATTGACAGTATAAAGGCTTTATTTAATTCGACTTTTTAAATACCAGCGCACGTAACAAACAATGATGGTAAAACAGTCCACAATAAATTATCCATTTAGATGATTGTTTATCTAATCGTTAATATTATATTATAAGCATGGCCGAAATAAAAAATAAAATAAAATCACAGATGAGAGTTGCTCAAGACCTGCTACGTCCAGCAGTGGACGTTGTTACGCTGAATATTACATGTTTTGGTTATGACGTATGACCCGTATACTCGATAATAGGAAACTCGATACTTTTGTCGCAATGTGACGAGGTAATTTTTTTTATTTTTAGTCAGTTTTTGAGCTTACAAAATGTTTGCAAAAAGTACAAGTACAGTACAAGTATTGTGTGTAAAAATGGATATAAAATGAAAACATATTTTGAAAATTGAATGTTATATGCCTTTTTCTTTTTGTACGTTTTATTAAAATGTGCATATTGGGCCGAGTTTTCAACCTTTTGTTTGGGCACATAATATTTCAACTGTCATAATATTAAACCAAATAGTAATATGGTTGTGAAATGCTGGTAACAATGTTGCTTTTTGGCTTTCCTGAAAATATTAAACACACGTAAAATGAATGATGTTATGGATTGTTTTTTAAATTATTACTCGTTTGTTTATAATTGAAATGTTTTTTTTTTTGTTATTGGCGCAACCCGTAAGCACAACTAGGTACACTATTTATTAAACTGATGCATTATAATTGATATCGACGATAATTCAAAGATAATCGTTGTATTATTAGTATGAAAAGTAATAGATTTATTGTTTTTTTACAGCCTAAAAAAGAAAACCCGTGACAATGTTAGTTAGCCGGACAATGTGTCTTAGTATTTCTCGCTTTATCCTTGATCTTTTAACCAATTTAGACACAAAAAATCCGATGTAAATTTCAGTTTCCAAGCTATCTATCTTATAAATAATTTTGAAGGCAGTGTCCTTATTCATTTTTCTAATCAAAATACATGTACACATCATTTTACACTGCGCCTCGGATGTCAACGTGCTCTAGGTATATCACAATAACAATAGAACATCGCCGCAGGGTGTAAATGATAGTTTTTCCGAGAGATTAATTTCAATGTTGGGGCGAATCATGCGTACGGAATGTTGCAGCCACGAATAATTAATTTTCCGACGGATTGTGCTATTTCCTTTGGTGTTGCGTTTAATCTATATAATAATTTATATCTTTCACTTCACTTAGAAAATAAATAAATACATACAAAAGTCAATACTCCAGTATAATTATTACATAATGAATAAATGCACTCAAAATTACATTTGGAAATTATTGTGGAAAATGGTTTTACTATTTTAACAGTTATTTTGTTTTGAATACACAGTTTTTTTAATTACACGTAGATTTTAACCAACTATCTTTTTTTTACAATGGCCTGGCATAGTGGCGGCATTGCACCTAATGGTAAGTGCCAATGCCGCCCAGGCAGAGTATCCATTGGCATGGGACTGCCGTCCGATGCCAATGGAAACAATTATGCCAGCCTGCGAAGGTGCCTCTTCACACCACGGCGGAATTATTAGAATTTTATTAGAATTCGGTATTACATAATAATGTTATATATTTTTTAATATTATAAAATATGTTACAGAATTTGTACGTAATATTTAAACCGTAACTAGTTTTATAAAAGTCCTATTTGTGAACCGACTTCAAAAAAGAAGAACGTTCTCAATTTGACTGTATGTTTTATGCCCCATCATCTAATGTTTACTGTAAACTGACGTCACATATTTATCAACGCACTCAAAACGGTGTAATATTCAGGAACTGTGGTACAACGGAGCTAATTTTATAAAAGCCTTCAGATGTGAAGGGTGCATCCGTAATGATGGTTTCGTGATAAGAATTCACAACAAGCTACGAATGATGCGTACAAATGAAGACGGTATTTGATCTTGTATGGAGTGAAATGCTTTTATAAGAAGGATTATGTAAAATTTAATATCTTGTTTTAGAATATGTAGCATGCGAATTGATTTAAACTGTAAAAAACATACAGTTTTAACTTAACACAGATATCTAACAAAAATAATAGCTGTATTTTGTGCTGATACAAAAACAACAAAAAATATTAGGATAACAATGGCATATTGCAACAGTAAATTCTTTACATTCAATAACAGCCTTATTATCTAAACCAAATTATTTTAAAAAACAAATGTAAGGCTGGCTCAGTATCCTAAATCAATGTTTCGCACACACAGATATTAATATAATTAATCTAATCTGTATCCCATCTCATTTAACATCATGAGACGACAACAGATGCAGACACTTTTTCTATCCAAAAAACAGATTAATGATTTACTCGAACCACCATGCCTGATTTTATGACAAAATTCTCCTAAACTTCACCACGAACACCCACCTATCTGTATAAAAAGGACATAAAACTTTGATAAGTCCCTTACACTTACAATATTCTTGTAAGACATACATTTCCTCAATACATCATAGTTTTTCAATAAGGGATCTTCGATTGCAGTTCTTGCGAGGCGGCCGCTGTTTGTGACAGCCCTAAGAAAGGTTATTTATTGTCTGTGGTTTGGGGAGTGCAGAGCTGTCTTTGACACCGCTTGGGCGAGTTTTTGGCCCGTGCTGATGTGAAATATGGTCTCGATAAATGCATCCGTGTGCGATTATATTGACAGCGGAATTAATGTATTTCAATGGTTGCAAATATGTACTCATTGACAACCCGAATGTAATACATTTCCGATAGCTATTTAGGAAGTTTGTAGATTTCCTAGGAAAAGTAGATATTGAAAAAATAATCATATATTGCTATCTATTTTAGGACACACACATTTCCCAGGAATTATATTCAATGACGCATTACCTATATTTACGTTAACATGTGTATAAAAAATATATATACTAAAGAAAAAAACTGCATCCCACCATACAGAGTCTATCCTTTTCTTAATCAATGTGCGACGAGAATAAATTGAACTCCACTCTCCTTTAAAAGGACTATAAAGCGAGTAAGTACCCACCTAAAATAAAAATAAATAATTGAATTCATTGGGGGTTGGAAGTGATTTTTTGTCTCCACGCCCTTTGAAGAACCTATATATCTTTTACAGATGGTAGTATTTGCATTTCTGAAGCGTGCAGAGAATTTATTACGCACTTTTGAGTTCAAATTTTGGGGTTCGTTTTTGAAGTCTAGTGAAATGCAGACCGAATACCGCTAAGTATGTAGTTTGATGTGTATGTGTATTTATTTAAATCAAGGAAAATTCTTACAATTGCAACAATTAAGTTAGTACAAAAGGCGACCTTATGGCACTAGGTATTCTCTTACAGACAACATTTGGATGGAGATGAGAGAAAGAAGAGACATATCTTTTTTCCTTTTCTACTCCATTTTTAAAGGGCCAAAATCTCTGTCATTGTCGGTTGTTTCAAACATTATGCACTATATTCCTTTCGGGCGTAATATCTTACCAACCATACATGCCTTGTCAATGCTAAAAAAAGTTTCTATTACATAAACACACACGGATCTATTCAGCTTAACAAAAATACAGCAAAACAAGCGTCCGACTAAACAAAGTTGGCAGTTTATTCGGGTCGGTAGCACTAACTTGCGAACTTTTCCCACCATTTTCCATTGTAGAGCGGCGTTAACGATTGCCCTAACATCTCTGTAACATAACCGTAAACATCGGTACGCCCGCTTTTATTTCTGCCCTGGTTTGTTTTCTAGTATGAAAGATTTATACTGGATTTGTTTTTACATCACGGATAGATAGAACGGTTATTTGTTGAATTTGTTGTTTTAATATACCTATGCAGGCCACTCCCAAATTATTTATATTGGTATAATAGAATGACTACATTTTATCAGACGGTTTCACGTTAGTCCACATTCAGTCTCTATTGGGGAGACATAGTTGTCTCTACTTGGTTGACATAATTATAACGTTCTTGAAACTACGATACATTTATCTACTTGAGTCACTATGACGGCTTTTCTACCAATCCATAGTGTACGGTGGACGTTATCCAAGCGAAAATAATTGTAGAATTTTCGCAATCCATCCGTTTTTGGGAGTCTAGCCACACCCAACGAATGAAACGCACTAGCAATTCACTTCAGCTTTTATTGAGTGAGTTAAAACTAACCGTGGTGATCAACCTCTTACCACAGAATAATACAATTTGTATCAAAATAATCAGATCTTCATCAAGAATTTTCGCAGTCCACCAGTATTTGGGTCTAGCCACACCCAACGGTCGGAACGCAATAGCAATACCGAATTCACAAGAGCTTTTATTGAGTGTTATAGACGAACCCTGCCGATCGACATACCACATAATTAGACAATTTGTATCAAAGCAATCAGATCTTCATCTATATTTCAACAGCTGCACCCGCACCATTTGTTATGTACGCCATTTTCAGTGCATAATACATTATGCGCCTCATTATATAGAGGGCACAAATACCCTCGTCGGGATCGGGACCCTAATTGATCCCATTGAGACCAGCGACGATTCAGGACACGTACCGGAATTTTTATACGTTATACCGTTGTATTGATTCTGAGGGCGTGCAACAACGCTTGCTGGATGAAATTTTATATTGGAAAATATGTGCATTACTTGAGTTTGATGAAAAATATAAAGTAATTGTGATAAATCCTTAATACGATTAAAATGATAATTTTTTACAAAATTAAGTTAGTAAAGAGAGAGTAAAAATACAAAAATGGTAAAAGGTTGAAATATTTTCAAGTCTTATTCCTATAAGGTGATAAATTAAGAAAGTTTTAGGGAAAATCTAACATTTTCCTCGAAAACCTTAAGTTATTAATCTCGTGCAAATTGACGCTCAAATTCGGATATTGACGTAAAATTGAAGTTCAGTGTTTTGATTATTACATTTTGGACGCTCTTCTCTACTCGCCGGTTTAGTTTTATAATTTTTTAAATCGTTAAAGTATAGAAAATGCCGCTCCAAACAGGTAGAAATACATAGGGAGGTTTAGGTGAAACAACGTGTCCATGTGTTTGGAGGAGGAAGAAGAAAGAGTTAGAAGAAGAATGGTAAGGTAGGAGGAATTGATTAGACTTTCAACAATTTTAAATGCCGATTGACACAGCAAATTCATCCCTTTACTGCGGCTCTTTTTGACAATAGCAACATCCTCACCAAATCAGCTCGCTTCAAAATTTATCCAAGGAAGGTCAGTTCATTCAAACTGTTGAAATAGGTACAAGTTATAGCACGGCTTCATATTAAAAAGGTTTGAACCCTAGTGATCTTACTCCTCAACCCAAGTTCCTCATATGCATAATTGCTTTCCCCTTTAATATACTCCCATAAAAAGCCTGAAGATTCAAAAGATGTTCGTTCGAGTTAATTGCTTTTGAGGGTTTTTGACGAGTGTCGCGAGAGCACTTGTACCAGCGTATGGGCATATGTTTGGAGGGGTCTTTGCGCGGGCTCACGGGTTTTTCAAGGGCTCTGCTGGTTAAATATGAGTGATTTTATGCTTAATTCGGTTTGGGATTGCCGTTTTTGTTGGTGGATTAGTAATTGGTTATTTAATTTTGTTGTGAGTACTAATAAATCGGATGTAGCTAAGGTTATGTAACTTTCAGCGAATCGCAAATATAATTTGCCCATTTTTGATTGGACGTTTGATGCTGTTAACGGTGGCGTGTGGCCTCTACACGGGAACTTATTGGTTCTACCAGCTATCAGTAAATAAACTATACATCAGCTCATCCGCATCCATTGCTGGACATAAGCCTCTCCTATAGCACAAGAAACTCACAAGAAGAAATAAATGCCTGATGAATCGTCACCATTAATGAAAATTTAACAGGCTTCCGACGAAAACTATGGGATCTATAGGCGGTATAAACTCCCAATATCAAGATACCTTTATTATTTTTCCTACTTAAATGTCATATAGAAAAAATATCCCCTTGTCTCCATCAGGCAGCCAACATTACGTTCACTACATATCCTATCCTCTATCTTAACCAAGTCATATAAATCATAACAACATCAGCGTAGTAAAGCAGTTTAACGAGCAATACAGATAGAACATTGTATTGACCCTGGGGAACGGTTAGGTCAGCACTAGACCAGGGCTAAACAAAGCCTATCACAACTTTATTGTTATACTGTTCTGAGAATCGACAGGGGTGGATTTAGTTGTAACCTTTGGGTATTTTTTTTTATGGAAATCTTTATTGTAAACAAAGAAAAATATACAGGAACATAAATAAATAAAATACAAATGGCTATCTCATCGTCAAAAGTAATGTCTTACAGACAACAATGGGACGGTTTTAAAAGAAGGAGAAAGAGAGGGCTATATATTATGCTCAGAATTATAAAATAGGGGAGAGCGGGGCTGAAAGTGCCGATTTTGACAAATCCTAATTTCATTCGGATAACACAAGTACTATGTCTGAACATAGTGGTTCATCCTAAGCCAAATTTTGTCTATAATACGAATTTACCTTCAGATTTTGCATATTTTTAATTGATTTTAAGAAAAAGTGATTTTTGTACACATCGGCGACAAGGCACTACCAACCCCACTTTGGGGCAAGATGTGCCGTAGCTGAGGTCGGTTGTGCCGTTGATAATTCTAGGTGTTTTACATGAATAAAAAAATATGTAGAAATTAATAGACATCAATTTTATTGTAATATATTTATTCGTTATGCTATAAATCAACGGTTTTAAAAAATGTGTTACGTAATGTCGGTTAAATGAGCTCGCGCGTCTTGCACTGGTAGCTTCGGGTGTTCTTATAGAAAGTGTCGAGTTCCTCTTCAGAAAGTTCGTCAACCAATCCTTGCCAGCCTCACCATTCGTATGCCAAGATGGTGGGATATTTTGTACATTGAACTTCACGGCACACTGGTACGCAAGTTGTCGTACTTCTTCCGGAAGAAGACCGAAGTAAATAGAAACGCTTTTTAAGATGTACTTCAACAGTAGTGCCTCTTGTTACTCATTAAACACTAGTCTTGGTTTGTATCCAACCACAGGAGTGAGTGCACTGTTTTTAATTTGCGTCCATCGTTGATGACTGCATCAGCAGCCCTGTGTAAAAGATCCAGAGATGAATCCCCCTTTGAGTTTTTCGCTTGTATGTCCTCATTCTATCAAAGATGATAAATATAACCATGTAGAATCATGTCAAAAAGTAGTTTTTTTCTTTCATAAGTGCTCGTGTAAACATAAACAACATTAAAAGAATAAAGGTTGCTTAGGGGATGCTTGTGCCGCGGCACAAGCAGCCCCACAAGAACGGCACATTTTACCCCAATTGGCAGAGTCTGAATTTTGTCTCCCATATAAAAAGCATTTTGCTCAAAGCAATAAAATGGCACTGCATAATAAACTAGGATAAATAACAAACATTTTACTAAAAATATCATATTAAAAGCATGAAAAATGCTAACTTGCGACCAAAAAGTATCCGATCGAAAATATTTACTTACTCGGCGCTGGAGGACCCTCACATGTACTGCCACTCGGTCCGCGTCGCTGGCGCATTTAAAACCACCGTCGCGTGTGCCCGACTGTTAGGCAATACGAGACACAATACGGTCGAATATCTATCTCTTTTTGTTTTCGAGATATTCGCGTCGGCACAATTTCCCCCCGGCACGTTCAGCCCCGCTCTCCCCTATACATAATTTCTAATCGGCTTGTATGGTGCAGTGTGAGAATAGTTCTGCTAAATTAGAGTACGATATTTAGTTAGCCGTTGAGTAAGTAAATGTAAATTCGCTAGTTTGAACACAGGACCGTTGGCGTTGTATTTGCTTGGCTACTCGCACTGGCTCGCTTTAGGCGTGTTGGAAAATAGCGAGAGGAAATTTCTGCACTTAAGATCAGTATAAAGGTATATGATGGTTAGCAAACAGTATTAGCTAAATCGACTGACATCTCTTCCTTTTTCGATAGTATTGACTAAAAGAAATCGGCTGGATAAATCATTAAAAGTTAAAGAAAACAATATTTTGGATAAAATTTATCAAGACCAATGAACGGTAAATGCGATGTAAAAAATAAGAAGATATTTATGACAATATTATATTAATTATATTATGACTCATGTAAACAGTAGCTCAGGAAATAACTTTGCGAAAAAATAGTAATATTAAATTTTCTCTTGCACATACATATTCTGTTAAAAGTTTATCATCTATCTCGCGTCACCTATCGTTTGTGGCTCTCTACAGCGATACATTTTCAAGAAAAAGTGAAAAAAGTGTACGAACTCAGTCCACCTCACAACATTTATAAAGCAATGGATTTTTAGTGATTTGTGGCTGCGACAGTGACTGTTTATTGACTTTATAAACTAGCAGTGCAAAAGGAACCCTTTCGTCGGCGCAAACAGTGAATTAAAGTGCAAAAACAAACAGAAGTTCGTTGTTCTATTTGAAACAGTGCATTTGTCAGTGTAACGTTCCGTCATTGGCTAACATGAATTGCACTAGAAACATTATATAGTAGATATCAATAATTTGAACAACTCCGTCATTAACCGATTTGGCCTGGTGGTTTACATCACGCTAAACGATCTCCTTAGACACCGAGTTCAAATCCAACAGTTTGCAAAAAAAGGAGAAGAAAAAAAAAATCGCAATTTTATTTATTTATTTTTACTGCGATCACGAAATCACTTGCTAGCAGCGTACCACCAATATGAAGTACTCTTGTTGCAATTCGACAACAGATGGCGCCTCGGGTATATTAAAATGTAAATGTAACTTCCACAATATAAGGTTAATATAATATTATTACATAGGATGTAATTAATAATTTGTAGTTACTTTTTATTCGATTTGCTGACATTTTTTTATTTTTGACATTTTTTTTATATACATAATTTTGTTATTTTTGTTTTTTGCTTTTAACCTTTTATGCAATTTTGTGACTAGATTGTTTATATATACGTTTAATATTGACATAATTTATTCTGTATGGTTATTGTAATTTTGTTTTGTTTTTTTTTTTTTTTTTTTTATTATTTATTATTGATTACTAATAATTATTTTTAATGTTTTTTTTTTAATTCTAATTGAAATGTAATTTGTCTTTTGTATTTTTTTTTACTGCTTTTGATTTGGGACTTTTTTATTTTTTGTTTTCTTATATTCATTACAAAATTATAATGGATGTTAATCCAGAGGCTAACCTTTTATGTCCACATTGCACTTCGAATAATTTGCGTCGTTTCACAAAACGCGGGTTGTCCATACACATCACCCGTAAACATAGACCGACCGCCTCGGTTGGGGTACCAAGTCCCACGCAAAACCCAGGAGCTGATGAAGTTAACTCTTCCAATTCGCCTCTAGATTTGACTCGTCTAGAGAGATTGGCAAATTATAGAGCTAATGTGCATGTTTTAAAGCACATTCCGAAAGGTGCGAGAAATCTGGCAGCAGGTAGATTAAATTCCATTATTGTGAAATGCCTTCAAAATAACTCTCCTAATGATTGGTATGCATTGCTCTCTTTTGCATATTCTGCTCTCAGGGTCCCAGAGGACGGCAACGACTCAAAGTCATTGACCGGTAAAGTTAAAAGGAATATCGGGGACACTCTTGAATACTTACCTGCCCAGAGGCCGCAGAGAACTTCATCTTTATATAAACAAATCGAAACGAAAGTGTTCGACGGAGACTTAAGAGGGGCGGTTAGGCTTCTCACTTCGGACTGTACCTTGGCTGCCTCGGACCCTGTAACGCTGGACAGGTTGCGGGAACAGCATCCGTCTCCCATTCGCTCTATGTCTTATACACCAGCCTCAGTGGATTGTCTCCAAGTATTGCAAGTGACCTCCAAAGATGTGGTGGAAGCAATCGCGTCTTTTCATTGCAGTTCAGCAGCAGGTCTAGATGGTTTGCGACCGCAGCATTTGAAGGAGTTGGTGTCAATTTCTGCTGGAGACAATGGACCAAAACTGCTAGAATCCCTAACGAGCCTGTGCAATTTTCTCCTTGAGGGAAAATTGTGTAGCGATGTATGCCCCTTTTTATATGGAGCGTCGCTTTGTGCACTCAACAAAAAAGATGGTGGTATACGGCCCATTGCAGTAGGCAGCGTGATACGTCGCCTCGTGGCGAAATTGGGTTGTCGTGCCGTACGCGACAAGGCTGCGGACTTATTGCAGCCGCATCAGTTAGGGTTTGGTACACCACGGGGTTGCGAGGCAGCCATTCACTCTACTCGTATTTTCGCGACGGATCCACAGCGAGATGGCAATATCATTGTAAAAATTGACCTCAAGAACGCTTTTAATAGTATAGAGAGAGGCGCAATGCTGGTCGAGGCCCGAGACAAAATTCCTCTGTTAAGCCCGTTTCTCGACCAGTGTTACGTCTGTCCCAGCAACTTATATTTTAACGGTCACAAAATTACATCACAAACGGGTGCGCAACAAGGTGATCCACTTGGCCCTCTACTCTTCAGTCTGACAGTTAACCGAATAATTGCCACGCTTGGGGCGCCCCTTAATGTATGGTACCTTGACGACGGTATAATCGGAGGAGACCCTGATATTGTCGCCAAAGATTTGGAGATGTTGATTCTCAGGCTGAGGGATATTGGGCTCACTATAAATAGCGCAAAATGTGAGCTGTACCGCTGTGGAAACGTCGTTGGAGAAAAAATCGAGAAAATAGTAAATATACTTCCTAACATTAAAATTGTTGATGAGCAGTCGTTTGAGCTTCTGGGCGCTCCAATATTTGAAAACGGCTTAACTAACTGCCTCCGTAACCGGAGACGAATGCTTGCTTCTGCTCGACAACATCTCCCACATTTATCTGGCCACGTAGCTCTCACACTCTTCCGTAGCTGCCTGTCTGTACCCAAACTGATGTACGTTCTAAGAACATGTCCCACGTGGCTTTTTCCAGATGAAGTTGATGCATTGGATAATGACATTAAGGACGCTTTAGAGGGTATTTTAAATATACACCTCGACGATAAACAATGGATACAAACATCTCTTCCGATTCGACACGGTGGATTAGGTGTTAGGCGTGTGAGGGATGTCAGCGTATCGGCCTTTTTGGCGTCTGCGCATGGGGTTGTAGAATTGGTCACTAACATACTCCCATTACAGGGTGGCAGTTCTGCTATTCCGTACGCAGTGGAGGCTTTAAGTGCATGGTCGCTATTGTGTCCGGCCGCTGATCAGCCTGAAAACCCGAGTGTGCAGCGTTTGTGGGACGAGCGGGTTTGTGCGGCACGAAACGCCGAGCTGCTTCATTCGGCACGAGGAGTCGATTTGGCTAGGCTTAAATCGGTTTCTACCCCAGAGGCGGGGGCCTGGCTTCATGCCATTCCATCTCCCCACTTAGGTACCCTCCTCGATGACGGTTCGCTAAGAGTAGCCGTAGCGCTCAGGGTTGGGAGCAAAATTTGTGAGCCACACGTTTGCGGATGTGGAGCACAGGTTGACGCCACGGGTTACCATGGTCTGGTTTGTTCCAGATCAGCGGGTCGTTTCCCGCGCCACCACACGCTCAACGAGGTCATTCGCCGTGCTTTGGTTTCCGCCGGTTTACCTTGCACTTTGGAACCGCCGGGGTTGAGTCGCTCCGATGGGAAGCGTCCTGATGGACTAACACTCGTACCGTGGGAGAAAGGTCGCTGCCTGTTGTGGGATGCGACTTGTGTTAGTACGTACGCCGCCTCTCACTTAACTCGCACCTCTCGAAGAGCCGGGTCGGCTGCTGAATGGGCAGCGACTCAGAAACATCATAAATATGCCATGCTGGAACAAGCTTATTTTTTCGTTCCCTTTGCGGTTGAGGTCAGTGGGGTGTGGTGCGCGGAGGCTAAGGATTTTGTCCGTGAACTGGGGCGTCGTCTGAGGCGGAATGGTCAGGATCACCGTGCCGAATCCTTCCTGGTGCAGCATATATCTCTGGCAATCCAACGTGGCAACGTTGCCAGTATAATGGGAACATTCTCGCCAGGGACGGTTCGGGGCGGTCTCTTTGACTAAGTCGTTAGTTATAAATATTAAATATTTTGTGGTGATGTGTAAAAAAAAAAAAAAAAATTATATTATATTTCGAAGATTCCTAAGCGCGGCCCTGCCCGCTCGTCTGGGGACCGCAGCACTATCTCAAGAACAGTCCCAATTTATACTATCGGAACCTGTCGGCCGCCTCTGATTTGATTACGAGCGATTAATTAACCGCGGACCCCACCCTTACCCCTCGTCCTTACCCCAATATTATAAGCACAAAGGATACCCCTTAATTGATTCTATTTACTTTAATTACGTGTGTTTTGGATGGGTGACGGTATTTGAACACACGATGCTTTTCGATGAGACGATATTATTTCATAGGTTTAAGTAGAATTCATAGAGCATTGGTCTAATTACTTTTGAAAATCATATAAGGTTATAAATAATAGCTTTCTATGACAAAATGACTACAACGTATTTAAAAACTCAGTATTTAAGAAGTATTACCAAATTAATAATAATATACGACGATAGGAAAAAAAAAGAAATATTTTTTTTTGCATAAAATATTGTCGCAATGTGTCTAACGTCACATAAACTATTACCCGGTTTCTTTTAAGGTAGCAGCCTAGTCTGATCTCAGGCCATACAGTCTTGATATAATATAACTGATGATGTTAATCCACCAGGCTGATTTAATGCGGATTAGTAAACAGGTTAGAATACTTCAAAACTTACTGGTAGTAGGTATCTCATATGTGAGAGGCTATCTGATTGGGTACCACTGCAATTATCCCGCCAAACAGCAGTTTAAATGATATATTGTGTTTCGGATTGAAGGACATTGTAGCCAGAGTAACTACTGGAGATAATGAGACTTTACATGTTATGTCTCAGGATGGCGAGCGCAGTGGAATGCCACGCATTATTTTATAATTCAAGGTGTTATTTGCTTTTGCTACTGTTACAAGTGAACATGAGGGGTCGTATCGCCTACCATTAGGCGAACGGCATACTCGTCTCGCCATTTATTGCAATCAAAAAAGAATATATTTTTATTTGCAATTCTTTTCTACTACCTACTTACTCACTTGATAGTCTATTTTACTGGCTCCCCGTACAACACCATTTTTAAAGGTCTGCAGTCTCAAAGAGCCGTAGTCTCTCGATCAACACAATTACTCGCGCCTGTTATTAAAAATTCCCGTCAGGTGAGAAGTGTCATGAAGTTCCTGCGCTTGTTCATTAGTTAATTGGGTGAGTGCGTCTCAGTTGCAGCCATTAGCTTAATTGACACACGGCTTCACGCGGCGATGTCCAGCCTGTGATTAAAATAAAAATAGGAGAAAAATGTGCAATGTAACTTGAAGCCTTGATTTTGAGCGAGCTGAAATATTTTGCGCTGGGCTTTTCGAATGAGAATTTTCGTAAAAATAGGGCTTGAGTTGTTGTCTGATAGAAATAGCCTGGAAACTTATTAAGAAAGTAATATTTATTTAATATTGGTACAAATAGCACGCATACAGGCAAACAAAATGATATAACATAAAAACTTGAAAATATAATTCAATAAATTTGCTTTAGTGATCCTTCCCATTGATTAGTAAAAAATAGCTATAAAAGGACTTGGCTTGTAATTTTTTCTTAATGTGCTCTGCTTCACTTGAAGAATATTAAGAATAGATATGTAACTGAGAAATTTGATGTATGTGTTTTGAATTCGAATCATCTCTTTACTCTTGTCTCCTATTCTATTGCTTAGCTTCTTCTTCACTGACACGTGGTTACACGTGGCGATTTCCAGCTTATAATTCAAATGAAAAAAGGAAAAAAATGGAAAATGTACCTGTCTAGATTTTTAGTGCACTGAAATATTTTACGCTGGTTTTTCGTTAGTTAAAAATAAGTTTTAAATATATATATATATTGTTACATTGCTAATGACTCTTGGAGGGTTTTATAGGAGAAAAAAATATCTTCTAATTTGACTCATTGTCGCTATTAAATCAATTAAAAAATACCGCTAAAGTACTTAAATAGGTATTGTGTTTAATTTTATACTTTTATTTTTGATAAATTATTTTAAACGTAAAAGGATAAAATCACTTTCAGAAAACACAACCGCATACTAACGATATCTTTCCTTGTTAGTTGAACAATAAATAAATATTATAATTAAAATTGTCGAGCGTAAGCCGGTTTGCGCCATAGAGCGCTCCGTTTTAAGTGTAAGTGGGCTAACAAGGAATGCACATTGCAGCACAAACCACTGGCGCTTAATGAGACCAGTTGTCCGGGACTAGTGTTGCTATAGCTATTTTAAATTATCGATGTACCCAGTTTTATGTATAACTTTGCAATAAAGAGTACGATTCAGTGACAATTGGTATTGTAGAAAAATAATTATAGCAACACTTTTAAAAATATCATTGTCTTCGTTAATAATTTTATACATAGGTATTTATATACATTTTCGTACGGAATTTGAATATTTTGTGATTTAAAAAAAAAAAAAAAACTAAGAGACTATTAACAACGTTAAATAAAATTAACGAGTATCGAAACATTTTCCGTCGTAGTGTATCGGGTTGCCATATTAAATTGAATTTGAATTTAGCGCCCTCCTTAAAAACAGACTCTATTATATCAAGCTATAAGAACTACTTTCGTTACATGTTGCTTTAAGACAATACCATTTTGATGAAGTAGAAACACTTAGAAAAACCTTATTCTTAGAAATTGAGAAATTAAAAATAATATGATATTTTATATGATATGGAGGCGACTACAAAATCAATTCTATTGCAAAAATATAGATATACTTGAAAATAAATTCAACTTAAACGCACCTCATGTCTCGATTCAAAAAATCAACCAAGAACTTTACAATACAACAATACCAAAGGGTCAAACTAATTTTCAATAATAAGTATTAAAAAAGCTAACGTTCTATCGATACTGCACCTATCACTAAAGCATTGAGAATTACCTAATAACTGTCACTGCGGCGTGTGCTACTCCGTAATACCGAGGCATACAGTGATGACCCGCTTACAACATCTTATTAGCAGATTCACACCATCATCACTCACATAACACAATACGTTTCTTAGTTAGACTGAGTGTAGTATTTTGGATACTAGATCAAATATCACTACATAGTATAAATCAAAGTCGCTTTCTCTGTCCCTATGTCTCATTGTATGCTTAAATCTTTTAAACTACGCAACGGATTTTGATGCGGTTTTTTTAATAGATAAAGCGATTCAAGAGGAATGTTTATATGTATAATACGTACATATTATTGTACAGAAATCTATTTGTACCCGGGCGAAGCTGGGCCGGGCTGCGGGCTGCTAGTGAAGTAATATGATAGTATATTATTGGTAAATAATAGTCTTATTTTAATGGGTAACATTCAATTAATTCTAAGAACCTGTAATAGTCTTTATAATCTATATAGGTAATATCTCAGTACAAACAGAACCAATGGCGTTTCCACACACAAATGGCTTCTTAACCAGCTGCACGACGATATCATGAGATTTTATTTAGCGTAAACATACAGGATTTACAAAATTCCATGTTAACAAAAGGTTGTATTAAATATATCTACACTAAATTATAAATTGAGAACTCAATACGGTCGTATTAAATTATTAAAGCACCAAATACATAATGAAACAAGCTTACTCCTCGATAAATTATTGACAAACCGGCTGAATGGAGTAAGATTGAAACACATTCAATAACGATTTAATTGAGTAAAATGGAAGAAGAACAGAGAAGGCTTCGTATAATCGTGTGATGTTAAAATCTGGCAACGGGCTATGTTGAAAAGGTATGTTTTCGATATTTTTTCTGTTCAACTTTAAGAAGTCCACTGTTTCATATAGGAATCACTCATGGATTTCTAGTGCTGTTGGAAGTGGTTTGTTCTAGGCATGTACCTATATATCTTTTAGGTATATTTTTTTATAACGGTGAAGGAGAAAATCGTGAGTAAATCTGCGTACCTACCATAGTAATTAGAAAGAATTTCTATGATATGTAAACTCGTACTAGACTAGCTTGGTGGACTATATGGCTTAACCACTCTCAATCGTACTGTCGATTGTCGAGTAGGCCCGTACCCTGCAGTTGGGCGTGCATACATTCTTATGTAAAGAAAAACAGCACGTCAATCATATGCAAAATTCAAAGCTGCGCGTAACAAACTATGAAAAATTACATTATACGTACAATATCAGTGAATGTTATCTTATCCTGCTCAATAACCACGTTCCACTAATAAGTTTTATCAAAATTGTACCGATAATACAACACTTCGCTAAAATTAAATTTGCTAATATTATCCCGATACTAATTAATACACAAGCAATTAAAAAACTATCTTCCATTATGTTTACATGAAATTTAATCAGGCTTCACTAACTGATAATTAACATTATAATTTAGCCGTAATAATATGAGTTTAGAGGTACGGATTTGTTAATATAATCATTATCCCACCCTGGGGGTTGGTTTGGGGGGTGAGAGTGGGGGTAAACTCGTCTCATACACGGAATTCATGCAGGCCTATTTATCACTTTCGGATAAATGAACATTTGGGTGCTTCGTAGCTCAGTGGTTTCCCTTTGCGTTATCTTAGCTCGGGAGTTGCATATAAATTGTGACTTAAAATTAAATTTAGATATATATTGTTATTATTAGGTATGGTTGTTGGTCAAATCGAATAGTCTCTCGTAGATTCTGATATCCACGACGCAAGACTTAATTGATCTTACTGGGGATCGGGGCTATGTGTGTGATGGGTGTATTGGGTGGGTGTATTTATACACATATATTTGTAATATTTGACATAATATTTTAATAGTAGTCCAGGTTTTATAATGTTTTGAACAACCTTCACACATATGAAAATGAACCCAAATGAACTTATGCTTCACAGTTATTAAAAAAAAATTGGAAAGGGGCGAGTTGGTAGAATAGGTATATCTCTTTATATTTTATTAGTTGAGGATTTTTTAATATCGTTTTTATTTTATTGCAGCGAATGGCGAGACGAGCATACCTTTCGCTAGATGGTAAGCAATACGACCGCTCATGAACAGTAGCAAAAATAAAAAACACCTTTAATTACAAAGCAATGGTTGGCATTCTACTACCCTCGTCATGCTAAATCAAGATTTACGTCTGCTAAATCAGCTTAGTGAAAGGAAGTCATATTAGGATCAAAATACATAAAATAGCTATTCTGTCATTTACCAAGAATATTCGGTTGAAGTTTTAAGGTGTCAGCTCTCGCTCTAAAAACATCTATCAGGCAGAGGTGTGTGCAATTCATCAGTCACAGAAACTGCTGTTTGAGGCCAAACAATACAAGATATATTCTCCCAGGATTGCATGCATGTAGTTTGAATAATATCTTCGAGTGATGACGAATGTAGCCCGGTTTTAATGGGAATTTAAATACTAATGGCTATCAGGCCATATAATAAACCACGCAAGCCTAATGCTTGTTGGCAGACTTTTGCATACCATAGAAATTCCTTCACATTGCCATATTAAAGATGCGTAACAAAAAAAAAATATTAACACATCTATAGTAATAATAACATACACTAATAACAAATTATTTGGAATAATAAACCACATACAAATCATTTTAATATAATATAATATTTATTGTTCAAATTGTATTTTAGCAAAATATTATTTATTTAACTCTATGAATCTTACCTTGTTAAAATAAAACAGGAGGGCGACTATTCACAGCCTGGAATACCCGCTGGGCTACCCGCATCGAACAAGGTTTGTGATATCAACAAATATTTGTTTCGGTTCTGCGTGTCGGGGGACCGGAAATTTCTCTGTAGTTATGGATAACCGCGACACAAGATACAAATATACTTAAGAGAAAAAGGTAAAAAAGTTGATTTGACAGGCTAATGGAATTGTGAACGGGTTTTGAACCGTAATGTTCTGGGTTCTGTTCCACTTTTGACCATCTATTTATAGTTTTTGGTTTGAAAATCTAAAAACTATAGGGTTGGGAATTTGTAACCAATATGGCGTTAGTTTCGCCATCTATAAGATCTCAGGATAGTAATAAACTCGGGAAATGAGTTGGTTATACAACATTGACACACCTGTTTACCCTTTCGGGTCTAAATACGTGAGTTTATGACTAAATGACAATAAATTGAATTATTTAATTATATGTACTGAAATTTCATAACCATTTCTTTCAAGAAACTTTTAAGAAGACAGAAGAGTTCCAGAAGTATTTAAAATTTTAAATTTGACTTTCGAATATTCTGTATCAGCCCATATGCGTCCCACTGCAGGGCACAGGCCTACTCTACAATCGAGAGTACGATTGAGAGTGATTAGGCCATATAGTCTACCACCACGCTGGCCTAGTGCGGGTTTGCGGACTTACATACCATAGAAATTCTTATAAATCGCAATGGTATGCAGGTTTCCTCACGATGTTATCGAAAAGGTCAGAGGTGTACCCTGGTATTCGAATCCGCGACCACCGTGAGCATGTTGGTAGCCGCGTCTAGTCCGTTTACCAACAGGCCACCACGCACTTTCGAATATAAAAGAAAAATATTCAACGTTGGATCAACGATGTACCTGAAATGTCTTAAAAAATAAAGACTATCATTTATTTGACTAATAGAGAAACTCCTGATTTATATTCTTTTCTGTCGTGATTAATGTTGAAAGTTCAGTTCAAGAGCAAATCAAAGAACTTAAATCGTTTGCACTTTTTGCTTCAATTATTACATAAATGAATATTTAAAAAAAACTATTTTATACCAAATGCAAAGCAATTTTTTCCATCACTTTCTCATTTAAAATACGGATCCTTTTAATAAGTTTGATGTTACATAGCATTAAACGAACAACCAGCTGGAGAGAAAATTATAATTATTGCCTTCTATGAACACATTGCCTGCCAGATAGCCTCCGCGGCGCAGTTGGTTAAGCGCCGCCTGTGTATGTGACTGTTGGGTGTTCTTATTATTATTACGTAGAATGAATTGACTTTTATTGACGGAAAAAAGACGGATACTACTAAACCTCCTGTAAAGCTTAGTGACTATTGCAACAGAAATCGGAAAAATGGTTTATCCTTAGCTACAATAAAAACGAAACGTTACTCATGAATATCTATCATAAATATTTCTATATCCATCCTAATACACACCTGAATTCACCCTCGACAAATTCGCGGAAATTTTACCTCAACAAATTACCCGTATCCTGATGTTTCACCAAAATATGAAAAGCATACAACGCTAGGCGCGAGTTCGTTGCCCCGGCACGTTAATTACCCCTTGCAACGTAACACTTTCGATTGAAAAAGCCCTTTGAATTCAACAGCGCGGCTCAACATTCATTCATCACAATTAAAATTTATTATTACGCGATTCGCAGTGCTTATTAATTATACTTTGCTTTTGATTTACAACGCACACTGGTGTTAAATTGCTTTCTGAGTGGCTTCAACTAAGTTGATTTTGCTTTTGTTGGGTCATTAGAGAATATCATTAATTTTAGCTTTAATAGAGTTATAGATTGTCCTTTCTGTTCCGATAATGGGTTGTCAGTGAGATTCATATAGAAGATATAATATTATGCGACGAGCCGAAGGGTGAAATAGCGCAATTTTGAGGAAGCCTATGTTCAGCAGTGGATAATAAAATACTGATGACGATTATGATGATGATAAAAAATAATACTATTCTCTCTATGAAACTCATTCGCTTCGAACTTAGTCGAAGGTTACGACGTATGGTAGAGGATTCGGACGTTGTGTAAAGTATTTAGGCATATTGTCACAGTTGTACGAGCAACATTCGAACATTCCTCGTCGTGTCAGAATATAGAGTAACCCCCCAGGACTACGCCGAATACATTGTACCAGCGCTGAACTGTGTTCATTTAAAAGGAGCGTAACTGTTAAACTCTCGCTCTGAAATCTCTGGGTAGGTCTCCTAGAGATCCCAGTGTCACCGACCTAACAGTTCAGCATGCTTATGGATGTTGCGGCCGGTGGATCCCCAACAATTCAAGACCATCCTTAACCTGAACATGGTCAACATTTCAAAGTAGCCGTCACTAGCCTGCGTGGTCTTGTATGACCTACTTTTCCTACTATAACCTATTTCTACTTGTTAAATGATATTTTTGTATTTTTTGTGTTTGTCTCTTATATTAATATAAAGTAATTTAAAATTCTTGTATTGTAAGTCCCGGACAACCTAGTCTTTTTTTTAGTTTACCAATTGTTTACTAAAAAATGATGCGTGTTTACATACACAACAACTGAACACGGTGCGGTCGCACCACCGTCTAGTTCGGTGTGCTCTGAGCAACAGAAGAGGAAAATTAATTTCTTATCACATGGTCCGGATCAAACCAATCCCACTGACGATAATGATGATGATGATGTGCGGTGGAATATCCTCCACTTGATCAAATATGGTGCGTAGCACACCAAGTTCACGGTTCACTCCGAACCATGTTCGGTCGTCTATTACAGGCTAATAATTCGTCGTTTGTCTCTCGTCAATAGCGGAACAAATTTACTCTATTTCTCCTTGCCCACGTTTCACACTAGCTCACACGCCTATTTTTACTTTCTGTACTCCCTCTGAAACCCCTGGTTCGTCATTAACTGCTTTTTCAAAACCATTATAAATTTAGCTCTAAACACATCGCCATAAAGTTACAATTTAAATGTACGGATCGAGCGAAATCTCAGGTGTATCCGATGAAAAGAAATGATAATGAACATGCTTCTTTCCGTTTCCTGTATAGATGACATCTCTTTGAAAGTTGAATACGGTTGAATTAAAAATGAGTTCAATTTAGTGCCACTTGTTTGATGTATGCTCGACGTTTTAAAACGGATTTCATACATTGGTGAAGTTTTTTTTTTCATCATTCCGTACTTCGCTTTTAGTATTCAGACTCTTGACCTGACTTCTTTTTGAGCAAATATTTAGTTAAAAGTAAATGGTAGAGCGATGCCATGAAAAGGCTAGGTCAACCGAAGAGGTGCCATCGCCTTACAAAAACCGAAATCAAACAGCATTACCGCTGTATTTCTGTCGGAAGATATACATACGTAGATCAATAAGATATAGCGGTAGATCGAAAAGACTAAGTGTTCATGTCTTTACCACGCAACTATAAATACCAGAAACGCACTAGGAATTGGTCTGGGTTTCTATCACAGAGTACATTCTATATAAATATGTTTCTATAATTAATGAATACAACTTACAATATGCAAAGTTGCTTTCTATTTTACTGGTGATTTTATGAATTAATTCTGCAAATATATAGAGACTTAAATAGCTTCTTGAATAGCAGTCATTTGATAATCTCGATACGGAAATTATAAACAGTATTCATGTTTTCATAACCTGATTCAGAAATGAAACTAATTGAAATGAATTGAGCACATATAGATTTGTCCTATTGAAGTGACTTTCGTAAGGTTGTTATAGACTTTGCTATTGACGTTTATTATTTTGTTTGTTGTGTGTTTGGTTTATTTTGCACTATATAAGACATAAAAACTATATTAATTTTGATGATTCATATTTACATTGCATTCTTGCATACACTTTGAAATATTAAGAAAAGACACAGATTTTCTTACAACAGTAACTCAACTCAAACTAGCAGGTAGCTAGAAAATATCAATTTACGAACCGAATCGCTAATATTTAAATATATGCTATTCGTTGATTTATTAATCTTATTTAAAACGTATTCAAGTATGGATAAATTACTAAATATACGCGTACGAAAATAGGAATCGTCCAAAGATTTCTAAAGGAAACTATTGGATGCGGCCTACTTCTAGTGACTTGCCAGGTTAAATTAAATTAATTCATAAAATAACTTGAAATTATATTTTAGAATGAGGGCAATGACACTTCACTCGTATCCACTGGTAAAAGCACAACATTACTATTAACAAAACACTCGTCAAAAGAATACGAACGGACATTACCATACAAAAGCGCGTTTTGCTCATCTCACGACGGGCATAAATCTTTTCGCGCTGACAGTTCCCTCCAGGTGCCGCCCTCTTTCAACTGTGAATACAAATGATAATGAACACGGCACGCAGGGATCACTGGGGTATTGCCACGCACTAGGCTTGGAGAACGCTGCTTTCTTGGAGCGTTTTAACGCTAAGTGATTAGAAGTTGTTGATGTGGGAACCCACAATTCTGAATATAATGATTTGGTTGAACGATGATTAAGATTTGATGGTGGACGTCATAAGAAATAAAGAAGTTGAAGATAGTAGACGGTTTCCAACGAGTCGTTGGACTTCTTTCTTCTTTATAATTTGTGTTTCTAAAATGTGCCTACGTTATTAATAATAAAATGTTTTATATGGAAGAGGAAAAAAGGCACAATATTTTTTACAGTGTATAAAAACTTACAATGATTTTATTTTTAACATTAAATCTTAATGGCTTAGTGTAAGTTTGTGAACGAATAAATTTCCATCTTAGTGGCCAGTAGCGTCTAGAATTTAAGGCATTTAAGTTTCAAGATTGGATTAACTTCTGTTTGTATTTGAAAACCGCCTAAATATTGGATAGGAAGATTAAATCTAATGTAGTAATATTTTTGGAATATAACATCATAACATGTTATGCGTACTCTCATAACATATTTCTTTGAACGTTTGATCCATTATCGCATTGATTAAGTTGTTCACCTATAGAAAATGCGGCCTGGATGCACCATGTGGAATTAATGATGGATCATCAACTTATCACACAAGACTAATTGTAATTAAAAAAGAATGAAGAAGAAACTACTAGATAATAGTTTGAGATCACTAAAACGATAAAATACATCAGCACATTTCGAGTTCCACTGAGAGCCGTCCTATTATTAAAATATTTCCGTAAATAATGTTTAAATATTCTTAATATCCCGCTTGGTACAGACGGACGTGTAGATTTAGGTCGTCGCCTTCCGTTGTGGTTTAGTTTGCAGACAAGCGGGAAGTATGTTGCGCGGCCGCGTTGGAAAACGTTGCAAAAATTGCAATTTATTTAGACACGAGTTTTCATGCTGGTGCTATAACCTTAAAATATAGTTTAGTTGATAATATGTAGCTTATATCTAGTACTGGTGGTAGGTCTCTCATATGTGTAAGGCCGACTGGATAGGTACCACGGCAATGTAGCAGTGTAAATGCACTTTTGTTTTTCGATTTGAAAGACATTGTAGTGTAGTTAGTTTGTAACTACTGGACATATTGAGACTTAACATCTTATGTCTTAGGATGGCGAGCGCAGTGGAATGTCAAGCATTGTTGTAGGAGGTGTTGTTTGGTTTTGCTAGTACTGTTTATGAGCAGTCGTATTGCTTACCATCAGGCGAACGGCATGCTCGTGTCGCCATTTATTGTAATAAAAAAAAAAAATATGCTTACCTAAAATGTGGTCATTTTAAGAAAAGGTATCCTTTGAACATTGTTTTTCTGCGATGATTGTTACCTTTCCGATCTTTGCACTATAAATGAAGTCTATGGATGTTCTGGGTATTTATTAATTATATAAACACATATGACATTTTTTACGCAGGATAATATTGTATAAACAAGATAAAAATATTTAATTTCGTTTACAATATTGCCTGCGTTTTAGTTGTTAAGTGCGAATTTTCTACTCCTGTTTATATTTATATTCGAGGGAAATATGTCGTAATGAAGAGTCATGGGATGCACACGTAATGGAAACCAAGTAAAAAATTAAAATTTATCATAATACGTTTTAAATTTATCCAATTATTTCTTTACCACGATGGAATATTTTTAAGTGTCATTTTTTATTTTGAGTGGATAAAAACATTTTTTACTATATTTTTCTTCATTGGCGGATTTAGCACTTTATAATGGGTTGTTAACCAAGAGATGTATTCGATTCGATTGTCACAACGAATAATAAACTTGCCAATATAATTTCGGCTTAAAATTCACGTGAGTTGTCAGGGACTGATTTTTCTGCGCGCCATATTAATTGGCTCGCTTGAAACATACCTTAGTATGGAAGTCACCTCAATGTATTGTATATGGCAGTAGTATTAACATAACTTCCGACCTCGAAGGTACAGGCTTGGGCACCCTAAATATGTAAATACTTTCTTCTATTCTCGGCTACAATCTAGTCTTCTCCTAATCACGTTGCTTGGCCAAGCTCTTCGCCTAATTTAACCTAACCCATCCTCTTTCACTAATACCTAAGACTAACTCTCCAGACTTTACAGATCAATCCACAATTACAAAAGCAAGAGTACAAATGACCAGGCCGCTGATCGGAAGTGGGTCAACGAGTACGATACAGGGGTTCCATTGGATCGTGACGAACGCTCAAGCAATTAACGGTAACAAGCGAGATTGCCATTGGACGTGCACAGCTGTTCTAATTAGGACGGGTTAGAAAACCAACGGAGCCGCTTAGACCCGTTGCATTGTGCCTAGCAACTGTCTTTGTTTTGACAGGTGTATGCGAATTATTTGTGTCACAAATACAAATTAAATGCAGCATAAATTTTAATTAACATGATAGCAGGATTGTTTTAAAACTGCTCCAAATATGCTTCCTCTGCGATTTAAAACAAATTGGTGGAGAAGTAACATTTTTAAATAGGGTAAACACTCAGAAATTAGCCATATTTAAATAATATTATGTAGGCAATAAACTCTGATTGTCTAACTTAAAACATAAATTAGTACCTCACGTTCTCAGTTGAAATATGCCTCTCTTCCAAAATTCCAATCACACGAAACGCACAGAAATTCCCAACGTATCTATAACGTTATCAGTGATAAGGGGCGTGCAATTAATCACGGGTTGGCAGGACCGTACCTTGTTGGTGCTCAGCCGTCATTCTCATTTGATCGGTCCGATGTATGATGGAGGTACGGAATGTTTATACGGGAAACTTTAAGGGTATGTTATTCCTACGGTAATGTAGCGATGAAGAACAAACATTGTGAAGAAACTTGTATGTCATGGAGTCTATTATAACATAATCTATGATACTACTGGTGGTAGGTCTTTGGAGGTTCCACCGCAATATCTATTTCTACCGCCAAATAGTTGTGTAAATGTACTGTTGTAATCCGGGTTGTACATTGTAGCAAGTGAATCTACTGAACATATTGATGTTTAACATCTCAGGATCGCAACCGTAGTGAAATGCCAATCATTGCTTTCTAATTCATGGCGTTGCTTGTTTTTGCTGCTCTCCATGAGTGGTCGTATTACCATCAGGCGAAGGGCATATTCGACTCGCCATTCCTTGCTATATAAAATAGAGAAGTCTACCAAACGTTATTAAACGTCATGGCGGTATAACATTATCATTGATATGGGGCACGCAACTAATAAAGGGTTGACAGGAAAATAGCTTCTTAGTGCTAAGCCAGCATTCTCATTCGGTTGCGTGGTAGAGGATCAGAATATTTGTATGTGAGGGAAACTTTAAGATTAAATGTTATTGCTCTAGGAATTTGTAATATGATTTGATTATAAGGCAAGTATTCTTCAGGTTGTATTGTTACTTACAATAATATAATAAAGACCCTAAAGACAGCTGCAAGTAAGAAAAATAAAATTGTTAATGGACTTTTGTGTGGGTACTTGAACAGGTATATACGGCTATGTAAATGAAGTTTTAGTACGCATGTTTAGACGCCGGATAAATTCCAGGAAACTTCAAGTTAAAGGCAGGTCGGTCTTACTATATGAAACCAAATATTTATGTTTCATGCATAAATAAATGATAAAAATAATTTCAATAAAAGTCAGATATATATTTTAGAGCGTGCACAAAAATATAATTTTCTGTACATGTAAAAAATACATCAAAACAAACACATAAAAATAAAAAACCATTACAAAACTGTCTCCCAAGCACCTTAACCTTTTTATACCCAAAATCCCAGTTTAATACCCCATAAACTTATAAAATCCTCTTACAAAATGATAGTCACTCCACCCTTTAAACATCTCAGTAATCCGAGCACCATAATTCATATCTTCACGCCCCCAAATTGCTTCCTTCCGTGGTATTATTGCATCTCCCCTCAAATTGTGCGAAGATAACTCTGTGAGCTTATTTACGTATCATGTTTGTGACGCGACCCCTTTGTTTATCAGTTTGGGTCTGATTACGTCGTGTGCATGTGGGTAGATTGCATTGTGGGTATTGATCTTTTGTTGATATTAATACATACATACATAAACTCACGCCTTTTTCCCAGAAGGGGTAGGCAGAGGTGCCAGGGCACCCACATTTCGCCTTGTATGTTCCGTCCCATGATGCGATAGGTGGCGAGCCTATCGCTATTTCGGGCACAAATTCCTGACTCTGGGCTGATAATGAATAGAAAAATCCAATATCACTTTGCCCAACCCGGGATTCGAACCCGAGACCTCAGCTTTGTAACCGTACCGGAGTACAACTACGCCACCGAGTCAGTCAGGCCGAGTTGATATTAATAATAATAGTAAATACAGCCAGTTACGTATGTACATCATCCTGGCCTCATACTAAGATCGAGTGTTGTGTCGTGGTTATAATGGATGCATATTATGTAAGGTTATATCGTTAGTTAAGGTGATGATTCAGAGCTCTGATTTAGAGCGGTAAGCAGTGGTTTCAAAGAAACAAAAAAAACTCATTTGGTAAACAATTATCCCATCAAAAACATCCTGTAAAAAAATTCCAAGTCTCGCAGCTCAGGTTTTCTACCGCAAAAAGTTGTGAGATGCATGTAATACCAAGTCGATTAATTTATTTAGTCCTTAAGGGACCTTCTATATAAAGTTATTACGTTAGTTATTACCATATCAATATTAAAAATTCTTTACGTTTTAAATAAATGGATCGACTTGGCCATCGCATGAAAACATAATGTATGGTACAATTTATACATAATGCTGCTGGCCAAGTCGATCTATTTATTTAAAACGTAAAGATTTTTTAATATTGATATGTTAATAACTAACGTAATAACTTTATATAGAAGGTCCCTTAAGGACTAAATAAATTAATCGACTTGGTATTACATGCATCTCACAACTTTTTGCGGTAGAAAACCTGAGCTGCGAGACTTGGAATTTTTTTACAGGATGTTTTTGATGGGATCTCACGTCTTTTTGTAGAGTCCTACTTTTTTCCTTTTCGGTACTTCTTACTTCTAGAATATCTAACGATTTTTCTTAAAGCCTCTGTCTTATGGATTTTTCTTATTTTTGTAGGTATCAATTTATCACAAATATAGCGGATTTGATTATTAATGTTCTTTTTTTCATTGTAATTGATATTTTCGAGCTATTTAATCTATTTATTTGCAAGTTTTTCTTCGTCATGCTTTTCTAGAGGAATGTTGTACAGTTTCATGGGCTGAATACACCATTTCCCTCTCTATATCCCCTCCTGTTATGCCTCATATATATAGATATCTATCTATAACTATTATTTCATTATATACGGGTACAATGATTCATTAACTGCAAATGTAACTTTGTAATCCTATACATTTATATGGGATTACAAAGTTATTCACGAAGTTGGTCTATCTAGAAAACTAGACACAAATTATGA
This sequence comes from Hyles euphorbiae, assembly GCA_023078785.2. NCBI lineage: Eukaryota > Metazoa > Arthropoda > Insecta > Lepidoptera > Sphingidae > Hyles > Hyles euphorbiae. The sequence goes on from CM041051.1 coordinate 14,762,780, forward strand.
AATGTTTGAATTTTCCCTTACTTTAGACACTAAACACTAATTATATTCTAAATTTGAAGGTTCTATGACTGCTAGAAGTGCCTTAGACTTTTGATGATCGGTCAGTCAGTCAGTGAGTGACAAAATTAAGAAAGTTTGACTAGTTACAATTCTTAAACTACTGGTTCAAATTGAATGAAATTTTAAATATACCGTGTTTCCACAATGCCTGCTTAGTAACTGAAAATTCAAACTTCATGCTTTAGCCACAACGAAGTTATAGGGGGTTGAAAATGGTCTGAATTGCTTCGAGAAAAGGATGTTACGGCCTATAGCTCGACTTGGAGGGGGCTCGGCCGCGCCCCCAGATATTTGGTTGGATTATCTAAGACCAGCAAGGTCTCACTTAGTTTTTGATATCCACGAAAAAATATTTCAGCTTAATGAAGATTCAGAATTATGTGTCGTTTTAGATATATTATTATCCTTTTCAACGTGCAGTATTCCTCATTAAAAATTATGAAGATATTAGAAATAATAACTGAGAAATATATTGAAGAGGTCTTGAAAAATCAACATGCGCGACAAAAGTATACACAGACCTCGTTGAATGGCAGGTTCGAATAGGTCTCTATGGAAATTCCTTAGGAGTACGTTCTATGTTCAATATTGAACTTTCTGTATTTGAAGAGAGAGGGAGAGAGAGGGAAAGACACAGAGAGAGAGAGAGAGAACATAGAAGTATGCAAGAGAATCAGGCTAGTTCTGTCAGATTCATATGACAAGACGTGTTGATTAAAAGCAATATATTCTGATGAGTACTAGCAGGCAAAGCCAAAACGCATTCTAGTATTTTGATAAATTTCTCCAAACACAGCCTGCCGATACAGGGTTCTGCAAACTTGCGTTTCGAAAGGAACTTTTCATTCGTGCGCCCAGACTATGAATAATGCGATTGAAGTACCGGCTTCCGGCGCGGCGCGGCGCCACGCCACAGGCCGCACGCCTTATCTCTCCGCCTTGCCGAGAAAGTTTGATCGGTAGGAAATTTCAAACTTGTATCTTTGTAAACACATGTTTCGACATTACTTTTTATCGCTGTTCTTAACATATATTGGGCTGTGTAAAGTAATTTATGTATATTTATGTATTTTGGGAATGTGTGTGTCCGATTTGCATTTGATCCGATTTACGTCTGATTTTCGCATCGCCTTATCTATCCGTTTTGCTCAGAAAAATGTGATCGAATTTGAAGAAAAATTTTAAGTTGTATCCTTGTAAACACATGTTATGTTTTTACTTCCTAAACTTGTATTAATAAAGGGCACGTGAAGTTATATAATTTCATGTTACCATCATATTCAGTCATAGAATTCTTACCGTTGAGTTCCTGGGGTCAGCACCACGTTTTGGGAGCTACTTGTATCCAGCGACCTCCTGCAGCCTTTACTAGATGATCAGATCACCTCATAAATAGACTCCAAATACTGCACTCTCTTGTACTCTTCACTCCACAACTTTTCAGCCCAATTATTAATTCACTCCACTCAAAATACAAAATGAATAAATATTTAATTCGTAATCAACTCTTCATATTTGTTTAAATGAAACCTATTAAGTTAATCGGGTGATTGATACATCCATTTGGTTTTCAGTTTATTGTTGGCGTTCTTCGTTCGTGGAAACTCATTCATTATTCATACGCGTGATAAACACTTTGTACGATAGATTTGATTAATTAATGTATGAATTTACTTCATTTTTCATTATTTTAATTTATATAAGTCGGGTGGAGATTGGTAGGGTAGGTATACAATTTTCAGTAGAAATTGAAAAAAAAATGTTTGAGTGGTTTCTTTCTACTTTCACAATAATATTTATAATCACGTATAGTTTGTTCCATTTCAGTAGTAATTTAGGACCTTACTTAGGACTTAGTATGTGACATATTTCTGGGGTTTATACCATATACTATTGTTAGAATAAATATGTTCAACAGTTTCAACTTATTGGGATTATTCAGGATAGCTGTCGGGCCCGGCTTCGCCCGGGTGCAGATAGTTTTTGAGTCCAATCCACATCAAGAACATATTATTTCGCGTGTCTACTAACTATATTTCCCGCGTGCCGTCGACTATATTTCCCGTCCGTATTGAATGCTGTTCAATCCTGTCCTCTCCTATCCCGTGCCAACTATTCGAATTTGAAAGAGTAGAAAATATGTATATTTGGTTTCCTGACTCATCCCACGGGAACACTATATTTTTCGGGATAAAAAGTAGTCTATGTGTTAATCCAGGGTGTCAGCTGTCACTATACCAAATTTCATCAAAATCTGTTGAGCCATTTTTTCATGAAAGAGTAACAAACATCCATACATACAAACTTTCACCTTTATAATATTAGTAAGGATTCTCTCGATACTGCACACACATCTGACCCAATTATTTATGATCTACCAATTTGTTCGTTTTCGCATCTTTATGATTAAAAATCACGTGACATCAACCCTTCAATACAATTTTCAAATCAATCAATGGACTCAAAATCCTTTACTGAATGAAACCTGAATAACAGCGCTGTATTGCTAAAAGTGATCGTTTCACTCTCAAATGACACAATGTTCCTTTTAACGCTGTCAGGAGCACGTTAACCTTTCTATATGTTAATTTATTCACAATTTTAACCGGTTGCCGTGCTGCACACCTTTTGTAAAATCCATGACACTGAAGCAAACGTAGGAAATTAAAGATTCTATCTGCGTAACGAACTTCCACTTGGAATAGTATTAAACAGAACAAAACTCTTAGAAAGTATTGTGTTACGCAACTGTAACCTGTATTCTGCAGGTAATAAAGACTATAATGGAGAGTAGGGTAATGAGTTGATATTGTTTGAATGCGTTCCGATTGAAACTTTAGACCATTATAAGAATGCTGGTTGGTGTTTGTCTTTACCTGCCGAGCTTATGGCTTGAGTTTTGCTTATGTTTTTAAACATAAGTCTTTACTCGGAAATTCTTTTTTGTGTATTAATTAATTCTGCATTTTATAAGGAATATTTGAGTACATCTCGTAATTTTTGTAAGAGATAGCTTAGTCTGGATACAGTGGTCTGAACTGGGCCAAGCTATTGCCAAAGATAAATGTCATGTTACGTAGATTTCAAGTTCGTTCATGGAATAGGAGACAAACTAGTATTCGAAACAATAATTGGTAGGTAAATAAGTAAATACACCAAACAGTCACATACATACATAGTACTGGGCGTGGTACTCACCACACATTAAGATCAATTGATTATTGTGTCGTGAGTATCAGAAACTACAAGAGTTTTTGGTCTCACAAACATCCAGACCCGAGACAAATACTTGTGGGCCTCACAAAAAAAATTTTCTATGCGGGGATCGAACTCGCAGCCTCTCGTTTCACAGCCGACCTCTAACCAACTGCGCCACGGAGGCTGTCCATAAATAGGTACTATCACCCATGAACACCTACAAATCTCGTTTGAGCGTTGCCGTAGAAATAATAAATCAAATAATAATAATCACTAAATCCTGTATTTTCGTTTCGTTTGCAGAGTACAAATTGCTTGTTGCATACAATAGAGTTCAAACGAAAATAATTGATTAATGCGTTTTGTAAACACTGTGCAATATATTTGCTCGGGCACAGCAATTTTAAAAGCTAAAATATTACATATTTTTTACACGATGTGTTTCAATTATTGTTTTAACTTTATTGTGTGCAAAAGTACTTGTACTGGGTAGACTTTCAAAGAATGTTAAGGTTCGTAGGTAATAAAAATACTACTGAAAACAGTTGATTCTACTGCCTTGTATGGGGACTTGTAGGATCCAACTGTGGGGTTAGGCAACTTGAAGCAAATAGTAAAATAATGCGGGAAATTTAAGTATATAAACATAACATTCGTAGCTAGATATTAATGTAATATCTTTATTTTAATACATATTTATTGCAATGAATGGCACAACGAGCATGCCGTTCGCTTGATGGTAAGCGATACGACCGCTCATGAACAGTAGCAGAACAAACAACCCTTTGAATTACAAAGCAATGCTTGACATTCCACTGCGGTCGCCATCCAGACATAAGATGTTAAGTCTCAATATACCCTGTAGTTACTCTGGCTACAATATCCTTCATACCGAAACCCAACAGTGCATTTATACTTCTGTTTGGCGGGAGAAATAGACATTGCGGTGGTACCTACCTCGGCGGTCTCTTACAAACGGGAGACCTACCACCAGTATGTTTTCTTAGTCACAGTTGTACTATGGAATGTATTGTAAATTTAAACATGACAAATAATGATAATAATAATATCACATTTCAGTACCGTGTGGTACTATTCAATTGAAACAAACCCAATAAAACTAAAATAATGCTAAATCCTGTATTAAAAACGTCTGTTTTCAAATAAAAATATCTGTTTACAAGTATCTCGAGTGTTTTTGCTCACTTTTTGCCTCTGGCTAATTTCAACGCTCTTACAGATCTTGTTACGGCACATTTCTACGATGTTTTTGCTCGGGAACAGTTCTTTATCGTCTGGAAACGTAATTAAGGTGTACAATTTACACACGCTATGTTTCTGTTAAACATATTGATTACACTTTAGATTGATTTGTTTGGTAGATAAAGGTAGCTGTTAAAGGAACAATTGCCTTAAAATTATAGGTATTTTTATTGGATAAATAATAACATCCAACAGTCACATATATAGTCCTAATCCCACACTAAGGTTGAGTCTCGTATCGTGAGCCTTTTCGGTCTCACAAATACCCAGACCCGAAATAAATATTTGTGCATCACACAAATATTTGTTTGGGTGCGGGGATCGAAACCTCGGCTTCTCGTTTCACTGCCGGCATTCAACCATCTGCGCCACGGAGGCTGTTAATTGGTCGGTGTAGAAATCTTTAGCGGAGGCCTATCTTCGGCAGTGGACTTCATGTAACGTTTTTACGTAGATGATGATTAAGATATTTTGTAGTTTTCTGATGCCATATTTTATAGATCGCGACCACAGAACAGATGAATATGGTACTGTTCTGTGATCGTAACATTCTGTCGAGTCTGTAAAATATTAACCGTAAACTCTCGACTTCGATTTCCAGATTGATGTGTTTTCGGATTTGAGTTTGAAAAATGTAACACAAATTACAAATTGCTCGGAGCATCCAACGCCCTTGCTTGCGAGATATTTTTTCTGAAAATATTCCAATTTAAAAACTTTTAAAGGTTTGAAATATCAACGGAACGCAGAAAAAACGCGTTGACAAAATTACGTAACGCTCCAACATGTCGGGGGCTATTAAAAGTTGGCGAATGTTATATTTGGGGCACAATTGTCCCGTGACTAAATGGAGCAATTTTTTCGCCTGTGAGATCCGAGATGAGTTTAATGTGTGGGCTTGAAATGGCGACATGGAAATTGAGGAAATTTTAGATCGCATTAATATCCCGTTTTTATACCGATTATTCTACAATCTACAGATGCAACATACAAATTTCTCCATGACAGTTTTGCTGTCCTATTCTTTGGTGAGTAACATTGTGAAGGACCTAGAATTCCTTTTGCTATTATCGTTGAATTTCTTTCCATTTTGAGGAGTCGGCAACCCATCTATCCAAATGTTGTTTAATATTATCATTTAAGAAAGGATTCATAAATAAATGAAACACCAGTTTTGTATTTATTGAAGATGTTTTATTACTGAAATCAGAATAATTTATATTGTAAAAAATACACCATACTTCCATACACTAAGGTTAACATTTCAGCTTTTTTGGCTCTATTTTACATTTTTACTACAGCAACCATGTTTGTAACTGATTTTGACATTTGGTACCTAGACTATAAGGTTCATATTAAATTCAATTCACACATATTTTTCCAAAACAGGTCACGAAATATTCTTTATTTTTCATGTGTGAATGGATTTTAACATTAATATCGGTTCAAAATTAGCCTAAATCTCTTTGGCATCGCTTAAGCGGTCTCTCATATTCGAAAACACGTAATATATTGAAATCGTCGAGTTTTAAAAGTACCAAGAACATTTAACATAAGTATTTGAAATATCATTTTCACATGCAATTTGTACAAGCAGCGGAGCGGAAAATTACAAAATATGTTTGTTACTTAGTATAAGTTGTAGAATACTTGAATAAATTACTTCAGATAAAAAAAACATGAAAATGATTTTTAATGCGTGAAATAATAACATTCATATCGATTATAAAATATAGTTGCTTATCTAACGTAGCTATACGATAAGTCGTCATAAGAAAAATCTTTATTGATCACATACAATATGGAAATACCAGATTTTCTTGTTTACTTTTACTGCTATTTATGCTATTTTAAACAAAAAAAATGAGGAAAAAATATGTATGAATAACAAATATTTTGATGATTATTTTGTTCCTATCCGCTTCGCTCCACGTACAGCATCTAACCATATCTACCAAGCAATAAAATTACTCAATAGAAATTAAATTAGTCTTACAGAAGGCTTCACCTATTCCTTACACTTACTTCTTTACACTTATTAGTATGAAAAATAAAAGCTGCATCTTTGGATTGATTTACTAAACTCGCTACATTATTGAATTACTGTCACAAAGTTAAACATTTAAACGATATGTATTTTATCTATGTTAATATCCCATAGTATTGTCGGGGGTCACGAATTACAGAGAAATACAGCATAAGACACGACATGAGTTTTTGTACTAGAGCTGAGAATCTGCTTTACATTAAAACGTACTATTCATAATCGGAATTTGTGGAAAATTAGACACTATACAAGCATCTGTAACTAAGACTATTGTAAATGTAAAATAATTTAAAAATCCTCTTACCCTAAGTCTTAGTAACCTCTAACAATTGACAAATAAACGAAATTATTGGGAAAAAGCTTAATTAGGTACAGCTGGAAACGAAAGTCTTCATATATTACTAAATTTATTTTATACATTCTTTTCATTAGTTTTTTTTTTATACACCGATGAATTTACATCCAAAATACGTAAACGATACAACCGAGAATGGCAAATAAAAATTTGGACGGACAGACAGAGTTAATGAAGTCAACTTATTTAAAACAAATTCGAATATCGTAGTTTTGAATAAAAGAAGGAAGAAAAGTCGTACCCAGTTTGAAAAATAAAGGAAAAGTATGTCGACTACAAGGCTTCATACCATGATCTGGCTATGAACATGTCAGGTAGCGCCTATTCTTTATTTGAATTATTTATAAACAACCTCCAATAGACTATTCCTTTAAAGGCCAGCAGCAGCGTATGTATGTTTTTTTTTTATTCTGGCATGTCAACCACATCCCATCTGAATTCAAGAGCAGTGGAATTTAGAATAAATAAGTAACAGTTTGTTTCATGTCTTACTCAAACAATTATACACCTGGTGAAAGAATAAGCAGAACCATATGAAACATTACATTACCAAACATTTTCACCATCGCATTCGGCGTAATCCAGATGCACACGCATTCCCTTCCACCATCCAACGATCCTTATGAGTTGCTGACCTGACACGTTCACACCGTCATACCTTGCAGTGGACCAAGAAAATTCCTCAACCGACTCCATATTACGTGAGGTTGTTCCGCCAGTTGTCAGGCTGGGTGCAGTTGGTGGCACACCAGCGGGACTGGACGGTGGGCGGGCAAGGTGTGCCTCCAGGTCTTTGTCGTCGAATGATCCTGCGTGTTCGGAGGGCTGAACCCACGCATCCACCGTCGCTGCGACAGGCACTCCACTCGCCCCAGTCTGACACGCGGCAGTCTAGTAGTCCTGAGGACGAAACGTTTGGTGCTAAAATTGTAGAAGTATTTTTGAGTTTATATGTGGGGGGCTACCTCTAAAACTACTGTTAGTATTTGAAAAAGCCTTTCACGGTTTGAATGGATAAGTATTCTTGTAAAACATAGGGTATTATTTACTTCAGTAGGTAGTTAAGTTAATATAATTTCAGCTCGACATCCAAAAATGAATGAGTAATGTGATATTTCGCACATTCGACAAAACTACGTCGGTTTACTTAAGTGTTTCTTCATGGCATGGTGCAAGTATCCAATATTAAGAACAGAGTTTCCACAGCATCATGACAAGGCATGCAATAATAAAGTGATAGCGTCTTGGTTGGGGTTGAGAATTATATCACAAAGTTTTAATTTCGGAAGCCTATAATCGAGGATCTGAAATATAAAGGTAAGAACCGGACTAAGGCTGGTATGGAAAGTCGTAAAACCTCCATTCTCTTGAAGTATAACACTGAAAATATTAACATAAAATTTATGTCCTCACTAGCTCTTTTCCGCTTCCTCCGCTCAGCAGGGTCGGTGGTGTCGACGCGCAGCTTGCGTCGCCGGCGCGCACGGTACCGCCGGGCGAGGCTGCGCAGGGCCGAGCGCTCGCTGGCTGTGGGCCCCGACGTCGGCAGCTCGTTGGCTGAGCGAGGCTCCTCGGTCGTGCTCGATGTCGTGTTCGATCTAGTATGGGATTATTATAATTATTACGATTTCTATTTTGTATAGGTTTTATTTGTATTGATAATAGTTTCAAACTAGTCTGTGAAAATCTTTTTCTGTGGCAATAATATAAAATCTGAATTGAAATAGTCTACGTGTTACTGTTGCTTATAGACCTCACTTTGTGTGACAGGTTCTGGCCATAGACTATGTTTCAAGTAGTGAATGTAGAGATAGTTTAGTAAACTTATATTTTTTATCATTTATGAAGTAGGTACAATCAAGCCACCATCAATCTCCAAGCCATCATATAAATCAAAAAGAATAGTAAGTCTTTCATGGTTTAAAAATTTAACGAAACGTATCCCATTGCTTTATAAAATCTTTGACAAATTCAAGTACACTGAATTAATCTGTATGTATAATAAAAACTAGTATAAAAGACAGACATACAAAAAGGTCAACTACATTGTCATCCAGACGACACACAAGATTCTGTGAGTAAGCAATAAAATCTAAAACATTTAATGAAGTACAGTCAGACAGCGAAATGTTTCGTTCAGGACGATTCGCGAAATGTCAAGAATTTAGCAATTTCGTGCTGGTATTGTAGACAACATACTCGCCGTGTAGCTTGTATACCACATAATGTATCGGATTAACTCCGACAGACTTGTCAACATAATAGTGCATGTATTGGTCATAATTGTATGCAAGTCTCCTGCAATACAAGTACAAGACAGGTATCATGTTCTAAGCTAATGATTTGACATGTATTTATTAAGACCTATGTTTGATTATTGTACTGACCACTATCTTATTGTTCATATCCTTTATTATAGCTAGATATTTAGGTAAAGGAATCAAATAGAACTGTATGATTAAACAACCATATTTTTTAACAGTGATAATTGGGGTTAATTAATTCCCAAAATTGTCTGCCCATTTGAGAGCGTGGTAACACACATCGGGGCTACGACTGAATGCGGTTATGGCTATATTTTAGAAGTTCATGTGCAGCATTAACCTCTTACTATCAGGTGAATTTTTGCCGGTCCTAAAAATAAGTCATATTTGTTGCATACAGTTTCGATTTACCATAGAGATAATTTACTACTGAGGAGGTGTAATTTTTCCCCAAAAATAACTCTCCAAAAATAATTACCAAAGTAACTTGAGTTTTATAGCGCAGGACCAGCAAACGATCAAAAATATTATCTGTTGGTCACTGTCGCCCATGAATATCCAGTGAATCATGATGGGAAGAGGAAACGGGTATTGGATGTCCGGCAACCTTAATCACCTAACGAAACACTACAGAAAAGGTGTCTCCTCGTCCTCCTTCTCCTCGTTCCCCTGTGAGACAGTGACACCGCCTTCTAAAGTCTATCCTATCCTAAAATCCTCCTGTGTTTTATTTATATGGTAAATTCTATCATTGTGCGGCGTTTTATGTGATCATGTGGCGTGTTAACCAGCTAGGGAAGGCTCTCGCAATTCGATACGACAACCCGTCCATAGCCGTTTTCTGTCGATAAAAATCACTTACAAAGTATAGTACGAGTAAGCGCCATCTGGCGTGGTGACAGATCCCTCGGAGTATATCCTGGGCGCCTGCTCCGCGCGCTCAGCCTCCTCGGCGACCGCCAGCGCCCGGTTTCCGTCCAGCACGTCGATGTTGTTGTGACTCATCTTGTCCAGTTGCAGCACGTCGTATTTACGATCGTCGCTCGCCCGGTGGAATACTTCGGAGAGCTCGTACTCGCGGAGCTGTGTGTGATTATATAAATTAATAAACATACGAAATTAAAACTACTGTTATACTGATTTTGTTGCAGATTTCATGGGATTTTATACATTTGGCTTCAGATGGTTTGAATATTTCATAGCTTACGTGGTCACGGGGCAGTATAAATATATGCTTGATGGTGGGAAATTATAGAAACAAAGAACAAATCTCCGATAGTTAATCTCTCTAACCTACTGAGCCGTAGCGACATAGTTGCTACCGTTTATATCCAGAATTTAAAATTTTGATTTTGTCGCCGGTATATAAATCGTTCTTCTTTATTTTATTTTCTTTATGTATGAAAGATAAATAACCCGCACTAGGCTAGTGTGGTGGACTATATAGCCTCACCACTCTCAATCGTACTGTTGATTGTAGAGGAGGCCCATGCCCTGCAGTGGGACGTCTATGGGCTGATACATTACATGAAAGATATCAACTAAACCAATGTGGTTGTAGCTAAGTGTGCATTCAGTAATTTTTATTCATTTCCACTGCATACATACATACAAATAATGCTCTTTGATTCCGTCTTTACCTTATCCCATTAGAGAACCATCGTTTATAGATCAACTCATTTAACCCAGACACTCTTGTCACCCACGAGGTTATTCTGAATGCACTCATGAGGTAAATAAAATCTAAAAGCGGATGACCTGGTCACTGAGAAATGGAATAAGCATTAAGGAACAGTCGAGAGACAAGATAAATAATGGATCGAAATGGTCTGTTATTTCAATACATCCCGAGAGATGTATAAAGTGCACTCAACTTCACGTTTTGCGGTATTACTGAATGACATACTTATATTTTGTACCGCATTTGACCACCGCTTCGGCTAGCGCATTTTGTACTTCATATTTTCTGCATTTGAGAGAAATTTTATGAAGTAGAAATGTTTTACGTCTGTTTGAAGAGGGTAGAAAGCTATTTTCAGTGGAATATAACATGAGATATGTTCTATGTATAGTCGGACCTTAAAGTATTTTTACTGGAACAAATAACGAGTATCTAACTTTAGACTTCAATGAATCCCATGTATCTGTATTTTATTTCATTTTATGTGGGTGTCCTGGCACTTATGCCTACCCCTTCTGGGATACAGGCGTGACTTGAAAAGGCTTGTGAAAGGCGTATGTATGCATATTTATTTTTTTCCTCAAGGCACATGACAAACTTTGTCATTAAAATTCACTTCTCGTTTCATATTTATTTTGTGTCGCTCATACATCATACATACATCATACATACATAAAGTCTCGCCTTTTCCCAGAAGAAGTAGGTACTTTACTAGTATATACCTATAATATATACCTATGGTAGGGTTCGAATCTATCGCCATATTGGGTACAAATTTTTGATACCGGGCTGATAGCGAATAGAAAAATTCTATATCACTACCTGACCTAGCATTCGAACCCAAGAGCTTAGTAATCGCAAGTAGTAAAACTACGTTACCGAGGCAGTCGTTCACCCACTAAATATTTCACTCAATTGCCAAATACAGTACAAAATTTAAAATTCCCTTTCATAAAGGTAATGTAGGTCAGCGCTGTATAAAATTATCCCCGTATTATCACAAGTGTCAGTCAGAAGTTATGCGGCTGTGTTTTTTGTGTCACTGCGCGCTGTCATCGAATGAATCGTACGGGAAATATTTGTTTACTTATTATAAATCTATAGGTAGAAATGTATTAAATTACTGCACTAGGTTTGGAGACTGACCCGCCCTCACACCCGTCAATGCAACTCCTGTAAGCCAGGAACAACAAGCACGCATTGTAATGACACCGAGCATTGAAGCTCGGCGAGGAATGTTTAACTTGTCTTTAACCCGCAATGAAATTTTTAAATAATAGCAGGAGTTGAGATTTTTTTTGTCCCCTTCCCTCCCGAGCAAAGTGGCTGACAAATCAACGGATTAAAGAGGTAAATAACCTCTGATGAAGACTGCACTAGGGTTATTTAAAATACTTTAATATTGATAACTTAAAAATTCAGTTTTATGAATCAATACGTTCACTTCAAGCACAGTAAAGCTACTGCTGAACATGCGTAGGTCTCCCCAAGGTTCACTACTCTATATAATATGTTTAATTATTATAAATTCAATAGATTTATTTAAAAAACATTCGAAAATAATAGAAATAAAATATGTACCAGCGTTACTATTGCACTTACATTACTATTTTTTTTAGTACTACTTTATTATTCTTGTTTTAGTAGAATATATTTTAGATATATCTGGTTCCGATCAATAAAATCATGCTATGCAGATATAAAGCGAAACTTTGAATACCTTTTCAATAATATTTATCTTTAAAAGCTTTTAATTTGAGATATGAAACACATACGAAAATAGCTGGTGTTATTTTCCTCAATACAACATCAATTGATTTCAAACTTGCAGCCATTTGAGTCTAAATTAAACTAGGGCATTTACTATTTCTAGGCCATAAGCTCGAACCTAACTGAAATAGTTATAGACTGATAAATCGTGGAACCTAACAAATGTATTCGACTGAATACGGCAATATTCTAAATTCTGCATTTAACATTATGGACGCGAATGATATTCAAATAGGTAAATTATTTATAGGTTTTTGAAATGGTAGCAGTAAGTATCGATTCATGAGATCTTGTGTAACTCTATTTGAATTAATAATATTATAATTTTATTTATATACGCTTTTATTCGACTTAATCTCGCGACAAGCTTTTATAACACAATAAATTATGTAATGACGTTTTAAGTCCATAGTAAAAGTTTTAAAGGAATAATATATTTTATTATTATTTCATCTTATTTTAAATAATATTTTTTTACTCTTTTTTATTTTATCCTTTAATGCAAGGCAGGTGTTTGGTGATTGTAGAAGTTTATAAATGATTAGTTCTTGTTATTCTGTCTTGATGTATTTCATCTTAAAGATTTCTTCATAGTTAAAATGAGCGATGATTAATTTATAATAGGCACGCAGACCTTTATAGCTCAGACATAAACCCTTGAAATTACGCAGTAAAATATAAAATTGTAATTTTAATATTTAATTAATTATTTAATTTTTATATAATAATATATTAGGATTATTAGATCTATTACTGACGAGAAGTATTGTTTTTCATTCAATGATTATATTTAACAGATGGGCTAACTAGGGCTTAATTAAACTGGTAATGCAATATTCCATATTATGCTGTATTATCATCTGAATGTAGTATTTATTTGGTCCATTAGTTTTCAATTAATATTTCGATGGCATTATTGTGCGTTTAGATATTAAAATGAGCGCTGTACAAATTATTTTGTGGCAGCATTAATTTATGTGGATTTGTAGCTTTTTATTCAATGGACGGTATTCACTAAAACTATTTAGAAACTGCACTGATCTTTCAACTTAATAGTATTTTTAGTACATATATGATAAAGTAGTGTGTGAAAAATACGATAGCCTCAGTGGCGCAGTTGCTTAGACGCTGGCTGTGAAACGGGAGGCCGCGGGTTCGATACCCGCACCGATACAAATGTTTGGATAGTCCACAAGTATTTTTTTCGGATCTGGATGTTTGTGAGACTGATAACTCCTGTAGTTTCTGATACCCACGACACAAGACTTAATTGAATTTAAAGTGGGGTCAGAACTATGTGTATAACTGTTGAATATATTATTTATTTAATAAATATCAAAAATTTATGGTACAGACATTTAGATTACTTTTCCATCTAAGTATACGCTTCTGTGTTTCAAAGATTTAATGCAGGGAAGCTATAGTCATGCCGAGACAAATATTCACAAAATAAGAGGAATAAAAAAAACAAAATTAACGTGCCACACATTATATTTATTATTAAAATATCACATCGATACGACGTGCAAACTCCTTTTTTTTGTGTGACAAATAAATGTAATAAAATAATATTTATTTATTTCTCTTACACAAAAAGGGTAAAAACATGTTAAAAAGTACTTTTTGGATGTGAGACTGGTGTCTGATATAGGCAGGGTCTGTGTTTCAGATCACCAGAATCTTCACGCCATGAGGTTACATTCACACACACACACACACTTGTAGTTCATAAAATATGTGTTGTCTTTCTTTCTAAAAGTCTTACCTTAATAAACTGGAAAGTGGCTATCGGCGGCAGTCTTCTCAAGTGCGGGTAGAAGAAGGAGCCGGCGGGGTGCGAGGGGTATTTGGAGGTGATTCGGTACGCCACCCCCTGCGGCGCGGTCGGCCAGTTGGGCGCGGTAAATGTGAAACCGTTGTCTGTGCCCGCGTCTAACGGGTCCACCTGGTTTGAAAATATTTATTATCATAATATATAGGCATTGGAAGAGAAATTGTAAGTTTGGTGATAATTATTAATTATTATAATATATAGCCATTGGAAGAGAAATTGTAAGTTTGGTGATAATTATTAATTATTATAATATATAGCCATTGGAAGAGAAATTGTAAGTTTCGAAGTGGCCTGAAGGCTGTATTTAACAGTTGTTCAAATATAAAGGACCGTCAACAGTCTTTTGGCGAACGAATGCTCTGTTTTCATTTTGTTTTCAAAATGTTAGGAAGTTTTTCTCTATTCACATTTTAATGAATTGGACATGGTATTAATTGACAGCTAGTATAAATGAGCATTTTATATAAAAATGTTGTTGTTGATGTTTGTAGATATTATAAAAACATATTTCAAACAATGAGTTAAATAGATATAATTTATATAACCAACATTTATTTGTAGTTCTAATTTTACCACACGCCTACATAATTTAGAAAAATACTAATATTTATCATTTGACATGAATTAGTCCGCCAGACAATTATCACAATCTAAATACGGAACATACATATTATAATATTAGGCATATTGCATTAATAAAAATTCGTTTAATGCATAATACAAAATTATTTAAATGCTGAAAGGCTAATTTCTAAGTATCGTACGCCCAGTTTAATTAGTTTATAAGTTCACATTTCCAAAAAATATCTTACCTCTATGGTAATACTGTCGAGCCAGTTGCCATCCACACAGAGATCGAAGCTGTCCACGCCGATGAACCAGTCGGGCGATGGTACCATCCGCGCCATCACGGAAACCTACAAACAAATTGCAGTATTAACTCGGCTTCAAAACAGGAATACCCAACTCATCATATTGGGTCCACAGATTATAATTATATAAACGTATTTTTTGGTTGACCTATGTTTTTTATTGTAATGAGTGGCTACATGAGATTGTCGTTTGCCTGATGGTAAGCGTTACGAGTGCCCATGAACAGTAGCAAAACCAAACAACACCTTGAATAACAAAGCAATGTTTGGCATTCCATTGCGCTCGCCATCCTGAGACATAAGATATTAAGTCTCAATATGTCCAGTAGTTACTCTGGCTACAATGTCCTTCAATCCGAAACACGGCAATGCATTTGAACTGCTATTTGGCGGGAGAAATAGACATTGCGGTGGTGCCTACCCAGGCGGTATCTCAAATATAAGAGACTTACCATCACTAAATAAGAATGCTTAACAATATATGTGTCTTCTTATAATTAATAATTTCAGCTTTGACTACGCTTAATCGTAAAATTTTTGAAACAGTTATTTTTTGCTATCATTAAATAAGTAACTAACGACTCGGCCTAGATCCGCCCGGGTGAAAATATACTTTTTTTTAAATATTCTATCGCCAAGTTCATCAAGAAAGTAAGAAAGAAAGTTGTTTTTGTCCTCTCCAATCTCCATATTCGAATATGTGCAAAAAGTATTTCAGTTTTTTTTAATAATGCTTTTTATCATAACTTATTTACTTCATGAAGTTACAATGCCCAATGACTCGGTAAAGCCGTACAAAGTTAATGTACCGTATTACACGATTCTTTATGTGCTCGAGCTTTAAAGCCTCACACATCTGAAGTTCTTCTTGTTAATAAAAATGGCTATATAATACTGTTCTAGTTTTTTATATTGCTATAAATGGCGAGATAAGCTTGCTATTCGCCTGATGGTAAGCGTTACGACTGCTCATGAACAGTAACAAAACTAAACAACACCTTGAATTACAAAGCAATACTTGGCATTCCACTGCACTCGCCATCGTCTCAGGATATATGATATTAAGTCTCAACGTGTCTCTATATTACTCTGACTACAATATCCTTCAAATGGAAACACAACAGAGCATTTACACCGCTGTTTGACGGGAGAAATAGACATTGCGGTGGTACCTACCCGGCGGCCTCTCACAAATAAAAGACCTACCATCAGTAATAGTTCCAAACTGAAGAGTGAGACTGAGAGAGAAGAAGCGCTGGCTTTTGGTCGTCAAGAAAGATATGAGAGCCAATGACCTTACTACTAAGAATGCCGAAGACCGAAATGGATGAGACTCAGCCGGAAGGCGAACCATGGCATGGGCCGGGATAACGCATATAAGAATGAAGCAAATAATTTGTGTGATGTAAGTGTCTCACCTGTCCATAATTAGGAGCAATAACACTCCGAGCTAATAATTTCACAATTTTAACTGTTAGTATTATTTTATTTTATCGACTAAGTGCCAGTATTAGGGAGTTGAACTAACATTGTCTATGCTAGGTTTACTACTTCATTTAATTATCAAAACCTATCATTTAATATAATACAATATTACCAGTATTTTAGGCGCCTATTAAGCCATGTGGACTATCATAAATAATTAATTGAAACGCTAATTCAATTCAGTGTAATGCAGATGGTATTATTTTAACAATTTCAATTATAATATACGAGTGTCAATTACCTTTGAATTAATAAAATAACATTAGCAAATTATAATTTAAAATACAATTCAAATCCATGCACGGTAATTAGGTTTCCACAGGTCGTGTATAAATGTGATAATAACCTATTCAAAATAATTATAAAGAGCTTTTTATGTTTCCATTATCGTCATTGATTCATTTATTTATATAGGGTGATATAGACACATGTTACTTAATTTAACACACATGTTTCTCATTACCCCAGGTAATATTGTACATATGTACACAAGGGCGGATCCAGGGGGGAGGTCATAGGGGTCATGACCCCCCCCTGGGCTGGCTCCAGATTGACAAAATTTATAAAATTTAAAAGCATGATCAATTCTTTGTATGTCGATAAATAAGGTAAAAAAGTGAATGCGTGTTCACAAATCACGCCTGTAACAAACTTTAAAAACTCATTATTACGAATTGGAGTATTGAAATCGGGCTCAGTGTTCTGACTTGAATTATATGACCCCCCCTGGCGTAAAATCTGACATGAACTATAATATGACCCACAGCAGTGTAAATTCATTGGTGTGCTTCGGATCGAAGGACATTGTAGCCTGAATAACTACTGGACATATTCACACTTAACATCTTATGTTTCAGAATGGCGAGCGCAGTGGAATGCCAAGCATAACTTTGTTATTCTAGGCGTTGTTTGGTTTTGCTACTGTTCATGAGGGGTCGTATCGCTTACCCTCAGGCGAACGGCGTGTATCACCATTAATAGCAATAAAATAAAAAATAGATTTATATTTTGGAAGCGCAATGACAGAACTTAAGTTGAAGACTAAAACTCACAGAAAAGAACAATATTATCATTTTTATTCATTGTTAGCAAGGGCAAAATTATCATCATTCAACTGGAGGAAGTCCACTATTAATATAGAACTTCCCCAAAGATTTTTACTGTATTGTAGTAACTAGGAAGAGTCCTGTTATCTTAATTAGGTCACCTTGCAGATGGACGTCCGATGTTCCTAACATAATATATAAAAAATACAACCTTCCGTATTATTCCATAGTATTCATTAAAAATAATCTTTATTTCTGGTTACAACCCAAACACAACAAAAACAGCTGGAAACCGTCAAAAGTATTATATAATTTAACTTTGTACAATCCAAATTCTATTTCTAAGGCTAATTAATTTATTTGAAGACGAAGCTATGTAACCGACAGGTCGGCCGCCCACTAATTAACATGTCGTCAACAGGCTTAGACATCTTGATACAGGCATTTTATCTTTTTGACGTGTTGGATATTGAAAAAGGAAAAAAAGGTACGGAAGGTAGCTTCCGTGGAGTTGAATTATGCGGATAATGGGGAAAATATTTAATTTGAGAAGTGACAACACTAGTCACTTTTGATATACTTTTTTTGTATATTAAGTTAGCATACGTCCCTGATATTATATACAGGATGATATTGAAACATAGCACTCAATTTGACCCAAATTTCTCTCATTCCCCCAGGTGACATTGCACATAATTTGAATAAAAATATGAGAATATATTTTCTCAACAAAAGTGATTTTAGTTTCCGCAATATTTGAGCATCACATATAGATACGGGTATTTTCATCGCTTAGCTGAACTTCAGTTCAGTTCGGAAACTTACCTGAGCTGTAAAGACGACGGACGGTATCTGACTATAGACGGTATCTGTAGAAGTTGACAAAAGTATTGAAACCTAAAATCGTGATTTTTGTCTATCAGGCCGTTTTTGTTCAAAATTCGTACAATGTTACCTGGGATGGATCGGAACATGTGATTTTATTTAAATGCCATAATATGTCAATATCATCCTGTATATGCCCACAATAGTTAGGAAATACTAAAAATATATCTGTATCAGCCCATATACGTTCCACTGCAGGGCACGGGCCTCTACAATTAAGAGTGGTTAGGCCATATAGTCCACCACGCTGGCCTAGTGCGAGTTGGCGAACTTACATACCATATATATTTTTTTTAAACCCCTATGGTATGCAGGTTTCGTAATATTTCAATGGATCGGCAACATCACAGCTCACAATATAGAAATACAGGACGATGAGTTCATAAATATTTTTTTATTATTCTCTCACGTGTTTATATTTTATAAGGAATTAACACTAAGCACTTTGTAACTTTGTTAATTAATCTCTACAAAACTTAGTATACTGTAATTGCGTCAATTAAAAAAAATACCAAATACACATTGAAAATAAACCAGAAAGCAGACATAATTCCTCCAAGACGCTAAGGAAAAGCTCCGAGATAAATTTTCCGTGAGTTAGCCGAGAATCATTTGCGAGATTTAACGACGGTACTAATAATTATTACGACCATCAAAGCTCTGTGTAATGAACATTTTTACATCCAACTCGTGGGCTAAACAATTTAATTATCTTACTTTCATGCGGCGAAATTAATTTATCTTACACTTAATTATTTTGTATTTTATTTATAATGAACCTTTAAATTAATTTGGGTTATATTACATAGATAAAGTATACAATTATTTCAAATATAGTAAAACAAGAGTATTCTTTTTATAGACACTTAAAAACTAAAATTTATAATGAAAGAAACAAAAAAATTAATTGTTGGTAATAGTACTAAAAAACACATTAAAACGATTCTGAGAGACCTTAAAGTTTTTATTTTATTGTTAGCGGCATTCCAATAAAATTTCACATTCAATATTCGAATCCAAACTGAAGCGAATCGTATTATAATTTGCAGCCAAAATTGAAGACCTCATTCCCCAACCCATCAACTTTTTTAATCAGTGAGTACGTTTTTAATGCACAAGTTGCAACAAGTACGCTCCAATTTCCAACAGTAATGATGTCTTCACCGCACGAGGCACGAATATATTTCCCATTTCCATTATCGACACCGATCCATTAACCCAATTGCGGCCAGTTGTAAACCGATAGACAACATAAAACCATAGGGAACAAAATGGTACACACGAAATTGGACCTAACTGGTAATAAAGACAAACGGACGGCCTATAAAATTACTCTCTTTATTACGAGATAATACGACCCTATTTAATCGGCAACATCCTATTTCGTCGCTTAATTAACTATATTAAGATTTGGATTTCTTTTTTTACTTCATCGTCATCATGATCCTTATGGATGAAGACCCCTCAAATGTTAAAACAATTGTTCGCGATGTTCACTTTGTCTTACAATAATAATAAACGCAAATATGAGAAATTTTACACCAATAATATTATTAGTGAATGCAAATTGACTGCTGTCACCTCACGAAAAGGCTTTCGTCATTATCAGCCTATAATTATGATTCGCTGGAAATAAGTTTCCTCCAAATTGCGCCATGTCTTGTCGTAGGCTTTTCACATCCAGTATAGAACTACGAGAGACCTTTCGCAATCGTCACTCCAACAAACAACAAAGGTTTTCTCAGTGGCCTAGTAAAAACATCCTACAGATAACAGTCTTCTCTTACGGCCGGGTGCAATACTCTGTCTGTCTTTTACTACCCGTTAAAATCGCTAACTCTAGTATGAGTTCTGTCATTTTTCGGTTTCAATAATCGTAGACAGATGAATAAACATATCTATGATTTGTATCTATCAATGGGAGGGCTCTCGCTAACCATAGTTAGGAAATTCCATACAAATTAAAATATATGCGTTTCGATAACGATTCGAACTACTGTAGTTATTCGTGTTTAACTAGCTGTCAACGTTTTCTAATATCGCTGCAATATGGTGGATAATACGTCGATTAACCCAGATATGTGGTATTTTTATGGAAAAAATCAGCAAAATAAAGTGACATTAATATATTCAGTGATGAAAGTGATAACGAAATGTTTAAAGCTGGTGTATTTGACGCCGATTATAATTTATGAGATCAAAAAAACTATGTGAATATTCTAGTTCAGAATTTATTTACAGATTTACTTTTTAGATGAAATAATACATCAGCTATTATGTTTATTTCTACATTTAAACCCAGCCCGCAAGGAACCTTCCTCCTGGTAAGCATACATATCAAATATTTCATTAAGTTTTATAAGTGTATTGAATTATTCCAAAATCATATATTCTATAATAAATGTAACAGCTCGGGAACAATAATGTGTCACTGTTCCATTAATTGCTGCTATCATTGTGGTTTTACGTACTGGGGAGAATGCATGTTCAGTAGGTAACTATTTTTGGGTATCAAAAGCTACAGTCAGCCGAATCATTACTGATGTGCCTCGGGCTATAACTGAGCTATATTAGCAGTATGTAAAAATATTAGACCACACACAGCATGGGTTTCATAAAATTGCAGTTTTCCCAAGAACCTTTGGTGCAATTCATTGCACATATTATTTATTTATTTATTTGCCACATAACACATTATATTCCCATAGAGCCACCTGGTTAGTAATGACTACCTTTAGATATATTAGGATTAATCAATAATTATGTATTAATATTGTCTATGATATTAACATAAATCTTGGTATTATGTATCAGTTATCTGATCACAATGTATTAATCTTAATATTTTTATTTTTAGATTCAAATATAGGAGAAGAATTTAGGAAAATAAAGGCATTATTGTTCAAGAAATGTGTATTGCACAGTTACTTTTCATGAATGTATTGGAATGCCTGAAATTGGAATTGAGCCTGGGGCTCATTACACTACTATATTTAACAACTCTGCTAGAAGGTATTTATCTCATACTTTATATTTTGAAAGAATTCAAATTCAAATATTGTGGTACATAGGTGAAAATGGTGTTACATTCAATTGTTTTGTGCAGCTATGACCCGCCATATTGGCATACAATAATTTAAGATACAACAAATATGACAATTAAGTTGGAAGAATGGTTAAGAGAATATATTAAGATTAATACACATTTTTGTAAGTAGTTTCCTAATAATTCCCTAGTTTCAAAAGGGTACAGCCTGATGGAAATCATCAAAACATATTTTCACTTTAAATCTTTTATTTTTTGTAAATAACATATTTATTTTCAGTACAATGTGAAGAAGTTATATAATAAAATAGTAATAGATATCTAATTGGAGATAGTGCATATCCACATACTACTTTATTAACAACACTGCTCAATGTCTGCCATAGAGTATTGCAACAATGCGGCTCATATAAAGTTATTATAATTAATATTTTGCTCTTCCATCTTTTACATCTTTCTTTCATCTTTATTTCAGGTCTTATGATGTTTGGAAAAGAAGATTTCCACACCATTCAGTGAAAAAAAGTCTTTTGGGATTGCACACAACTTTAACCATAATGAGTGCCACAGCGGTGTCAGATAATATTTGAAGAATGAAAAGCATTGCTGATGTGGAACATGAAATTGACATACCAAACACTGCTAGACTAGACATAAATATTAATTACTTATTTGAAATTAAAATAAAGTTTCAGAACTTTGTCAATATTAAAGATTTTTCACAAATTATCTTTCATATTTTATTTACCCATAATACAATCTGCGGAAAAGGGGGTTCTTACATTTTATTTGTAAATACCATTGACTTATATTCTACCATTCTAACATTGATATCGATGGTAAATACATTTTTATGTGATATGTAAAATGTGTAACAGTTGTTTTCTCTATAACTAGTCATTACAATTTCGAAAACTTCTAGCATAGTAAGATCACCTGAATAAATTATTATTCTTAATTAGATTTATATTGTTTTAATTATTATAATATTCCTCAGTATTTATTTGTAGATAAGCACTGAAATGATTTCAGGTCTTTAAAGTCATATTGATTACAAAACTAAAGTAATGCAACCACGCAATGTTTTATTTTCACACTTTTCTTCGTATTTATAAATATTATGGTCTCTGATTCAATTTAAATTTGTAACTCTATCGCAGAAATAGGGCCGTAAAATTCATTTTTGAAATCATTCTTGTTGGTAAACATTGTTAATTGTAAACTTCTTTTTTACATTTGACATATTACAAATCAGTCATACGATGCGTTTTGTTGCGATTTGTTGCACCCGGCCGTTAGTGTTTTGGACTTGGTACTATAGTTTTGTATCATTTACCATGTTATTATGTAATCATAATCGAGTAATTACCATCAGATATCGTATTTGATGTATTTCTCTATCACATGTTTCCTGTTCTTTTGCTAATATTAATCAATGAATATTTAAAAATATCTAGCTCATATACGTCTACGGTGCACTGGCCTCCTCCACAAATACGTCCGTTTGATCAGAAGCAATATATAATACTATTAAATTACTCACTCTAGAATGATTTCCATCCACAAAGAACTCGGCTTCAGTTCTCCCAGCGCCTTGGCCGATTGCTGGGGCTCCGAACACATCCATAGTTCCTGGGGCGGACCCAAGAGAGTCCGACCGGCCTGACTCAGCGAACTGACGGATCGGCGCCGACACCCGGCGACCCAGCCGGAACAGAACGTAGGACCGGTCATGTGATACACCTGGGGGGAAAAAGTTAAGTTAAATATTGATATTTAAATAGTAGTGTGTAGAATGATAGTCTATTTTATGAAATTAAGGGCAAGACAAGAATGCTGTTCGGCTGATGGTAAACGATACGACCGTTCATGAACAGTAGCAAAACCAAACAACTTGAATTACAAAGCAACGCTTGGCATTCTACTGCGCTCGACATCTAAGACATAAGATATTAATTCTCAATATGTCCAGTAGCTACAATGTTCTTCAATCCAGTGCATTTACATTACTGTTTGATAAAGGCTGTAAGAAGTCACAGGAATTAGGAACTTCCAATAAATATCTATTGAAATACTTGGGTGAGAACAAGGTTCAATACTGGACTACATACTACTTGAGTCTGAGGACAGAGAGAGAACGATAAATGTGCGAATTTTAAACAAGTTAACTAATTAAGGACATTCGTTTAATGGTATGTACTATCGAGAGTACAATCCGATGCTTTGATTCACCTAGTAGCACAATTGTCACTTTGTTTATACAATTTAATGTTGCACTGCAGATGGGTCTATCATATCAGGTAGTGTTTAATAAATAAATCACAGTAAAATACTTGAATCTCCTAACTTGGTAACAAACAAAGCCTGAGGAATAATTTTCTCTTCAAGACCCTGCCTGAATTCAAATTCACTACTCCAAAGCTACCACGAAAACACCCAACTAAGCTACCCGTAATATATTATTCATAACTTTTTTAATTCGCAAAGCGTTCGGACCCTAATGAAGTTTTATTAAATCTCAGATGGAACGTGAAAGTGGCGGAAAGGGCTAGCAGATTACTTTGTAAACAGTGCTCTGTGAAAATACACCGTCAGAACGTCGCGGGCTTTATTCGCAAACTTTTTAATTTGAGCATATTTTTTGCTGTGTAATATTTATTAATTTAATTTCTTTTCGCACTGTACAAGAAAACAAATAAAACATATAATAATAATAGTACAAGTGGCGGCCCCAACTTACTAGGTAATTTCTTACAGGCAACCATGGATAGATGGAACATGGATATTTAAATAGGAGAAAGAAAGATCAGTTTAGGGTAAAAATGAAATAATAGCTTACAATAAATAATATACTAAATTTTTGAATACCTAAAATAGAAATACACACACACATATCTAACCGGTAAATTTTCGCCAGGTTGTGGAGACATCAATATTAAAATATGAAAGAATAAACACATCACTTGAAGATACGGATATTCTTATATTTCAGCACAGCATGGTGGTATGTAATTCGCATAAAATTATCAAAAAGAACAAACACAGAAGTTGACGTCTATTTCCCTGCCGTAGGTATGGCAGTGAGAATAATCATTTAAAGTATTTAATACTGATAAGTGTCACATCGATAACTAGGAGATTATCGATTTAGTCATCGTCAGAATTAACATACATACATACATACATACATAAACTCACGCCTTTTTCCCAGAAGGGGTAGGCAGAGGTGCCAGGACACCCACATTTCGCCTTGTATGTTCCGTCCCACGATGTGATAGGTGGCGAGCCTATCGCCATATCGGGCACAAATTCCTGACTCTGGGCTGATAATGAATAGAAAAATCTAATATCACTTTGCCCAACCCGGGATTCGAACCCGAGACCTCAGCTTTGTAACCGTACCCTAGTACAACTACGCCACCGAGGCAGTCAGAATTAATTCATCGTTAATTAGGTGTACCAAAATTATTTTTTTCTCTCCGAGCAAAAAATGTTATAAAAAGGAAGAACCCGCCAATGGGAAGCTAATTAGAGAAATTGTAACTCCAAGCAATTTGAACCTGTGAAAAATCTCAACAAGAAACGACATAACGATCTAACTTATAACTTTACCAGTTTATTGATTGATTTAAAATAATTTGTAAGCTTTAGCTGACTTTGCTTGGTGGGTATGCAGTCAAACTGTGTAAAATTCTGCGGGTCATCTCCTTAAGACAACAAAACATTAGTAATGGTGTCAACAGTTCCTCGGCGTAAAAAGAAGTATAACTGATGTGTCATACTAAATGATATATTCATCTAAATTCTATTGATATGCGGCGGAACTTAGAACAACAATTATAATTTAAAAAATATTTATGTAACGCAATGTTTGAGATATGTTTTCATATTATAAACAACAAGCATTTATATTCTTAATCTCATATTATTAACATGTCCAACATAATAAAATGTGAAGTATGACAACAACGCATTCGGTCGTTAAGTTTGTAGACTATCTATAATTTTAATATCTTGAATCATGAAATGATACAATTCTGAAAATAACCTAATTACCTTGGCGACTGACATGAAACCGAAAACTATCAACTGCATTTACAAATAAAATCGTATCACCTTCGAATGACCAACGCTTGCACTGCACAATTCACTACAATTTCCTGGCACAGCGTTGTAACCGAAAATGGATACTAATGACCTACAACACGCTATACATTGCGCTATAATTGCTTCGTTTCGAGAGAAAAAAGAAATCCTGACAAACTACCATTAGCACGTTTAAATATCGAACACGTGTGCAATTAAATTAAAAACAATGCCCAGTACACCTACACACTGGCCCATTTGCAAAAAAATTGGCCCAAAACGAAGCCGGGCTTAAAAGGATTACGTTCGATTTTTAAAACAAAAGCAACGGGCCTATTTTTAAAAGGGTTATTTGTGTGGGGTATATTGGCCCTTTTGCTTTTACGTGTTAATTTGGAGCGGAAAAATCCCCGAAATTGTCAACGGGATTACAATAAAGGAGAGTGATAAAATATATTTTGCGCCATTGAATATTCTCTTCATCGCAAATTCCGAGAAGGTTGGATGAAACAGGTTGCCGAGAAAGAAATATAAGCTTACCTACTATTTTGATTTATGTATTTAACATGCGAAGAAATGTATAAAAACCTTCATAGAATTATAAATTACATAGAGAATATTATCCGCTTTAAATAAACATGATAGTTTAAGTAGGGTTAAAGAAATGTTAATCGTTGGTTGAGAGGCAACAAATTTCCATTTATATAACTTAGTCGCTCAATCGAAATTCTACCAAAACAAATTCAGAAGTCTCAGAAAATGAATATGTATAAAGTATACAACGATACATTCTCTAAATTTGAAATATCGTAGACGAATAATTTTTAACGCAAGTGTGGCGACGCGACGATCTGAATTAATAATCTTACTCACAGAATTCGAAAACAAAATTTGCACATCACGTCAACATGTTGTGATTTTACACTAAATCGTGAAAATGACACTTTTTGTGGTAATTAGGTATAGCCTTGTTAGATAAACAAGCTTTGCTTAAATGTTACTAAAGATTAACTTGTACTCGTAATACAAGGACAGGATTTCGGTACAAAGACAATATTTATTGTTTCCGGTGTGAGTTGTTAGACCAAAAAATCTAGCAGATTCTGATACCGAAGACCTTAAGGGTTATATAATATATCAATGTTATTTATCGAATATAATAAAAATATTTAAACTAAAAGCCAATATTCATTCTTGCTAACCTGAGAGTTTGATACTCTGATGTTCACCCGACACATCTTTTTTTATATCCTTACTATAATCGCATCTTTGAGGCGAAAAACTTTCCTCGTGTAAGTTTAAGTGACTGGACTTATTTTAATTCAGTGTTACACATCAAACAGTTGAAGAATCCAATAGATATATTCCGTTTACTAAATCCATACTGTTTTGCGTAACGTATGATTCACGTGTGATATCAGAGTGTAGTGAACTCTGCGTCTGCCAGTTGGCAGTGTTACAATACTTGATAAACAATATTGCACTGAAA
This sequence comes from Hyles euphorbiae, assembly GCA_023078785.2. Taxonomy (NCBI): domain Eukaryota; kingdom Metazoa; phylum Arthropoda; class Insecta; order Lepidoptera; family Sphingidae; genus Hyles; species Hyles euphorbiae. The sequence continues at coordinate 14,790,161 of CM041051.1, forward strand.
TTACGACTGCCAGCCGAAAAAATAATCTATTTTTTTTTTTACTGGTGGTAGGTCTCTCATATGTGAGAGGCTGCCTGGGTGGGTACCACCGCAATGTCTATTTCTCCCGTCAAACAGTAGTTTAAATGCACTGTTGTGTTTCGGATTGAAGGACATTGTAGCCAGAGTAACTACTGGACATATTGAGACTTAACATCTTATGTCTCAGGATGGCGAGCGCAGTGGAATGCCAAGCATTGCTTTGTAAATCAAGGTGTTGTTTGGTTTTGCTTCTGTTCATGAGCGGTCGCAACGCTTACCATCAGGCGAACGGCATGCTCGTCTCGCCATTCACTGCAATAAAAAAAAAAAAACTATTTTTTATGTCCACTAGTGTTTGAATTTACGATCGGTTTCCTGAATATTAGAATATTTGATTGCGCTCCTGTTTTTGTCGGTTTTTTTTGCACGATTTGTTTTATATTTATTGTGGATTTGGTTTTGCTTTTTCAACTGGAGCATTTTTATTAACTGTTCAATGTGGGTATAAATTGTGATGTAACAAAGTTATATTTAGTTAATTCCTAGAATACATTTTCGTATTCAAGCAATCTAACTAAATGTCGTGACTCTGTATATGTTAATTAATATAGGAAACTAGTATTTAAATTTTGTTCCAATCATGGATATCATGCAATTCTAAACCCATGTGATATGCACATTACTGACTTCATTTATTTAAATTAATAAATGCACGCCACAGTCACATTCATAATCTTAAACCCCACACTAAGATTGAGTCTTGTATCGCGGATATCAGACACTATGTGAGACTTTTCGGTCTCACAAATATGCAGGTTCCGAACAAACACCTGTGGATCACACAAATATTTGTTTCATTGCGGGGATCGAACCCGCGGCCTCTCGTTTTACAGCCGGAGTAAGAACTGCGCCACGGAGGCTGTTGTTATTTATAAATGTAAGTTTAACTAGAAATTAAAGTAATAAAATTATAAATCATAAGGAAAAAATAAACTAGTATCAAAATCCATAATTGCTTAGAACTTTAATGTATCAATCTTACGTCGCATTTACACATTAAAAAGAATATAATATAACAAACTATTTAGAATTATCTTAATCTTCTTTTCTTAATCTTTTCTTTTAGTATATCTGGCTAGTAACATGATTTAGCTAAACTTATAAGGAGCACGAAAAGCTTAAATTCACTTGGTAACTCTATACCCGACTTCCGTAAAAACAAACTTATATATTGCAATAATTAATAATCTTATTATATTGTTGGATACGAACGCCCTAACAATCAAAATGAATAAACGTAGCAAACACCCGGCCAAACTAAACACAATTACGTATTTCTATCGAGTATCATTTCAGAACAGAGCAAGTCGACCCCAAATAATTGGGCAGGGGCAAACGGGCGACACATGAATAAAATATCTCCTCGAAACGCCACCTAATTTAATATTATTTTAGGTCGATGTTAGTACCTTTCATTAGTAGCTTACCTTCCTGATTAATTGGGTTGGCAAGCCTTTATTAAGCTTACCGGTTTGTTACTGAATTCATATTTAATGGACATTTATTATAGATGGATTGATTTTGGGCGTTTGTGTAACGATGATTTCGCTCGCATACTGAATTTTGTTGGAATTTTGACATTCGTGTAGTTTCATTGAATTTATATGTGCTGTAGGTTGAAATAATCAGTTACCTTATTTCAGCAGATATAATTTATATAATACCTGATGCTCTGTCCCCGTAACCAATGAGCGTCTGAGAAGAGATTTATGATAGGTGATAAACTGAAATCATTAATATGAAACAGATAATGTGGCGCTCTATAGTCTCAATCGTTCTCTTTGGCCACGTTAAGTCCACTGCTGAACATAGGCCTTCTTCAAAATCTCCACATCGACCTGTTGGAAGCGCCCTGCATCCAGAGACTTGCAGCAACCTTAACCACATCGCCGGTCCACCTTGAAGGCGGGCCTTTTACAAATTCGCTTGCTTGTGCCTATATAGTCTCTACCTACCCTATTTATGTAATATATGTACTATGTAAATTACGGGTTTAACTGTTACTGTTTTGTTGAATTTATAAAGAGTATTAGAAGTTAGTAAATAGGCTGTAATACCATCGTAGAGAGACCAAAGTTCTAACAACCACTAAGGCCGATACTGTGACTTAATTTAGAAACTTGGACTTCTTACCTAACTATTACAAAACATTATGTCATTGGCCTTGTAAGTTGGCGGGTTAAAATCCCTAGTATTTTAGGCCTAGCCTTTGGTAATAACAAATTAGGAAACATAAATTGAGGTTAAAATCCACGTAGTTTAACCCTATACTATATCTGTGATGTGACAAGGTGCGAACTTTCCGCTAGATTAGGCACAAAACCAATCTCGTGCAAATTTATTTTGCAATCATGGAAATAATTTACAAATTGGATTTAGTATATTGGCAATTTTATCCACTACAATATAAAATGCTGCTGGTTTGCTTGTATCGGATAAAATCAGGCATGAATAATTGTGTAACCAGCGAAAAATGGTCTTCCTCTAGTGGATACTCTATTCAGTTTTCTCGGCCCTTACTGTAAGGTATTTTAACAGTATATATTAATAGATATTCTTACATAAACTGACGACTTTTTCTCAGAAACTGTAGGCAGAGATGCTAACGAGACACCCACGTCTAGCCTGATGTGTACCATCCCAAGATATGATAGCCTGTCGCCATATTAGGCACAAATTCCTGACTACGTGCTGATAATGAATAAAAAAATATAACATCTCTTTTCCTGACCCATAATTCGAACCCGAGACTTAGCGTTGTAATTCTTCTGTAGTACACTTGCGCCATCGAGACAATCCTATAGAAATATACCGACAAATATTATCAGTAAATCCTGCAAAATAGTTTAAACGATATTCAGAAACATTTCTAGACCAACAACGCCTCAAACTCGCCTTTACATCTCAAAACGAAAATTCACCTCCCAGGGAAACATACTTCATCACATCTATCCATCCACTTAATCAGTCATTAGTCAGTCAGTTAAGTACAACAACTGGTGGCAGGTAGGTCTCTCATATGTAGGACGTCGTTTGGGTAGTAGGCACCACCGCAATGTTTTTTTACCGTATGTCTGTTGTGTCTCGGTTTGAAGCATATTGTAGCCAGAGTAACTTGTGAACATATTGAGACTTGACATATTTTGTCTCAGCATGGTGAGCAGTGGAATGCCAAGCATTTCTGTGTACTTAAGGTATTTGGTTTTGCTACTCTTCATGAGCGGTCATATTGCTTACCAGGCAAACGGCATGCTCATCTCGCCAGTTATAGCAATAAAAAAACAAAACAAACATAGCAAAAATTTCACCATGTATCCGTAGTCTAGCAAAGGCAATTACGAGCCGGCAGCACCTTTAACTAATGTCCCTGTTTTCCCCACAGAAACCCTCCAGCTAATTCCTTTCCTCGGAGAAAAATACGGGGGCGTTGCGTGAAGTAACATTAATTTTACTTCGTACATATGAATGCCGGTCGGACTAATGACTTGGTTTTATTGTGTAGTTTTTGTGAGGTTACTGTTTTAGCCTAAATAGCAAAAAATGAGCAGTTTCGCTGTATTTAGTTTAAACATTTTTGTTTGCACGCCAATTGTAAATGTCTCTAATATATATAAGTATAACTGTGTGCCTAACCACTCTCAATCGTACTCTCGAGTGTAGAGGAAGCCCGTGCCCTGCAGTGGGATGTACATATATGGGCTGATACATTACAGTATATATTATAGGGCACCACCATGTAACAGCATAGCTTACCAATATTATCATAAGTTTTTTTTTTTTCAAAATCTTTGCATGGATTAATAATATAATGCTGCGCAATAGACTATTCTATCATGAGTCAGTCAGTGGCACTTTAAACAATACCATTATTTTACTTGTCCAGTGACAGAGTTAACCTTGGTTAATGATAAGTAGGTGAGGGGAAAGGAAGTAGTGGAAATTAGATCAGAATAGTCTATTTCTATTTTTAAAGGTTCATATGTTCATTTCTCTCCTTCATTCCATATGTCATCTTCAGCAGTTAATCACCATACCGCAAATTATTGTAGACGATCATGGACGACGCTAATTACTTCTTAGATGATCCACTTCCTCATTACCCGTTTATTTATTAACTTTGACTATAATTTCTCAATCCATTAATCCACAAACGCTAAACGTTGCTTCAGTTCATCAATTCTCAGAAACACCGCAGCAGAAAAGACGATTTTCAGAAATTCCGCTTTAGCGATGTCTCCACAGTCGCGTCAGATATTTGAGCTCATTCAGGTTGAATATATCTCCGTTCCATAAACACAATCTCTCTGTTGTTTGTATGTCTTTAATTATGCATACACAGTCTAGGCGTAGTTATCCCGCCCAAACACAGAACACTGATAACCTTTTACATTATGTAGCCCTAATTATGTGGAGAAGCAAAACTCATCAAAGTTTCTACCGTAGTTTGTACATTATTCAAATGTTTAGGATTACTTTAGTGTGGTGGTAGATACCACATATGTGAGAGGCCGCCTGTGTACTAATGCAATGTCTATATCTCTCACTGTAAATGCACTATTGAGTTTCGGTTAGCGGGACACTGTAGCCATAGTAACTACTAAAGATAATGAGACTTAACATCTAATGTTTGAATATGGCGAGCGTAGTAGAATGCCAAGCTTTGTTTGTAATTCGTGGTATCGCTTAGATTTTTTACTGTCGATGGGCGGTCGTACCATCAGTCGAACAGTACATTCTCGCCATTGGCATTGGTCGCGATAAAAAAAATTGTTGTACTTAGACCTGCCTATAACTTACATGAAACGTCTGGTATAATTATTGTTTGGAATAAATTATTTCATAATATTCTTTCTTTGTCATTGTATTACATCGATTGTCACCAAGAGTTGGCTTTGTCGTCAATTGCCATAAGAATCTATATAGATAACTCTATAGTATCCTCTAAAATAAAGCTTTGTCAAAATTCCGAATTTCTTTCCTTTCCATTTTAAAATTTGATTAATTAATTTTCGTGTTGAAAACAACTTACTTCCCACACGTCGAGTTACAGTAGTTTCATATTGTTTTCTCTATTTGATTAATTAATTTCCTGGTTAAAAACATCTTAATTACTCCTCAAGTTTCAGTGCTGGTGTCATTAAAACGCGTGCGGTTTTTGATCCTGGCTTCAAGAGTTGTAATGACAGGAAGGATGGCAAGGGGCTCAAGGAAGGAAGGGGGAAAGTTTTTAATTTACTATGGAATAAGAATGGTATAAATGCTTCATTCAACAAAGCCAATTGGTCTATAGTATTTATGAATCGTGGACATGCAAGTCTGTTTTAGCATTTGTAATTTCAGTAGCGTTCATATCGTATAATACAGTTGACATTGGTGACTATTTTTTTTTATTACTTTTATAGGCGGACGAGTTAGCGGCCCGACTGATGGTAAGCGGCTACCGCTGCTCATGGACCCTTGCAGTGCCAGGGGACCAGCACAACAAAGTCACCGCCTACCTGAAGAAGAGTACTCTCTTTAAGCCTCGTTTGAAGAAGGGACAGGTCATATCGCTCAGGAAACACCGGTGCAGGGAGTTAATTCCAGAGCTTATACGTGCGTGATAGGAAAGAACGCTGGAAACGTAAAGTTCGGGAACGGTACGGTTCCAGATGGTATGAATAAACTCTACTGCGGTGACGGATAGAAAAATCTGCTTATTCTTTTCAATTCTAAAACACCAACAGACTTTGTGCAGAAGAACAACTATTAGGAAGCGGTTTCCTTCCACCTGTATAAACTTGGCGATCAATTAGCAAATTTCCATATTTGTACATACTGGAACAAATGTACGTAGATATTTAAGCAATTACGAGAGTCGTTAGCGTGGTGTCATTAAGCGGCTAGACGCTAAGTGCGGCCATTAGAGAAATCTTGATCGCAAAACTTTATATCTGTATTCTTAGACATCAGACATCAGCCATCAGCATTAGTGACGAAGTTTGTGGTATTTGCATAACTTTATTGTTTTGGATCTAATTAATCGGAGATTTTTGGTTTGTTTGTAATAATGTTACGTATGGTGTTCTTCGGATCATATGGCGTTTATATTTTTCTATCTGTGAATGTAATTTATACAGCAAAATCCAGTCACACATCATGTTGAAGAGATATTGATAATAACTATTCTACTAAAATGATCAATAACCTTTTAGAGAAAATAAGTAAGCCAAGTGAGTTTTAAGGCTATCAATTGTACTTTGTCATTTTGCATTGCCTCTATTAACTGTTATTCCATTTTTACTATCTACAATATAGAATTAAAGAAAAAGTGACCCAATTGCAAACTGAATATACTTTCGAAATTTTATAGAGAAATCACAGTAATGCAGGTTCTGTTCCAAACTTCTTCTGCACTACATAAGCAAGGTTTGAATTCACAAAAATTCAGAGTCAATACCTACGGTTCATACCTCAAACTTCTGTTCTATTGCTATAAATAATAATACATCGAATAAAAAATATTTTCCCAATTTCTGCCTCTATATTGCGTTGTAAAAACACAGGAGTAGTCCTTACCGAGACACGTACAACGTGACACGAATTAATTTATTTATTTATTTATTTAAATCTTTATTGTACACAAACTTAACAAGAACATAGCTTAACAGAAATAATAATAACAAAGAGTACAAATGGCGGTCTTATCGCTCAACAGCAATATCTTACAGACAACCATGGGATGGATTTAAATGAAGGAGAGGGAGAGAGGGCAGTGTAACAAATAAAGAATTACTTCAAGCTAAATAATAATACTACTTAAACATAATTACTAATATTATACATATACATATCCATATATATACATACATAAATATATATACATACATACATAAAAATAAATAATACAAAATCATACATAAATTATAATATACTACAATTTCCAAATGATTTAATGAAAAAGAAGTAATAGTGAAGTCTGCTTTAAAGGGAAAGGTAGTGCTCTTTAATTAGTTTTTTAAATGACGACAGCGTTTGCGCCTGCCTCACCACAACAGGAAGCGCGTTCCACAACCGAACTGCTTTGACAGTAAAAGAATTATCCATTGCTGTCGTGGTATGCACAGGCATTCTCAGCTTAAGATTCTCAGACGACCTCAGGGATCTCGAATGGGAGTCATGAAGAAAAATGAATCGTTCTTTAAGATAAGATGGGGTGAGAGGATTAAACAAAATATTATAAAGAAGAGAGAGAATGTGAGTATTCCGACGAAGCCGAATAGGTAACCACTTGAGCTTAGCACGAAACTCAGAAACATGGTCATATTTGCGAAGACCAAATATGAACCTTATGCAGAAATTTTGAAGACGCTCAAGTTTATTTAGTTGGTCTTCGGTGAGATCTAGATAGCTGACATCGGCATAATCAAGGATGGGGAGAAGGAGGGTTTGCGCAAGCGTAATCTTCGTGGTAACGGGTAGAAAGTTGCGTAGCCTTCGCAAGGACCTAGCGGAAGCAAACAGCTTCCGGCTTATATCCGAGAGCTGTGGACCCCAGGTGAAAGATTTGTCTATGTGTATGCCCAGATTGCGGACGGAGTCACTGAAAGGAATTTTGACACCTTCACAATAGACACTAGGTAATTGGGACAAGTCAAGCCTCGAGATCATCCTGGGGCTGCCGACAACAATGACTTGGGTTTTAGCGGGGTTAATCTTTAAACCATGAGCTATACTCCAATTGCAGATGTGTTGAATGTCTGTATTGATTTTAGCAATTGCATCAGTCATCTTGTCTAACGGAGCTTGAGTATAGATCTGGAGATCATCAGCGTAGAGGTGGTAGGAAGAACGAATGAGATTGGTTATGGAGTTAATAAAGATAGCGAAGAGAAGAGGAGATAGCACGCCGCCCTGTGGTACGCCAGCAGATACGGGGCACCAGGAGGAAAAGTTTTCCTCCACACGGATGCGTTGCCGGCGTCCATACAGGTAACTACGAAACCAATCAACTGCCATTGGAGATATGTTAAGAGAACGGAGCATGGTAAGTAATACATCATAGTCGACAGTATTAAAGGCATTGCTGAAGTCCAGCAGAGCTAGCACAGTCAGCTTGCCTCCTTCCATGCCTGATCTGATGCCATCCGTGATGTGCGTCAAAGTGGTAGTCGTACTATGTCCAGGACGAAACCCAGATTGGAGAGGATTTAGAAGGTTATGCCTGGAAAGGAAATCATTGAGTTGGGTATGGATCAAACGTTCTAGGACTTTGGAAAGGAAAGCAAGTATGGAAATAGGACGAAACTCAGAATGTAGAGAGGCATTGGATTTTTTGGGAATCGGGATAATATGAGCTTCTTTCCAAGCAGTGGGAAAAATCCCAGAGGAGATGGAGTGGTTTAGAATGTGGGAAATGATAGGAAGGGTTTCGTCTAAGACAGGGAGAATCATGTTGCGACTAATACAATCGCTACCCATAGCGTTCGATGACAAAAGATTGATGGTCTTCTTAACATCACAACTGGCAAATTGTTGAAAGATAAAGGAAGAACAAACGGGAGGCTGAAGGGTGGAAAGATACTTAATAGTTTTATCTTTAGTTGTCCTATCAAAGTAGGACAAGGAAGAAAAATGAAGGTTTAAGGAATTTAAATCTATGGATTTAGGAATAAAATCTTGTTGTGATTTACCCACTCCCAGTGTTTTTAGAAATTTCCAGACTTTGGCTGGATTAATATTCATGAACAACGCGTAACTGTAAGAATTTCGGAGTATGGAAACACAATTACCTGGATATGTGCTGAAATTGAGAAAATTATAAGGCATCTCGACAAGGTAAGGGCTGTGGATAAAGTAATAACGTTTCTACGTTGTTTTTAAAAGAAGGCTATGGATTTTCTCGACGCGTTTTAGGTATTCTGTATCAACCCATATACGTGCCACTGTAGGACACGGGCCTCCTCTACAATCGAGAGTACGATTGAGAGTGGTTACGCCATATTGTCCACCACTCTGGCCTAGTGCGGGTACCACTAGATACTAATAAAAACACATCGCACAGGTGTAAGTGTACGCAAGTTGCCATGGTCACACACTACAAATAGTCTTCTCATTAGTTCACGTCACGTTAACACTTGCTTTGACACTCGACAAACCGCTTGTAATTAGGTTATCAGCGATGTAAAAATACATGGTTTCAACCCGGTAAATACTAAAGAAAATAACATTATAATTTTTATATTGGATTCAGACGCGGCTGCCAATATTCTCACGGTGTTGCGGGTTCAAATCCCAGAGAACACCTTTGACTTTTCGGAGTCATGTGAGTATTGATAGTCAATTACGACGCACTTTAATTATGAAAGAAAACATCATGACGAAACCTTGCATACTATAGCGAATTTGTAAGAATTTCTATGGCATGTAAAGATCAGCGTAGTGGACTATATGGCCCGACCACTCTCAATTCTATTTATTGTAGACAAGATCCATGTACTTCAGTGTATGTTGTCACATCCTTTATTTGGAAAGAAACCTAAGTATGTTTCATTTTCATAGTTTATTTTTAACTGTCACGTTTCCTCTCCGGCGCGGCGCTACAAATATGAGCTTATTTTTACCATCACTGTCTAGGTTCCTGAATATTTTGCAATGGTTCCATGTTTCAATTAAGATAATAAACGTAAATCTAAGTCAAAGATTCTATTAGTTGTCTATGTTATATTTAAAAGAATTAAAAAAAAAGGTATATAATATGGTCTCGCCAAACTAACTGGTTGATTTATCTACGAGATTACAAAAAGACAAGCTGTAACTACTTATGTATATAGACGTGTTCTTCATTAAAAATAAACTATAGACGCCATTTTATCACTAAAATTTATTTTCTAATCTATATACCATACCATGTAACATATTTCCCATCCAAGTTACACTACATACCTTATAAAACATACGCCACTGACACAGTTCTAAATTGCAAATACTTTGAACTTGCCAAAAAGTCATTAATTACACCCAAGGACCGCTGGATAACCCGCAAAACAACGACTTTGTGAACGCATTATCACTAAAATTTGTCTTGAACATTAATGACGTGCTTGTACCAACACATGACTGCTGATGACGTCACCACATGGGCCTTATTGTCGCATGTCTTAGAAATTACAAGGGAGGGCCCCCTTCCGCACTGGCCCTGCCGTGTGCAATTTACAAAAGCATTTAACGTTGTGTTGAACGTGTCGCGATATTCCTTATATTTTAAAACGTCTAGTCTGTGATGAATATATTAAAATTACTTCAAAGAGCATGGTATTAAACCTATTAAACTTTAACGAATTTACTCATAAACAATTTTAAAACCCATTTTACTTATCACATGTTTTGTCTCTTTCGAAAGAATTTTGAATTTGATTTGAGCGAAGAAGACAAAACATTCTGTATAACTAATTAATTATTACGTGCTTGTTAAAGACACCAACACATGTCGACTGTTGATGACGTCAAGACAGGCTCTTTTTTCGCACATGTCTTAAAAATTACCTCCCACCCTCCACACTGGTTCAATACAGTTCAATTTCCAAAGCAATTGAAGGTGACACATGGTGTTAAAATGTAGCGGTATTCCTTATTGTTTTAATAGCTGGGTTATTCGTGCAATACAATTACTTCAAAAAGCATATCTATTAAACAGTAGGTAATTTGTACTTTAATTAGTTCTATAGTATTCTCAGAACATTATCATCATATTACGCAAAGCAAGTATTCCTTTAATTTAAAAGAAAATGAGATGTAAATCACTACGACGTATAGTGAAATCGATAAGTTTTGCAATACCGCTAACAGGAACCCGATGACACAAACCAAAGATACGTTTTAGTGTCAATTCACCGAATCGGTGAAATTTCCATCAGTGAAACACAACTCAGTGGTAATAAAACGAAAATAAACTTTATACTATGCAGATAGCGTTTAGGTCAAAGTTCTTTCCTTTCGTTTCAATTATGTTCATAAATAAATAATGACAATATGCTGTCGTATCAATGACCTAAATTGCACCGCAGACTTCCCCATAGTATTTTTTCCTTTAATACTTATTTATAGCATCCAACACTCATTTTACTACTCCGTTCCGTAAAACAACATCAAAACTCCTCGCCACAACAGACAATTTACGACAGTCATTAGCTTTTATCAAAACCGCTTCCGTTTGTCTAACACGTCCTGAGGCAATGTGATTTGACGAAAGACAGCCAATTTCTCTCCTAAACGTGGGTGAACGACAATGGGTGTCGGGCGCCACGTAAATACAATTGTTGATCATTGGAACGCTCTGCTAATGAGCCGGGGTATTTTTACACTCCTATCTGAAATTACCTTAGGAAATTGTTCGGTGAAAGTAAATTGGTTACCGTAATTAGGTAACACAATACGAAGTTTGTCAGATGAAGTGATTGAAGTGGCGATCTTTAGGCAAGAAAATCATACTTCTTATATAGTATTATGGTCAGGGATGCTCCTATCTAGTGGTCATGGCCTGTCCTAGTATAGGTGCTACGAGTACGCGACCTCGGCCCCCGAGCTACTGCAGTCACCTTAACTTCCCGTCCGTGACTGCAGTATCCACTACCTCAGGCCATACTCTCCTTTCCTATAACATCCTCTACCCACAAATCCTATTTCCTTTCCCCGGTTAATGGCGGGCAGCAGCGTCATTAACGCCAGTCCCCTACTGCGCTCGCCAACCCGCCTGCCAAGCGTGGCGAGTAACGGCAAATACCCCCACAATGGCGACACAAATAGAGACCAGGCCCCCAGTCCCCGGCAGCCCCACTATTCCTGGCTATGGTAGTGGTCATGGTTACGGTGGGGCAGGGGGTGCTAAGAATCCCCGGGTTGGCCCCGGCTACGACCCCCCCCCCCGACGACGACTGGCCCTGGTAACACACAACGTACGCACATTGAGGACAGACGAGAAGATTGTCGAACTGGAAGAAGAATTGAGCAGGTTACACTGGGACATTCTGGGGTTATCGGAAGTCCGAAGAATCGGGGAGGATACGATAACCCTGAAGTCTGGTAACCTGCTCTTCTACCGGGGGGACGACCAACAGTCCCGAGGAGGTGTCGGATTTCTCGTCCACAAGTCTCTCATCAACAACATCGTATCCATCGAAAGTGTGTCGAGCAGGGTAGTATACCTTATACTCAGAATATCTAAAAGATATTCGTTGAAGGTCATACAGGTATACGCGCCGACCTCGACACACCCAGATGAAGAAGTAGAGGAAATGTATGAGGACATAAGTCGGGCCATACATACTTCCAAAACCTACTTCAATGTTGTTATGGGAGACTTCAACGCAAAGTTGGGCAAGGGAAGCGATGCAGAGTTGAAAGTGGGGCAATTTGGACATGGGCAACGGAACCCCAGGGGTCAGAGGCTGGCCGACTTTCTGGAGAAAGAGGGACTCTTTGCGATGAACTCTTTCTTCCAGAAGCCGCCTCACAGGAAATGGACCTGGTTGAGTCCTGACGGTTCTACGAGAAACGAGATAGATTTCATCTTGACGACGAATAGACGGATATTCAGAGATGTCTCTGTGATCAACAGGGTGAAAACCGGCAGTGATCACCGAATGGTTAGGGGCACCCTGAATATCAATGTCCAATCGGAAAGGCGTCGCTTGATGAAATCTACGCTCCGACCTACTCGCGCCCATATCCAAAACCCCGAGAGCTTTCAACTCGAGCTGACAAATCGCTTTGATTGTCTAGGAGAAAACCTTGCAGTGGACGAGCTAAACAGCGGTTTGGTAGAAGCTGTCCATACGGTGGGATCTAAGTATTTTAGACCTCGCCGTAGTGATAGACCACAAAAACTCTCGATCCACACTCTTGACCTCATGGCCGAACGTCGATCTTTGACGCTGCAGTCTTCCGTTGACGCCGAAGCATATCGGCGGCTCAATAGACAGATCTGGAAGTCCTTGCGACACGATGTCCGTGCTCACAATACTGTGAGCATTAAGGAGACAATCGAGCGGAACGGAGGCTCCAAAGTGTTTGCAAGAGACTTGTCTATTGGGCAAAGCCAGTTGTCTAGGCTGAAGACGGAGGACGGCCGCGTAGTATCGACGAGGGCAGAGGTATTAAGGGAGATCGAGAGGTTCTACGGACAGCTTTACACCTCGGTTGCCAAACCTGCTGTTAGCTCGGCCGAAGACCCGAGAGCCGAGTTGATCCGACACTTTAGCGATGATATCCCGGACATCAGCCTGTGTGAGATTGAGATGGCCCTGAAGCAACTTAAAAACAACAAGGCGCCGGGCGAGGACGGAATAACTTCAGAGCTTCTGAAAGCGGGCGGAACGCCGATACTGAAAGTCCTTCAGAGGCTCTTCAATTCCGTTCTCCTCGAGGGCTCAACGCCAGAGGCATGGAGCAGGAGCGTGGTGGTACTGTTCTTCAAAAAAGGTGATAACACTTAGCTGAAGAATTACAGGCCCATCTCGCTCCTGAGCCATGTCTATAAGTTGTTTTCGAGGGTCATCACAAATCGTCTCGAACGCAGGTTTGATGACTTCCAGCCTCTCGAACAAGCCGGTTTCCGAAAAGGCTTTAGTACCATAGACCACATCCATACGCTTCGGCAAGTTATACTAAAAACCGAGGAATATAACTTGCCGCTTTGTTTAGCGTTTGTGGACTATGAGAAAGCCTTTGATTCGATCGAGACTTGGGCTGTGCTACAGTCTCTCCAGCGGTGCCATATCGACTATCGGTACATCAAAGTGTTGAAGTGTATATACAACAACGCCACCATGTCGGTCCGAGTACAGGATCAGAGTACGAAGGCTATTCCACTACAGAGAGGCGTGAGACAGGGAGATGTCATATCTCCGAAACTGTTCACTGCCGCGCTGGAAAACGCCTTCAAGCTCTTGCAATGGAAAGGATTCGGCATCAACATCAACGGCGAGTATATCACTCACCTTCGGTTTGCCGACGATATTGTAGTCTTGGCAGAATCGCTGGAAGACCTTAGCACTATGCTCGAAGACCTCAATCGAGTCTCCCAACAGGTGGGTCTTAAAATGAACATGGACAAAACGAAGATCATGTCGAATGTCCATGTTGTGCCCACTCCCATCGGTGTTGGGGGCTCGACTCTCGAAGTTGTTGACGAATATGTCTATTTAGGACAAGTGGTCTGGTTAGGCAGGTCCAACTTCGAGAGAGAGGTCAATCTTCGAATTCAACTTGGTTGGGCAGCGTTCGGGAAACTACGCGACGTCTTCTCGTCCAAAATACCTCAGTGCCTTAAATCGAAAGTCTTCGATAGTTGTGTGTTGCCAGTGATGACTTACGGCACCGAGACGTGGCCTCTCACTATGGGCCTTATTAGGAAGCTCAAAGTCACTCAACGAGCTATGCTCGGGGTTTCCCTACGAGATCGAATCAGAAATGAGGAGATCCGTAGGAGAACTATAGTAACCGACATAGCCCACCGGATTAGCAAGTTGAAGTGGCAATGGGCAGGGCACATAGCGCGGAGATCTGATGACCGATGGGGTCGGAAAGTGCTCGAATGGAGGCCGCGTAGCGGAAAGCGCAGCGTAGGACGTCCACCCACAAGATGGTCCGACGACCTGGTAAAGGTCGCGGGACGTCGCTGGACACAGGCTGCCTCCAACAGGTCTCTGTGGAAATCATTGGGGGAGGCCTATGTTCAGCAGTGGACTTCCTTTGGCTAATGGATGGATGGATGGATATAGTATTGTAGATTAATAGTATAAAGACTGGAAGGTAGAAGACATACCAGGTGATAGGATAACAAATGACAGAATAATCACAATCTAAATATATGAAATGACGGTGTTATGTTTATTACTGAAATTGCAATGTAAACACGGATCACAGCATTAGATACTATCCTTATTGCCAAATTCTGTATCAGCCCACATACGTCCCACTGCAGGGCACGGGCCTACTCTACAATCGTAAGTACGATTGAGAGTGGTTAGGCCATATAGTCCAGCACGCTGGCCTAGTGCGGGTTGGCGGACTATCATATTACATACCATAGAAATTTTTATAAATCGCTATGGTATGCAGGTTCCCTCATGATGTTTTCCAAATTAAATTGCCAAATTAAATTAGCTTAATAAGTAACGTTACTTAGCAAAATACATTTTGAAAAGAAAAAAAAAATATTCTGTAATTTTTTCGCCATATTTAAAAAAGTATAAGTAGCAAGGTTACACTTCACAAAGGTTGAACAGAGGTCTAAAGAACAAAATCAACAGACGCTTAGAAATTAAAGAGAGACGAAAATGAGAGATCTTTAAACGTTGTCAAAATGAGAGCAAATAAAAATGTTTGAGACGAGAAAAGACAATGCAATGTCTAGCCAAACATAAATACACCTGTTGATTCACCATATTGTCACAAATGAGTTGGGATATTTAAAGATTTCAATGCAAATTCGAAAGACAATTAAAGATGGTGAATCAGCTTGGTTTGCTGTATTAATACTGAGAAAATGTATTGTTTGAATTGCTTTTATGAGACCCAACCCCGCTTAGATGTGCAGGTTGGCTCAATGTATTTTTATCACGTTTGTCGATTTGGGTTTTAATATAACTGACCAGTTTGCTTTCTTTCGACAAATGTATTTAAGTCAACCGTGCTCACTATGGATTGATAGACTTTGATTTTGAAATTATTAGATAAATCTTAGGATTTCTCATGATATAATGAAATGAATAATTAAAATATAAAATGCTTCTTTAGTATGCCTTTTATAACCTATAAACTAATTGTGAGTTGTTTTCATTTATATAGGTTTCTTTCTAATGTTTTCCTTCACCTTTTAACCCATGATAAAAAGGAAGAAACTTGTTTTTATAAATGTGTACAAGTAAGCGCTCTAAAGAATACTCAGAGCGGCAGTGTGGCTCTAGTCTCGTTGTCGACACGTTTTTGTCACTTTAATATCACCTGAGAATGAGAATATGCATTCGCGCTGCTTTGATTATGTGTCACTAGGATATAATAAAATGTATGTGTAATGCGTATTTTTATGTGTTTTAATTTATACTTAGAAGTTGAGGTGTAATTAAATATGTGTTTGAGTAAAATTATCATATTACGAGTATCTAGAGGCGTAGCCCGTCTCCATATAAAATATTTATCCTACAGCCTATGTTCATGAGGGATAATGTAGAATTTGAATAGTGAATGAATTCTTCAAATTGGTCCAGTAGTTTTAGAGCCTATTCAATGCAAACAATCAATCTAATATTTCTTCTTTATATTATTAGTATAATAGTTACATTGCGTGTATAGATCAGCTGGTATGGTAATAGCCTTTATTACTTCTCAGTTTTGAATAACCCGTCATTATTTTTCCAACTCATAATACTGTTTATATTGCGATGTATCGTATATTATCAGGTAAATAGTAGTCGTTGTCTCAGTGTCTTGCTAGTAATAAAAGAAGAAATAAAACTTTCCTCATTCCAAAATAAATAATGGCCATCCATAAAAATAAAAATGTTGAACAGCCATACAATAATGAACCCTGTTATTTGTTTCTGAAATGAAATACTGAACTAAAATATGACATGTTTTATTGATAAAACTGCTCAACTTGGAATGACTTTTGTTAACCTTGGCACAAACAACAAAACAATCGTTACTCATTACTTATCTGTTATTTCAATTATTTCGAATCGACAAAGCAAACTTTAAAGTGGGTATTATTTTAATATTTAATGCTGGAGAATTATATTGCGAGTCACCTTAAGGAGACTCAGGTGTAATTAACACAACTTTCAGTCAAGATGTTTTCTTTAAATTGTGATAAATTATAAATCGGTTGCCTGAAAATAGATTTGAAGGGCATTTTAGTGTATTCGTAATAAACTTAAAATTATTTTCAAGATATTAAGTAATTTGAAGTGATTTGTAGCTTGCTTAGATGTGAATTCAACTACTTTAAATATGTCGCAGATTTGAGTCTTATTTACACCCGAGACTTTTCGAAGTCATATGTGCATCCATAACCAATAATCGTGACCATTAAGAAAATAACTCAGTTAGAAAATCTTCGCATCAAAAAATTATCACTTATAATAAGTCGTCAAGTTTTGACTCCTTCATTTGTTTGCAACGAACCTATCGGGAAATACCCGATAATTTTGAAGCTCGTGTGGTATTCGGGGGATTATTTTTCCGTCCCAAATTTTAATTTCAAACTCATTTTCATGCAAAATCTCCAATTTTCACAATTGAATTCAACCTGTCAGTTTGACGTGTGGTTAATTTGACTGGATCATGTTTTGTTTTTTATATATAGCAACTACCAGAGAAAATTTTCAAAAAATTATCAGTATAATACCATGTAGGTTGTACCACGTGACGTCGAATGGTGCAATTCTATTGGTCGATATTTGGGTCGGAAAAATAATCTATCAAATATTCCAAAATGTTTGAAGTGGAGTAATTGACATGAGAACGCAGTTTACAAGACTTTATTTAGTTCCTGTATGAAATATGTTTTTTTTGTTGACATTCACGTAAAGGTATTAAACATACTTAGCAAGATATAACCAGTTTGTTCCTCTAAATATAAAAAAAATACGTATCATTCAGCTCATGAAGCATTAGATTCGTGAATTCTCCAAATGATTTAATTAAACTGAAAGTTGCCCGACTTCAAAGTACATCAATGACCGGAGTTATTCAATATAATAAAATTACCCCAAAACGGAATGCTCAGAGGAAATTTCGCCGAAGTAATTAACGGGATTTCAGCTATTATTCCAGCGACTTAGGCATCAGAGTTTTTAGTAAATTGCCTCAAAACCATTCATATTAAAGACTGAGTTTATACGATTTCAGAGCATTCAATCAGAAGTTGGGTTTTGTTTGGATCTTTTTAATAGTATAATATTCTATGTTGGTTAGGTCCTTCCATTGGTTTTGCGCCTCAAATTGAGTTTATTATTAGAAATACCGGTTTTTTTTAACCAAACAGCTGGTTAAGAAATCATTTAACAAATATTATGTCCCGAAACGACACTCAGAAATAGAGAACGGATGACGTTTAAATAAAGTATCCTGATTTAATTCACAGCGTAAAGTGCTAATAAGTTCCAAACATTTCCTTTCAAATACAAGATTATTGAGAATCTCCGTGGCGCAGTTGGTTAGACGCTGACTGTAAAACTGATTGAACCCGCGAGGGTTCGATCCCCGCACCGAACTAAATATTTCTGTGAAACACTGGTAGGTATTTGTTTGTCGTAGTTTCTGCTACCCACGATACAACACTCGATATTTGTGTGGGGTAGGATTATGTTTGTGACTGTATTTATGTGTTATTACAATTATTCTGTAAAATTTCAACATTTGACTTCAAACTTTAGAGGGCGCTCAGAATAAATTCCTATTACACTATGCATGCTCCCAACCTCTGTTAAAAAAACAAGTCTAGGCAGATAATAATTGGAGCCGATATACGAGGGAGTTGCGCAAAATATGCTTCCAACGTGTTTTATAAAAAGCCGGGTGACCTACAGCCCCCTCATGAATATTTAACAGGGCTTTGCGATGCAAGACTCGGAGCTACAGATTATTGCTTTACAAACAAAAAATGTGCGTGAAATTTCTAAAGAATATTAGGGATTGAATTGAAGAATCGTATTATATGTCTGATCCTAAAACAAATGAGAAGTGAAGCATTGTCCATATTAATTTTCATCTTGATAAAAACTAATAACAATTGGTTATGTTATATAAAATAATGTGTGCATTCGGTATGGTATTTTGTGTTCATAACTGCTGATGTGTTGTCTTTTATCATTATAATATTACGTTGTGTAATTTAAAGGCTATTAATCACTACTTCTGCAGTTTATTTTAATATAAGGCCTTGTGCGATTGATAACAGTTGAAAATTATTTAGTTCTAATTTTTGGTTCTTCAATCCATAGGAAATTCGTATCCGAAAGATTAGGCAAGCGGGGTTCGGTATTATTTCACTGCCTCTGTCAACGATGATTGAAGTTACAGTAAAAGTGGCGAAATAGCATCACTAAAATATACAAAACAGCACCAAACAATTTAATAAATATGTAAATTTACGAAATTAAACTGATCAAAGCATACCGGATGTGTTTTGTCACATTGTTATTTTGGTTCAGTTGGAATAACTTTAATGTTATTTCATGGCTGTTACAATCGATGTTTGATTGTACAATATTGGACTGAATAGGCAATCAGTTGAACTATTAAAGTGTGATCAAATAACAAATGGAACGGTTGCAAGTACACTTGTGTTAAGTGATGAATGCGTGCGTTTATTTTGGCTGTTCAACCATTGTACTGGCAAAAGGCTCGCCAATAGTAAATGGTAAATAAAATCAATAGCGTTTTGTATTATTATTGGCAGTTGTAAAGCTTTTATTGGTAATATAAATTCTGCCTCGGGAGCATAGTTATTTTTAATTCTCTTTATTTATTTAGGAAATATGGACACGCTAGTTCCATCGTATCCTAATACAAAATGTTTACTTATAATTATACAATCCTATTTATCTAATACTAAACGATACAACATTCTGGCTTGTTCAAAATCAGGTACTGCCAAAATAATTTGTACCAAGCCTATATCTAATTAATTTAATCGTAATAGTACCATAGTTGTACAAAGGTACGTTTACAATACTGAGGTCTCGGGTTCGAATCCCGGCTAGAGAAAATTATGTTAGATATTTTTATTGACTACCAGTCCAGATTAAGGAATTTATGGCAATAGACTTGCGCGTAATCACATCGTTGGACGGAACGCGTAAGGCAAAACGTGAGTGTTCTGTTTGCTACCAGGAGAACCGCTGCCTTCCCCTTCTGGGAAAAAGGCGTGAGTTTGTGTATGTTAAATATTTCCTAGACATGATTTATTCACATTAACTTATAAGTAGATGTCAATTAGGCTAAGAAGTAGTCTACATAATGCAGATTAAAAAAATGAGCCAAGTATTGGTGACATGCCCATTTGTGTAATTATGACGCATAACAATCATGTTATCTTTTCCGCGAATACAGTAAAGGCCATGAATGCCGCTTTATTAGTAGAAGCTGCTGTCAGTTTTTGGGTCAAGTCCCACTGTAGAGCACAGGCCTCCACAACTAAAACTTCGATTAAGAGTTGCTAGGCCAGAATTACCACGCTACCCTAGAGCGGGTTACTAGTTTTACTAAAATGATTTTGTATAATTTAGCCAAGCACGGGCATCTTTAACGATGAATAAATTTATCGATATGTGTCATAATCTCTTCCCGTAACCCAATAGTGTGGCCACCTCGCCCGTTTCCTGGCGTTATCGATATCTTTTTTAGTCTGGCGTCGCGCCAAGAACAGTCGGAATTAATCGAATCTATCTAAGACTTTTTCTAAGCATATATTATTAATACCCGATATAAATCTAACAGAACTCATTTGAGCTAATAAGACGGGCATGTTTCTAACGCATAATAAAGGGTGCTCCCATTTATAAAGCTCTTTTGTGTTATGAGAGAAAAATATTGTGTATTTTTATACTTGTTTCGAATGGAGATTGAATGGGTTCGTTGTCTGTTGGTGTTTTGTATTGAAAATATTATGTGTATATTAAAATTGTCTGTACTTTTCTATATCAGCAGTTCACTTGATATATTTTTTGTTTTTGCTAGCTACATATCTGATGAGATTTCCCTCGAAAACGTTTCAGAACTTAAAAATAATTTCCAATAAATCTTAAAGTGAAAAACCACAATTTTCAATCTTGTATACTTTAAAAAAAAAACCGCCTTATTCATAGAAAGTTTTAAAACCTATTTTAGCAATAGAGTTTTTTCCCTTTTTAACGAATTGATTTAGGTGTTAGCAAAGAAGACAAAACATTTGATAGGCAAAAAATAGGTTTATAAAAAGCGTATTTTAAATGCCGTACTTTAAAAAATCTATTGTTTATCTGCTTATATTGCATTACCAATTGTTAAACAAATTGTGCTTCTAGACCCAATGGTCTCGACTATATTTTCCTTTTCTAGGTTATTTCATTTCAATTCAATTAAATTATGTGCAAATATTATTGGAGAAGTCCCGAATACACTTATCTAAACTGATATATTTGTAGCCTTATAGCTAAGTTATTATCTAGAACTCAGCTAGTGGTCTGACAAGACACGTTTGTCATACTAGAAAGGTCGTAACTGACATGTTATAGATTGTAGATACGACCTTTTACCACCAACGCTGTTAAAAGGTTCACTATCCCAAAATTATCGTGTAAATTACAGTGACTGACAAATGACACATGTGATATTTGAAAGGTCGTATGTGAAATGATAACGTATTGTAGATACGCCCTTTTACGTTTTACTTTTACCCTCGTTTACTTAACTAGTGAATAAGCTCGATATTTCATACACACATTTTAATAATAATGATATTTAAAGTCGTATGAAGTTCATTTTCTGTCCCAATAGACTATCTATTCACGCGTGTAAAGGCACTTCATTACGAATAAAATTTGGATTAAGTACCTACATAAGAATCAAGACAAATTACATATAGCAGTTTAGGGATTTATTTGAAATCATAATTCAAAAAACTTTAGAAAAAATATGATTTTTGTTTGACAACATTTTCACAGGTGCAGTTTTCTACAAAATTGCTCAATTGCTAACATTAAAACTATTAACTGTTAACACAAATCTTACACAAAATTTTATTTAAATAATAACTTCAACAAAAATAAAACTTTATTCTAAGAATAATAATTTCGCACCGATATATAATTCGGAATAATTTAGCCTATGAATAAATCTCTGAACTCCACTGGGCTATGAATAATGTATAATCCAGTTCGGTGAGTACAAAGCGAAGTCATCTAGGGCTTGCATACGTTTAACGCTTAGTGCATGAATCATGCAGCGACATCGGATTCCAATATTATTGAACGTGTGAACTGTCACATGTTTTAGTATTTGGAAACTGCGAGTTACTCTATATTCTGATACAAAGATCGAATGTTCGAAAATACATGAAACTGTACAAACGTGCCTGGATACTCTATAAAATGTCCAAACTTCTGTGGTGTGCAGTAACCGTAGACTAAGGTCAGAAAAAAATGATACGTTTTATCAAGAATAGCATTTATATTTAGTATTTGTACACTTATATCTTACTTCAGATATCTTATTTTATCCAACGTTTTGTTGTTATCTATGCAATTCCTTTTAATATTACGATACAATATTCCTATAAATTCTCTCTTCTCTCTCTAAATCGTTAATAACTTAAAATAAATCGATAGGAATAAATAATTGATAAGGTTGATAAAGGGATGTTTAGGTTGTTTGGCCATATTGAAAAGATGGATGAAAGGAGATTGAAGAAAGAGATTAATAATAAGAGAATGGATGGTGGAGTCGGTCGAGGACGTCCCAGGCGGTCCTATAAAAATTAAATAGAAGACCTACTAAAGAAAGGATGAATACGGAGTCCTCGAAACCGACGAGCGTGTATGAAGAGATAAATGACACTTGAAGAAGCGAAAGAGATATGTATGGACCGTAGCACTTGGCGCTCAATAGTCTCTGACTACCCCAATGGGGCATAGGCGTGAGTTTATTTTTGTATGTGTAAATTTGTAACTTTAAAATAGTAAATTACACTTATAATCTTGATTTTCACAATAACTACACTTGTTACAATGCGCTATAAATTGGTAACCTATACTAAAATAAAAATAACGACCCACTCAAAATGAATGAGTCGTGAAAACCGCAACTGATTCTGCGAAATATGACATAATTAAAACAATAATTAAGAATAACAATTCGTTGTCTAATTTATACGTTTCAAGGTTAATATACGTTGTAAACAAAATCCATATTGCACACTGAATTATATTTAGATGTTAAATTTTCATTTCATATAATTACTAGTATTTCTTGTGACTTCGACTTGATAGAAATTATTTCTGAGATAAAAACCAGCAATGTAAACAACAAACTATTCAGATTTAATTGTATATTCATAAAATATTTTTTAAATTGCGATGAATGAAATAACGAGACAAGCATGCCTTTCGCGTGATAGAAAGCGATACGATCGCTCTTGGACAGTAGCAAAACCAAACAACACCATGAATTACAAAGCAATGCTTTGCATTCCACTGCGCTCGCCATCCTGAGACAAAATATGTTAAGTCTCATTATGTCCAGTAAATACGTTGGCTACAATGTCTTTTAAACCGGAAAACAACAATGCATTTACACAGCTGTTTGGTGGGAGAAAAATACATTACATAGGTTCCTACTCAGGTGGGCTGTCATATATTAGGGACCTACCTTCTGTCAATTACTATTCTGTCCTATCTCACAATTTGAAAGAATGAAACCAAATATATTATACTTCCGTAAAACAGTAGGTAAATTATTCTGGTGTGAAACAAAAGAACATGGTTTCAACTCCGCAACAAAACAAATGTTTGTATAATCAACAATTAATATTTGTATAAAGTTTGTTGTGAGAACGAGAAGCCTTTTGTTATTTCAGCTTTGTGATCTTATTATTACAAGGCACATAAATTCATCTACTATGTAGTCAAAATCATGTGACATACCCTAACTTGGGTATATTGGTATATCGAGGTATATCGAGAGTAAGGTATATCGAGACCGCGACCGAAAACGAAGCCAGGTGGTAGATTTAGTGGATAAAGTTCAATGCAAATAAAAAAATCACAAAAATAGTTTTTTTTTGTTGTTGTAAATTTTAAGTATAATCGTATTTGGGTATACACAGATTTTGCTAGACCAATAACACTGGTCAACATGAAAATTGCCTTTTACTTGAAACTGCTATACATCTTTAGTATTCGACCCCCTTAATCTAAATATAGAACTTAAAATTAATAGTTAGCTCTTATTATTAATTTATGCTATATTTAAGATAATACCGGGTAACTTGGTAGATGTCACTTTATATTATGAGATTTCAAATAATTTTGTGAGAGTATCCGCGTTAATTTTATTATTATGCTTTCGTTTCATGTGTCTTATAGTATTAGCGTTTCATTTGTTTGTTAAAACGCGAAATTTTAAAAGTTATTTCTCATTTTCGACAAGTTTCTGTTGCAAAAACTACAATTTGCAAAAACTACGGTTTGTTGGGTCTGCAAATGGGCTACACCAAGTGCTGGTGCTTCTTGTGTAGTCGAGTTAGATCGTTACATTACTTTAAAAAAGATTGGACTTGAAGACAAAGTCTGTGCCCTGGAGAAAATAACGTTAAATATCCTCCCCTAGTCGATCCTCATAAAATTTTTCTCCCTCCATCGTATATGAAATTGGGATTAATGAAGACCTTGGTTAATCCTCTCAACAAAGGTTGACCAACCTTTGAAGGTTGGTCCACCTTTTTTCGCACCCACTTTGCAAGTAACTGATTACTTGCGAAGTGAATTTCGACATCTATGCGGCGCCAAAATAAAAGGGGGAGTTTTCGTCGGACCTCAAATATGAGAGATTCTTAAGGACCAAAACTTTGATCCGATTTCACAGGGCATCGAAAAAGAGGCATGGGAATCTTTTAGAGCAGTAGTAGTTCATGATTTTTTGGGCAATAGGAGATTTGAAAATTACCCCGAGCTTGTGAACAATATTCTGCAAAAGTATCAGCAAATGGGTCGCAATATGTCCCCAAAAACTTCACTTTCTTCATTCTCACCTCGATTTTTTCCTCCTGACTGCGGTGATATGACTGACGAACATGGTGAACGATTTCACCAAGACTTATTGACAATGGAAAAGAAATACAACGGCCGATAGAATGCGTCAATGCTAGCGGACTACTGCTAGAACTTAGTTTAAGGTTTTCGTAAAGATAATTCCAAAAGGAAAACGAAAAAAAGAGAAATTATTGAATAGTAAAGGTTAAATACTTGGGAAATATTTTAAAATACTCAGTTTCATGTAAAAAGTTTATGAAAAAGTAAAGAAAATGTCTTTTTTAAAAACGAATCGATTTATATTCTATGAAATTTTACTCTTACGTCATATATTTCGATACCAGCCATAATTTTAAAATAAGAGCTAACTTTCAAATTTGGTTTATATTTTCGTATTCAGTGACCCCAAATTAGTAAAATAATAAAGCATTTATTTTACAGATAAACAAAAAGTTAAATTTTGTAGACCAGTGTAATTTTAACCGTTCGGTAACGTTGCGTCTTTAAAAATAAAAGGATGTACATTTTTATTTTAGGAAAGTCTATGTAATTTTGGTTTGCATTGTGTCTGAAGTTACTAAAATTTCATTCTAGCTTCGTGTTCGGTCGGTGTAAAATTTATTACCATATTTGGATAGTAACTGTTAGGTCGATTTATTAATCGCTCATAAATATCACTCCAATATTCCAGTTCAGTAACGAAAATGATCGTACCCTTGACTCTCACGACGTTTTTACCACGAGTATGAATGTAAATTTCGATGTAATTTATTCATTGCTGGTTATTGCGTACAAATTCACACAATGGACCTTAATTTATTCGTCTGGCGCAAAGTTTGGAGTGTCGTCTTCGATCGAAAGTAATTTCGCAATTATTTTTTGATTCGTTGTTATGAATTTTTTGAATGCAAAATTATTTTTTGTGTCTTCCCCCAAACTTTGTATATCCAGACTGTTCAAATCCGTTGTCAATGGACTTCTCTTAGTCAAGTGTTACCAACGTACTCTACGTTGGAATGTATGTCTATCGTACTAAAGTTTTGAGAATTGTAGACGAGAGATTAAAAAACTTAAAAATCACGATATTGTAAACCAAAGAATCGATCTTCTTTGATCGTCACTGCATCTATTCCATCTAACTGGCTTATTACTGAACAAGGAACCAAGGATGTCATAATACGTAAGAACAGTCTAAGAGATTCGTGAAAGTGGCAGATTGTCTAAAATGGAGATCTTTGTGCCATATTATGTTGATGATTTAAATATACCGGTTATTTCTATATAAGCATATTCCATGTATAATCTAATAGGCACGATACAAAACATGTGTATATCCTAGTCTCCAGAACGATCTATGTAACGATTGAAGGTCTTCACTTGTTTAATGTTAATGAAAGAAGAACTCTTTCTATTTCTCCCCAGGCACATCTTCTCATCGACCTGTTGAACTTCGCTTGAATAAAAATACATAAAAATATTCTCTCTCTCTTCTCTTATATCCTTCCTATAGTTGTCTGGTAGAAATTGCCTAGTGCATTAAGACCGCCACTCGTACTTTCTTTATGTTAAGTTGGCGTTTTAATTTATTTCCTGTTTGACATAAAAGACCTGGCTAAAATTCCAGGAAGTTGCTGGATGCAGGCCGCTTCCAACAAGTCGATCTGGAGATCCTTGTGGGAAGCCTATGTTCAGCACTTCCTGTGGCTGAGCTGATGATGACATAGAATATTAAAAACAATAACTCACCATAAATCTTGGACCACTGCGCGGGCGGCCTCCAGTCCGGGTAGTGTTTGGGGAACTTCTCTCGCGTCCAGTAAGTATGCAACACCATTCTGTACACAGTCAGTTTGTCCGGGTTGCAAGTGTCTGTGTCTGGGGCGAGCGCGGCCGCTAGGGCCGGCACTAGCAGCGCGATCATCAGCCGCATTGTATCGATATCGATGTTCACTGCACTAGCATCGTGGGCCTGTGTCACAACATCACTCGCGCACCTGCGGAGAGAGGTTGAATGTTAAAATATGATATATTTTTACAATTTTATATGATTGTTTTTACCTATATGTACTTATAGACTTATAATATGTATTTATAGACTGTAGTAGTATGTATATTTATGATTTTGGTTTTAATTTTTAGGTAGAGGATTCTTTTAGTTTACCGGTATGAATAAATTCATTTGAATTGTCGATTCGTAATTAAGGTATAATGGGCAAAGCGAATGTTTTTCCCAGATTCATAATATAACACAAGCAAATAATACATAACTGGCAGAGCTAAAGGATTTCAAAAACGCCTCTATCTGTCCTGTCACAAATAAAATGCAAAGATATCTTATTAATATTATGATTAAACCGTTTCTAAATTATTCTAACATAAAAATGGGTACTAAAACCTCCTAATAATAAAACAAATTAACTTAAAAAACTCATTAAAAATACCTAATTAGTTGAAAATACACCATCAAACCGAAGCTAAACGACGTTAGCTGGGGTCGTTGACCTGTCTATTTTGGTGCCTTTGAGGTGAGGTATCGGCTCTCGGAACACGTCTATCTATGAAAGGACGTTCTCTGTTTGTAACGTTGGTAGTGTCAATACAATACCGTCATGTTGGTATGAATGGAGCTATTCAACATCTGATGGATACAAGGCAAGTTTAGACGTGTTTCGGTTGTCAGATGTATATTGAAATATCAATATACAGGGCGTACTCAATTTATTAATCTTTGTTTAGGGGTGGAAACATGATGCTATGGTAAATTATATTTGGATTGTAGTAATATATATGAATCGAAGTCAATGAAAAATCGTTGCAAAAAAATATATCCAGCAGCTACACCGATAAAAATAATTAATTTTAATACTTTTATTTTGTATTTCACACGAAATCATATTACATTCAACAGCAACCAAACGTCACAGCCACGAATAAAAATAAAAAAGCCAAATTCGAAAAAATATTAACTATTTTTAAAGCAAGCCACGGAAAACGTGAAAAACTAGCGAAAACTTCGCAACCATACAGCACATAAAGTCTATCTGCAAAGAGCCTCTCACAACTACTAGAGTTACTCGTTGGCGTATGCGTGAATAAAAAGAAAAATCGGCAAAGTTGGAGCTATATTCATGTATAAGGGGTTCCGTAGTATGCAACAGTCTTCTATACGGCCCAGTATTTTTATCTATAAAATACATTCTTATATTTCGGATTTTATTTCATTTTTCAGACTGATTCATATGCTTATACTACAACTGTTATTTATGTTACTATTTACTCGTTAACTTTGATAAATGATAATATTATTAAAATACGTGCAACTATTCATCTATATAAACAGAAGCTGAACTGGGATATGTAAGAGCGGGACAGCAAAAACAAACTTTAAAAAATAAGACTATATTTTTTGCAAAATTTCGTGGTACCCAGTGAAAGTAAAATACCCTGTCAATTTTTCTGAAAAACTGACATACAACGATGGGAAGCTAGGTTTCTATATTTCCATTTTGGTTGCAGAACCCTAAAAATCCACCGGAGTGGCTCAGTTTCCCTATGTTCCGCCGAAAACACCCGGACATCCGGGTCGACCAGCAGCCGAATAACCCGTCGGATAATGTACTGCGCTTCTGACTAAGGTTAATGGATAGCTTCATATTGTAGGTATATAGCATATAAGTCGTTTTTTTTTCAATTTGTACATCTGGTACCCTATATTTTTAGTTAGATAGGGTATATACATAGTTTATGGAATGAATTAGAACAAAAATATTTACAGCAATGAAAGGCGAGACAAGTATGCCGTTTACATGATAAGCGAAACGACCCCTCATGGACGAAAGAAAACACCATGGAATTACAATCACCATCCTAAGACAAGATGTTAAGTCTCAATATGCCCAGTAGTTACCCTGTTAGATTTCCTATAACATGGCGAAAAAATACAATAGGAATTCGTCACATCGGTGATCTGTGCGGGGCAATTATGAAGTTTTTGCCTACCTTTCCGGAGATTTAGGCGTGAGGCTATGTACGGAAAAAATCAAACCTATTCATTTATACTAAAATACACTCGTTATGACTTAATCGCCTATAAACAACAACAAACAACAAACAAAATTATCTAAACTGTCAAAAGTATGAAAAATTAACATCCATTATACATTCAAAATACGCTAACCATATCCACCACATTTAAAAACCGATAAGCCGCCAGTATAAGCCAGCTTATCATAAATATTCCATGAAACGCCCGCATATAGCACTAGCCTCGCCAAATATTTTGCTAATACATCAAAGGGGCCTGACTATGGGCGTGTCTTTATTTGTGCACTATACCAAATTAAGTCGTAGCATTGATTGGGTTTGTTCTTTTTTGTGTATTGGTGTATTTGTTTTGGAGCGTTTTTATTGCTACGAGAGAAAAGCTGGGAAATGCGGGCCTTGTTTGGGACCAAAAAATCTATTCTATTCGTTTATCGTAGAGACAAACAATTGGGAACGACTGTTCTGTCAGTAAAATAAATGTATATATAATATCCAAGCAGAAAATACTATACTTCGACCATAATTCTAGAATATTTTTTTTGCTCTAAACATTTTTACTCATATTAATGATTGGGAGAATTACTGAATATACCAGAAATCAATACATTTTCCTACATACATTTCGAAGTACTTGGTTGCCTGTTGGTAAACGGACCAGACGCGGCTGCTAACTTGAACTCTGTAATGACTTCTCGAAGTCATTGTGTGTATGGATAGTCAATCACCACGCCCTATAACGGTGAAGGAAAATATCGTGAGGAAACCTCCATAGCCATACCATAGCGATTTGTAAGAATTTCTATGGTATGTGAAGTCTGCCAACTCGCACTAGGTCAGTGTGGTGGCCTATATTGCTATATTGCCTAACCACTCTCAATCGTACCTCGATTGTAGAGGAGCCCCATGCCCTGCTGT
The DNA here is from genome assembly GCA_023078785.2 of Hyles euphorbiae. Classification (NCBI taxonomy): domain Eukaryota; kingdom Metazoa; phylum Arthropoda; class Insecta; order Lepidoptera; family Sphingidae; genus Hyles; species Hyles euphorbiae. Next base: position 14,819,971 of record CM041051.1, read on the forward strand.
AGGACGTATATGAGCGGATACATACATACACGTCTCTATTTTACACATTAATTAACAATGAGTTTACCCTATAAATCAACCCCAAAAACAAGCGACATAATTCATCCAAAATTCTCGCTGAAATCTGAATTCAAGAGTGATATAATCAGCCATTCAATGCATACCTCGGAACGTAGCGCGAAACGACCGAGCGTAACTAGCCCGCTCAACTTTACTCAACTATATTAATTTTACTAAGTTTAAAAAGATTGATTCTTTTGTAGAAAGTGAGAGTTGAGATGTCCTTTTCTGTGATATGTTGAGTGGAATTTTGAAACGGATGTCTGCAATATTGCTATTTTTAATATATTTTGTGTTTAAGCTTTATACAGAAGTTTATTGCTTCGTTACATCTTATGGAAGCGCTTAAAAACTTCTAACATATTGAAGTCAAAATTTCACTTTTGATGATGATAAATAACTACAATGCAATTGATGGTGTATCAATAGACACTTCAATGCTAGAATTACAATACAAAGCAATTCTTGCATTTCAATGCAAATATAGTAAACATGACGCTTCACGTCTTCACTTTAAGAAAGTTGTAACATTTCAATCAAGCCGACCAAGCCTCCCAGTAGTTTCAAAAAAAACGACAGCTTAATTCTACCACTTGTAATCTTTCAAATCAACTTTCGAAAGGTTTTACGTAAACAAACACAGTTTACCATTACGTTTATTACAATATTCTCATAACATATCTCAACATAACATAAATAAAGTTCTCAAACACCATCCACATTTACATTCAAAAACAATTGAACAAAACAGCATAACATCGCTCACCAAACAGTTTGCAAATATAAGGCCATAAAACAATAATATAATCGAATTATCGCCCCTTGGAGACGCTTGAAAACAAAGGGGGTTGAAGAAGTTCACCCCGAGTTGGCAGGGGTTGCTATACCACCACTCGGGGATGGTATCGACCGTTGGGCAGGTAGGTTTATGATTACGCAACTTGGGGGTAAAACTAAAGGCTGCGGGTTCCATGTGATTTTTTCCACAGTTTTCAACACAAAAATAATTGAAATTTAAAAAAAATGTTTGCCTAGGACTAAATGACTTTAGTGACCTATTTATGAGAAATATTTCGATAAAACGATGACTTCACAAAGAAAAAAAAAATAATTTTGGGCGCGATCTGATCATAAAATGACGTGATATTATATTGTTTTCTGTACCAGTCCATATACGTCCCACTGCAGGGCACGGGCCGCCTCTACAATCGTGAGAACGATTGAGAGTGGATAGGCCATATAGTCCACCACGCTAGCCTAGTGCGGGTTGGCGGACTTACATACCATAGAAATTTTATAAATCGCTATGGTATGCAGGTTTCCTCACGATCTATTCCTTCACCGTTTTAGTGCGTGATGATTGACTATACTATCAATACACACATGACTCCGAAAAGTCAGAGGTGTGCCCTGGGATTCGAACCCGCGACCACCGTGTACATGTTGGCAGTCGCGTCTAGTCCGTTTACCAACAGGCCACCACACACACACATATTGTTTTAGTATAAGCGAACGATCTCAAAGTAATAAACAATAGTCTCGAAATTAAATTTATAATTGGAATAGAATAAGATAATAAGCCAGTACTATTAAATAGATTACGTAATCGATAATCGATTGTAACACAAATTGCTCTGCGCAATGAAGTCGAGTTATAAAATAACATTGAAGTGCACCAATAAAATTCTTGTTAAGTTTTATTATCTCTGCACAACAGCAAATGGAACTTTTATCTCGGGTTCATAAAATTACATCGTAGTATTTTAAAAAACAACTTTGTAATAGGGGCATATAAATGGAATATATTATATCGAGGGCAATTTTTACAAACTTATGAATTTATGCAAATTGTTAGATAAAATGTTTTACATCTAGCTAGACAATCATTTTACTTACATATTACTATTTATTTGGTACTATTTATTAATGTAAAATTTTGTTTCTTCTTAATTGTTTTTTTTTTAATTGCATCGTTGATTATAAAATTTTATACCACGGCCTACCTACCACCTAAACATAGAAAATAATGTTTCTTTGCCTGTTAATTGTAGTCTGGTACACAATAGAAACTTTAATCCTGTCTGAAAATAGAACAACTCTAAAATTCGATAATCGATTATAACTCAACAATCGATAACAACTGTCATCGAAAGCCTACCCATAAAAAAACCATAGACACGCGTCACTTTTTTTCATTCGTAGGAAACGACGCTTTCAGCCAAGTGATCCCTCGATATGTGCCACCGAAATAGATTTGAAATAGGTCATCGAACGGTGACAACCGTGCGCCGCTACTCGCCGCAGATATATTTATCATTCTATATTGTGAGACTAATAAACACGGTCCAAACGGAACATTTGTGGCATAATTGGAGCGTTTTGAACGCTAATGAATTCTTTACGGGATGGTTGTCGTGTCGGATCAATTTCATAGTTATGGCGTTGATTAACTTCTAAATATATAGGGCAGATTTTGTGACCAATCTTTTTAGGAGAGTGCGTGTTTGAAGTAGATTACTATTGATGTTTAATTACCAAATATTGATGTAGAGATCCTTGAGGAATGTCTATATTCAGCAGTGGACTACCTATGGCTGAGTGTGTGTGTGTGTTTGTGTGTGTGTGTGTGTGTGTGTGTGTGTGTGTGTGAGAGAGAGAGAGAGGGGGGGGGACCTATGGATACAGTGGTTCTTAATTTGACAATTTTTATTCTGAGGATATGGAAAAGTACTATAGCAATATTTTATCTCAAATTATATGGGGTCTTGAGCCTCGCCAACGAACAGTTAACATATTTTTTAATATTTTTAAAAGTATATTGCTGTTTTAAATATGTGCCTATAAAAACTTGAAAAACACAAACTAACTTACAAAAAATAACTCTCTATCTGTTACCTATGCTCTGCTGCTTAATAAATATAGACAAAGCGGTAGTATCCACTCAAACACTCCCCTGTACACGAGGAACTTCCCACTTATTCTTATTTGAATTATAATTACTTTATGTCACACCACATTTATGTATGTGAAGATGTTACAGAGCTACATCCCAAATAAGTGCTGTGCAGTGACTCGTTCTATGCCTAAACATGAATCATAATATAATTGCTAGAAATTTATTTATAGATTTTAAATTATTTTTGCGCGATACAAAAAATCAGTAAGAAGTAAGTAATAACATAATTAAATTCTACAAAGGCGGCCTTATCACACAAGGCAATTTCTACCAGGCGACCTAGGCAATTTAAACTGTAATTTCTGCACAAAATAGGCATTACAATACTAGTCACGTGACTCCAATGTTATGGGAATGTTGCATCTCACGTACAGGCCATCCAAATGTGATGTAGGTCATGAAGCTGTTTGTACGCACTGAGAAAACCCATTTAGAACCACGTGTCTTGAATTGGTGTGGTTATTAATTATTGTCGAGCCTTGTAGGAAGTAGAATTGCTGTATGTTTGGTAGGTCTCTTGGGTGTGAGGAAGCATGGGTAGTTACCACCGCAATGTCTATTTCTCCCGCCAAACAGCAGTATAAATGCACTGTTGTATTTCGGTTTGAAGGACATTGTAGCCAGAGTAATTACTGACATATTGAGACTTTGCATCTTATGTCTCAGGATGGCGAGCGCTGTGGAATGCCAAGCATTGCTTTCCAATTCATGGTGTTGTTTGAATTTGGTACTGTCCATGAGCGGTTGTATCGCTTACACTTGCTGTAAATAACTTAAAATAATAAACAATCTACTTGAATTTAAGTAAAACTATAAAGCATTTATTGTATTTCCTACATTTTATAGCTGAAAACTGATCATTTTTTTTAAGATACCCAATCAGTAAGTGAATCCCCTTTTCCTTTACTTCGCAAACGACCTACAGCCGCTGCCAATAAACAAACCCAATCCAAAATTTGCCGTTTTAGATTGACAGCTCAATCGTTTTTCTGATACTATATTGCCAATAATCAACCTCAGTAGTGAATAAACTATGGCAACATGACAGGAGACCAATCGAAAAGTAGAAAACAATTGACAACAAAACAGATTGACTTCAATCTAATTTTTTTCGATTGATTATTGGCATCGGCCGTTAGTGACACACCGAATGAAAATTGATCGCACACACCGCTGTAATGAAAAGTTACCACCCACGCCGTATTATGAGTCTTTCGTAATTGCATCGTAGGTGTGTGTACTAGTGAAAAACAAAGAATACGATGAAAGATGTGAGTGAGACGAGTGTTATAACAGCTCATAGTGCTATGATAATTAATTAACTATCAGTACATAGTATAAAACAAAGTCGCTTTCTCTGTCCCTTTGTATGCTTAAATCTTTAAAACTACGCAACGGATTTTGATGCGTTTTTTTAATAGATAGAGTGATTCAAGAGGAAGGTTTATGTGTATAATACGTGCATATTATTGTAGAGAAATCTATATGCACCCGGGCAAAGCTAGGCCGGGCCGCTAGTAACTAATAATTATCAACTTATGCCATTGAATTAGTTTGTGCCGTTAATTTATATAAATTCCACAGATATTTTGTTATTCTAACCCATCCATCAGGAGAATGGCGAGACGAGCATGATGGTAAGCGAAACGACCGCTCATGAAAAGTAGTAAACCAACAACACTAAGAATTACCAAGCAATACTTGGCGTTCTGCACTCACCATCCTGAGACATAATGTATAGTCTCAATATGTCCAATTATTGTAGTTAACATATTATAATTATTCACGCAAGTGTCTCGTGTTTCGGTTTCAAACAATGAATAAATACACACAACAATTGCATACATAGTCCTGACTCCACACTAAAATAGAGTCTTTTGTTGCGAGTATCAGGATATACGAGAGACTTTTCGGTCTCAATGTTATGTATTTCAAGTTAATTGTTTCTTGATTATACATTTTGGTGTACAATAAAGTGTATAAATAAATAAATAATAATTCTTAACAAGTTTGAAAGTTACAAATATCTATTTTTATATTAATGAAAAGCTAATTTATTTAAAAATAGCCTTTATATCGTCCTACTACAACGTACACGCCTCTTCTATGAATGGCTTTGATTTTAATTTACCACCACGGCCTATTTCATGCTAGCGGACTTTAAAACAATATATTTTAAAGCAGAGGTCAGCAGTTCAGATAAGATAAAAACAAAACACAGCGCTAACACCGCACTCGCGACAATAACATTAAACAACATTTCGGTCCCGCAATTCCTGAAATAGCCGCTGCAAATGCTGAAAATATTTTTGTGTTAGTGTGTCATAACTTTTGTTTGAGCAAGGTCGGGTTTTATTTCACAGCTTTACATTTTTCAACACTTTCTTGATAACTCTCGTGTTTCTTGGCGCAAATTTCTCTTTGAGGGGGAATGGAGTTATTGTACTGCTCTTCGGTGTTGTAAGTATTGTGATGGGATGCTGTTTCATGTTTCATCTAGGTTTACGTATAGTGTGTGTTATCATGAATACATAAGCGCGCTTGTGTTTTGCAATGGTAGGCAGCCGTGACAGAATCCGCAATTCTTCATGCTTATTCCAATCCTAAGATGTGATAACGGCCTATTGGGTTGCTGGACATAAATTCCGGTCGCCATATTTGTTTAGTATGTGTACCTGCAATATAATGGTGAAGGAAAACATCGTGAGGAAACCTACATACCTTAATGATTTGTAAGAATGTATATGGTCTGTAAAGTCCGCCAACCCGCACTAAGCCAGCGTGGTGGACTATATAGCCTAACCACTCTCAATCGCACTCTCGATTGTAGAGGAGGCTCGTGCCCTGCAGTGAGACATATATGGGCTGATACAGATATAGATGTACCTGGTGGCGTGAGCTTTTCGGTATTTATAATATCGTAATTTAAGACGAAAATAATGAACCGTGATGGATGGATGGTACTGGTATCAACTTTGCCTACCGTTTAAAGGATTGACGCGTGCTCATAATATATATGTAATATATTAAACCATATACTTAACTAGATTAAATGCAATCACTACGCGAATAAATCACGAAAAATGCCAGCACATGTTTATCTCTATAATTTATGTGACACGAGCACTTTCATTTAAAAATACAGCCGAAATTACCACATTTTTACTTTAAAATATAATGTAGAAATAGCTTTACGATTTGGGATTGTATCCAAGAAATTGACACGTCACCCCGGGATATCTCTAGACAGGCATAGTTGTATTAGTCATTTTGTTCCGTCAGTCGCGAATTGTGACACACCTGCTTTTTATTACTAAATATTGTGCTGATAAACGAGAAAAACAATTAGGAAGTTGTAAAAAATAAAATAAAAAATATGAAAATAGTGCGTACTTTTTAAATTTAGAATTAATGCCAGTATCGTAACGTATTACCCAAACATTTTTTATTTCTTCATATTGACCGTTTATTCATGAGTTTTCTGACAAAAGTTCACATTTTATTTCTGTATCTGTATCAGCCCATATACGCCCCCCTGCAGGGCACGGGCCTCCTCTACAATCGAGATTACAATTGAGAGTGGTTAGGCCATATAGTCCACCATACTGACCTAGTGCGAGTTAGCGGACTTACATAAAACATACCATACAAATTATTATAAATCGCTATGGTGTACAGGTTTCCTCACGATGATTTCCTTCACCGTTTTAATGCTTAGTGATTAACTATCAATACACACATGACCCCGAAAAGTCAGAGGTATGTCCTGGGATTCGAACCCGGTAGTTAACATGTGGGCAGCCGATCAATACAATTATCTAATTTTAGAATAAAATTACACTGAATATTTTATTTCTGCCTATAAATTATTTTTAGTTTTGTTATACTCAAGTTTGATGAACTGTGAACTTTCAATAATGATTTATTTTTAGCTTAAAGGCTGCGTGGGCGTTTAGGTCAAAGAATTTCTTTATTAGTATCTATCTCCAAATAAATTACAATTTGAATTGAAAGCAAAACAGGTATGAACAATAAATATTTTTTATAGAGGCAAACCTACGTTTTTATTGGTATGAAATACTGAATGAATATTACTGTGAGGTACTTTTATGTAACCAATTTCACTATAAAAAAATATAAAAGCAAATTGTATTTACTATGAAGTATGTATTATATTTGAAACTATTCTATTGAAACTGTTTTACGCATTTTATTAGCGTGGAAATATTGTGTCGCAGC